>JAESUZ010000799.1:0-600000 GCA_017311185.1 Proteles cristata cristata
CTAAGCAAAATTAGTCAAAGAAAGACAAATATCATATGACTTCACTCATATGAGGAATTTAAGATACAAAACAGATGGACATAAAAGAAAGGAAGCAAAAATAATATAAAAATACGAAGGGGGCAAAACATAAGAGACTCTTAAATATGGATAAGAAACAGAGGGTTGCTCATGCAGAAGAATGAAATTAGATCATTTTCTCACACCATGCACACAAATAAACTCAAAGTGGATAAAGGACCTGAACGTGAGACAGGAAACTATCAACACCCTAGAGAAGAAAGCAGGAAACAACCTCCTTGACCTCCAACGCAGCAACTTCTTACTTGACACATCCCCAAAAGCAAGGGAATCAAGAGCAAAAATAAACTGTTGGGACCTCATCAAGATTAAAAGCTTCTGCACAGCCAAGGAAACAACCCAGAAAATTAATAGGCAACTGACGGAATGGGAACAGATAGTTGCTAATGACATATCAGATAAAGGGTTAATATCAAGAATCTATAAGGAACTCACCAAACTACACACCCGAAAAACAAACAACCCAGTGAAGAAATGGACAGAAGATATGAACAGACACTTCTCCAAAGAGGACATCAAAATGGCCAACACACACATGAAACGATGCTCAGCATCCCTCCTCATCAGGGAAATACAAATCAAAACCACACTGAGATACCACCTCACGCCAGTCAGAGTGGCTAAAATGAGCAAAACAGAGAACTCTAGATGCTGGCGAGGATGTGGAGAAACGGGCACCCTCCTACACTGTTGGTGGGAATGTAAACTGGTGCAGCCCCTCTGGAAGGCAGCGTGGAGGTTCCTCAAAAAATTAACAATAGAACTCCCTAGGACCCAGCAATAGCACTGCTACGAATTTACCCAAGGGAGATAGGAATGTTCATGCATAGGGGCACATGGACCCCAATGTTCATAGCAGCACTCTCCACAATAGCCAAAACATGGAAAGAGCCTAAGTGTCCATCCACGGACGAATGGATCTAGAAGATGTGGTTTATCTATACCATGGAATACTCCATGGCAATGAGAAAGAATGAAATCTGGCCATGTGTAGCACCATGGATGGACCTTGAGGGTGTTATGCTGAGCGAAATAAGTCAGGCAGAGAAGGACAAATATCATATGTTTTCATGTATAGGAGGATTAGGAGGAACCTGACAGAGGCACAAGGGGGAGAAGAAGGGCGGAAATGGTGGGGGAAAGGGAGAGAGGCAAACCATGAGAGACTCTTGAATGCTGACAAAACTGAGGACTGGTGGATGTGGGGGGGGGGAGGGGTGGGCATGGAGGAGGACACTTATGGGGATGAGCACTGAGTGTTACGTGGAAACTAATTTGACAATAAACTATTTGTAAAAAAAAAAAACAAAAACAAAACAGAGGGTTGCTGGAAGGGTTGTGGGAAGGGGGATGTCCTAAATGGGTAAGGAGCATTAAGGAAGACATTTGTTGGGATGAGCACTGGGTATTATACATAGGGGATGAATTACTGGAGCCCACTCCTGATATCACTGTTGCACTACATGCTAACTAAGTTGGATGTAAATATAAAAAGAAAAAAGAACTTAGAAAAATAGAAAGTGGAATTAGATAACTCAAAAATAACTGTTTTAAATTTAAATAACCCACTCCCAAATATGACAAAAGATAAACAAGGATAAAGAAGATTTGAATAACACTATAAAATCAAGACTTAACAGTCATCTGTAGAACACTATACCTAACAATAGCAGAATACATATCTTCTCAAGTCTCCAGGACAGACAATATTTTACAACATATAAACCTTTATGTTTTGAACCTTTAGTTCAATAAAGAACTGAAATCATACAAAGAGTGTTCTCCAACTACAAAGAAACACAGATTAGATATCAGTAACAGAAAGAATCTTAGGAAACTTAGAAATATATGGAAATTAATCAACACACTCTTAAATAACCAATAGGTCATAGAATAAATAGTAAGACAAATTATATTGAAAACAAAAACACAAGATGTCCAAATTTACAAGATGCACCTATAACAGTGCTTAGAGAAAATTTATAGTTTTACATTTCTATATCAAAAAAGAAGAAAAGTTTTAAAGCAACAGCTTAAATTTCTACCTTGAGAAACTGGAATGAAAAACAATTAAAACCAAAGCAAACTGAAGGAGGAAATAAGGAAATTATAGATTAGAATGAAAAACAGTGTAATCAAAAGAAGAAATAAAACCAAACAGTTAATCTTTTTAACAAAATCAACAAAGTTGATAAACATTAATCCAGATTAAACAAGAAAATAAGAAAGATAAAATTCCCAAAATTAGAAAAGCAGGAACATCACTACCAAAACATCAAAATTAAACATTTTATTTATTTTTTTTTTAATTTAATGTTTATTTTTGAGAGACAGAGCATGAGTAGGGGAGGGGCAGAGAGAGAGGGAGACATGAAATCTGAAGCAGGTTCCAGGCACTGAACTGACAGCACAAAGCCTGATGCGGAGCTCGAACTCATGGCCATGAGATCACGACCTGAGCTGAAGTCGGACGCTCAACTGACTGAGTCACCCAGGTGCCCCTAAGCTTATTTTAAAAGAATATTATGAACAATTTTATGGCAACAATCTAGAAAAGGTAGACAGAATATAAATTTATTTGTATCTCCTAAAACAATCATTAAGAAAATAACACAAAAATTTTTAAAAGTCAATAGAAGAATTAGAACAGTCTACTAAACAATTATTCATTTAACATAAAGGAAGATAATAAAGGAGAAATAGAAGAAAGTTTTTAAAGTGAGAAAAATAGAAAACAAACTACAAAATTGCAGATATTGACTCGAATGAATTAGACAGTTTTAGGATAATGATAATAACAAAAATAATTTTATTTAGTAGTCATTAAAATTTCCCCACCATAAAAAGCTCAGGCTCATATGGCTTCACCAGTAGATTTTAACAAAATTCTAGAAATTAGAGGGAAAAAGAAGGCTTCCTAACTCATTCTATGAAGCTAGCATTACCCTGAAATGTAACCCAAAGATATCAAAAGAAAATAAAGTAACAGGCCAATTTAGACATCAAATACTATTCAGCACAAGATAAGCAAATGAAATCCTGCAATATATTAAAAGAATTATTACTTACTCTTAGACCAAGACTAGGACTAAGACCATAACTTAGTCAGATATATCTTAGAATACACAATAGATTAACATTCAAAAATCAATAAATGTAATAATCTATGTTACTAGAATGAAGGGCAAAAATCATATGATCATCTTAATAGACATACACACAGCAGCTAACACAATCAAACACCCATTTATGATAAAAAGTTTCAAACAAGTAGGGAAAGAAAGGAACTTCCTCTCCCTGATAAAGCAGACTTAAAACAAAACAAACAAACAAACAAAAAACCAACTTACAGTTAACAATATTGATAGAGGACAACTCTTCTTCACTCAAGATCAAGAATTAGACCAGAGTACCTATTCTCATTACTTCTATTTATAATTATCCTCAATTTTTTAGCAAGCGTGATAAAACTGTACAAAAAAAAAATAAATAAATAAAAGACATCCATAATTAAAGGAAGAAATAATATTGCCTCTATTTGTTGCTGATATCATTGTCTCTATAGAAATCCCACAGAATCCAACCAAAACAAGGAAAAAAAAATTCCATTATCATGAACAAATTAATTTGTTATTGTTGTGAGATTAAAAGAAGAGTAACCAAAAACAACTTTATTTTTATATGATAGCAATGAACAACTGGAAAGCAAAATTTTTTAAAACTATATACAATAGCATAAAAACATGAAAATCTAGGAGAAAACCTGAAATATGGGAAAGACTTAAAAACTAATTACTATATTGCTAAAAGAAATGAACAAAGATCTAAATAAATGGAGATATATACCATTTTCATGGATTGAAAAATTCAATTGTTATTGTTAATATGTTAATTCTTACTAAACTGATCCATATACTCAGTGCAATCCCAATCAAAATCCTGGTAGGCTTTATTTTAAACTTTTTTTTTTTTTTAAATTTAGAGAGAGAGAGAGAGAGCACACAAGCATGGGAGAGAGGCAGAGGGAGACAGAGAGAGAACAAGACAGAGAATTTTAAACAGGATCCATGCTCAGTGCAGAGCCTGACACAGGACACAATGCCACAATCCTGGGATCATGACCTGAGCCAAAATCAAGAATGGGATGCTCAACTGACTGAGCCAACGAGGCATTCCGGGCTTTACTTTTAAAATTTCAACTTGATTTTAAAATTCATATGTAAATGTAAAGTTCCTAGAATAACCAAAATTACTTTGAAATGAAATAAAATAATAAAACTGGAGGACTTACCTGACTTTAAGAATTTAAGACAGTGAGTTATTAGAAAGAAAAACTAAAACAAAGGAAAAAAAAGTCAAGATAGATGTGTGTGTTTGTATATGTAAATTAATATATGAAAATTAATTTGATATATATGTACATATATGTATACACATATGCAAAGACGCAAAGGCAATTCAGTGGAGAAATAATAGATTTTTAAAAAAATAGTGTTGGATCAATTGTATATCCATACATAAAATATGAACTTTTTTTAAAGTTTATTTATTCTGAGAGAGAGAGAGAGAGAGAGGGAGTGCTCAAGAGTACTCATGAGCTGGGGAGGGGAAGAGAAACCGAGAGAGAGAGAGAGAGAGAGAGAGAGAGAGGATCCCAAGCAAGCATGGAGCTGGAAGGGGGGGCAAGATGGTGGAGAAGTAAGGAGCTCCGTACTTGCAGTCGCACCCATACATCACACAGAAAAGATCTGAAGCCATTGGAAACCTTACAAAACCTGAGAGACTGGGAGAAAAAGGACGCAGAATCCACTGAGAAAGCCTTCTAACGTGAGTGCGAACCGGGGAAGGTAAAATCAGGCCGGGATCGGAGCCTCCAGGGTGGGAGGCGATCCCCCTCTACCCTCTACGGGGAGTGAGAGGGGAAAAGGAGAGAGTCCGAGACAGAAAAATCTCCGCTCGGTGCATAGAAAGACCGTACTTGCCAAATACCTGCACACCAGGTCCCCTCGCGACAACTGGTCCTGGGGGAGGCTGAGCACACAAACTGCTTCTTTGTGCCGCTCCTGGAGGTTGGGTTTTAGAGCGGCGGTGGCGCACCTGCCGCCATTATAGCTCCAGGGCGGCTGGGACCCCTGAAAGAGCCGCGCTGACACCAGGCGCCGCGCTCCTGGCTGGCTGGAACTCGAGAGGGAAGGCAAAGAGCTAAAAACTGGGAAATTTGCCTGTGAGTTCGTGTTTCGGGGGATGAGCCATACAGAGACCCGGTTTTCCTCACTCCAGCAGAGGCCCGCCTGCTGCCATTGTAGCTCCAGGGCGGCTGGGACCCTTGAAAGAGACGCGCAGACACCGGGCGTCCGCGCTCCTGGCTGGCTGGAACTCGAGAGGGAAGACAAAGTGCTAAAAACTGGGAAATTTGCCTGTGAGTTCGTGTTTTGGGTGACGAGCCATAGAGAGGCCCGGTTTTCCTCACTCCAGCGGGCTCAGGCTACGCGGACCCTGCAGGCAAGCCCCCACACATGCGCGCCAGCCCGACCCAGAGAAGGAAGCGGCGATCCTGACTCCGCCCCCAGAGCTCAGCAGGGAGCCTAGAATAGCCCGAGGGGGTTGTCTGGGAAGCTGTGTCTAAGGCAACTTCAGCGGGGCGCGGACTGGGATTTGGAGATTGGAACTGACCTGGGTTGAAGAGTGCAACCAACTTCGGCTGCGACCGGGAACGGGGAGTTGACACGCCAAAAAGAAAAAAAAAAAAGCGAGCTGCAGTGCAAGGTTCAAGAAGGGGCTGGAGCACCGTCACTCTCCTCCCCACAATCGCCAAGGCAGAACCCTGCCTGAGGCATCGGATCACGCCACGCCCATCCCTGCCTGAGAGGTGCCCTCCTCCCTTTTTTTTTTTCCCTTTTTTTGTTTTTTTTCCTTTTTTTTCTTCTTTCTTTTTTTTTTCCCCTTTCCTTTCTCTTTTTTTCTTCTTCTTTCTCTTTTCTCGCTTTTTTCCCCAAAACACTGACCTGATTAACTCTGGTCACCAGCTTGCTTAAACAATCACAACAAGTCCATTCTGTAAATGTAAATTCTACACCTACCGACTTTTTCAGCTATTTCTATCAGGAGTAATTAGACTATATAGTTTCTCTGGATAATTCCAGCATCCTTCTCTCACCTATCCAACCATATTCTACCCTTTACCTCTTTGAAAAAAGTTTCTTATCCCTTCTGCCTGTTCATTCTATTTCCAAATCTGCCTTGTCTCGCCCTGCCTTCTCTCTTTTTCTCTATGCTCTTCAACCAGTACTGCATACACACGGCTATTTAACGGTAGCTGGGAAATCCAGGTATATGCTTTAAACCGTTCTTTGTCCATCGGTTTTCTTCTTTTTTCCTTTTCTTTTCCCCTTTTTGACCCTTTTATGTATTTTATGCTCCCTATTATTCGCCCTCCCTCCTCCGTCTTTTCTATTAACTTTTTCGTTTTCCCTCTCGCTTTGCATGTTAGTTGAATCAGCCTGTGCGTTTGTGTGCTCCTGCTCCCTGTGTGTTTGTCTGTCTGTTTTCTTTTCCAGGGCTACCTCAAGAAACAAGCTAGAGTACACAAGGTGAAGAGTCCCAAATATCACTACAAATAGGAAAATAAAATAACTAAGGTCCCAACAAGAGTGACCGAGGGATACGATTCAAAAAACAATCTCTGAAAGGATAGGCCCTGGAAAGTCAAAGAGTCTTCTTGGATATAGCAGTGCTCATAGAAACAGAGAGCATAACAGGTCTTTAAAACCAACAAGAGCCGGAAAGTTAACTAAAATGACGAAACGAAAGACCTCTCCTCCAAAGAAACTCCAAGAAGAAATGACAGCTAATGAACTGCTCAAAACAGATATCAGCAGCATAAGTGAACAAGATTTTAGAATAATAATGGTAAAATTAATAGCAGGGCTTGAAAAAACATAGGGGACATCAAAGAAACTATGGCTACAGACAGAATGGAAAATAAAAACAGGCATGAAGAATTAAAAAATGCGATAAATGAGATACATAATAAATTAGAGGCCTCCAATGCACGGATTGAAGAGGCAGAAAGGAGAATAAGTGATTTAGAAGACACCATTATGGAAAAACAAGAAGCTGACAAAAAAAGAGACAAACTGATCCAAGAACAGGAAAGAAGAATTCGAGAGCTCAGCGATACAGTCAAACGCAACAATATCCGTATCATAGGAATCCCAGAAGAGGAAGAGAGAGGGAAAGGTGCTGAAGGAGTCCTGGAACAAATTATAGCAGAGAACTTCCCCGACCTGGGGAAGGAAGTCAATGTGGAAATACAAGAGGCTCAAAGGACTCCCCTCAGACGTAACTTGAATCGATCTTCTGCACGACATATCATCATAAAAATGGCAAAATACAAGGACAAAGAGAGAATTCTGAAAGCAGCAAGGGAGAAAAGGGCCCTCACATACAAAGGGAAACCCATCAGAATGGTGACAGACCTATCTACTGAAACGTGGCAGGCCAGAAAGGAATGGCAAGAGATCTTCAATGTGATGAACAGTAAAAATATGCAGCCAAGAATCCTCTATCCAGCAAGCCTGTCATTCAAAATAGAAGGAGAGATAAAAACCTTTCCAAACAAACAGAAATTGAAAGAATTTGTCACCACGAAGCCAGCCCTACAAGAAATCCTGAGGGGGATGCTCTGAAGGAAAGGTTGCAAGGAACAAAGATTCCAGAGACACCACCACAAACATGAACCCTACAAAAGATACAAAGACTCTAAACCCACCTATTTCAATAATAACACTGAATGTAAATGGGCTGAATGCTCCAATCAAAAGACATAGGGTAGCAGAATGGATTAAAAAACAAAATCCATCTATATGCTGTCTACAAGAAACTCATTTTAGACGGGAAGATACCTTCAGATTAAAAGTAAGGGGATGGAGAAATATATATCATGCTACAGGAAATCAAAAGAAAGCCGGAGTAGCGATACTTATATCAGACAAACTGGACTTTAAAATAAAGACAATCACAAGAGATGAAGAAGGGCACTACATAATAATTACAGGGTCCATCCATGAGGAAGAACTAACAATCATAAATGTCTACGCACCGAATATGGGAGCACCTAAATATCTAAAACAATTAATCACAAACAGAAACAAGCTTATAGATAAGAATGTGCTAATAGCAGGGGACTTTAATACTCCGCTTACAGCAATGGATAGGTCAACCAGACAGAAAATCACTAAGGAAATAATGGACTTGAAAGACACATTGGACCAGATGGACCTGACGGATATATTTAGAACTTTACATCCTGAGGCCAGGGAATTTACTTTCTTCTCAAGTGCGCATGGCACATTCTCCAAGATAGATCACATACTGGGACATAAAGCAGGCCTCAATAAATATAAAAGAATAGAGATCATACCGTGCACACTGTCAGATCACAATGCTTTGAAACTTGAAATCAATTACAGGAAGAAGTCTGGAAAACTTCCAAAAACATGGAGGTTAAAGAACACCCTTCTAAAGAATGAATGGGCCAATCAGGCAATTAGAGATGAAATTAAAAAATATATGGAAACAAATGAAAATGAAAACACAACAATTCAAAATCTATGGGATGCGGCAAAGGCAGTCCTAAGAGGAAAGTACATTGCTCTCTAGGCCTATTTCAAGAGATTAGAAAAAGCGCAAGTCCAAAATCTAACAGCTCACCTAAAGGAACTAGAGGCAGAGCAACAAGAACGCCCTAAACCCAGTAGAAGAAGAGAAATAGTAAAAATTAGAGCAGAAATAAACAACATAGAGACCAAAGAAACAATTGAACAGATCAATGAAACCAAGAGTTGGTTTTTTGAAAAGGTAAACAAAATTGACAAACCTCTAGCCAGACTTATCAAAAAGAAAAGAGAGAGCACCCAAATAGACAAAATTATGAATGAAAATGGACTTATTACAACCAACCCCTCAGAAATACAAGCAATTATCAGGGAATACTATGAAAAATTATATGCCAACAAATTGGACAACTTAGAAGAAATGGACAAATTCCTAAACACAAACTCACTACCAAAATTCACACGGGAAGAAATAGAAAACCTGAACAGACCCATAACGAGTGAAGAAATTGAATCAGTGATCAAAAATCTCCCAACAAATAAGAGCCCTGGACCTGATGGCTTCCCTGGGGAATTCTACCAGACATTTAAAACAGAATTAATCCCAATTCTTCTCAAGTTATTCCAAAAAATAGAAAGCGAAGGAAAACTCCCGGACTCATTTTATGAAGCCAGCATCACACTGATTCCCAAGCCAGACAGAGATCCAGCAGAAAAAGAGAACTACAGGCCAATATCCTTGATGAATACGGATGCAAAAATTCTCAACAAGATCCTTGCAAATCGAATCCAGCAGCATATAAAAAGAATCATCCACCAAGATCAAGTGGGATTCATTCCTGGGATACAGGGCTGGTTCAACATTCGCAAATCAATCAATGTGATCCATCATATCAATAAAAGAAAAGATAAAAACCATATGATCCTGTCAATAGATGCAGAAAAAGCATTTGACAAAATACAGCATCCCTTCTTAATAAAGACTCTCGAGATAGTTGGGATAGAAGGAACCTACTTAAACATCATCAAAGCCATCTATGAGAAGCCTTCAGCTAACATCATCCTCAACGGGGAAAAACTCAGAGCTTTCCCCCTGAGATCAGGAACACGACAGGGATGCCCACTCTCACCACTGTTGTTTAACATAGTGCTGGAAGTCCTAGCATCAGCCATCAGACACCAAAAGGAAATCAAAGGCATCAGAATTGGCAAAGAGGAAGTCAAACTTTCACTCTTCGCAGATGACATGATACTCTACATAGAAAACCCGACAGACTCCACCAGAAGCCTACTAGAACTGATCCAAGAATTCAGCCAAGTTGTAGGGTACAAAATCAACGTACAGAAATCAGTTGCATTTTTATACACCAACAATGAAGCAACAGAAAGAGAAATCAAGAAACTGATCCATTCACAATTGCACAAAAAACCATAAAATACCTCGGAATAAACCTAACCAAGGATACAAGAGATCTGTATGATGAAAACTATAGAAAACTTATGAAGGAAATTGAAGAAGACACAAAGAAATGGAAAAACATTCCATGCTCATGGATAGGAAGAATAAATACAGTTAAGATGTCATTACTACCTAAGGCACTCTACACATTCAATGCAATTCCAATCAAAATTGCACCAGCATACTTCTCAAAACTAGAACAAACTATCCAAAAATTTGTATGGAACCACAAAAGACCCCAGATAGCCAAAGTAATCCTGAAAAATAAAACCAAAACGGGAGGGATCACCATCCCAGACTTTAGCCTCTACTACAAAGCTGTCATCATCAAAACAGTATGGTATTGGCACAAAAACAGACACATAGAAAAATGGAACAGAATTGAGAACTCAGAAGTGGACCCAAAAGTATACAGCCAACTAATCTTTGACAAAGCAGGAAAGAATATCCAATGGAAAAAAGACCGCCTCTTTAACAGATGGTGCTGGGAGAACTGGACAGCAACATGCAGAAGAATGAAATTAGATCATTTTCTCACACCACGCACAAAAATAAACTAAAGTGGATAAAGGACCTGAACGTAAGACAGGAAACTATCAACACCCTAGAGGAGAAAGCAGGAAACAACCTCCTTGACGTCCACCGCAGCAACTTCTTACTTGACACATCCCCAAAAGCAAGGGAATCAAGAGCAAAAATAAACTGTTGGGACCTCATCAAGATTAAAAGCTTCTGGGGCGCCTGGGTGGCTTAGTCGGTTAAGCGTCGACTTTCGCTTGGTCATGATCTCGCGGTTCGTGGGTTCGAGCCCCGCGTCTGGCTCTGTGCTGACTGCCAGCTCAGAGCCTGGAGCCTGTTTCAGTCTGTGACTCCTTCTCTCTCTGACCCTCCCCTGTTCACGCTGTCTCTCTCTCTCTCCTAGAAATAAATAAAAAATATTAAAAAAAAAAATATTAAAAGCTTCTGCACAGCCATGGAAACAATCCAGAAAATTAATAGGCAACCAACGGAATGGGAAAAGATAGTTGCTAATGACATATCAGATAAAGGGTTAATATCAAGAATCTATAAGGAACTCACCAAACTACATGCCCGAAAAACAAACAACCCAGTGAAGAAATGGACAGAAGATATGAACAGACACTTCTCCAAAGAGGACATCCAGATGGCCAACACACACATGAAACGATGCCAGCATCGCTCCTCATCAGGGAAATACAAATCAAAACCACACTGAGATACCACCTCACGCCAGTCAGAGTGGCTAAAATGAGCCAATCAGAGAACTCTAGATGCTGGCGAGGATGTGGAGAAACGGGCACCCTCCTACACTGTTGGTGGGAATGTAAACTGGTACAGCCCCTCTGGAAAACAGTGTGGAGGTTCCTCAGGAAACTAACAATAGAACTCCCCTAGGACCCAGCAATAGCACTGCTAGGAATTTACCCAAGGGATACAGAAATGTTGATCCATAGGAGCACATGTACCCCAATGTTCATAGCAGCACTCTCCACAATAGCTAAAACCTGGAAAGAGCCTAAGTGTCCATCAACAGATGAATGGATCAAGAAGATGTGGTTTATCTATACCATGGAATACTACATGGCAATGAGAAACAATGAAATCTGTCCATGTGTAGCAACATGGATGGACCTTGAGGGCGTTATACTGCTGCGAAATAAGTCAGGTAGAGAAGGACAAATATCATATGTGTGCATGTATAGGAGGATTAGGAGGAACTTAACAGAGGACCAAGGGGAAGGACGGAAATGGTGGGGGAAAGGGGGAGAGCAAACCATGAGAGACTCTTGAATGCTGACAAAAACTGAGGACTGGTCGATGTGGGGGGGAGGAGGGGTGGGCATGGAGGAGGGCACTTGTGGGGATGAGCACTGGGTGTTATGTGGAAACTAATTTGACAATAAACTATTTGTAAAAAAAAAAAAAAAAAAGCATGGAGCTGGACAAGGGGCTCATATCCACAAACAGATCAGGATCTGAGCCAAAACCAAGAGTTGGACACTTAACTGACTAAGCCACCAAGGCACCCCTAAAAATGTGAACTTTTTTAAAAGTTTTTTTTTTTAATGTTTTATTTATTTTTAGGAGAGAGAGAGAGACAGCGTGAGCAGGGGAGGGTCAGAGAGAGAGGGAGTGACAGACTGAAAAAGGCTCCAGGCTCTGAGCCGGCAGTCAGCACAGAGCCCGACGCGGGGCTCGAACCCACGAACCGCGAGATCGTGACCTAAGCGAAAGTCGGATGCTTAACCGACTAAGCCACCCAGGCGCCCCTAAAAATGTGAACTCTTATCCATACCTTGCTCCATATAAACTGTATATAAAATAAGAAAACAGACAGTCCACTGAAAAGTTCAGTAATACATTATAACATTTATCAAAGAAGATACACAAATAACCACAAACTATGCTTAACATCATTATTCATTAAAAAAACTGAAATTGAAATCAAAATTAGGTACTATTTAACATGTTAGAAAGACTAATTGAAAGACTGACCACATCAAGTGTTGCCAAGATATGAATCAGCTAGAACTCTCATAAATTACTGATGGGTTTATAAAATGCTATAACCCCTTTGTATAACCTCTGCAATTTCTTAAGCATTTACAGCAGAGAAATAAAAATATATGTTTATAGAATGATTTTAGGTTCATAATAGCTTTATTTGTAATAGCCCCAAACTAAATCATCCCAAATGTCCCTTAACAGGTGAATAACCAAAAGATGGTATATCTATACACTAAAATACTATTCAGAAATAAAATAAACAAAATATTCATATATCCGAAGACATTGGTAAATCTCAAAATAGTGAGGTTAGGTGAAAGAAACCCAAAAACAATGAAAAAAACACATGCTACATATTTCTATTTAAATAAAATCTAGAAAATGGAAACTATAGGGATAGAAAGTAGATGACTTGTTGTCTGGGGGTGGAGGATTAAGGAGGGGCAGGAGAAAGGGATTACCAAGGGTCACAAGGAGACTTTGGGAGGTGATGAATATGCTTGCTATCTTGATTTCACAGGTGTATGTATATGTCAAAAATTATTAAATTGTATACTTTATTTTTTTTAAACTGTATACTTTAAATATGTATCCTTTACTGTATGGCAATTATACCACCATATAGCTGTAAAATGCACACATGAGAAAGAGAAAGGGAGAGAGAGGTGAATATTTCATTCACATAATCATCACACACAAATTTGTATTTCAAAGATAAAAAAAATCAGGACTAAAGCAACAAACTGCATATCTAACAGAGATAGAGATAGAAATGGAGAAAGAGAAACACGTGTATTTAGTTTTGATGTAGTACGTATTATTGAAGTCTTTCTGTCCTTTCTTTGATCTCCCTTAAAAGTCATTGGAATATGTCCGGTTAACTGAAAAACCCTGAATTTAGTGAGGTTCCCAGCTACGGCAGGTGCATTGCTACGATCCAGAGCTACCATAAACAACTGTGCTGTACCTAGGTGAACCTGGCTTTACTTCAAAGATGGATTAAATACGAGATGTAAAACAATATCCATTTCTTTTTTTAATTTTTTTAATGTTTATTTATTTTTGAGAGAGAGAGAGACAAAGCATGAGCTGGGAAGGGGCAGAGAGAGAGGAAGACACAGACTCTGAAGCAGGCTCCAGGCTCTGAGCTATGAGCTGTGAGCATAGAGCCCAAGCAGGGGTCAAACTCATAAACTGTGCGATGTTGACCTAATCCGAAGTTGAATGCTTAGCTAACTGAGCCACCCAGCCACCCCAAAGCAATATGAATTTCTAATGTATTAGAATACATGCATATAAAATATATTACTGTAATTAGCATAATAAGTGACTGCTTCTAATTTATTTTACTCTAAATTTTATACTTGCTAAGAGGGAGAGACACCTGTCATCAGATATTGGTAGTTTATCCTTGGGATTTTAATGACTTTTGAGGATGTCCTTCATTACATCTTTGGATCTTAGTTTCTCCATTTGTAAAATCAGGTTATGGAGGTATTTCCATGTGGCCAAGATGTGATAGGATACTAAACTGCTTGATAACTCATTGTGATCTTTGGCACAAGCACAAAGCATTATTATTGTTATTAAATATTATTAGCTAGGGTATGGTGCTGGACTGATAATTACTTCAAGGAACACTTCATAAAATGCTAACTGTACATAAATTTATATATCTATTAATATCAAACCTGCTATGAACGAATATTTTGGAAGACTGCCAACATTATGCCTTTTACAGTGTTGGTAAATTTCAATTTATATTCAAACCCAGCCCCTCAATTCCTCACATTCAACTCTCTTCCATACCAATTTAAGTTCTTTGGGTTGGATAAAACAAATTTATTTACTTCTTCCATGAGAAGGATAACAGCTTATGAAATAGTATTAAGAGGAAAAAAAAAAACCCTACTTCTACAGTTTAGTTGTGGTAGCTTTATGTTGTAGTGTTTGGCAAGAAAGAAATTATTGTAGAAATCAGGGAAGTTGGGAGTTAGAACTTGGGAAAGTAAAGAAAAAAGAATTAAATACTGCTATGTTAACAGAACTGGTCACACACATATTGTTGAATTTGACAAAAACACTGTTCATCAGAAATCTATTTTATTATCATTTCAGAATTCATATCAACAACTCTGCAATCAGAATTGTGAGTGGTCAGTAAGAGGTAGGAGATGTGATCTCCACTATCAATACACACCGGTGTTACACACATATCCCTGTATGTGATCCAGAGGTAAATTATCTCATTTATTAACCATTTAAGGAAGCTCTGTTACCTACTGGGCCATTCTAGTCCCCAGAGCAATTTGCCTACCTTCGCCTCCTTTTTATTTGAAGACTTTCAATTCAACAGATAAATTAAAAGGCCAATATAATGATTATATATATACTCAATACCTGAACCCCCTAATTGTTAACATCTTGCAACATTTGCATGCACTATCTTGCTCACTCTCTCTTGCCCTATATTTACAGAAGCATTTGAATATAAATTGCATACATTCCTAAGTCTTCTTATATGTTCTGAACAGGGGGAGTTACTTTTAGCCACTGATCCCAAATTTCATCACCCTCCCCTGGCCCTGAGAAATGAGTAAAGTTCAGCTTTTTTAAAGGATAATTACGTGTGAACACACCTTAAGAAACCCACATAAAGAGACTTGTGTCTGGGCATGTACAGTTTCCTTCTCAATCTTTGCTCTCCAGATGGGCACCTAGAATAGGAGTAACCACATAGTTTATTTCCTAAACCAGAACATTTCTGATAGTGAATAGAGGCACTGTTCATAATCACTTCCAGACAACAGGGGTAAAGCAAAGTCCCCAAGAATACTGGGAATTGTGGACAGTTTACCTCGAGCGTACAATGTAAGTACAGCTAATGAGGAGTAACTCGGGCACTTACTTGGGTGCTTAACTTCTCTCTAACAGGCAGAGAGGACAACAGGCTCCTCTACCAGGTGATGAATCCAGGGCACAACTCCTGTGTGATTTACCCTCCAAACAGTGTAGACTTTTTGGTCTTTAAAAAAAAAAAAAAAAAAAAGAGGAAATCTATTTACTTAAGACAAATGAATCTAATACAAATAGGATATAATATATGTCAGCTGTAGTCAGGGTGATGTTCAATAAGTGAATAAGCTGGACTTGTTGGATACTCAAACTCCACCACTGCTGCCAAGTCTCCAAATACTTTTTCATGTCCTTTAGGTGGTAGTTTGAGAAAGGATCAAAAATCAGGTACCTGAACAACACAAGAGTCTTTCCCTACACTGGGCTTCTCGTAGGAAAGTGTTTGTGCAAATCTAGTTTGATTTATCCATCTGAATACAACTGTGCAAGTCAAAATGACCATTTCCTCTCATGCACTATCTGATCTGGGTAGACTCTAAGTCATTCTTTTTATCAGTAGCTAGCATATATGAACATGTAGTTTGTTACCAGAAAAAAGAAATAATATCAAAATAGATAAAAATTCATCAACATCAGAGTATCATTAGAAAGGACAGGGTTAAAGGAAGTTTGGGTGCTCAGGCAGTTAAGCATCTGGCTCCTGATTTTAGCTCAGGTCATGATCTCCTGATTTGTGAGAATAGAGCCCCAAGCCAGGCTCTACACTGTCAGTGTAAAAACATAAAAGATATGGGCACTTTAAAATAATTTAACTCCTGAGGTGCCTGGGTGGCTCAGCTGGTTAAAGGTCCAACTTTGATGCAGGTCATGATCTCATGGCTTGTGGGTTTGAGCATCACATCAGGTTCTGTGCTGACAGCTCAAAGCCTGAAGCCTGTTTTGGATTCTGTGTCTCTTTGTCTCTCTGACTCCCCCACCGCTCCCACTCGCACTCTCTCTGTCCCTCAAAAACTAAATAATAAAAAAAGTAATAATCTAAATCCGTATATAATCCATCTAAAATAATCTATATCCCTATATATTCCATCTAAAGTCAATATGGACTGGTCTAGCCAAACAAAGGAGGAGCTTCAAGTTCTCCTCTTGGGTCTCACAGAGAATCTCCTTTTAGGTTCAGGGAATTCCTTGGGCAACTACACAGACCTGTTGGTTATGAGGGCAAGGGTCCAGTTAACTCCATGCTCAGGTGGGTGTGAGGAAAGAAAGAATGACTTTTCTACAAAAAGACAAAAACCAATAAAAAACAAAAAACAGAGGAGACAAGACATTATAAATAACACTTAACAAAAGATGACTGATAGATACAATAATTGGAAGCATGGTCTCACATAAGTATCAATCTGAAAGATACCACTGAACTCTGAGCTATTTAGGAAGGCTTCAAGGAAGGCGTGCATATTAAGCTGAGATTTAACATGTGAATAAGAGAGAGATAGGTAATGAAGATAGCCCATCTTTTAAGGAAGAAACAAAGCAATGGAAAACATGGAGGTACGATGTAATTCCACAGTGAGTTCAGTGGATAAATAAACATATAATGTGTTATGGTTTTTTAGAGCTCTTTTATTTGTACCATATTGTTTATGTATTTGTTAATATTTATTTATTTATTTTGAGAGAGCAAGAGAGCGAGGGTGGAGGTGGGGCAGAAAGAGGGAGAGAGAGGATCCCAAGCAGGTTTTGCACTGTCAGTGCAGAGCCCAACATGGGGCTTGAACTCACAAACTGTGAGATCATGACCAGAGCTGAAAGCAAGAGTCAGATGCTTAACCGACTAAACCACCCAGGTGCCCCAGTGCCATCTCATTTAATCACCATAACCAAGAGATAAACTGGCTAATCTTAACATTTCCAAATGATAAATGAGGAAACTTATATATAAAGAGTATTAATTTGTTAAAGTTCCCTTGAGTTTTAAATCACAGTGTTGGATCTAGTAGACACATATTTTGATATATTAGTCTTATTTTAATTTTATAGATGAAAAAAGTGAAGTTAATAGAAATCAGCACACAAGCGACAGTCTCAGGTTCCATAGTCCATTTCTCATTGCACCCTATTAACTCAAGAAAGAGAAAAATGAGGGCCAAAGAATCCATTAAGAAAGTCAATCCCAAAGCACAAACTAGGAGGATAAAAGTTGTGATTTCCAAATGGAATCTTTGGTCACTATGAGACATAGGTGGTATCCAGGGACACCAGTCATAATCCCTAAGTATTCCAGAAGCTTTCTCCAACTTTTAGCTAGTCCTGGATATAAATATTATATTTGTTTCTTTCTCTGTGCCTTGAGTTTTCTTGCATGTATGAAGTTCTTGCTCACTGATTAAGGCCCTTAACCATCCCTCAGTGTCTTGTTCCATGAATGCTGCTCAGAACCCTAATTAGTCTATCCCTGACCTGTACTTCTATGGTACTTGTCTCTGAAACACACATTAACATGCCCTTGTACTGTGTACACTGAAGAGGGCCCATGTTCTACAGCTGATCCTTGTGCCAAGGCATAATAGAGTGTTGCTATTTGGTTTTGCTGAGAGCAAAGTGCTTCCCAGAAAATCATGCTGCACTTGTTGCTTGTCCCTTTTACATAAATTTAGGAGTCATTTCACTCCAAATTCTCTGCTTTCTGACTTCTAGGGATCATTATTTTATATTTTAAATAATTTTGAGAGTGGGCAGATGCGTTTTGGAAATGCTTGTCCCATATTTTAACACTCTTCAAAAGTGAAAGAAAGCACACCAGTTTATTGCATGTGGGGAATTAAAACCTTGGCTCGCTGAGTCCACCTTTCCCTGAGACCGAGAGCACAACTGAACTTCCATCCAGCACCAGCTTTGACCTCAAGCTGAGAGAGCACAGGTGTTTGGAGGCTTAACTCTCTCATTTGTTTCACATGTAGGGAATGAACAATGTCTCCTGTGCCCTGGCACCCATCACCATGCCCCTTCTCGCATTGAAAAAACCAATCGGTATGATCACAGTGCATTTTGGCTTCGTTCTCTTCACCCTTCTGGTTTAGAACAGATACTGGCCAAGTCTCTCATCATTTGGCTTTGCTCTTTGAAACTGGCAGAAACTTAAATATAAGATATTCATGCTTTGTTTCCTAACCACTGTAAAGGGGATGCTGTTGTCCAGGTGCCACTTGGAACACCGGCTCTGGTGGGTGCACTCTAGAAATCTGCATTATAAATGGAGCTCCTTGGTTTTGTGGACTAGATATGTAGAAATGATTTAAAAAATCATATGTTCTTAAAGTAATCTTAAGAGGTCCCTTTTAAGTTGTCAGCTGCAGGGAAAATGTAAGGGATAGGAATATGCAGTCAGCCAAAAGTGGATGCAATCATGACAATGGCATACTATGTGACTTAGAACACATTTTTATTTATTTATTAAGCCTATGATTTTTTCACTATATACTTTGCTAAGAGCTTTAAAAGCATTTTTAAATTGAAATCTTCACCAATATCTGTGAGGTTGATATCATTATTCTCAATGTACAGATTATTAAATAGAGGTTTAGAGATTTGAGTAATTTTTAAAAGGTCTAAACATTGTCAGCTGAAATATGTCAAGATGATTTCAGAAACAAGGCTCTTAAACATTACCCTGTATTATTTTCACCAATTTGTATTCATTTCTCCCTGTCCAGAAGGCATAATCCTCCTCTTCTCTCTGTGTGTTTTGCTAAATATTCATCGTTAATCTTTCTTTAAATGATAAAGAATTGAAATTGGATAAAGATGATATACTGTATAAAGAAAGCTTCCCTTTAGCCAAAGTCATTCACTTACTCAATAACTCTCTGTTGAGTAGCTTCTGGTATGAGGCACTGTACTAGGGATAGAATGACGGCATATATAGTTGTTTCTGTCTTCAATAAGATTATTATTTATTTGAGAAGACAACTAAGCATTAAGGAATGGTAAGTATTTTTCTGGAGGTCTACTCATTATGCTTTATGAGCAAATGGGAGGCTTTCTTTACATAGGGAGATGGAGGTAAAGGTCTTCTTAGAGGAGGATCAGACAGATAGGTTAAGAAGACAATTATGTTCTAGGCCAAGGAACAGCATAGAATGGAGACAAAGAGAGCCTAACGTCATCATATTACCTACATTTAGTGAGCCATTGGCAAATGGCTGATGTATTTTACAATTTATTTGACTTAGTCACCTTATTTTCACAATAGATCCCCTTTTTTTTTTCCTTTAAATAAGATCTCCCTTCCACTATGGTGTATAGTTCTTACAGGAAGGAAAAGAGCAAGCCATATGGCATATTTGATCCCTCAATTCCTAACACCTTTCAGGAACAAGTGACTATTACTGATGACTGTGGTGGCAGTGATGATGGTGGTGATACAAAGGAGAAGGAAGAAAAGGGAAATGGTAAGCATAAATATTGAGACAAATAATTGCCGGAGGCCAGCTCCAGCAGGTTCAGAGGTCCCTGAAGGATGGACGGTGTCAGCAAGACAGAAAGTGAGAGAGCCCTGAGATTCTTTCTGATCACCAGGCAGGCATCTCTGTACTGTCAATTTTGGTGTCTTTATTTATAGGTCAAATGTTAACATGGCATCAGAAAATGGAATTTTTACAATGGATAGTCCTCTGTGATAAGATGTTTTCAGAAATGTACAGAAACAGGTTTTATAGAAGTATTCTTGAAGAACTGCCCCAATTATAGTGAGGTTGAGTAACTAAGAAAATAACAGGGTGTTCACATTTTATGAACTATAGAAATGATCCCTGAAAGTATAGTCTTCAGGGTGTTAACATTTTAATAACACTAAGATTAAGTCAGAGGTTTGTAGATACTCTTATCCATCCTCATCACAGTTGCCAGGGTAAGGGAAGGTGTTTGTGCAATATAGGCTTTAAGGAAGGGGCTGATATACATCACCAGTTAGCAAAGGTATATGTGGTAACTTATGTTCTGCTCTTATCTGTTCCTTCTCTCTAAGTTAGACTCTTTGTCTCCCAGCAAGACTTGATTTTCCATTTATATTCTTTATGGCGCTGGAGAGCCAACCATACCTTTAAAGAGTTTAGCTCATTTCCAATACATAGAATAGCCTCTTCGAGTGCATTTACCTTTGTGTCTAGTTTTATGATTTCTTAAATAGCTAGGGCATGGGAGACATTTTTGGTTAGCTGATTTACATGTTGAGCTGTATGAATACCTTGGACTAACACAAAAGTAGAAATAGAATTGTACATGTAAAGATCAACCTTTTATGAGTAAGGGTCATTGGCCTGTTCATAGCTCAAGGGAAAGTACGGAGGGAAACAGGACCTGCTGGAGACATGATGTCTGTTCCCATAATCGAAACAAGAAGTTCCCACAATAAGTTCCTTCACAAGGTGCAATCATCATACCAGGGCCAGAATAAGGGGACAAGTCATTCCAGATATTGATCAACAAGGTACCTTAGGGGTCAGTGCTCAAGTAGAAATAATTGAGTGGGGGTGGATATCGGTCATCATCTTATTGGCAAGAGACCATGCAAACTTGCTTTAACCTCACCAAGAGTTTTCTCAACTAGTGGCCTCAGAATGGCTCCCAACAAATAATGCAATGGGACATATGCGGAACTTTGAACAAAGTATTCAGTTTTTCTACCTTTATGTCTAGGATGAAACTTGAAGGGCACAGTAGCTATTGAAGAATGTCATTCACCCGACTGCCCTTCTCTCAGATACAGAGGCATGCTTCTGAATATAGTGACTAATGTATTGGTTCTGAATACTTGGCACTAGAGAAAAGATATACTTTTTTCAAGCCCTAAAAAAGCATTAGGAATTAAAAGCAGTTAACCAGAGGAAAAAAGTCCATCTGTTACTCATGGCATCATTTCCCTGTGTCTCTAACCTTAGAGACATGCTTTTTCACTTAGGCAAAATGCTGTTTTTTCTGCTGGAAAAAGTAAGCAGGGTGAGCAAAAACTCAATCAATAAAAACCTAAGGGAATGAAAGGGTGATAATACAAAGCATAAAATATGAGTAGGTGAATTGAAAGAATGTGATTTTTATGGTCATATATTTTGATGGTGTTCTAAGAATAAATTCAAGAAGCCTCAAATAATGAGTTTTGAATGCTAGATAGGAGAAAGTTGGGCTGATTTCTTCTTAGGATCTTATTGCTAAAGAAGATGTTACAAATTGTAGAAACTTTGTACCCAATTTGAGCCATGACCACATATAAATACCAGACTTGGAATAAGAAGTGAGAATCAAATTTATGTTTTCTTGTTCTACAGGAATAGCATCTATCCTATAATACACTAACTCTAGTTTCACTGATTCCACTCTTCCATAATAATAATTTTATTCATGATAATAATGGCAACAAAAACATACAATTTTGTCCATTTACTTTCTGCAGGGCACTACGTCAGATATAGCTACTTTCTAGAATATATTCCAGTCCAGATGCTATCTATCCTTTATGGCCCAGTTTTGGGCTATGGTTCCCATTCTTTCTCTTGATTCATTTACTTTAACTGATTTCCTGTTTTCTTGAATATTTATGACACTTGTTGTCCACATCACTCATTTGACCTTCCAATGTTCTCATCTGAACTAAATTATAAGTTCATGAAGGTCAAAGAAAATAAATTATAAATGTGGTGACAAGATATGAAATTTTGCAGAATATTTCCAAAGAGCAAATGTCTATTCACCCCATTAACATTTTTTTTGCATTTATCATATTAACTTTGAAGTCAGAACATAAGGCCAACATACTAGATAACTTTTTACTCCTCAATGAAGTTAACACTGCATATTGCAATGACCCTAATACAAGGGTCAGCAAACTGTTTGTCTCCTGTGGGCCAGATCCAGGTATAAGCATCTGTGACTTTAATTTTCATGTAAGTAATATATCCACAGATTCTGCAGGTTAGGGCATGGGAATCTTTGATAGACTTTATTCTGCCTACCAAATATAGTAATTATTTTCCTTCAATAATTGAGGTTTTCTGTTTTCTTTTTTTTTAATTTTTTACATTTATTTTTGAGAGAGAGAGAGAGAGAGAGAGAGAATGCGAGTGGGGGGAGGGGCAGAGAGAGAGGGAGACACAGAATCCAAAGCAGGCTCCAGGCTCTGAGCTGTCAGCACAGAGCCCTAAGCTGGGCTTGAACCCACAAATGGTGAGATCATGACCTGAGCCGAAGTCGGACGCTTAAGTGATGGAGCCTCCCATGTGCCCCTAGATTTTCTGTTTTCTATAAAAAACAGATGCAATGTTCTCTGGATACAATATTTCAAAAATATATATAAGAATCCTGATAGTATTCTGGGAGAAAGTAGACCTTAAAAGATTATCAAAATGTGCTTCTCCCTTCATACAAAGTGCATAATTCATCTCACTCAACCTTGTTTTAGTGATAGTCTCTCAGATGGATTTATAAACAGTGACCAATCGGGTAAATGAAACAAGTGTAGCCTTTGAAAGAAACAGCTACTGAATGATAATGAAGAAGAAAGATGATTACCAAGGTTCCACTATGGCAGGTAGTGAGGAAATCTGATATGAGGAAAAAAATCAGAAAGATTTTGAAATGGGCATAATAATTACTGTATATCCTTTTAATGGAATGCTGACCATAGTCTACCAGACTTCTTAGATTTATCTGAATTGGTAGGCAATAATGCTTTCATCACCTGTGACTAATCTCAATGATTCTGCACACTGTACAAAACTAAGGGCAATATACATGAGTTTGTCCTAAAATATGCAAATTAATTTTGGTCAATGGAGATACAACTGATTTTCACTTATGTTAATGTTTATTTATTTTTGAGAGAGAAAGACAGAGTGTGAGCAGAAGAGGGACTAAGAGAGAGGAAGACAGAATCTGAAGCAGGCTCCAGGTGTTGAGGTGTCAGCACAGAGCCCAACATGGGGCTTGACCTCACAAACCTAGAGATTATGAACTGAGTGGAAGTGGGAGGCTTAACTGACTGAGCCACCCAGGCTCCCCTCACTTCTCTTAAGGAAAACCAAAGCTGGACAATGGTTAAAACAGCAGTAACAGATTTTATTCAAAAATTTTGCAATAGCGGTGACTGGGTGGCTCAGTCGGTTAAGCATTGGACTTTGGCTCAGGTCATAATCTCATGGTCTGTGAGTTTGAGTACTGCTTCAGGATCTGTGCTAACAGTTCAGAGCCTGGAGCCTGCTTCTGATTCTGTCTCCCTCTCTCTTTGCCCCTTCCCCACTCACTCTCTGTCTGTTCTGTCTCTCTTTCAAAAATAAATAAAACATTTAAAAAAAAGTAAAGAATTATTGCAATAGTGGAATAGTATAGAAATGGGCTTACTTCCTATTACAACATGGACACGAGATTTATAAACCTAGAAAGCAAGGTTGGAGGTGGGGGGGGCGGGATTCAGTGGATGTAAAATACAAAGAGGAAACATGGGAGGTTGGGGTGGAGGGGATTCTTGTAAGGATTCTTACTGAAGGAAGATTAGTGGTGATCAGATGTCAGAAGTGGGGGATAACAAACTTGACCTAGAATTAAGCATAATCAGCTACCAAGGGTGGGATATGCTCTCTAAACTGACTCAAAAGGATTTTTTGGTAAAATTGGAAACACATGCTCAACCAGGCTAGACATAGGAGCCCAATGTTGAAATCTAGTTGAGATGAGGACTTTGAGGCACTTGATTAGCTTAGTCAAATAGAAAATCTTTGTCACTTACAGGATATATTAAGCAGTCTTAACATTTCTTAGGAAATTCTTTGAGCATTCCTAATTGCCTAAAGATATAGCTATTCAGATGTTCCTTTTTTTTTAATGTTTATTTTTTATTAAGAGAGAGAGCAGGAGAGAGGCAGAAAGAAAGGGAGAAAGAGAATCCCAAGAAGGCTCTAAGCTGTCAGACAGAGCAAAGGCAGGGCTCAATCCCATGAACCATGAGCTCATGACCTGAGCTGAAATCAAGTAGGATGCTCAACTAACTGAGCACCTCTCAGATGTTCTTTTTAACTACTTTTAATACCTTATTGGTATCTTTATTAATTCATTAACTGAATAAAATCTTTCTATTTTTTAATTTTTTTTTTATTTTAGAGAGAAAGAGCATGTGAGCAGCTGAGAGGGTCAGAGAGAGAGAGAGAGAGAGAGAGAGAGAAAATCTCAAGGAGGCTCCATGCTCAGTATGGAGCCTGATGTAGGGCTTGATCTCCTAAACCTGGGATCATGACATGAGCCAAAATCAAGAGTCATCACTCAAACAACTGACCTACCCAGGTGCCCTTTGAATAAAATCTTTGACACACATTTATGTTATATTTCAATGAGAGTTATGATTCACATTTTTAAATTACCCTTTAGCACAGATAAAGGAATAGAAAATAAGCTTCCTATGCAGCTTTTTCTCTGTTATATAAACCTACTTTCCATCATTTTTCAAATGGCTTTGAATTTAGGAAGAATTTATTCCAGAGACTGACTAATCAATGATGCACATTTTTGGTTTCCATTGCAATAACCACAGAATTCCTTGAGTTCTTTTCTTTCTTTTTTTTTTTTTTTTAATGTTTTATTTATTTCTAGGAGAGAGAGAGAGACAGCGTGAACAGGGGAGTGTAAGAGAGAGAGGGAGTCACAGACTGAAACAGGCTCCAGGCTCTGAGCTGGCAGTCAGCACAGAGCCCGATGTGGGGCTCGAACCCACGAACTGCGAGATCGTGACCTAAGCGAAAGTCGGACTTGTAACCGACTAAGCCACCCAGGCACCCCTTCCTTGAGTTATTTTCAGTAAGAAACTTGGTGATGGTAACTAACCGCCTTAAAGTGATCTGATTATCCTTAGAGACATAAAAAATACAATTAAAGCTAGATCCTCTTCTTCACACAAATGCCTAAGAAGGAAATATATCCACCGAATGATCAATTTAGAAGGGGAGGGGCAAGGAGGACACAAACATTCTCAAACTTTGCTTTTTTTGCACATAACTCTGCCCAAGTCCAGAGATTTCATCCCTAACATGGGGTGCAGAATGAAGAAAGAGAAAAAGAAAAGACCAAATTTAATGAGACAGTGAATTTGGGTGAAAAGCTGGTTGGTTTCTTCCTTCTTAAAGTTCATGTTGGGATTTTGCTTAGTTTAGTGTGTGTGTGTGTGTGTGTGTGTGTGTGTGTGTGTGTGTGTGTGTTCTCTTTCAGCTTCGATAGCATAACATCAATATTTTCTTTAGGATGTTCTGCCTGGAGCATGGTAGAATGTAAGGCAATTGGAAGTCACACAAAGGGAGGACCCCTTAGGTTGCCTGCAAGCAACTTATCCAAGTGGGACCCAATGTTACTGTTTCCCTTCAATTAAGCTTGTTCTTTTTTGTTTTTCCTTTTCAAGCCTGTTTTGGATTGTAGAACCTTGAATTGGAAACTTAGCATTAGCAATTCAAATTCTAAACTGAGCTTTTTAATGCTAAATACTTGTGGATATCATTTGAGAAGATTGTCAAGTTAAACAATGTAGATTTTTCATATATACAGCAAAGTGACTTTGCAGATATTACTCAGTTAAGATCCAAGCCATGATATTCATCTTGTGCTTATGCATAAAATCCGGAACCAGCAAAGTATTTTGTAAATTCAGCATTTAGTTATCTCTTACCCATTAAGAGGAAGAAAAGCAAACATTTTCCCCCTCCCCAACACTTTTATTCATGCCTGAAGCTAAGCAAGGAGGAAGGGAAAAGGTTTTTAGAATTACAAATAGAACCTTTAAATTGTAGAAACTTGCTAATTTCATTTATGAAAGCACTGCCTAACTTCTGCTTTCTCTCTCAGTTGTTATTCAAATCTTTGTCCCTTGCCAAAGAGAAAGAGAGAGAATAATCCTACTAGGAATTTAGTGAGTTTTCTTTTAGAGATCAGACATAAATGCTGCATATTTGAATATGCAAATTTAATAGAACAGATTGCCAAGAAATGAAAAATGGTTGTATGTTTAGCCCTAGGAAGTTAGCCCAGCTTAATAGAGCTGACAAAGAGTTAAGGAGTGCCCACTTGCAAAACTCAAACAAGGAAGAAAGTGCATATAATTTGCTTACCTAACAGGAAGGGTTGCTGAAAAGGGAGCTGGATTGTAGAGACCTAGATTCTCCCAAATTAGGCATAACATTCTTTCAAAAGGCCTCAATTTCTTCCTATTTAAATGAAAGAGAAAGATTATTTCTACCATGAACATTTGAAAACATATTTCTAGTATATCCACTAAGTTCATACTACAGGAAAGGGCCTCTCATGCCTGAGAACATATGGCTCATACTGTTTAGTGCAGTTTGTGTACAAATATGGAGAACATTCACCCCCATTTCCTGGGGCCATCATTCATACGCCATTAGGTCTTGTATAGTTTTCCCTTTTTAGGTAATCCCAACAAGTTTAACAAAAGGGGAGATTTCATCAAATTAATTTATATGTTTAGGCCTCCAAGGAGTTCTCTATTTGGCTGCTAACTAATCAAGATTTTTCCTCTTTAACACTTCTTTTCTTGTGTTATAAGGCTCAGATACTTTTTCTTGTGTGATAAGGCTCAGTATTTGGAGGTTTGAGAAATTGAAAATTAGTTGCTCTTTTGGATTTACAGTAATCATTCGGGCAGCTTGTCAATATCAATTTCTAGCCTACATGACTCTAACATACCACTCTAAGAATTCGGTCAAAACTGTCCTTGGATAGAAAATTGGGCAAAACAAGCCAAAGATGGCAAAAAAAAAGGGGGGGGGGAGGGGAACCTCAATCAGTTCAGGGTAGAGTGGGATAAGGGAAGTAACAATTTGTCCTGGGCTCAGTTTGATGATTTAAAAATATAGTCATATGTGTATAATATGTTATACATTCTGACCCCCAGAGTATAGTTCCAGCCCTGTTTAAACTAAACACTAGTTTTTGGATTATATACAATTTCTTCGATTCCATCATTTAGTAGGGTGGGAGAATATGCAATCCCAAAATATGTCTCTTTAGTATAAAGATTAATTTGAGCTAATTATTTTGAGAAATATCAGACACAGGAGAAGCTCTAGGAACAGAGAAGAAATTATGCTTTTGTAAAGGAAATTTATAGGTATAACGGAAATCTCCTTTTGTAAGGGTGTCTTTTTCTCTATCAGAAAGAAAAGGATGACTAAACCTATAGAAATTTCTCAATGGAAAAAGCACTGACCTACATCTGCATAATAACAAACCTTATATTTGTTTACAGTACTTTTCCTGATCACTTCTCCACTATTAGTCTATTCCACACTCTTTTCTCTTTTGCCTTTAGCTGAGAAATGTATTTAAGTATGGATTCTAAAACACCTCTGGGAGTTACTTATTTTCCCTGGGTATCTCTCACGTATACATGAGGTATACATGTTAATAAACTTTTGTTTATTCTTCTCTTGTTAATCTTCCTTTTGTTACAGAGTTCCCAGCAGAGAACTTAGAAGGTTAGACTGAAAATTATTTCGTTCTTCCCTGCAATTTATTTTCAGAGGTCATACTTAATACTTGCCATATACCAATGGCCTTGTTGTTGATTTTTATTTTTTTATTATTTAACATAAAAGTAATTGTTATAGTCAACATTTAAAAATAAGTCAGGTTCTGTTCTAAGCACTTTATGAACATGAACTCATTTGATTGAAAAAGTAAATACTATTTTTATTACAACTTTGCAAACAGAACTAAAACTCAGAAAGGTTAAGTAAGTTGCCCAAGATCACATAGCTGGTAGGTGATTTGAATCCAAGCACAATGTCTACACGGCCAAGCTCTTAAAACTGAATTTTGTTGTCTCTCATGATATTAGAAGCTAGAGATCATTTCATGTACAATGTGAACATCTTTTACAAGAAAATGACACAAGGAAACTTAAACAGAGGGCAAAAGGCATAAGAATTTTGCAACATATGTATAGTATTTAAGTGGCATGATTTCTCCAGATAACCCAATTCCTTTAAGTGAAAATCTGCTACAACAAATGGGTATATAGTGATTAACAAGTAAGGAAACTAATGACTAACATTTCTAATATATGACTAGGAAATTTTTGTGAGGAAAAATAGGACTGTGAAAAGCAAAATAGTTTATTTTCTATATGGACTCATACTCTTCACATATTACTAATTCTTACTTCCTTTCCAAATATATATGTAGTTTGATAGTGCTCTTTATTTTGGCACACAAAAAAAAGCTATCTGTATTTCTCTCAACAATGTTCAATTTGTGCTAGTTTAATGTAATGATTCTCCAATGATCTTCAAGAATACACAAGGTGTTTTTACAGAATCTACAGACCAGCTACTTCCAACTCTACCAAATAGAAACTACAAGGGGAAAAAGAGAATGAACTGAAGTTGACTGAGAGAGAATTGTACTGTACATCTGATGTGAAATGCTGGAGCTCAGGAGAGAATGGTCAAGAAAGAATTCTTGAGACATCTTCAGTGCAAAAAGGGTGCTTATTAAAGCATGGACCAATGGACAGAAAGAGCTGTACAGGTTGTGAGGAGTGACTGATTATATACTTTCAAGTTGGCAGGATGTTAGGAATACCATAAGTCTCTAAGGGATTTGGAAGCAAGGTTTCTTTTCTTTCTTTTTTTTTTTTTTTTTAATGTTTTATTTATTTCTAGGAGAGAGAGAGAGAGAGGGGAGCAGAGGAGAGAGAGAGAGAGAGTGTGAGCAGGGAGGGTCAGAGAGAGAGGGGAGTCACAGACTGAAACAGGCTCCAGGCTCTGAGCTGGCAGTCAGCACAGAGCCTGACGCGGGGCCCGAACCCACGAACTGCGAGATCATGACCTAAGCAAAAGTCGGACGCTTAACCGACTAAGCCACCCAGGCGCCCCTGGAAGCAAGGTTTCTAGGACCTTGAAGGGGTAGCTGTTGATAGGAAAATGTCATTTACAACTTTCTAGTAAAACCTTAGTCATGAGGCCCTTTAGATGTAATCAGTGGGCCATATGCTTAGAGGATGATTGCTAACATATATCTTAGCTGGGCAGAAATAAAGGAAGTTTCCAAAGGGATTTTATAGGATTCTGGAGGTCAGGCTAATGTCAAGCTAAGGTTGCCTCTGGCCTCTAGCAAAGTAGTAGAATCAAGGCAGCTAAACTACTTGAGGAAGGTCACTCTGCCTATCTCAAGTACTTGTCAATGGGCTGCAAAGGAAATTTAATCCCCCCCCCACCCCCGGTATTTCTTTGCCTTTGTCCTTCACATCATATCAAAATATGAAGACAGTCTATAGGGAGTCGGAGTCTGAGTTAAGTGGGTTGTCTCTCTCCAGAACCAGAAACATTTGACTAGAAGAGAAAACTGGGAAGAAGGTTTTATTTCCTTTGGTTGTATAAGTCTCTTTGGGCAAAATGGTGCTGGTGATCCATCCTTCCACTGACCTATCATCCTTGGATTGATAGTTCAACTCGATCAGTGAAACTAGCCAGGGTAGAACAAGTATACATACTTATACCAAATAAGTACTAAGATCCTCTTTCTATCCCTCCACCTGGCATTTGGACAACACTTTCCCTTACTTGAACTTCAAGTCACCTGTAACAACAATAAAAAAAATGACTTAACTGTTACAAAATAAATTTCCAAAATTGAAATACTTACCCAAATATCAAAACTGGATTTCACATATAAAAATCTATGAATATTTAACAGAAACCCTTAGCTTTTATGTATTCATGTATATTTCCATATACAATTTAGGCAGTTAGGTTCTGGGGCACTGAAGAGAAAAAGACCTAATTAGCAGTCATCTAAATTGGAGAAAAAATGTAAAGGAAAATCTAAATAATTCTAGGATTGTATTGCCTTCAAGGAACAAATTGAAATAGAGTTTTTAAAATAGTCAAATAAGTTATAAATATGATGCTCTGAAATCCTTCAGTGTGGTTTAAGTTAAAGAACACTGCAGGAAAGCAAAATGCATTTACCTGCAATACAAGTATTGTATTTTATACTGTGTTTGTTTTTCTCACTGTGAACAGCCTTTTGGTAACCCAATGTAATCTTGAAATCCAAGACAGTGGAAATATATAAGATTAACTCTCAAACACAGGGATACAAAAGAAGCATAATCAATAAACTCTCCTAATAACCATCAAAGATGCTCAGATCTATTAAATGAATAATAGGCATGTAAAAACCAATGTTCCTTCTTCTTGACTGATTTCACACTTGTGTTTTTCTCCACAGTCCTTCTACTGACTTGCTGTTTGATTTTTAATGATGTTGGGAAATACCTTTGTCATTATACCTCAGTTTATATATCTGTCTATCAAACTTTTCTCCTTCTGGGGGCGCCTGGGTGGCTTAGTCAGTTAAGCGTCCGACTTTCGCTTAGGTCATGATCTCGCCGTTCGTGGGTTCGAGCCCCGCATCGGGCTCTATGCTGACTGCCAGCTCAGAGCCTGGAGCCTGTTTCAGTCTGTGACTCCCTCTCTCTCTGACCCTCCCCTGCTCACGCTGTCTCTCTCTCTCTCTCTCCTAGAAATAAATTTTAAAAATATATTAAAAAAAAAAACTTTTCTCCTTCTGGAGGGTACAGTCCTCTCTAACCCTCCGTCTATTCTAACTTACTTTTATTCTCTTTTCAGATTTTAAAGCAGTATTAAAAATAAAAAACTAAACAGGTTGAGACACATTGACAGCCTGTCAGAAAACTTTGAACCCAACCTAAAAGGAATTATTGAACAATCCAGCAGGATTGGTGAAGAAGATACAAAAGAAAGTATGTATGAAGTATGTATGTATGTATGATAGATTATAATAGACTTGAGCACCTATCTTGCAACGTGGTCACTCTCCAGTTCACAGGAGAGGTAAAATATTTCTTACAGACAGTTCTTACCATATTTGAAGACCAATTTTAAGCCACTCCTAGTTTTAAACTATATAGATGTTTAAAACTCCTAGTTTTAAACTATATAGAATATAGATGGAATTAATATTTTGAATGTAAGACAGATATCATTTGAGTACAATAAAATGAGTGTTATTGGTGGTAGCCCTAGTACACATGCCTCCACTGTTCTCACTTAGCACATTTTATGGATTTGTGATATTAAAAATAATTAATGGCAGAAAGTCTCAAACCCTACAATATCCACCAATGAGGGCAGGTGATAAACAATGTACTTAAGTAGAGTCAAAAGAAAGAATCCAACTTGGCAGCACCAGGGACAGTGACTCAGAGGTCAGACAAGGGCAGTGTGTTAGATGGTTCTAGAAGTGGATCCAGTTCTTTACACAGTCATTTTTTCTAAAATGTGCCCGCAAATGAAATAATCCAGTCTTCTCCAGTGCTCATATCACTAAAACAAGATCTACTTATCATGATTTATTTAAAGTGCAATGTGGGTTAATATAATATGGGCTAATGACATCTATATTGTGTTATAATTTTTACACTGCTTTAACACTAACATTTTACATAGTGTGTATATGGACACATTTTGATATTTAAGTTTCCCCAACTTTAAATAATGGGTTTGAACATCTATACCTTTAATCCTCTTTGATTGCCTATAGTCCAAAATTAGAGGACTTTTATTTAAAAAGGTAGCCATTAATTGTTTGTCAATAAGACAGTGGATTTTAAAGATTCACTTTTAAAGTTTAAAATACCATTTGAATGTAAGATATTATTGTTGTTGTTATCCAAGCATTCTTACTCATCAAATTACTTCTCTAATAATAAAATTTTCTGAGCTTGAAATTTATGAATGTTGAGACTGTTCCATTAGGAAAATGTTTATTGTAAGAAAAAAGACTCTCATAAACCAACCCATTTTTAAGGTACTTTTAAAAGTACATAGGAGATAAGCTCATGGACATTAAAAAAATGAGAAGTGAAATATACCGGGGACACATATGCATGAAATTAGAAAAATCAAGTATAGGAGTATTTTAGCAGGAAAAATATCCTTTACTTTGATCATTACTGACCAGTTCCTCTCCACTCCAGACTATGGAAATGTTTTGCTTAAGCAACTTTTGTTGTTACTATTTTACTGTAATATGTTCTTTTTACATCAGAGGGGACTATCTTTAGAAATAAACAAGAATCAATGGTCAACATTAGAGACCAAAATGCTAAGCAAGGCAGGAAGAGAGGTATTATGAACACTGAGATCAAATGACTGTTGTCTGGCTATTAATGCCCTATGACAAAACCAGACCCAAAGCAGAGGATGACAGCAGGACTTAAGCCAACCCAAGATGGACAAATCTACTTGGAGATTCTACCATTCACCTGTGAAGGATGTTCTTGTGGTCCAAATACTTCCTGCAAGTAGAGTAGTCTCTATCCTTTCCCAACTCAAAGGGTCATATTTATGTGTCTTTCACTTTCTTTCTTTCCCACCTACTCATTTATTTTTTCAGACTTAAGAAGAATAATATAAGATGCAAAAGGAATAAACATTATATAATGACCTGTTCCTTTTCATAGTTTTCAATTTATTCTGCAGAAGCTTCTAAATTAACCTTTCTTCTATACTAACAAAATCTTAGAAATATATTGAATATGATAAAATTCCAAGGTATTGGGAACTAAAGCTTCTCCTCAATCCCTCATGGGGCTGTTTGGTATTCTGTTGTATGGCTATACCATTCCCTGCTTACCTACGGATTCCATATTTTTTCTATTTATGTATGGCTCCTCTGATCTCCTATAACCCTCCCTGGCTTTGGCAACATTTGGTGCCATTTCACTATCTGGTTCTAACACCAGAGGGACATTTTGTTCGAGCAAGGTCCATCATGTGATTTTATTCTATCAGTTCACTTTTTTAAGGCAAGGTATGATTGGTAGCTTTGGGTACTTTTATTTAATTATCTGTGATCTAAAATCTTTGGGTGGTGGACACAGGCAATGGAGAAAGTCATGTGGCTTTCTGACCACTCAGCTGGTATGTAAGAGCAAATTCTCTGCAGAATAGAGAAATAACTCCAGAATCTGTCTATCAAAAGGGTCATCTATTCCAAATTCCCATATCCCTATTACATATTTGCCAGATGTTCATAAAGTCTCTATTTGAATACTTCCCATGATGGGAAGTTCATTATCTTTGAAGTAGCTTATTGCACTTGAGAATATCACAAATTATTCAAAACTTCAGTTGAGCTGAAATCTACTTACTTATAAATTTGATCTATATATCCTACTTGTGCCCTTTGGGGCAGTAAAATCTCATTATATCTTAAAATGACAGGATTTCACATATTTGAAGAAGTTATAATTCCCCTAAGCCTTTCCTCTCTAAACTAAATATTCTAATCATCATTCTTTGAACAAAAGTAAAAATATAGGTAGACACACATTTTATATATTGAGGGGAAAAAGCATATATAATTCAATTTACTCATAAGTACAAAGAGCTATATTATGATACACAGAGCTTTGGTACATTTGATGCCAGAGGCCGTGAGAGCAAATCCCAACATAGTCATGTGAAGACATGCCATTTAAATTCTTTGATCAATTTTAGAGTTGAAGAAATATAGACAAGATGGTTAGATAACTTGTTCAAGGTCTCATGAATTGTAAAAAAGAGGTAGCATCAGATGGTACAATGCCCCTAAGACAAAGTTTAGGCTTCTTAACTTCTGAGACTTTTATAGCCTGGATTATCAGTTCCCTAACTTTTCTCTCCAATCTCATCTTTCCATCCTCCTTTTTCTACCTACTGTATACACTTCCACCACTAAGATCCTATCTTTGACTATGTTCTCCCTTATTGCAGCACCATCTACACATGATGTTGCCTTTTTCTGAAATATTCCTCTCCCAAATCTTCACTTGAAAAACCTCTACTCCTACCTCAGTTTACTATGTCATCTGCTTCAGACAGTCTTCTTTGAGTATCTAGAACCAAGTTCAGATACTCATCCTAGTTTCCTTATTAAAGAACATATCCCTATCCCATCTTTTGCTTATTTACTTGTCGACTGTCTCTATAAACTTCAAGTTCTCTGAGGGCTGCCATCCATTTATTTTGTATACCAAGGGCTTAGTTACAGTGTTTAGCATATAACAGGCATTCACAATTATCTGTCAAATAAATAAATAAGTGTATCAAAGCATCCAAAGAACTAGAAGACATCCCCTTCTTGAAAGAGCTCAGTTTATTGTGTGTTTGTGTATGTGTGTGTTGGACAGGACTGTGGCTCCTAAGCAGTTATCTGTACAATTATACATATTATTATGTATATTATATATATTACAAGATAATATGACAGCATTCATATAACATGGCAATAGATATATTATGTCAATAAATACTTTAGACAGGTGGGAAGTATGTACACTCACAATTGTGAGAAGCAAAAATAGTACCTCATTTGTCTAAGATTCCTTAATATTTGGCTTTACTTGTGTTTGTCAAATTTGAGCATATTCCCATAATCACCCTTAGAGTAGTATATACAGGGCAGAGAACAAATGGCTCATAGGTTCTACTTTTATTCTGACTGTCCCCGTGATGGCCCTGAGCTATTGGTTCCTTCCAGCTGAAATGTAAATATAACTAAGCAGTGCTCTTCTCTCGGGTACCCCTGCTTCACTGTTTTCTAATTAAACCTTAGTCACACAGAAAGTACCTGTCTTTATCCATTTGACAAAGGCAGTATGAAAAAATCCCTGAGCTATTTTAATTTTTGCTTTCTGAATATTCCACACAAGAGAAGAAGGAAGCAAATGCATGTGTTTCCCTCCAGGCACCCTTCCCAAAGGAATAAACTGCCAGCTTTTCCCAACATTACACACAACTCAATGTCAAAGTCCCTCAGTGCATTCACTTTCCAGAAATCACGTGGGCCTCAACTTGAAGATGGCCATTCTTAGAAAGTGTTTTGACACATTACTAAGAAGAGCAGATGACAACATTATATGACTATGTTTTCTTGAAATTTAAAATTGCATCATAATCTGCTATTTTTCTTCCTGAAATAAGATGCAAGGAAAAACTCATGCAGTAACTTACACCAAGCAGACAGTACTGCCAACCTTACTCTGGGAAAGTAAATTTGCATATCCAGAAAAGAGTGTGCCAATGCATAATAGATAAATCCATCTTAATAACTGACCTCTTGATAAGTGGATCAACATTCCTACCCAGCAAATGTTAGAGTTCAATATTTTCCTCTTTCTTAACACCTTCTCAGAGCCCCAAAATAGCACATAGGGAAGGCAGGGCAGGGCAGGAGACCTTATGGCTACCCCTGCTCCATCTGCTAACGTCCCACTTTGAGGTAAATCTAGCAGTGTATAAAACACTGATTCTCTGACCACATGGTGAGACCAGGTCTGATCCTCCCACATGACCTCACATATCCGACATCTTGGCTACCATCATTCTTGCCTACTCACTTGAAGGTAATCATTCATTTTTGTCTCCTGGTCAGAAACTGTCTTCCCATATCATGTGCTATTCCTGGGTTGCTAAGATAGTGATGCTAACCTCTTCCTAGCATCCACAGTCATTGGGGTCATCAATTCTCTCCAATACCATCACCTAAAGTGTCACTGTCACATATTTTTGGATATCTGGCATTCATCTCTCTTTCCTTCTGAAGAGAAAAACACTTTGCTTGTCTCACATGTTGCTCTCTCACAAGCTTCACCTTTACTGAGTCACTTTGTCAGTTTTACCTCTCAGTTTTTTCTTTCTCAGAATATTTGGGTGACTGGCATCTATATCAAAGAGAGTTTGATAGAGATATATCTTCTAAGTTCCATTTGGAACCATGATCCTTCTCTTCCCTAAGACCTAATGCTAAGTTTGGTTCACCAGGCCTCCCTTTCATGGACAACTTGTCTTCCAGTGAATTTCTCTTACTTCTCAAGTCTATCCATATTCTGCATGAGCAAAGTTACAGATGTTTATTCCTAGAGCCTTTGGGGTCCCATGAAAGGCATTGGATATGAATTTTTCACATGAACTTCTTTAAACACATTGACACATACACAACACCTTGGAGTTTACCCTTCTAAATGCCTAAATGGCATGTCTATTCTGTTCCTGTAATTAGAAAAATCATTGAAAAAGATGCTGAGGAAACAACTGAAAAGTAGAGAATAGAGTTTTATTCTGCCCGAATCCCTTTGTTCTTTGCTCATCTTAACTACTTTCATCCCAAGCTTTCTGATGACATTTTCATATGTAAGACCGCCTACAGTGAAGACTGACCTTACTGATGCCCACATCTCTTTCCCCTCTGTATAGTGGATAATCACCTACATTACACATTTGTACTAACCACTGAATTAAGTGGTCAAGGCTCACTATGAGTGAGATACTTTCTGTTTTGTAGAAAACATACAGTTGACTTAATTGCTGTGGTTTGCGAACCACCATTTGGTTGACTCAGCAGCTTCTCTATGGCCTTTCTTTGCTACATATCCAAGGACCACATACTGAAACTATTGGTCGCTCTCAGCAAATGGCAAGAAAAGGATAGTGAAAATAGAGTAAATAACAGCCTGAAGATACCACAAGCTCACCCCATCTCTGTTGCCACATATCTGTTATAGGAATTATATTTTTCTTGAGAATAATAAACAATAAATTCCCTAATAAGTAGAAATGAATTATTGCTACTTTGTGGTTCAGCAAACCCATAAAAGCAATTAAGCCCAAATGGTTGGGAGAAGAGAAAACTGATGGGAAGTGAACATTTGGAATTTACATTTTTGGACTTGGGCTGCTGGGCTGAATATTGAGATAATAAATGGCTTCTTGTCCAGCAACTTAGTAGAAGTTACAACTAGTTACAACCAACTTGAACTATACAATTGCTTATCTGAATTTTAGCTTTAACCTGGCTAGTAACTATCGGCTCCTCAATATGTGACATTTCAAACAGACTTTTTGTTCTTTTCCCTCCTAGTAGTACAATATTATTACTATACAGAAATGATCAGAAGTTATTAATTTGAGGAATACTCTATATAGTAAATATGAACTAGGACTACAAATAGTGTGATGATCAATCTGGAATCCACTATTATTATATAATGTTATTTATTTTATCATATGAAAATAGTGTTACTCAAAACAATAGGTCATATCTATCCTTGAAGTAAAGAAATGTGACTGTGTTGATGTGATTTTAGACATGAGTCTGAATAAAGAGTAAGGTGATGGGATGGGAAGAGTGCATTACCAAGACTTTACAGGATTTGGTGGTTATCTCCTCTCCATAGTAAGTCAGTGTTCCTTGGTAATTCATTTAAAAATTCTAGACCTCAGGGGCACCTGGATGGCTCAGTGGGTTAAGTATCCTCCTTAAGCTCAGGTCATGATCTCACAGTTTGTGGGTTTGAGCCCCGCGTTGGGACAGCTCAGCCTGAAGCCTGCTTCAGATTCTGTGTCTCCCTCTCTGCCTTTCCCTCTCTGCCTCTCTCTCTCTCAAAAATAAACATTAAAAAATATTAAAAATTCTAGTTTTCAGTTTCCTCTTATGAAAAATAAGGTGTTTCAATATTGATCTGTAAGGTTTCTTTTTCCTTTGAAATCATGATTCTACAGGGTTTTTTTCCCCTAAGAGATTTCATATTAGTTCTTATTTTCTTTTGTATGACAAATAAGCTCATAATCTTACAAAAAATGATGAGCTTGGCTCTTTAGTTCCAATTTTATAAACAATACAATTGAAGTTCAGTGAAGAGTCTTGTTTGCCTAGGCACATAACTAGTTTAACACCATGACCATATTTATGATGGAAATTTCTGGATTTTCCTGGCACCACTGTGCAGATATACAAAAGGGAGGTCTAGACAATAGGATACTCTTGACAAATAATTTAACTTCTTCAATCATTTGTTTGTTTTTGTTTGTTTTTTCTCTGAAAAAAATCAAGAGAATAATATCACTCTGGCTATTTTACCATGTTAATGTTAGATTCAAATGAGTTGATATATGGGAAAGGATTTTGAAAGCTCTAAAATGTTATTCAAATATATTAACAAGACTACATACTGATGCTGAAAGCATCAACATCATTTTTAACTGAGCTGTTTTATTTGACTCTATACATTCATCATCATAACTGGATAATTGGAAATTCTTGCTTTTTTTTTTCTTGCTATATAGAAAAAGCATGCAATATGTAAATGCTATATATTTTATATTAGGTTCACTTGAAGATTTTTGTGTGTGTGTGTGAAGTCAAAACTCAGATTTATTAATTCATTCAGCATATATTTACTGAGCACCAACTACCTGCCAGAAGCTGTTTAGAGAATATACAGGTAAATAATGGAAACAAGTTTCTTGTGTCATGAAATGTAGAATTTAGTGAAGGATGAAGAAAAAAAATATCAGATATTGATAAGTTCTTTTATTAAACAACAACAACAACACTGTAGGGTAGTTAAGGTACAATGTGCTGAGATTTAAATTTCACTAAGAACCAGTTAGGTGAAGTGGATTATATTGTGCTAAATGTACATGGATAAGTCACCAGCTGACTAGGGATAGCTAAAGAATACTAATGGATTAAAATTAATCTACCAAAATGATTACAGAAAAGGAGAGGTGAATTCTGTCTATAATCCTCTTTCATTTAACAACTATACCAATATGCCAACTAATTCATTTTATCTGTATATTTATATAGTATAAAACTAACAACTAATATCATAAAAAGGAAAAGCAAAATAATAAAAGGCAATATAAAATAAAAAATACTATCAAAATATTTATGCAAATAAAAACCATACGTAATTGCCATAGGCTTTTATTCTGAGCTTTCTAGCAATGAAGCAAAGGATAAAATTCCATGGGGTATATAATTCTTATTTTGTAATTAAAGAAAAAATATTTCCCTTTCCTGACTTTTTCCTTGTTCTCAACTCAGAGAATGATTTGAAAAGAAAAAAATTTTATGTGGAGACCTCCTTGTACAACATAACAAACAATGCTGTCACCATGATCTTTCCAAAAACATGTGTTCTACATGTAGCTATCCCTTTGTCAATGAAAGCCAGAGAGAAGAGGTTAAAGTGTATCTTTTCATTTTAATTATATCTTTACAAAGCAACTTGAAGAGTCTTTGTGTGGGGTGTGTGGGGTGGGACAGAAAGGGATAAAGTGATTTTTGATGTGCATCTTTCTGATGACTTAATAAAGGGTTGAAAATTTAATAGAGATATTGAAAGAAAACACTGATTCTGCAATTTTTTTGATGGCTTAAGGATGGAAAAGCAGAAAGTATGTTGGATGGCAGAATCAGGATCCAATGAAACTATAATATATGAGCTGAATATAATGCAGTAAAATTTAACAGGTCTAATGTTAATGCCTAATGATCTATTGCCTAATGTTAATGCCTAACATCTAATGTTGGAGCCAACATCCAGCTACACAAATCTAGGAATAATTAGAGATGTGGTGAAGTAATATTTAATATGAAAAGTATAATTCTTAAAATTGTTAAAATGCTAACTATGAATCAACAATAAAACATCTCCAAAATCATAAATAAGCAAAAATTTAGAGTAACATTCAAACAGTAGTAGAGGATAATAATAATCTCACTTTATTCTTTGTTAATTAAACTTCAATTTACATATATTACATAATTCTGAGCCTTAAGTTTAAGAGAGATAAGCTAGAACTTGTTCAAATGATGGATGCTGGAAGGAACTGAATTCATCACTTGGGATATTCAATGAAAGGAATTAGCAAAGTTTAGCTGGGAATAAGGAAGATTCAGTTTACTGCAATATGAAGACTAGTTCTCTTCAAAGAGCTGACAAAGTTTCACTTATTCTGCTTGACCACAAGAAGCCTGATGTGTAGAAGACAAAAAGGGGCTGATTTTAGTTTTACATAAAGAAACTTGTCAAAGAATAGTATTAGATGGGTTGCCTTTGGAGGAGGGGGTTCTTTTTCCCTAAGGGCCATTTGAGGTGAGTGGAGATGGTGTGAGAACTGAGAAGTAGTTAGTTTAGAAACCACTAAGGTCCAAACCTATCCTTGATATATTTTTTGTCTTTTTTTTTTTTTTAAGGAAAAGCAACCTTTAGAGAAAAAAGTGAAACCTCAGGAATCTCCAAGTTGAATCTAAAGATGTTTTATTAGAAAGTTATACCCCTTTAACCTACCAAGGGGGTGGTGATTTTAATTCTACAAGTAACCTTTGGTATTCTAAAAGTTAGTGTAGGCATCAAAGTGGCTCAAAAATGCTGATATTAATGTCTTTTTTTTAAACAAAACAGTTCCTAAAATCATTGGGTTTCCTGTGATGAAATATGCCAATGTGAATGAAGAAAAATTATCACTGTAGCATCCTTTTTTGGATAATGAACATTTCACTTGCTACCCCTGCTTCGATCACCTGGCGATACTGTTCTTTCATTTCTCTCCCAGCAAGTCTGGCTTTCTGTAGGGCAACTGTTGGGTAGTACAACAGCTGATCTCAGCTCTCAGAGGGTTCATGCTGAGCAGCTGGTTGGATTTTGCTTTAAACTTATTTGCACAGAGCTGCTGTGTACAGCTGTTTACCCCATCAAGTTTATCTCCCAAACACAGCACAATATAATTTATTTTTATAGGGAATTCTTCATAATAGGGGATCACAAATGGCTTCTTAGGGAGAGTCAATCATAGAATAAAGAGGAACAGAAGGATTGAAGGGGAGTTGTAAAGTGAGAAAATGACACATGGGAGGTGAATATTCCAGGGAAAGCAAGAATTCCTGCAGGCAAGAGGAAAGACCACACAAAAAAGATGGGAAAGATGATGAATGGTGGTGGAAGAGAGTGAGTCAAAGTGGCAGGGACCCTGGCATCAAAGGAGGGAAGGTAATGAGAAGCACCTGTGAAAAATTTTCAGCTCTATATTTTTACTGGCTTACCTTAGGGCTGCATTGACAACACCAAGTGAAGAATAGAGCCAAGTTTTTAGCTAAATGACAATGTTTTGTTTACCAAATGTATTTTGTCATGTAAGTTTGAGGAACATTAACCAAGGGATTACCTAAAATGTTTGTTAAAAACACAGATGCTGTAGATAAGAGAACACATTGGTGGTGGTTGATGGTTGTCAGCGGTGGGAGCTGGGCAAAATATATGAAAAGGCCAAAAGGGGGTCATAACATCTACTTATAAAATGAATAAGTCGGGGCGCCTAGGTGGCTCAGTCGGTTAAGTGTCGGACTTTGGCTCAGGTCATGATCTCACGGTTCGTGGGTTCGAGCCCTGCATCGGGTTCTGTGCTGGCAGCTCAGAACCTGGAGCCTGTTTCAGATCCTGTCTCCCTCTCTCTCTGCTCCTCCCCTACTTGTGCTCTGTCTCTCTCTATCTCAAAAATAAATTAAACAACAAATAAACAACAACAAAAAGAATAAGCCATGGCATATAATATATAGCATTATAACTATGGTTAATAATACTATGCAGTATATTTGAAAGCTGTTAAGAGAGTAGATCTTAAAAGTTCTCATTGCCAGAAAAAAGTTATAACTATATGTGGTGATGGATGTTAACTAGACTTATTATGGTGATCATTTTTCAATATATACAACTATCAAATCATCATGTTGTACAGTAGTCCCCCTTTATCTGTGGGAGATACATTCCAAGATCCCCAATGGTTGCCTATGACTGGCATAGAGTTCAGATAGTATCAAACCTTATACATCATACATTTTTTCTATATATACATATCTATGATAATGTTTAATTTATAAATTAGGCACAGTAAGGGATTTACAACAATAATTAATAACATAATTATAACAATATCAAAGTAATAAAAGTTACATGAATGTGGTCTCTTTTTCTGTCTCTCAGAATATCTCATTGTACAGCACTAACCCTTCTTGTGATGCTGTGATATAGGCTTTTAGATGCCTAAAATTTGGTGAAATGAATTAAGGTGAATGAAACTGGCATTGTGACATACTACTGACCTTCTAACAATGCAGAAGGAGGACCAACTGGTTCCAGACCATGGTTGGCCACAAATAATTAAGACCACAGAAAGTGAAAACTTGGATGGAGGAGGGTCAGTGCATATCTGAAACTAATGGTTATTTCAAAACGTCCTTGGGGGTTGCCCTGTATAATCTGAAAGCGGCCCCAGAATCTGGAGATCAAGGAGAAATTGAAGAAGAGGTAGGCCATTCCAGATTGGTAGGTGGCAGTTTTAATAAACGAGCGAACTTATATACAAGGCTTATCTTGTTTGGCCACAAAATGAGTAGATTTCTATACCTGCCCACCAAATCTCAAAGTTTATACAGAGGCTTTGACTGGGTTCATTCACATAGACCATCAGATGGCCTCAATGCCACATCACTATCATAAGAATATGTCCTTGGAGCAACTTCTAGGAGTGCAGTGGAATGCACATTCCAAGGGCAGGGGAGAGAGTAGGGTGCCTCTGATTGCTGGGGTCCAGCTCACAGGTCAACCAGTGGTTACATCCTCTTGATGACCTCCTCCAACACTAATCTAATGTTATATGTCAATAATATCTTAACAATACTATTACTACTACTAGTAATAATAACCACATATACCAGCTCTGATCCCAAATCAACTATAATGGAATTTCTGAAGGACAGACCTAGAAAACTTTCTGTTTAACATTCAACCTGTGATTCTTATGAGTAGTACAATTTATAAAATGATGATTGAGGAACACAATTGGTTACAAGTAACAGAATAGCTAGCTGACAAAAACTTAATCCTAAAAGTATTTATTTGTATATTTACTTACTTATTTTTACCCAAGGAGTCTGGAAGCAGGTGGCCACTGACATAACCCTATTGCTTCGAGATATTAGAGACCCAGGTACTGTGATCTTCCCTCTCCTCTGTCCTATGTTAATGACTTTTTGCCTCATATACTTTGAATCAGCTGTTACAAAATGGCTACCTCAAACCAGACATGGAGTCTTCATTCAAGGCACGAAAGAAGAGAAGAAAGAGAAAGCAATAGAGTTTTTGTTCCCTTTTCTCAGAAAAGCTAAGGTTTCCCAAAAACTTCTTCAGTAGTTTCACTTAGGTCCCACTGGAAAACACAGTATGATGGGGCCACTACTGAATTAAGAGGAATCCAGGAAAGCAAATATTAAACCCTCTCTAGTAAAGACAAGCAAAGAAGAAAATTGGGAATAATATTGAGTCAGGCAAATTATAGTGTCTACTACATTGATTTAGATCAATTTCAGAATTTTATGGCTGAAGAATCCTGGGCTTGCTAGATGATATGATTTGTTTGCAGCATGGGAAGGATTACAGTTACACTCTGTTGGCTCTGACCCAGTGAATTATCCTCTGAGCTACCTTGACATCACACCTGTTCTATAAAGGTTTTCAATAGTATCCTATAAGACCTATGTTTTTCTGATTTTTACTCTGGTTCCAAGTCACAAGTTTGTACATACATTGGCATTAGAGATTCCTGAATCTAATGCCAGAAAAATAAAATCACAAGATTGGGAGTCAAACCTAGATATTTTTAACACATGAGTATGAGTTTTTCAAACCTTTGGATGAGCTGGCACTGCAAGATTTCATACAGAGAAGGCAGAACCAATCAACCTCTATTTTGTATCCATTATTGAGCACAGGAGTAGGATCTTCACACTTAAAAGCATAGGATAGACTTAATGAAGAGGAAATCAAAACTTTAGAAACTGTGGAATGGAGTTATGGATGACTGCTTTAAATAATTTCAAAGTTCCGAGAACAAATGGATTACATCATAGGAAAACAAAGAAATCAGTAAAAAATAAAGATTAGCAATTCTGGGGAAAAGAATCACAGAGAATAGATAAAGTGGCTAAAAAGCAGAAATGGGAAAATATTCTATAAATAAAATTTTCCCAGAGTTTGGTATTTCTCATTTCTCCCACTGATAGTCCTGAAAAAATATTGACCTGGAAGTCTAAGAAATATTATGAAAAAAAAAAAAAAAAAAAACAATGTAAAAAGACTTAGAAAAAATAAATAAATAAAAGATATCCTAAACAGAAGGTATAGAATATCAGTCAGAGTTCTCCTGAAATGGTGCAGAAACTGGGGTATACGAAATCAGTGGCAAAGCAAGAATTTGACTTCTTGATCATCCAGCTTCAGGACCCTGCCTGGAGGGAGAATTTTTAACACTGACTTTCCTTGAAAGGAACCCACAGCCAGTGGTAAATTACACTAAAGTAGGGTGTGTGGGCTCCTTGTCTGTGCTATCAGAAGGATAACTTTCCTTCAGTTTTGCATACTGAGTAAATGGATTACATCCTTAGAGTAGGCATCATCTCTTTTCTCAGCTCTGCAACCCATATGCAGTGCTGCACAGTATATCGTGAACATGGTTTCATGAATGTACTTACATGTTTGCCTTGTTGCAGAGATGCATACTACTGATTGACATTCAGGTAATTTTCAGGTTTTCTTTATTCCAGATGATTCTATTTGAAATTTTCTTGTACATATATTTATGTATCCACAGGGCAAATTCCTTAAGTAGAGTATCTGACATGTTTGCAATTCATTAAATTTTAAAATGGAGTATGCTCATTTTAAATTTTGATATAGACCCTATATTTTATTTGTACACCATCATGAAATAACACAGATTGCAAAATATTTAAAAGAAGACTGCCTTTAGATATTGTACTATATAAGTGGTACATAGTTAACAAATTCACATTTAATAAAATTTATAAACAAGCTAAAATCTTCCACAGTATTACTAAATATACACCATTAAAGGCCATCATTTATTTGCATTTTAAGTGCATGTATGACACATCTCTAAGTCGAATTAATCAGCTGGCATCTTTGGTTAATGTTGATTTTAGCTAAAATGTGAAATTCCCTCATAATAGCACAAAGCCAGACAAATAGAGAAACATGTTTAGCACCATGCAAATTAATGCAAGGTCATAGGCAAGACCCACGAAATAATTAAACCAGGTTAAGGGAGCCATGATTTGGGAGACTAAGAATTTTAATTAAAACTGTTATTGAGTTCAAATGAGGGGGTTTTGTCTGTAATTAGTGAGTAATATCTTTCTGCATTAATCAACGTCACCAAAAACTGCCTAAATTAACACTTTGCTTTTCCTATATTGCTTCAGGTTTGTGGGGTTAGTGGGGAGTAAGTTATATAAAAAAGTAATTAAGATTAGAAGGACACTTTTTAAAATCTTGCTTTTCTACCTGATTTAATCTTGGGTACCATACTTGACAGTAGTGAATTAACACATATTTATTGAATACTGGCTACAAAAGAGTCAAGGTAGGAACTACAAAGAAGGTTTAGCTGCCACTTATAAAGGATGCATGATGTGTTAGTCACTGAATTAGGCATTTTATAAACATTGCCTTAGTTTTTTTTCCTCACAAGAGTCTTTTTTGATTGTTGAACGTGCCTTTTTTTTTTTTTTCAGAAGAAATAAGTAATTTACCCAAGGACTTAGCAGTGAATTACAGTGGAGACTATAGTCAGATTGAACAATATAGTTTGGATGTGCGGTCCTAATGGAGCCTACTAAGACATTGGTCTTCTGCACCAGTCTCTGTCAGAGACAGACAACCATAATCCTTCCAGTCTACCTCACGACTGACAGCAGATCAGAGCACACCCTCTGAGAGTAAGTGGATGTGAGAGTAGGAGAACTCTCTGAGGTGATTGTTTACCAGACAGGTAAGTGATCATTCCTTGGGGAACATTGATAATATGTAGGGCAAGAGGGCAGGGAAGTTGCTGTCATACACCCTATGGAAATTTGAGGCCAAGAATGTACAAGCACATCACTAAGATTTTGTATTCAAATTCACTGACATGCAAAGTCAATGTTCTTCCAGTGTACTGTTTCCTGTCCACAGGACTACAGCATCCTCCAACAGGAAAGAAACATGCATATAGATCTTATTCAGATCCTTCTGTTACATAATGCACTTCATCTTCAGCTCCTGCTTAGTCTCCAACCTGGGGGCCCAATTTTACAACTAGTATGGCAGATGCTGAAGTGTCTGGGGCATAATGAAGAAGAACTCTGGAGGATTACAGGGGGCTAGAGTTTCAGGATTCACTTACTGACAAATTACTGTTGAAGGTTTTTTTTTTCTTTTTTTTTCCCCCCGAAACAACATGGTGCTTCACTTCACGTAACTGAAATGACTCACAGGAACTGAAAAGAAGAGCCTTTTTTGCTTCCCCCTTCCCTGCCTTCCTCCCCTCCTTTCTTCCTTTCCTCTTTCCTTCCTTCAATTTATTCAACAAATATTCACTAAATGTCTGCTATGTGCTGGGGCCAAAACATCTATTGTAATATTTCTTAACACTGCAGCTTATCTTTTATGAAGGCCTGTATAATTTCTTATGAATTCTAATATTTCTCTTCTCCACAATAATCTTGCCTTTGTTATTTCATCAAAACATTGGTTTCTTTAAACAGCTGTTAAATTGTTTGAAACCCTATAAAAAGGATTGTAAAAGTGGATTAACATCAGCCCATTTCTTTCTGTTGAAGATTCATATTAATGCTTCATATAAGTAAAATGAAACTCCACCCTGAGAAATATACCCAATTACTTTGTTTTTTGGGGGGAAATTTGCTGTTTCGCTTTTGTTTTGTCAATGGCGGTATTATGTGGCATTCAGGAAAACAATTTTGGGGACAGACTTTGAATATACATACATATATATGTATATATATATATATATATATATATATATATATATATATATATATATATATGAAAATTTATAAATTGAGGCATTTATTTTTGCCGGCACTATCTCTCTGCTTCATTAAGGCTATATTTCTTCCTCTTTGCCCAGGAAAACTGCTCCTATCTCCAAAGGCAAGTTTGAAATTCTATTAAACTTAAATTGCTCAGTTACTGCAGGGTCCAGACATGCACACACGCACACCCCTCACACACACACACACATATATTTTTGGGGAAAAAAATGAGGACCAAGTGGTAAAAAGGCATAAATACATAAAAGAGAAATTGAAATGTAAAAAGAAGAAGAGATACAACCTGAGAAAAGGAGCAGCAGAGAACAAGGGTGCGTTAATGCACAGTCAGCTTTTGAATTGGGAAGTCTGAAAGAGCAAATAGCTTCTGAAGCGAATACGCATGACACCACTATAGATTTCTGGATAATTAGGCATGAGAAATGATAAGTGATATATTCACTTACTGCATTTATGTTCTTTTTAAGGTGCCCAGCAATTTTTTTCAGTAGATGGTTTGAAGCTTGGAAATTGGGTGCAAATAAAACTAAAAAGAGTGATAGAGATTCTCCAAAATATAGTTTTTAGCCAAAAACAGATCAATTAATTTGACTGCTAAAGTTGGCCTCTGAGTTGCACTAAGAACCAAACACAAGGTGCAGAACCCTGAAAGGACTCAGTTGTTTATTTATTTATTTATTTTAGTAGAAGGAACATAACAATACTAAGTATAGATGAACACTGAGCAGCATGGCCTCACTGTCCATTAAAGACTGGCTGATGTCAAAGATTTGAAGGCTGGTTGGATGCTGGGGTCTGGGCACCCTCTAATTACATGCCATATGACTTCTTCTGCTACATTTGAGGGTAAGGTACAGATCCTGTTCACTCATGAATTGGTCATTATTTGTTGTTGTTTTGTGGGTTCCCCTTCCCACTTGTGCCCTGGAAATATTTACTTCAGTTAAGTGTCACTATATTATAGATATCTTCTCTGTATAAACACCCTATGGCACACTAAGCAAAATATCATAAATCAATGTATGTTTTTAGGAAAATATCTATTATTATTAATTGGCCATCTCTATCATTGAAGCAGTTTCATTATGCTCAACATATTGGGAGCTCTAGTGGATAAAAAAAGAAACATAAAATCTAGTCTTCAGAACTTCCTTAGATTAAACTCTTGTTAGAGAGACTTGAGTAGAATATAAGACCTAGATAAAAATGAATGCTATATAGTAGCAAAAAATTTTGGACAAGCAAGGGAATCGTCATGCAAAGTTTGGGATTCTTAGTGTTTCCAAATGTAAATTTAATCTGGTCATTTTCCTGGGAGATCTCTAATGGTACCATCCCAAAGATCTGGTCTAAATGTTTTTTTTAAGAGGCATCAGATTGGGAAATGAAAGCACATATTGACAATCTCATGGGAAAAACTAGCCATTGCTACCTGCTGTCCACTTTGCTCACCAGCCCATTAAGTCTGAGCCTTATTTTTATGCCACTCAGGCCTCCTAAGTACATTTTCTGGAAGTATCCCATGCTGTTCTCTCCTTCCAGTTTTTGTGGCCTCTTTGCATGGCCGAGATCTTTCCACAGCATAGGGGAGTGGCTGCCCTGGAGGAGTGTTAATTGTCTCTTTTCCCCCTCCTTTTCACTCACGTATAGATACATCTATTCATTCACTCATTCCATGAGCACTCATTAAGAGTCTTTTACAAGCAGTGGCACTATTCTAGATTTTGGGATACAGCAAATGAACAAAAATATAAAGAGTTTCCAATTCTAGAGGAGCTGAAACTCCTCTGTTAATAAAACAATAATAACAGGACTGTTAATAATAAACATACTAAAAGATCTACAAAGCATGGACAATTGAACCATTTAATGGAAAACAAATGGGAGGGGAAGGAGCAGAAGGAAGGAGAAGGGAAATAGGTTTGCATATTAAATATAAGGGTTGTCATTATAGAAAAAAGAAGCTGACAAAAAGAGACAAACTGATCCAGGAACAGGAAAGAAGAATTCGAGAGCTCAGCGACACAGTCAAAGCAACAATATTATCATAGGAATCCCAGAAGAGGAAGAGAGAGGGAAAGGTGCTGAAGGAGTCTGGAACAAATTATAGCAGAGAACTTCCCAAACCTGGGGAAGGAAGGAAAATAAACAAGAGGCTCAGAGGACTCAGACGTAATTTGAATCGATCTTCTGCACGACATATCATAGTAAAAATGGCAAAATATAAGGACAAAGAGAGAATTTTGAAAGCAGCTAGGGAGAAAAGGGCCTAACATACAAGGGAAACCTATCAGAGTGGTGACAGACCTATCTACTGAAACTTGGCAGGCCAGAAAGGAATGGCAGGAGATCTTCAATGTGATGAACAGAAAAAATATGCAGCCAAGAATCCTCTATCCAGCAAGCCTGTCATTCAAAATAGAAGGAGAGATAAAAGTCCTTCCAAATAAACAGAAAATTGAAAGAATTTGTCACCACTAAGCCAGCCCTACAAATCCTGAGGGGGATCTCTGAGGGAAATGTTGCAAGGAACAAAGATTCCAGAGACACCACCACAAACATGAACCCACAAAGACACAATGACTCTAAACCCACATATTTCAATAATAACATTGAATGTAAATGGGCTGATCCAATCAAAAGACATAGGGTAGCAGAATGGATAAAAACAAAAAATCCATCTATTTGCTGTCTACAAAAACTCATTTTAGATGGAAGATACCTTCAGATTAAAAAGTAAGGGATGGAGAAATATATATCATGCTACTGGAAATCAAAAGAAAGCTGGAGTAGCTATACTTATATCAGACAAACTGGACTTTAAAATAAAGACAATAACAAGAGATGAAGAAGGGCATTACATAATAATTACAGGGTCCATCCATCAGGAAGAACTAACAATTATAAATGTCTATGCACCGAATATGGGAGCACCTAAGTATTTAAACAATTAATCACAAACAGAAACAAGCTTATAGATAAGAATGTGCTAATAGCAGGGACTTTAATACTCCACTTACAGCAATGGATCAACCAGACAGAAAATCACTAAAGAAATAATGGACTTGAAAGACACATTGGACCAGATGGACCTGACAGATATATTTAGAACTCTACATCCTGAGGCCAGGGAATTCACTTTCTTCTCAAGTGCGCATGGCACATTCTCCAAGATAGATCACATACTGGGACATAAAGCAGCCCTCAATAAATATAAGAATTGAGATCATACCATGCACACTTCAGATCACAATGCTTTGAAACTTGAAATCAATCACAGGAAGAAGTCTGGAAAACCCAAAAACATGGAGGTAAAGAACACCCTACTAAAGAATGAATGGGCCAATCAGGCAATTAGAAGAAATTAAAAATATATGGAAACAAATGAAAATGAAAATACAACAATCCAAACTCCATGGGATGCGGCAAAGGCAGTCCTAAGAGGAAAGTACATTGCTCTAGGCCTATTTCAAGAGATTAGAAAGCACAAGTCCAAAATCTAACAGCTCACCTAAAGGAACTAGAGGCAGAGAGCAACAAGAGCACCCTAAACCCAGTAGAAGAGAAATAGTAAAAATTAGAGCAGAAATAAACAACATAGAGACCAAAGAAACAATTGAACAGATCAATGAAACCAAGAGTTGGTTTTTTTGAAAAATAAACAAAATTGACAAACCTCTAGCCAGGCTTCTCAAAAGAAAAGAGAGAGCACCCAAATAGACAAAATCATGAATGAAAATGGACTTATTACAACCAACCCTCAGAAATACAAGCAATTATCAGGGAATACTATGAAAAATTATATGCCAACAAATTGGACAACTTAGAAGAAATGGACAAATTCTAAACACACACTCACTACCAAAATTCACACGGGAAGAAATAGAAAATCTGAACAGACCCATAACTAGTGAAGAAATTGAATCAGTGATCAAAAATCTCCCAACAAATAAGAGCCCTGGACCTGATGGCTTCCCTGGGGAATTCTACCAGACATTTAAAACAGAATTAATAATTCTTCTCCAGCTATTCCAAAAATAGAAAGCGAAGGAAAACTCCCAGACTCATTTTAAGCCAGCATCACTCTGATTCCCAAGCCAGACAGAGATCCAGCAAAAGAGAGACTACAGGCCAATATCCTTGATGAATACGGATGCAAAAATTCTCAACAAGATACTTGCAAATCGAAATCCAGCAGCACATAAAAGAATCATCCACCAAGATCAAGTGGGATTCATTCCTGGGTTACAGGGCTGGTTCAACATTCGCAAATCAATCAATGTGATCCATCACATCAATAAAAGAAAAGATAAAAACCATATGATCCTGTCAATAGATGCAGAAAAAGCATTTGACAAAATACACATCCCTTCTTAATAAAGACCCTCGAAACATCATCAAAGCCATCTATGAGAAGCCTTCAGCTAACATCATCCTCAATGGGGAAAACAGAGCTTTCCCCCTGAGATCAGGAACACGACAGGGATGTCCACTCTCACCACTGTTGTTTAACATAGTGCTGGAAGTCCTAGCATCAGCCATCAGACAACAAAAGGAAATCAAAGGCATCAGAATTGGCAAAGAAGAACTTTCACTCCAACATGAACCTACATAGACTAGAGATCCAAGAATTCAGCAAAGTTGCAGGGTACAAAATCAACGTACAGAAATCGGTTGCATTTTTATACACCAACAATGAAGCAACAGAAAGAGAAATCAAGAAACTGATCCCATTCACAATTGCACAAAAAACCATAAAATACAGGAATAAACCTAACCAAGGATACAAGATCTGTATGATGAAAACTATAGAAAACTTAAGGAAATTGAAGAAGACAAAGAAATGGAAAAACATTCCATGCTCATGGATCGGAAGAATAAATATAGTTAAAATGTCATTAAAGCACTCTAATGCAATTCCAATCAAAATTGCACCAGCATCTTCAAAACTAGAACAAACTATCCTAAATTTGTATGGAACCACAAAGACCCGAATAGCCAAAGTAATCCTGAAAAATAAAACCAAAACGGGAGGCATCACCATCCAGACTTTAGCCTCTACTACAAAGCTGTCATCATCAAGACAGTATGGTATTGGCACAAAAACAGACACATAGACCAATGGAATAGAATTGAGAACTCAGAATGGACCCAAAAGCAAACTAATCTTTGACAAAGCAGGAAAGAATATCCAATGGAAAAACAGCCTCTTTAACAGATGGTGTTGGGAGAACTGGACAGCATGCAGAAGAATGAAACTAGATCATTTTCTCACACCATGCACAAAAATAAACTCAAAATGGATAAGGACCTGAACGTGAGACAGGAAACCATCAAAACCCTAGAGGAGAAAGCAGGAAACAACCTCCTTGACCTCCACCGCAGCAACTTCTTACTTGACACATCCCCAAAAGCAAGGGAATCAAGAGCAAAATAAACTATTGGGACCTCATCAAGATTAAAAGCTTCTGCACGCAAGGAAACAACCCACAAAACTAATAGGCAACCAACGGAATGGGAAAGATAGTTGCAAATGACATATCAGATAAAGGGTTAATATCCAAAATCTATAAGGAACTCACCAAACTCCACAAAAACAAACAACCCAGTGAAGAAATGGGCAGAAGATATGAACAGACACTTCTCCAAAGAGGACATCCAGATGGCCAACAGACACATGAAACGATGCTCAGCATCCTCCTCATCAGGGAAATACAAATCAAAACCACACTGAGATACCACCTCACGCCAGTCAGTGGCTAAAATGAGCCAATCAGAGAACTCTAGATGCTGGCGAGGATGTGGAGAACGGGCACCCTCCTACACTGTTGGTGGGAATGTAAACTGGTACAGCCCCTCTGGAAAACAGTGTGAGGTTCCTCAGAAAAAACAATAGAACTCCTATGACCCAGCAATAGCACTGCTAGGAATTTACCCAAGGGATACAGAAATGCTGATGCATAGGGCACATGTACCCCAATGTTCATAGCAGCACTCTCCACAATAGCTAAAACATGGAAAGAGCCTAAGTGTCCATCAACAGATGAATGGATCAAGAAGATGTGGTTTATCTATACCATGGAATACTACATGGCAATGAGAAACAATGAAATCTGGCCATGTGTAGCAACATGGATGGACCTTGAGGGTGTTATGCTGAGCGAAATAAGTCAGGCAGAGAAGACAAATATCATATGTGTGCACGTATAGGAGGATTAGGAGGGAGCTTAACAGAGGACCAAGGGGGAGAAGAAGGGCGGAAATAGTGGGGGAAAAGGGGAGAGGCAAACCATGAGAGACTCTTGAATGCTGACAAAAACTGAGGACTGGTGGATGTGGGGGAGGAGGGGTGGGCATGGAGGAGGGCACTTGTGGGGATGAGCACTGGGTGTTATGTGGAAACTAATTTGACAATAAACTATTTGTATAAAGAAAAAAATAAATAAATATAAGGGTTGTCAGTAGAGGCCTAGATGAAAATCTGAGATCTGAGAAAACAGAAACAGTAAGAGGCTAGGAGGGCTGGCGAATGTCATGAGAGATGTGGTCAGAGAGGGAAGCAAGGGGACAGTTCATGTGGGACTCTATAGGTCATTGAAAAACCTCTGAATTTTATTTTCAGAAAGTTTGCTTAATCTGTCTATCCAAATTATGAAATAAAACTTTTAAAAAGTCATACTAATTTGGAGAGGGCTAACAGAACTAAATAAAAATATTTGACTTCTTTTCCTTTTGATTTGTGACATGAACTGATTTCAAAAACCTATACTCTGCATCTAAATTAAAACATTTACATATATTTTTAAGCTTTTGAATTTAGGGAATAATAACCCTAGGACTATGCTCAAAAATATTTATTCGTTCATCTCTTCAACAACATCCAAGAGGACTGATTATACTAAAACCTGTGCTTGGCCCTACTCTCCAGCTTAAACTCCTTAAACAGTTGTCATGATTGATGGCTCCACAGCTGAAGAAGAAACAATGGTTAAAAGTTACATGGCTAAAAGTCACAGGTGAACATAGGACAAGGTATCTCAAGAGATCCAAATATGGACCAAATATGGGAAGATCCATGCTTCCCACTACTGAATACATTTAAACAGAAGCATGGTGACCATATAGCAAAAATCTTTTAAGGATGATTCCTATCTTGCCAAATGAATAAAGAAGACCCCCTCTTAAGAATTCTAGAACTTTGGGGTGCCTGGGTGGCTCAGTTGGTTAAGCATCCCACCTCAGCTCAGGTCATTATGTTGGTTTGTAAGTTCAAGCCCTGTGTCGGGCTCCGTGCTGACATCTTAAGAGCCTGGAGCTTGCTTCAGATTCTGTCTCCTTCTTGCTCTACCCCTCCCCTGCTCACACTATGTCTCTGTCTCTCTCTAAAAAATAAACACAAAAAAAATTAAAAAAAAAAAAAAAGAATTCTAGAACTTCAACAGGCTTTTGATGACTACTTATTATGAGTCAGATTTTCCAGAAACGCTGGGAGCTGCACCGGCCTCGCTGGATGACTGTCACAGAGAGGAAATGGCAGCGTTTGCACAGCTCCTGCCATGAGAAACGAAAACTGGTATCTCCTTCTGCTACTACTGGCTCATGTTGGAAATGAGCCTGCTGGTATTGACCAGGCCACACAATATTCCAGGTCAGACAGATATTCTGTTTCCTCATAAGGAAAAGCATATTCCTGCCTTTTCAAGAGATTTTAGATGAAAGCATTGTGGGTGATTGTCAAAAGGCTCTTCCTATGGGCTTTCCAAATCCAAGACTTACATAATAAAGGGGGCTAAGAACACAAGAGTTACAAATGAGCCTGGCCCTGAGACAAAGAGCCTAATTTAGAGTTAAGAACAGATATCCACCCCCAACCAACTGTTTCTTCTTGGAGCACCGACCCCCAAGGCATCTTGTGATCAGTATTCAGAGTGACTTATTCTGGCCTTGAATATGCTGATTGTATCCTGTGAAGGAACCTATTGTAGGAACTACTTCTTTTGTGATTATGGGAGCAAACATTGTATTTCCTGAAAGCCCTGTTTTTCTTAATACTTCTCCTTAAACAAACAAGCTATTGACCCCTACTCAAAAAGAATTATCTTCACCCTTTTTATGTTAAAAATATTGTCTTGTATGCTAAAGATACCTTCCTTCCCCATAGGATAAGCATCTAAATCACCTACCTCAATCACTATTGATAAAGGTTATGCAGGAGTCTTCTATGTTCTGGGAAATTCTTACATATCAAAGAAGTTTGTCATCAGAAATCATTGTCGGGGCGCCTGGGTGGCTTAGTCAGTTAAGCGTCTGACTTTCGCTTGGGTCATGATCTCGCGGTTCGTGGGTTCGAGCCCCGTGTCCGGCTCTGTGCTGACTGCCAGCTCGGAGCCTGGAGCCTGTTTCAGTCTGTGACTCCCTCTCTCTCTGACCCTCCCCCGCTCACGCTGTCTCTCTCTCCTAGAAATAAATAAAACATTAAAAAAAATTAAAAAAAAAAAAAAAAGAAATCATTGTCTAAGGCAAATGCCACTTCTGTGCCATCCCCCAAACACTTAATTATAAAATAAAGTTGAACTGAGTGTTATGTGGAAACTAATTTGACAATAAACTATTTGTAAAAAAATAAAATAAAAAGAATAAAAATTAAAAAGAATAAAATAAAATAAAGTTGAGCTCCAGTCACAGCAGAGATGCCTGCTTGGTGACCAGAAAGATTCTCGTGGCCTCTCTCACCCCTCCCTCGCCGACACCATCCATCCTTCAGGAACCCCTGGACCCAGCCAGAGCCAGCCTTCGGCACAGAAACATTTTATATAGATTATCTCATATAATCCAAACTACTCTCAAAACTTTGAGTCTGGATTTTACTGTGCTCACTTTATAAGAGAGGCAAATGAAACTGTCCAAGCTTATAAAACAAGTAAATTAAGAGGGCGGTATATAAATTCATATTAGTTTTATTCTAGTCCCTTTGTATTTCTGTTGTTGTTATTCATTCCCTCACAGTTTTCAGAAACCAGAATCTGAAAATAGTCTACAAACCAACTTTTATCCCATTATTACTTTACTTATTTCCAGAATCCATCTGCTGAGCAGTCATATATTAAGTTCCTCACATGCTCAAGGCATTGTTCTGGTGCTTTGAAAAACAAGTGGAAAACACAGACATGGAAGATAATGATTACAATTAGATGATCAGAGAAGTAGAACCACCCCTTGGATACTGGATATTGATGTTATTTCTATTTCGTGAGTATATTCCATGTATATATATTTTTTTCTTTTTTTACTTGTCTTTGCTTTTTATATGTTGCCTATAAGAGTACCATCTAATTATCCAATTGATAAATACTTCAACAGCTTTATTATTCAGGTGTAAACAGAAATATTACTGAACCTAGCTTCAATAAAGGCAAACACATAACTAAGGACATTTACTGACTTACGTAACTAGAAGGACAGAGTTTGAAGCAGTCTCTGAGTCATTGGTCCACCAACTAAGATGGTGTCATCATGACCTACCTCATGTTCACTTTCCCACTCTCTCTGGTTTACCCCCTCACCAATATCTCTGCCTGACTTACCTCTACCTAGTTTAATTATTTCTTATTACAAGAAAGCACTTAGGAAGCAGGGTCCAGGACTACAAATAGCTCAGGCTTTACCTCCTTTCAACTCCTTGACTTCAAGATAAGGCCTCTGATCTTCCAGTTCTACATTTTAAAAATTTCCTAAAAGAGGACACTAATAAGCCCATCATAACCTGCTGCGTAGGATAAAAGTAATGAGTTTGATATAGTTCATGGAGCAAACATGGATCACAGAGTAAACATGAATGTAAGGGCCTTATGATTGGAAATCCCACGAGAATCTCATGGTTAAAAATGTAGAGAAACAGTTCCTTCGAGGAAAAGTGGTTGTGGTAGAGACCAACAATTAAGCAACACGTGTCCACGACAAGACCCACATGAAATGCTATCTTCTTCACAGTGTCTTCTGAGCTACACCGCATATATGACCTTTGCCCTTCTAAAATCCCTCACATATTTGCCATCTAGAGTTTCGATTGTCATTTAGAGCCATATTTATACCTTAAGTGGTTTAGATCTTTTACATGAAGTCCTAAGCCAGACTCCTCGTGGAATTCCCTGAAACCCATGAAAAAATACCATTCCTGAAAGCAGTGTCTCCCAACAGCATGTTCCTGGAAAATAAAGAAAGGGCCTTGAGCTAGGGAAGAAGGACATGAACTGTTATTGACCCACAAAATCATTTATTCAAAAATCTTCCTTGAAAGACTACCATTTACCTGGCATTCTGCTAGAAGCTGATGAAATAACAATGATACAATTGCCCCTATTTTCCTGGAATATACATACCAATGCAACTAGATATTCAGAAAACACTAAGCACAGAATGCTGAAGTGTCTTTGAAATTAGAAAAAACAAATCCCAGAGTGCTATGTGAGTAGTAACTAGGACATCTAACTTGGATTGTGGGGTGAAGGAAAGCCTATTTGAGGAAGAGCAGTTTGAGCCAAGCCCCAAAAGCTAAGTAGTAAACACATAGATGAAAAAAAATGGGAAAAAAAGGGGCTTAGATGAAGAAACAGCATCTGTGAAAGCTTATACCCTTTCAGAATTTTAAGGAAACTGAAAGAGAGCCCATGTGGTTGGTGCTCTTAAGAGTGGAAGCACACCACATTTTGTCATTTCTTTACCCTTCCATAGGATGAGTTTTTCTAATCTTTCCTTGGCTTTCACAGTGAGAGATCTTGAGAGCCAGGGTCACCTGAGAAAGAGGTCCCTGTGGAAGGAAGGGCGGAAACATCAAGACTGACTGGGGCACCAAGACCCACTATTTACCAACCTCACTCTATCGCTAACGGCAAAATGGCAAGTTCTAGAAATAGCACTAAAATAGGTATAGTAGACTTCATTTGACAATCTGGATATCTAGTTCAACCCCTTTAGAACTGGGACAAATAACTAACTGTGTCTGAATTTTCTGTTCTTGTCTATAAACTGGGGATGCTCTCTTACAGAGTAGTTTTCAAGCTTTATGTGATATAGCGCACTTGACTTTAAAAGATCAAAAGTGAGGGGTTCCTGAGTGGCTCAGTTGGTTAAGCTTCCAACTTCAGCTCAGGTCATGATCTCATTGTTCATGAATTTGAGCCCTGCATCAGGCTCTGGGCTGACCAGCGTGGAGCCTGGAGCCTGCTTTTTGGATTCTGTGTCTCCCTCTCTTTATGTCCCTCCCCTGCTCTGACTCTCTTTCTCTCTCAAAAATAAATAAAACATTAAAAAAAAAATAAAAGATCATAAGTGGCACACAAGATAAATACATGGCACTCAGGCCTGTTTTGCATATTTAGCATTAAAGTTAAACCCCTGCACATTGCTGACTCTCACAGCAACATCCCTGGTACTCCAGATCTGATACAGAAGCAGAAACATGTGTGTGTGTGTGTGTGTATGCGTGTATGATTGAATATGTATTATATGTGGTGAATTCATGTGCTGCTTGTGTATTGGCTTGTGTGGTGTGTGTGGCATGTATGCATATATTTGTGGTGTGTGTACAGCATGAATATGTGGTGTGTATGGGTTCATATGCCTATGTGTATGTTGCCGTGTGTGTGTGGTAGAAGAAAATATGGTGTGGGGAGATGCAAATGGACTAAAGTCAGGAATCATTATCTGCAAGTACCCAACTTCATTCCAATCCCTGGGGGTATCCCAGAGAAGGCACATTGCTAAACCCACAGAGATTGCCAGCTTCAGAATAAATCTAAACCTTTGCTTCCTGATAGTTTGGCAGAGGTCAAACCAGAACCCTCTGGGAAGTAACAGAGGCTGTGCTGCCCAAGCCTGGAGTTGCTGCCAGCCCTCCTAAAACACTACCAGTGCCTAAAAGGCTGTACCAGGAGGGAGAGGCCATTGTCAGGTGCATGTTTTCATGCATGCCCTTTAGCAAGACCTCTCCAGGCCAGCCTTGGGCCACTAGAAGCTTGGGAGAGGAGACTGTGTTTATGAAATCAGCTTTTGTGATACAAAGCAGAAGAAAAGCAAGTGTATCCTTTAGGTTTTCTATAATCCCCTTTTACTCAACTGTGTAGCAATGAGTAAACATCCAGTATCCTGGTTCCTACATTCCCTAGATTAAGGAAGAATAGACTGGAAAACTACATGAGACATAGAGCCACATGCAGCAAGTCTGACTTCTTGTCCCTAGGGTTGTATGTGGAGGAAGGGGGCAATCCAGCTAATAGTGCCAAGCATGACCTCACATATTCTCTGGACATACACTGCACTAACTGCACCTCCAGAACAAACTAGAAGAGATTTTTTAATCAAAAGCAGTGCCCTCAAGTTATACTCACTGTACACTAGAGCACATGTCCATCTCTGCAGGGAAAAAAAAGGAGAAAATGAAGTACAGTTCTTCCTCATAGAAAATTCACAGTCTAATGGAGAGACCAAGAGTTCCAGCTAGAAAACAATTATAGCAAAGTATGATCCTGGATTAAATTCTCAAATGTGAAGTACAGAGATGGAGGAAATCCATTAAGAACATCTTTATGAATGGGCTTGAGTTTGGCCCTAAAAATAGGTGGATTTTGTGAGGCACACTGGCTGACAGTGGAAGAGAACGGAAGAGAGAGAGAACGCACTTGGATGGGACAGATTATTCTGTATTTAGGAAAATGTGAGTACCTGACACCAAGTAGTTTATCCCTTAGGTGTCTGAGGTTGCCAAGGGTCCACAATAAGAATGCTTGAGAAATAAACCTGTAAATATAGACCCAAAATCTAAAAAGAAAATTTAAAAAAGTCAAAATTATAAACATTCCATCATATCTATAAAACATATTTTCTACTAATCAGCTGCATCTCAACATATGAATGTGATGTTTGAGGTAGATGTTTGATATGATGAGTGGTGAGAAGCCTTCCTCCCCCCATCCCCCCCAAAGAAAGAGTGGTCAGGACCAAGAAGTTCTCATATAGGCTCTGCTTTAAAAGATAAGACAACAAGGGAGGTACACCTAGAAAATGTTACTTTTCTAAACAGTGCTTTCTTTTCTTTATTTTTAGAGAGAGAGTGTGAGTAGAGGAGAGGGGTGTAGAGAGGGAGGGAGAAAGAATCCTAAGCAGTCTCCATGCTCAGCAGAGAGCCTAATGTAGGGTTTGATACCACAACTCTAGGACCATGACCTGAGCCAAAACCATTTTTCTCTTTATCTAAAAAAAAAAAAAAAAAATGAGGTTTCTAAATTGGGCTCTCCAGAGGCCTGGGCATCATAAAACTGTAAATGAACCACAGAAATTGTACAAATTTACATAGAGATAATTCATTTCAAATCTTAGAGTAAAGCAGTCAATCAGATTACATAGTATTTGAAGATTCTACTCAATCACTACTACCTGGGGGGTAAAACTTGTATAATGTTTTACCTGAATATACCTGCAGATACTGCTAACTTAAATAGTCTATAGAACCTAACCAGCTGTACACTGCTGTTTTGGTCAATGTTTTGCAATGAAAGTGAGAATTACAAACAATGGAAAGAACTTCAGTAATATATTTAGAATTGTGCAGAAGCCAAGATCTGGAGATATAGCAGTACATCACATGTATGCATTGCTCTTAAATGCCAATGTGCTCTCATGCCTATGCCTATTTAAAAAGTGTTCTTTCTGCAAATTCTGTAGCTTATTGGACATGTTAAATACTTTTACCTGAATTTGGCAGATAGGTAAGCCAAATCTAAGAGGTAACATGGAACCTAATGTCACAGAGGCGGTTTTAAAAGAGGAGATGGGGCACCTGGGTGGCTCAGTCAGTTAAGTGTCCGACTTCAGCTCAGGTCATGATCTCATGGTTTGTGGGCTCGAGCCCGGCATCAGGCTCTGGGCTGACAGCTAGCTCAGAGCCTGTAATCTGCTTCGGATTCTGTGTCTCTATCTCTCTCTGACCCTCCCCTGCTCTCACTGTCTCTCTTTCTCTCTCTCTCTCTCTCTCTCTCTCAGAAATAAATACAAACATTAAAAAAAAAAAAAGAATTAGTCTCTTAACAACTAATACCATTTGTTCCCATGATGTCCTCATGTCCCACAGTTCTGTGGAACACTAAATCTTTCTGTTGGTACTGTGTGTGTGTGTGTGTGTGTGTGTGTCCTATAGGCTGGCATGTCTGTAAATTTCTAAGAGTGATAAGCAGTATATACCATTTCCCAGAGTTATTTAACAAAAATTACTTTTCTGGATGTTCAAAAGAACACATTTTAAGAATTTTTTTATTACTCCATGAAATCTCTATTAATCTCAGAAGAAAATAAGCCCCTACCATAGGCCTTAGTATACGTTGCATATTTGATCATAATGTTGATAATGATACACAACCATCTATGGCCATACCACCCTGAACGTGCCCAATCTCGTCTGATAACGATATACAACCATTTCAAATCTGTTACCTTTTCTCTAAGAAATTTGCAAAACCAAGTAAAAGATGCCTAATGTAGTTTGTTTAAGAAACCCCGATTAGTGGTTCAGACAGATGCTTTCTGGAATAACAACCAGTGAGCTGTGGCTGGAACGCTATGAAATGTTTTGCACATAAAATGAATCCTTATGCATGGAAAGTCAATATCTGTTGTGAGTGGTTATCATCTGGTGGTTAGTTTGAAGGGCTGGGAATTAGAGTAGCTCATTCCAGCTGAGGCTCTCACTCCTCAATGAAGAAGCAGGCGCCAAGAAGTTTACAAAAACCCAAATGTGTTATGTTCTGGCTTTATCCCAGGTTAGTACAAAAGGCACAGCTCACACCTTTGGAGGGCTTGCCATACACAAAGAGTAAACTTTGCCAGAAAGAGAGCAGGATTTCTCTTCAAAGGCAAAGAATGTTTTACAGTATCCCCCAAAAGAGTCTTGATATTTCATTCTGCAGAGAACAGAGAATATGGTGGCCATTCAATAAATCTACTTAATTAGACTGAGTAATTTTTAACTTTTATTGAGACAGAAAAGTTCCTTTATGCCTATCAATGATTTTCTTATATCAATGAGATACATTTTAGATCAGAAGTTCTAAGAAGGCAGAGACTATGGGGTCTTCCTGATATCAAATCAAGGACTAGATTCAGTTAATTCAGAAAAAGGTAGCAAGTGCATTTATATGAAATTTTGGAAGTCAACTGGAGTTATTCAAATCATTAACTTTTCAGTCACAAGTTAGATATGATGAGGTACTTACATTCTTACAAGTAAGCAATTCCATAACTTATTATCTGTCCAAAATAAAATTTCTCCTAAATTTTATTCATGAAAATATAGAGGTTATTTCCTTATCTTTGCATTCTTTTTAACTAGTTCTTCTCCTTACAATAGTTCTTTGTCTCTCTGTGAATTTCTGCTATCTTGGTGGTGATATTTCTGCTATCTCTCTCTTTCTCGTTTTCCTCCTCCCACCCCACTTCTCCCTCTCCCAATTTTTGGTGATAGTTAATGGCCAATAATTATTGAGTTAATAACATGAGAAACATATCTAGGAAAGGAAAAGGAATTAAAGAGGGCATTTTAAAAAGTAGCTAGTTGTAACTCCCCTCCGGTACTGTGGCCATGTCCTAATGCCTTCATATTCCATGTATTCACTGAAGGAAAGCCTTAACTTTCACCATCATTAAATTCAAGAACGTGTTCTGTAGTACTGGATCTGACCTGGATAGAATAATGGAAAATCACAGAACCAGAAAGTAGTTGAGTTTGGAGGAAGTTTAAGAGACATCTAATCCAGTACACATAGTGTTTCAGTTACAAGTATGGGTGCATGACTCAAGACTGTGTTCAGGTCCTCTCCCGTTATTTTCCAGCTGTGTCATCCCCTTCAGGAGGATGACATGTTCTTTGCCTTGGCTTCATCTACAAAATGCAGATAATCATAGTACATATTTCAGGAATCCCTATGCTGATTAAATGAATATAGCCTCTGGCATGTGGCAAATATCTCACAAATATTAGCTGCTATTATTATTATTATTTAATAATAATAACACACACTTATTAACAGCAGCAGCAGTAGCAATAGCAGTAGTCATAGTAATAGTAGTAGTAGTAGTAGTAGTAGTAGTAGTAGTATAGTATTAGCAGCAGCAGAAGTGGTGCTATTTATTATAAGAGAAAACCAAAGTGGACAGACGTTAAATGGATTTTTTTAAAGTCATAAAAATAAGAAGGGACAGAGCAGAAAAAGCCATGAGTCATCTCAAACTCATGTCTAAGTGTCATTGCTTGGCATTCCCCAATTCTGCCATCCTTTCCTACATTCAGGGGCCATGCCTGACTTGCATATTTGCAACCTCCTAGATCTGAGATACCATTGTGACTAGGAGGTTCTCACTGCATATACACGAAGAGCAGTGACACAGTTAGAATGGCACAGTTGTCAGAGGATCAAGAGAGTAAGGAATAAAAATAAATCCTGAAGTTGTACCCAAAGGACTTAAAATATATATAATATTTCAGGTTCTGAGGATAGAAAATGATGATGCTTTCTTGGAATTTTAAGAGTTTTAGAGAAGTGAAGATAATGCAATGAAGGCATAAGTTAAAACTAGAAAGCGAGTAATAAATAACGGGAACTTCTAGGGCCCCAAACCATCAAAATAACAGTGATACACACCTGAAAAGAAAATATATAAATTTCAGACAAGCCAGTATTAAAGAGTTTGTGCTTTTATAATGACAAAATTGAATGTATGTGTGTAATCTATTCATGCATATAAACTTTGTTTAGATAATGGTGATTGTTTTACGCTTAAGGTTTTTATTTTTACTTTTTAAATTTTTCTTAATATATAAAAATTTGCAAATAAAGACTGTGTCTTCATTTCAGGTAACCGAGTTTAACAGTAGCACCTACTTAGGTCAATTTAGTTCTAGCCAGTATTTATCTTTTAACATGCTGATAATGAAGTAACAGTAAATTAAATATGTTAAAAAATTAAGCAAAATTCTCCATACTGGATTAAATTGTATTCACTTTTTATAAATACCAAAAAAATATTTAGTTACAGTTAAATGAAGAATACAAATTTAAAGATTGAAGATTTTTGTTACTACTCTGGAATCTATATATTTGAATATTAAGATCGGTTTCTATCACTACTTAGATAACTCTAGAACTTGCATTCTCAACAGAAATGTAAATTGGTTCCTGGGGGTGAAAAAAAAATTAACTCTTTCTGTATATAAAGTACAAGTATAAATATAGCACATACACAGAAAACAGTATTTTATCAAATGAACATTTCATGGGGAGAGCAATTAGGAAGATATTTTCTAAAGGGCTCCATGGAGGGGTAGGCTAATAACCAAAAAAAGATTGAGAAATACATCTAAAATTTCTGTACTACCTTATTTTCATTCAGAAAAAGAGCATTCTATACCTCCTAAACACTCCTCTGTCATGCACTAGTTTGATTGTTCTTAACCTATCTTTACTAAGTTTTTCCATGTTAAAAACAGAGGTTGGAAGAGAAGAAATCTGGGTTTGACTCTCACTTTCAGTAAGCTCTACTTGCATATACTGCACGATGTAAATAAACTCTCTTAGCTTATATTTTCTTTAAATCTGCACAGTGAAATAATAGCACCTACCACATACTAATGTGAAGAAGAGTTAACTAAGGTAATAGAGGCCACTCTTGTAGTTCAGGGTTTGACACAGGTTGGACGTTCTGGGTGTGTATGACTCTTACGACTACTCTGCTTTTTAGTCCTGGATTGCTATTTCCACGTGGAGGCTGTAACAATGCTGCTTTTGAAGCCCAATCAAAACCAGTTTAGACACTTCCCACTGAATGAAAGGTGACTGCATTTAATAATCTGGCCCTCCTTCAACCAATGCTCTTTTGACAGTATTTCAATCTAAACACATGACAAAATAACACATACACTCATATGTATGTATAGGTACACATGCAGATGCATATATATTTATATATGCCAAAGATCAAAGAGGTGGAGCACTTTGTAGAAATGTGATTAAAAAGCAAAGTTAATAGACATTGTTCAAAAAAACTCCTAGGTATGGCAGAAGGATAGGATTAACTGGCTGTTTTCTAATTCTGAATACGAGTATACCATGAAAAGAGATACTAATCATACTTCATTATAGCAATATTGCAAAAAATGCAAATTACTTCATCTTGTAATGATTTTTTTCTGTAACCATATTTACCCTTGGCATGAGCTGGAGCTAAAAAACAAAGCAAAACAAAACAAAAAATCCATCAAATATTTATAGGGCACTCAGAAATTTATAGTGACTTCATGGGGTGCCTGGGTGGCTTAGTCGGTTAAGCGTCCGACTTTCGCTTAGGCCATGATCTCGCGGTTCGTGGGTTCGAGCCCCGCGTCGGGCTCTGTGCTGACTGCCAGGTCAGAGCCTGGAGCCTGTTTCCGAGTCTGTGACTCCCTCTCTCTCTGACCCTCCCCTGCTCACGCTGTCTCTCTCTCTCTCCTAGAAATAAATAAAACATTAAAAAAAATTTTTAAAAGAAATTTATAGTGACTTCAGAAATGAGAAGATGTTTTCTGATATAGTTACCTCCATATTTCCTTTCTTCTCCCAAGATTATTTGTTTATTATAACTATCGTTTGGATAGTATTTTATTTCTGTGTTAGATTGGCAGCAGAATGGTGCTAGATGAAAGCTGGAAAAGATTAGGAGGGCTGACCAGTACTGCTCAGAGCAGAAACCAAACTCAGAAGAGCTGGGCCGGTACAGAGACAGAGAGTGTGCCTTGTTGCCAAGAATTCTAAAAAAATACACTCTTCCATCAACTGCTTTTTTAAAATAGTGATAATTAGGGGCACGTGGGTGGGTTAGTCGGTTAAGCGGCCAGCTTCGGCTCAGGTCATGATCTTACAGTTCATGGGTTCGAGCCCCGTGTTGGGCTCTATGCTGACAGCCAGCTCAGAGCCTGGAGCCTGCTTCACATTCTGTAACTCCCTCTCTCTCTGACCCTCCCCTGCTTTCTCTCTCTCTCTCTCTCTCTCAGAAATAAATAAAACATTAAAAAAATTAAAATAGTGATAATGAAACAATAATTAAGCAATAAATCAACAAGTATTTTATTTTAGAGACTGCATGTTTTATGAACAGCCAAGAAAGAAAACATTTATTATACAGTGTTATTAATTGTAGATTATTTGTTGTCACCAGATCAACAAAATGCTATTACCGTAGACAATTCCTCCTGGGATATAAGAATGACTTTGTTATGCAAAATGTCTCTCTGTAAAGCTTTATGCCAGAATCAGATTTTACTATGACAGCACTTTATTCTACATAGCTAGCAGCACAGAGCCCTGCTCTCTGACCTGTACTGAAAACATGAGGGGAGAGAATACTTACTGCTCCCCTTGCTACTCTTAGAGAAAACAAAAAGGTGTGCTAGCAGAACTCTGAACCAGGAGCCTCAGGTTCCAGCTTCACAATTAACCTTGGAAAACCCACTTACCATACTGTACTTCAATTTTCACATCTGCATAATGTTGATAATAATTCATGATTTAACCACTTCCTGGAGTTACTGTAAAGCAAAAGTATGGAATAAAAATGGTTTGCTCCAAAGTACGTAGTGATAGACATTTGTGAGGAGCTAAGACAGTTCTTTTATTGAGTAATGACATGAATGGGCCAAGGGTAAGGGCCAGGCTGCCCATCAGAGTTGATATTAAAACTATGTAACAAGAGGCTGAGCTGCAGTGCAGACGGAGTGGATGCTGGAGACTTGTATCCGGGAGTATCATTAGTACCCCGGCCCTGGCATTTTTTGCCATTGTAGCTAGCTCATTCAGGACATATTCTGAGCTTCCCTTGAATAATCAGTCTCTCTCAACATCCCTGTCATCCCTTCTCCTTTGGGTGGGGGAGTCATCTCCTTCAGTGTCTGCCAGACAGAAGAGCTTATTACATTACCCTTATTAAATTTCCTTTTGCTCTTCAACTCTCATTGCCTATGCCCTCTCATTTCTATCAAGCTTCTAACATTTAATTTCTCCTTTCCTCTGCTATTATTGAGTCCAATTTTCATCCCAATTGTGAGTCTACAGGATGTAGCTTCCATTCCAGTGGGAGTTCTCCATGGGGGCTTTTAGAATGACAACCTGACTTATTAATATCATTACCGATTAATCATTTTAAGTGCAAGAAATATGTCGAATACTCTTGTTTGAACTTTCCAAGTATCTATGGCTCCTGAATTAAATGAGACTGGGTTTTACTTATCATTGGTAAACACTTATTTTTTGATTCCTCTTGGCCACATCTCCCTAGAATTGTGTTCAACCAGTGACAGTGAGTTCTATAATGGATTAAACTGTAGGTTGGTCTTTCTAGAAACCTGAAATACTTCTCCCATTCCTTTGGATATAGTTGAAGACTCTCTGACTAGCCCTCAGGGTTCTTTAGAAGCAGTTCAAGAAAACAGTAAGAATCTCTCAGGGATATCTCTACCTTATCATGTTTATTTACCATTATCCTATTAATTTAGTTAGGATTATTCTGCAGGCTGCCTCATTCTCATCCTAGCATGTTTCCTTTTTTTTTTTTTCTTTCTTCTCCTTCTCCTTCTTTTAACGTCTTGTCTTCTCATCTCACAAATCTATCAGCACCTAGAGCACTGTTGAAGTATCAGTCTTCCCTACATAGTTGAGGTGTCTTCTCTCTGCACGTCTTTGTAAAACATTCAGTACTACCACTTATCATCTTACTACATTAGCTAATCTGTCCATTGGTATTGCCTCCCTCACCTTACCCTGTAATTTCTTTGAGACTGATTTATGTGAAATAGAATTTCCCCCTGTCTTACAGGTCTCAAAGAGATGGTAGGAGATAGGCAGAAGGATGCTATACACTTATTAGTGTGCAATGAAGTGTGACCATTAATGCTTGTGAAACACTTGCTTTGAAGACTGTCTCTATACCCTTAACCACTAGACAATTCTGCTCCATAATCACTACATGTTGATTGCTGAGTCTATTTTAAATATTTGCATAGAAGCTGTAAGCATATGTATGTTTAGAGCAGGGTCTTAACCTCACATCTAAGAATCTCTAGGGTATTAGAGAATAGGTTTCAAAGATCTTATTAACACATTAAAAACTGGGTGCAAATTTTTATGTGATTTGATTCTGTCCCTTCTCTGTTGCTCTTCTAACCCACAAGAATTCACAGATTCAAACCTACTCTTCAAGGAGTCTATGACTTCTTAGGACATTAGGAACCTTCATACTGAGCCTAGGAGGGTACTGCCAAAGCCAATCATTCATTATACATGCGGATGCTGGGGGGTGGTCACTAGGCAGCAAAATAGATTGCAAAAATTATTCCAATTTTGTCCCAAACTCTAGCCTTATTTCTTAGTGAATTTAAGCTGTTATATCAGGGAATTCCTGTCTAGGTTTCTTAAAACAGATTTTTATAGTTGTCTAGACTAAAATGTTCTTATTTGCTGGTCCCCATCCTTCCTATGGGGAGTCTTCCTCCCACTCCAGTCCACTGCCCAAAGCTTATCAGCAGAGCTGTGCCCTGGGCTGTGTACTGGTGGGGTAGAATGCCTACAGCAAATCCAGAATTAAGGAGTTCCACAGGGAGTGGCTCTAGGAGGGCATTAAGGAAACAGGGCTCTGATTTTCCCTCTAGCAACAATCCTGTTTCCCCACCAACCCTTCAGGGTGAAGAGGAAGGCTCAGCGTGAATTAGTATCTCAAAGCAAGCCTGCCAACCAGGTCCACAGTATTTGTTTTCCCTTCTTGTTTTAAGAAAAGAAAACCTCATTTCTGATTTTCCCCTGGACTATAGCTTTCATTCTACTCCTATCTGCCTGGGCTAACGCACTCCAAAATTGCTTTTTTCTCACACTTCTGATGTTCATCCTTTACTTGGCCTTCCTCTAGGTTAACACTGACTTTCTGAGGGTCTAGGGTGGGGGAGGGAGTGGATGCATTATGCTAATAAAGTTCTATCTCTCTTTCCTCTTAGAGTGGCAAATCCCAGTTCTCAGGAAGGCTCTTTCACAAGGCCTTTAAACACCTGAACTGCTCCTTTGAGGATCAGTGAATGTGGAACACAGCCTTAGACTATAAAACATGGAAGTAGAGACAAAGTAAAATTTGCAAAATGTGTCCTGTTAAACTTAGATGGGAGATTTGCTTGCCCTTCTTCACACCTAGTCCTCATTTTACCTCTAGTTTTAAGACCTCAGTTGCCTCCAGGTCTGAGAATTGCTGGCCTCATGAGAGACTGGGTAACTTTCACACTGCCACTAGCAAGAATGCAGAGCATTCCAGTAGAGTGTGCTGTTCTGGGTCCCATGGTCAAATGCACATAATTCCCTATGGGATCAATAGGTTAACAATTCCCTAGGCCCTCTAGTCCAAGCATCCCAAGTTCTCCAGTGGCTCTATGGAGTGATGTAGAACCACAATTCAAATTCACTTTTATCAAACCATATATGGTTAAGAAGGGTAAGTTTTAGGCCTAACTAGGTGGCTCAGCTGGTTACACATCCAGCTCCTGATTTCAGCACAGGTCATGATCTCACAGTTCATGGGTTCGACCCCTGTGTCAGTCTCCATGCTGACAGTGAGGAGCCTGTCAGTGAGGGATTCTCTCTCTCTCTCAAATAAACTTAAAAAAAAAAAAGAAATAAATAAATAAACTTAAATAAATAGATAAATAAACTTAAAATAAATAAATAAGCTTAAAAAAAAGAAAAGGACCATCTCTAGGAGGTTGAGTACTTGCTTTAATCTACAACCATTATAGTTAACTAAACTTCAAGCACTATTCTATGTACTTCCCCAGGCCCTACTTACCTCTCCCCAGCTATTGCCTGGCCAGGCCTCCAGGACTCATCTGGGCACCTTAATATTATGGCTTGTGTATTTGCAGCCATTTTCCCCTTAAAAAGTATCTTTCCGCATCAGGTGATGGGGAGTCATTTTAAATATGGGCAAGTATATACTAAGAAGAAGATAAAAACAGTAAAATGTTTATGGTGAGATAATACTTTTGGGTTTCCATGCCTTCTCACTGGATATGTTTGAATCAGGGTAAATATACAAGTTGAATATGAGTTGTAATAAAATAATCAAATTGACTGAAATTCATTCTTCTTCCCAGTCTATTTCTGAAGTATTTACTAAACATTGACTATGGCTCAGCTCTGGGATGTTGAAGGAATTCCAAATCTGAAGAAAGCAGAATTTTCTCCTCCAAGAGTTATATCTTTCCTTAGAGAGAAGAAAGTACATAAATTAATGGCTAAGGTGTGTACTTTTCAAGAGAATCAAAATTAGTTCCAATGAGGGCACACAGACAGACAAGATGCATGCAGAGAAAACACTATGTGAAGATGGCAGAGGTCAGGGTGATGCTTCTATAACCCATGGAATGACAACAACTGTCAGTAACCACCAGAAACCAGAGTAGAGGAACAGATATATCCTTACAGCCTTCTTAAGAAACAAACCCCAAGTCTTGATCTTGGACCTCAAGCCTCCAGCACTATAAGACAATACACTTCTGCTATTTAAGCACAAAACAGAACAAAACTTCCGGTGATACTGATGCCCTAAATTCAATTTCAGAAAATTCCTGAACTACATATAAACACACTTATTAAGTTTATTTATTACCATACCCTCAATTGCTGAAGCTTCTTGGTTAACAATTATTTTACCCTGTTAAACTAACAAAGAAAACCAAATCACAAGACTCAGAAACTGCCAATAGCTCTATTTCTGACTGTAACTCTCCTTCTGTTTACATAGGAACACAAAAAAGTCATATATGGATATCTGTAATATATTTGAATATGTTGTCCAAACAGCCCAATACATTTGAGGCATATCCTTGTTCATCTCTGTTACTTATTTCTTAATGTCCTTTCCCAACTTAATGTGGCTTTAGGACTTAGGTAAGAATTTGAATGGGGCAGGTGACCAAAGACCAGAAGTCATCTTATAATGGGCTCCTAGGACAAAAAAGAATCCAGAAAGAGTAAGGTTAAATTTCCTATCATTATGACAAAATGGTGGCTTGGAATTCTCACTAAGTTGAATTTTAGGGGGAAAAGTGCACTATGTCCATACTATTCAGTTTGTGGACTAAGATCACACCACTTACCTGAGTATCTCTCAAGTCATTCTAAGTGGCAAACTTTAATGCTAGTGTTGACAATGGAGTATTCATGAAACAACCTGCCTGCATCTTTAATTACCTCTTTCCCAAACTCCCTTGTAAGAAAGTTCCATGACCTTCTCTCTTTCTCTTATTGCCTAAATATGAAACAATGTTGAAAAGGCTGACTCTGAAGGATTCTATAAGAGGTGTAACTCGGAGGAGTGGGCAAGATGGGGAAGAAGTAAGGGGCTCCGTACCTGCACTCGCGCCCATACATCACACAGAAAAGATCTGAAGCCATTGGAAACCTTACAAAACCTGAGAGACTGGGAGACAAAGGACGCAGAATCCACGGAGAGAGTCTTCTAATAAGAATGCGAACCGAGGAAGATAAAATCGGGCCGGGATCGGAGACTCCAGGGTGGGAGACGATCCCCCTCTACCCTCTACGGGGAGTGAGAGGGGAAAAGGAGAGAGTCTGAAACAGAAAAACCTCCGCTCGGACCATAGAAAGACCGTACTTGCTAAATACCTGCATGCCAGGTCCCCTCGCGCCAACTGGTCCTGGGGGGGCTGAGCACACAAGCTGCTTCTTTGTGCTGGCTCCAGCCGAGCTGGACTTCAGGGCGGCGGCGCACCTGCCGCCATTGTAGCTCCCGGGCAGCTGGGGCCACTGAAAGAGCCGTGCGAACACCGGGCGTTCGCGCTCCTGGCTGGCTGGGGCTCTAGAGAGAAGGCAAGGAGCTAAAAACTGGGAAATTAGCCTGTGAGTTCGTGTTTCGGGTGATGAGCCATAGAGGGACCCGGTTTTCCTCACTCCAGCGGGCTCGGGCTCAGCGCACCAAGCAGGCAAGCCCCCGCGCATGCGCGCCAGCCCGACCCAGAGAAGGAAGCAGCGATTCTGACTCCGCCCCCAGAGCCCGGCAGAGGGCCTGGAATAGCCCGAGGGGGTTGTCTGGGAAGCTGTGTCTAAGGCAATTTCAGCGGGGCGCAGGGACTGGGATTTGGAGATTGGAACTGGCCTGGGTTGAAGAGTGCAACCAACTTCGGCTGCGCCCCCGGTACAGGGAGTTTACACCCCCAAAAGAGCGAGGTGCAGCTGTTGGTTCAAGAAGGGACTGGAGCACCGTCACTCTCCTCCCCACAACCACCAAAGCAGAACCCCCGCCTGAGGCATCGGATCACGCCACGCCCATCCATGCCTGAGAGGTGCCCTCCTCCCTTTTTTTTTTCTTATTCTTTTTCCTTTTTTTCTCCTTTTTTTGTTTTTTTCTTTTTCTTTCTTTTTTTTCCCTTTTTTTTTCTCTTTCTTTTTTTCTTCTTCTTTCTCTTTTCTATTTTCCCCAGAACACTGACCTGATTAACTCTGGTCGCCAGCTTGCTTAAACAATCACAACGAGTCCATTCTGTAAATGTAAATTCTACACCTACCGACATTTTCATCTCTTGCTCTCAGGAGTAATTAGACTATACAGTTTCTCTGGATAATTCCAGCATCCTTCTCTCACCTATCCAACCATATTCTACCCTTTACCTCTTTGAAAAAAGTGTCTTATCCCTACGGCCTGTTCATTCTATTTCCAATTTTCCCTCATCCCGCCCTGCCTTCTCTCTCTTTCTCTATGCTTTTCAACCAGCACTGCATACACACAGCTATTTAACTGTAGCTGGGAAATCCAGGTATATGCTTTAAACCGTTCTTTGTCCATCGGTTTTCTTCCTTTTTTACTTTTCTTATCCACTTTTTGACCCTTTTATGTATTTTATACTCCCTATTATTTGCCCTCCCACCTCCGTCTTTTCTATTAACTCTTTCATTTTCCCTCTCACTTTGCATGTTAGTTGAATTAGCCTGTATGTTTGTGTGCTCCAGCTCCCTGTGTGTTTGTCTGTCTGTTTTCTTTTCCAGGGCTACCTCAAGAAACAAGCTAGAGTAGACAAGGTGGAGAGTCCCAAATATCACTACGAATAGGAAAATAAAAAAACCAAGGTCCCAACAAGAGAGGACGAGGGATACCATTCAAAAAACAATCTCTGAAAGGATAGGCCCTGGAAAGTCAAAGAGTCTTCTTGGATATAGCAGTGCTCATAGAAACAGAAAGCATAAAAGGTCTTTAAAACCAACAAGAGCCGGAAAGCTAACTAAAATGACGAAACGAAAGAGCTCTTTTCCAAAGAAACCCCAAGAAAAAATGACAGCTAATGAACTGCTCAAAACAGATATCAGCACCATAACTGAACAAGATTTTAGAATAATAATGGTAAAATTAATAGCTGGGCTTGAAAAAAACATAGGGGACATCAAAGAAACTATGGCTACAGACAGAATGGAAAATAAAAATAGGCATGAAGAATTAAAAAATGCGATAAATGAGATACATAATAAATTAGAGGCCTCCAATGCACGGATTGAAGAGGCAGAAAGAAGAATAAGTGATTTAGAAGACACCATTATGGAAAAACAAGAAGCTGACAAAAAAAGAGACAAACTGATCCAAGAACAGGAAAGAAGAGTTCGAGAGCTCAGCGACACGGTCAAATGCAACAATATCCATATCATAGGAATCCCAGAAGAGGAAGAGAGAGGGAAAGGTGCTGAAGGAGTCCTAGAACAAATTGTAGCAGAGAACTTCCTCGACCTGGGGAAGGAAGTAAATGTGGAAATACAAGAGGCTCAGAGGACTCCCCTCAGACGTAACTTGAATCGATCTTCTGCACAGCATATCATAGTAAAAATTGCAAAATACAAGGACAAAGAGAGAATTTTGAAAGCAGCTAGGGAGAAAAGGGTCCTAACATACAAAGGGAAACCTATCAGAGTGGTGACAGACCTATCTACTGAAACGTGGCAGGCCAGAAAGGAATGGCAAGAGATCTTCAATGTGATGAACAGTAAAAATATGCAGCCAAGAATCCTCTACCCAGCAAGCCTGTCATTCAGAATAGAAAGGGAGATAAAAACCTTTCCAAATAAACAGAAATTGAAAGAATTTGTCACCACTAAGCCAGCCCTACAAGAAATCCTGAGGGGGATGCTCTGAAAGAAAGGTTGCAAGGAACAAAGATACCAGAGACACCACCACAAACATGAACCCTACTAAAGATACAAAGACTCTAAACCCACATATTTCAATAATAACACTGAATGTAAATGGGCTGAATGCTCCAATCAAAAGACATAGGTTAGCAGGATGGATTAAAAAACAAAATCCATCTATATGCTGTCTACAAGAAACTCATTTTAGACTGGAAGATACCTTCAGATTAAAAGTAAGGGGATGGAGAAATATATATCATGCTACAGGAAATCAAAAGAAAGTTAGAGTAGCGATACTTATATCAGACAAACTGGACTTTAAAATAAAGACAATCACAAGAGATGAAGAAGGGCACTACATAATAATTACAGGGCCCAGCCATCAGGAACAACTAACAATCATAAATGTCTACGCACCGATTATGGGAACATCTAAATATCTAAAACAATTAATCACAAACAGAAACAAGCTTATAGATAAGAATGTGCATATAGCAGAGGACTTTAATACTCTGCTTACAGCAATGGATAGGTCAACCAGACAGAAAATCACTAAGGAAATAATGGACTTGAAAGACACATTGGACCAGATGGACCTGACGGATATATTTAGAACTTTACATCCTGAGGCCAGGGAATTTACTTTCTTCTCAAGTGCACATGGCACATTCTCCAAGATAGACCACATACTGGGACATAAACCAGCCCTCAATAAATATAAAGGAATAGAGATCATACCATGCACACTGTCAGATCATAATGCTTTGACACTTGAAATCAATTACAGGAAGAAGTCTGGAAAACCTCGAAAAACATGGAGGTTAAAAAACACCCTTCTAAAGAATGAATGGGCCAATCAGGCAATTAGAGATGAAATTAAAAAATATATGGAAACAAATGAAAATGAAAACACAACAATTCAAAATCTATGGGATGCGGCCAAGGCAGTCCTAAGAGGAAAGTACATTGCTCTCCAGGCCTATTTCAAGAGATTAGAAATAGCACAAGTCCAAAATCTAACAACTCACCTAAAGGAACTAGAGGCAGAGCAACAAGAATGCCCTAAACCCAGTAGAAGAAGAGAAATAGTAAAAATTAGAGCAGAAATAAACATAGAGACCAAAGAAACAATTGAACAGATCAATGAAACCAAGAGTTGGTTTTTTGAAAAATAAACAAAATTGACAAACCTCTAGCCAAACTTATCCAAAAGAAAAGAGATAGCACGCAAATAGACAAAATTATGAATGAATTGGACTTATTACAACCAACCCCTCAGAAATGCAAGCAATTGCATCAGGGAATACTATGAAAAATTATATGCCAACACATTGGACAACTTAGAAGAAATGGACAAATTCCTAAACACACACTCACTACCAAAATTCACACGGGAAGAAATAGAAAACCTGAACAGACCCATAATGAGTGAAGAAATCGAATCAGTGATCAAAAATCTCCCAACAAATAAGAGCCCTGGACCTGATGGCTTCCCTGGGGAATTCTACCAGACATTTAAAACAGAATTAATCCCAATTCTTCTCAAGCTATTCCAAAAAATAGATATCGAAAGAAAACTCCCGGACTCATTTTATGAAGCCAGCATCACTCTGATTCCCAAGCCAGACATAGATCCAGCAGAAAAAGAGAACTACAGGCCAATATCCTTGATGAATACAGATGCAAAAATTCTCAACAAGATCCTTGCAAATCGAATCTAGCAGCACATAAAAAGAATCATGCACCAAGATCAAGTGGGATTCATTCCTGGGTAACAGGGCTGGTTCAATATTCACAAATCAATCAATGTGATACATCATATCAATAAAAGAAAAGATAAAAACCATATGACCCTGTCAATAGATGCAGAAAAAGCATTTGACAAAATACAGCATCCCTTCTTAACAAAGACTCTCGAGAAAGTTGGGATAGAAGGAACCTACTTAAACATCATCAAAGCCATCTATGAGAAGCCTTCAGCTAACATCATCCTTAATGGGGAATAACTGAGAGCTTTCCCCCTGAGATCTGGAACACGACAGGGATGTCCACTCTCACCACTGTTGTTTAACATAGTGCTGGAAGTCCTAGCATCAGCCATCAGAAAACAAAAGGAAATCAAAGGCATCAGAATTGGCAAAGAGGAAGTCAAACTTTCACTCTTCGCAGATGACATGATACTCTACACCGAAAACCCGATAGACTCCACCAGAAGCCTACTAGAACTGATCCAAGAATTCAGCCAAGCTGCAGGGTACAAAATCAACGTACAGAAAGCGGTTGCATTTTTATACACCAACAATGAAGCAACAGAAAGAGAAATCAAGAAACGGATCCCATTCACAATTGCACAAAAAACCATAAAATACCTCGGAATAAACCTAACCAAGGATACAGGAAATCTGTATGATGAAAACTATAGAAAACTTTTGAAGGAAATTGAAGAAGACACAAAGAAATGGAAAAACATTCCATGCTCATGGATAGGAAGAATAAATACAGTTAAAATGTCATTACTACCTAAAGCACTCTACACATTTAATGCAATTCCAATCAAAATTGTACAAGCATACTTCTCAATACTAGAACAAAGTATCCAAAAATTTGTATGGAACCACAAAAGACCCCGAATAGCCAAAGTAATACTGAAAAATACGACCAAAACCGGAGGTATCACCATCCCAGACTTTAGCCTCTACTACAAAGCTGTCATCATCAAGACAGTATGGTATCGGCACAAAAACAGACACATAGAAAAATGGAACAGAATTGAGAACTCAGAAGTGGACCCAAAAGTATACAGCCAACTGATCTTTGACAAAGCAGGAAAGAATATCCAATGGAAAAAAAGACAGCCTTTTTAACAGATGGTGTTGGGAGAACTGGACAGCAACATGCAGAAGAAAGAAACTGGATCATTTTCTCACACCATGCACAAAAATAAACTCAAAGTGGATAAAGGACCTGAACGTGAGACAGGAAACTATCAACACCCTAGAGGAGAAAGCAGGAAACAACCTCCTTGACCTCCAACGCAGCAACTTCTTACTTGACACATCCCCAAAAGCAAGGGAATCAAGAGCAAAAATAAATGATTGGGACCTCATCAAGATTAAAAGCTTCTGCACAGCCAAGGAAACAACCCAGAAAACTAATAGGTAAACAACGGAATGGGAAAAGATAGTTGCAAATGGCGTATCAGATAAAGGGTTAATATCCAGAATCTATAAGGAACTCACCAAACTCCACACCCAAAAAACAAACAACCCAGTGAAGAAATGGGCAGAAGATATGAACAGACACTTCTCCAAAGAGGACATCCAGATGGCCAACACACACATGAAACGATGCTCAGCATCCCTCCTCATCAGGGAAATACAAATCAAAACCACACTGAGATACCACCTCACGCCAGTCAGAGTGGCTAAAATGAGCCAATCAGAGAACTCTAGATGCTGGCGAGGATGTGGAGAAACGGGCACCCTCCTACACTGTTGGTGGGAATGTAAACTGGTACAGCCCCTCTGGAAAACAGTGTGGAGGTTCCTCAGGAAACTAACAATAGAACTCCCCTATGACCCAGCAATAGCACTGCTAGGAATTTACCCAAGGGATACAGAAATGCTGAGGCATAGGAGCACATGTACCCCAATGTTCATAGCAGCACTCTCCACAATAGCTAAAACATGGAAAGAGCCTAAGTGTCCATCAACAGATGAATGGATCAAGAAGATGTGATTTATCTATACCATGGAATACTACATGGCAATGAGAAACAATGAAATCTGGCCATGTGTAGCAACATGGATGGACCTTGAGGGTGTTATGCTGAGTGAAATAAGTCAGGCAGAGAAAGACAAATATCATATGTTTGCACATATAGGAGGATTAGGAGGAACTTGACGGAGTCACAAGGGGGAGAAGAAGGGGGGAAATGGTGGGGGAAAGGGAGAGAGGCAAACCATGAGAGACTCTTGAATGCTGACAAAAACTAAGGACTGATGGATGTGGGGGGGAGGCGGGGATGGGCATGGAGGAGGACACTTGTGGGGATGAGCACTTGAGTGTTATGTGGAAACTAATTTGACAATAAACTATTTGTAAAAGAAAAGTGGTGTAACTCTATTTGAGATGAGAAAATAATGTAATTGTAGAGTAATTGACAGTTTCTCATACAACTTAGCTGGTGAACAAAATTATTTAGAACAACAAGCTAGTGCTGGGAGCTTAGAGAAAATCTGTATAACCTCAGTACCAAGGTTGGTTTGGTGAGGGAAGAGCTGAGCTGAGCAGAGGCTGTGATACTGAATGTGGCTCTACCACTCTAGATGAGCAGAAGAGATTAAGGGTCAGTGCAGGACCACGGTCCATGCCTACTTTGGAATGGACATGCTGGCCCTGGGGTAAATTGTTGCTGCTTTTCCTCTCCATTTTTTCCTCTCCATTGTCTACTGTCACTGATTCATCCCCACGTCTAAACGCCAGTTTGCCAACAATTAACAAAATGCCTATACTGATGTGAAGCTGCAAATGGAAGTTTGCTTTTTCATCCACCTTCCATTTTGACAACTGTATCTGCCCGTGTGTTCTATGGGTTTCTTTCATGTATGAATAAATGATGAAATGTCTCAGGTTCTCCAAATTGTGTTCTAATTTTTGATATGTACTATGGGGATATAGGTAAGAATACGGCATTTCCTTCATGACAGGGAAATGGACAACTGTATGCTATTTGACAATATTCTTGATGCCCATTTTCAAGATGAATAGAGAAGGTGTGCTACCTGGAGGGAGGAAGTAGAAGTTACAGGAGACTGAAGGGAACAGCACCAATCTAGGGGTTTCCGGGACCTGGTCATAAGAGGAGGAGCATTTCCCTATGGCAGTGGAGTTGGCATCACTGGGGGTAGAACTAGGAATGCTCGTGCAACACATCAAGGATAAAGGGTGAGGCAAGGTGATGCTAGAAAGGAGAGAACACGCAGTGGGGGCTGAGGCTGAGATAATCAAAGGCAGACTGGAACGTGGCACAAAAAAATGGGTCAAGACCAATGGTTCAGAACTAAGGCTGAGAACAGCAAGAAAGAGATGGAGTCTGCCTTTTATATGGTGGCCCAGTATGTGGCTGTGGTATGAAGGTGGAAACTTACAGCAACCATTAAGGACTGAAGCAAAACACATTTATAATGTGTGTTTAAGGAGCAGACCCTATTACAGGGCAAATAACCATTATAAATATTAAAGCACATTACTGTACTTTTTCTAAATAATTTACCAATAGATCCATACATGTGTCCTGTGCAGGAAAAACATTTTGATGATAATTAAACAACTCAAAGATCTTGGTATATTTACATGTTTTGTCTTTAGTAATTCTCCCATTAAGGCTTACCTGCCAGGCAAAAACCATATCCTAGGTCATACCCCATTAACTGATTCCACCATTCTTCAAAATTTTGGGTCCTGTCTTGATATTCTCCTTTTCATACCATCACTCGATCTCCACCCATAGTTTTGATAGTCTTCATTAGATAAAAATGTTCTCTTTCTTTACATCAATATGAGAAAATAGAGAGTGGATTATTATGTCAGAAGCATTTTCCACATTTAAAAATCAAATTGCAAGGCTATCTTCATTAACTATACCTCAAATCACAATTCTATTTAAAGGTGAGGCTGCCACGCTAGCTCAACAAAATAGTGTATTACCAGCATATGAATTGTACAGTCTTCAGTGCACTAAATTATACTAGCCTTGTAAAATTACTTTTTCAACACCTTTCTTAGGTAGGAAGATAATATGTACACATGAAAAGTTAAATAATAACATAAAGAAACAGTATGAGCAATGTAAGTAGTATATGATTAATTAGCCAGTGAGCTCTCTATGCAATGAGTCTTATAGTTCAGAGGAGAGTTTAATCAGAACAGAGGTGAACTGGAGAGGCTCACTGGGATGGTACTACATGGTTAGATCTTGAACCAGGGTAAGAGTTGTTAAAGGTGGAGAGGCAGAAGGGAAGCATTCTGGGAGAGAAGAGCAGGAGACATTCACAAAGGGGAAAATGCATGTTTAGAGCCTGCACAATTTCTTATAAAAGAAGCTGCCTGGGGTGCCTGCCTGCCTCAGTTTGTAGAGCATGTACTCTTGATCTCAGGGTCAGAAGTTCAACCCCTATACTGGGTGTGGAACCTACTGAAGAAGAAGGAAGAAGAAGCAAAACAGCAGCAGCAGCAGCAGTTGTCAGAAATGCAGCATCAAATCTGCCCTCTTCTCTCATATGGATGATTTGACAGAAGTGTTTTTAGCAATGTGCAGGGTTCTCCTCTGTGGATAAATAACACTACCTGGACATCAGATGTTTCTTTTTTTTTTAAATTTTTTAAAATTTATTTTTGAGAGAGATAGAGACAGAATGAACAGGGGAGGGTCAGAGAGAGAGGGAGACACAGAATCTGAAGCAGGCTCCAGGCTCTGAGCTAGCTGTCAGCACAGAGGCCGACATGGGGCTCGAACCCACAAACTGTGAGATCATGACCTGAACTGAAGTCGGACGCTTAAGCGACTGAGCCACCCAGGCACCCCCAGATGTTTCTAATTAGAACCATCTCATCAAGGTAGTGTGGTGAGCAGTGTCTCCTACTCCTACTGCACCTGTATGACTTTGGTTTTCTCTCCTCAAATACCTGTTCCAAACTACTCTCTTTCCAAGCAACTATGCTAAAACTATTCCTTCAAAGAATCTTTGTTTCATTTGAAAATTAACTTAATTCTGGTGGCAACTAGTAATGGCAAAATATTTAATCTTTCCAAGCTCTAAAATGATTCATAGGTTTTCTATAAAAATGCTAAGATACTGACTGCTTTTAAAGGAGATTCTAAAGCAAACATACCTCATAAGAAATATCACTCAATTATATAACATTATATGACAGAAATAAGGAAAGAGAATATTTATTCTTTCGGTGTATTCTAATACACCAAAAGTAAAGGTTAGATATACCAAAAAAAAGGAAATATGATGAATCCACCTAAGAAGAAGATGTCCTGAATCATATGCAAAGATTTTACCGAGTAAAAAATGGGGCTAATTAAATAGTGCCATGATTAGTGAAAGGCAGACTGAAATTTATTTATTGGGTGGTGTGAACAGGTATGTGTTTTTTTAAAGGCAAATCAAGGTAAAATTCTATCCCTGGGCATTCCATCATGTATGGAAAAAAATTCAAATATACCAATAGACAGCTTAGGATACAAAAACAATACCATACAGGTTATAAATATGGAAAAAATGATACTTCTCAAAAACATATAAATACTCTTCCATCCTCCATAGGCAAATAAGGTCTACAAGCAATTTTTCATCAGTCATCTATAAACTTCATGAATCTGGACTGACTAGAAACACTGTCATCAGGATGCAGATAGTTATGAAAACGATGTTGATACATTGTCCAACAGTACAAGGTGCTGATACCACAGTCATTGCATTGAAAGGGCTTTCTATCTCTTTGGGGAGAACACAACCACTGCCAAATGTCAAAGAGGGAAATAAATCTTCAAAAAAATAGCCCCAGTTCTCTCTCTGCTCTTGGCCCTCTGATTTTCTGCTAAATACTTGCCATTGACTAAATCCAATCAGAAGGGAGCAAGGTAAAGCAAGCCATAAAAGTCAGTCTGTTGGGCCAAAAAACAAAGGAAAGACATATAGGAAATGAATCTGGAAGGTAAAATAAGGACATGACATTGCAGTAGTAGGAGACAGAAGCAACCCACTTCTTAGCAACTCATATATTCAGGAAGGTCAGAGAAACCTTTAGGGAAATTGTACCCTGTGAAGTTAAGATGCTGTCCTACAGACTGTGCAACTGACCTTGAACAGACAACCAATACAGAGTATCATTACCCCTAGTAGCCAGGTGACTCAAGAACTTGCTTACAATTCCAGTAACTCCAGACTCAGTGAGCTTCGTAGATTGTATTATCATTCACAATATTATCTGCCCTGCCCTGAGTGAGAATTATGGTTTTCTGTCCTATTTATGTCAGTCTTGGTCATGAAACTTACTTTGGCCAATTAAATGTGAACAAAACCAGTTTCCAATTAAGTCATGGGAGGCACAAAGAGGAAATCAAAAAGCGGGAGGAGGAACAGGTTCCTTACCCTCTTCCTTCTGCTTCAAATCACATCTCTGGCAGTGACCACCTCTATCCATGACTGCAATTCCTTCTGAGCAGCCCATTCCGCACGGCTACAGCTCTCATTGTGTTCCCTTAACACTATTTCTTCTTCCTGATTCTTCAAGCCTGAAATGATATCAGCATCCAATAACTGCTAGACCCTGCATACTTCAACATGGTCACCTTACCTCAGCTATACTCCTTCTGTAAGTGTCGCCTTTATTCAAATCTTTCTTTGAGTTCCTCTTTTGGTTGATTCCTCCCACCCTTGTCTTTCCATGCTTGCATAATAATGCCTCATATATAACATTATGCTTCTAATGTAGAAACACAAACATTTATGTAACTGAAGAGTTTCATGCTTATAGGGTTTTTTGTTGTTGTTTATGTTTTGTTTTGTTTTGTTTGCATGGAGGTAAATACTGAACCTAGTAATTTTGGCTGAAATCCGCTTAATTTTCTTCAATGGCAATCTTCTGAGTTTTAGATTATTTCTGTAATTCTGTTCATGTTCTCAACATTTTCCATAGGAAGACAAGCCACTTGTTTTAAAAATAACAATATAATGTTTCTTGGGAAGAGACTACCTAGCAGCTGGATGACATTTGAGGTATTATTTTAATTTAGGATTCTTGACCCTTCATTATATCATCCTCCTATTGAAACCCAGCCAAAACCAGAAGCATAACCCAAATTTAAGATGTGATTTGTAAATTTGGGTATTTTAATCAATTAGCCAGTAATTCAATGAGTTATTTGTGTGAATTACATTCCAAGGATTTTCTTGGTGACATATGGTAAAAAGAGGAAGAAGGGGTACTAACAATCAAACTGAACAAGGCCAATGCACACGAAACAATTAGTTAATAGTACAAGATGGTATATGAAAGCTTTCTTAATGGGGTGATACAGACTTTAAGAGCTTTGGGAGCTCAGAGAAGAGGGAAAGCAATAAAGTATAGAGTATTCCAGGAAGGCTTTAGCTTGAGGGAGCATGCAGTTTATAGTTTGGAGTGGAAGGTTTTAAGGTTGTGTTTATCCTGAGGCATTGGCAGAGTCTCTCTAAATATATGCCACTCACTGTATGGAAGAGGAAATAACACACAACAGTGTCTTCTAGCTGTCCATTTTCCATAATGCACAATGTTGACACTGTTGGGGAGTTTCCCAACTGGCATCAATGTGAGCCAATGTACCAAAATCATAGAAAAACTACTAGACAACAAATCATCTTTGTGTCCTTCTGTGTACATAATAAGAACAAATAGTAGCAACTTTCCTTTGCAGGACTCTCCTTAAATGGTTCTAATACAAATCACATTACACTGAAATCCTGGCAGGGTATTCATTAGAACACCTCTAAAGTCTGTGTGGAGGGCTTAATAGGTAAAACAAGTGATAGGAATTACCCAATCATTCTATAACTGAACTCACCATGAATATTTTTCTAGATTTAGGCAAAAATTCTGGAGACATTTGTTTTGCTACACAGTAGAATACAACACAGACTTACATATATATGTCTTGTCAACATTTAGAGTTTCCAAAACAACATTCCTGGGTTTTTAACAAATATTTATTTATAATGATGATAATAAAGATTAATTCAGATTGCAATTAAATAGCAAATACTATAAAATTTGGATTAAATGAGATTGAGTCTCTGCACAATGAAGTGTTAAACATAAATCCTTTTTTCTTCTTTCAGCTCTTCTTTAGAATGTATTGACCCATCTTACAATTGTATGCACCCACACATGAACAACACACACACACACACACACACACACACACACACACACACACACACACACACACCTAATATTTACTGAGCCAACTATTGTAAGCACTCTGCTAGTCTTTATTTCTACTTCAATCAGGGCAACTGGATGACCATAACTGCATCATTCTTTGATGATGGTGTAATCATTGGTTAACTCTGGTTATCATAATCATCCTTTGTTATTGTCAACTGAAAAGTGAGTAATAGGGGCACCTGGGTGGATGTCTTAGTAAGTTAAGTGTCTGACTCTTGATTTTGGCTCAGATCATGATCTCACAGTTCCTGAGTTTGAGCTCTGCCTTGGGCTCTCCGCTGATAGTGGGAAGCCTGTTTGGGATTCTCTCTCTCTCTCTCTCTCTCTCTTTTTCTCTCACTCTCCCTCTCTTTCTCCCCCTCTCTCACTCATGCACACATGCTTTCTCTCTCTCTCAAAATAAATAAATATACATTTAAAAAAAATAAAAATGGGTAAAAAGTGGGTAATAAGACAGAATGGGTAATATGTGAAGGGAAACATTCATGTGTAAGCAGTATTTCAGGCAAGGGGAAACAGGTGACCATGCAGTGTCTTTTCAGGTGAGGAGGGATCTGTGAGCAGTGTACCATTGCAAGGGGGGTTGGGGTGGACAGGAAAATGTACCTGTTTTCCTGAACAGGGGAGCCTGTGTTAGAGGCCAATGTCCTGCTCTCCAAGAAATGTAGCAAATGGAATGCTTACTGTACTAAGAAGGGGAGATATTGACACCAGGCAGTGTGACCATCAACACATATATATTTGTTGTCTCTGGCATGTATGACATTTCTTTGCAAAAATCTGGTATAGATAATAGTCTGAATAAGTAATGACCAAAGCCTACAGGCAGTGAGTGCATTTAACAAAACAAAAGCTAAACCTCCAATGACATTTCTTTCTTTGTAATATATCCCATTTTATCTTAAAATCAGAACTATTGAGGAAAAAACCCTATTTGGGTTTCTTTCTATGGTACCAGGAAGGAGTATGACTACTGTTGATTTAAAGTTGCTGGTGAGTGCTTCAGGCCTCCCTGTAACACTGTCTGTGGTTCTGATGAGCATAATGAGGTCTTCTTCAGCTCAAGGCCAAGAGAGTTTACTACTGAAAGTAAACCTCCTCCTCTCCCTCTCAAAAAACCCACCTGGCTAAGACCTGTTTCACCTATCATGTTACCTTGAATCACAGAGTGGGAGTTAATGGGAGAAAGCTCCCTAAAACACATTTTTCCTTGCTTGTTTCAATTGTTTTAAATTGTTCTACATATGAGAAAAGACATTTTAATCAAATCTGGAAAGAATCTGGGGGCAGAGAAACGAATTCTGAAATGTAGAAAGATAGACTTCCTTTAGAAACTGTCATAGGATACATTAAAACTACAGCTATAAAGAGGCTACTTATAACTGGTAAACTATACTTTGATTTTAGAAAAAACACTTTCTACCAGATTGGTAATGCATTTTTTCATACATATGCACATGCACAAATATATATTTATATACTTATTTGTACATTTACATATATGGTTATATGTGTATATTTATGTATTTGTGCATATTATGTATATATGGTATAATTTACATGATTATATACAAATTGTATATACATATAAAACACAGATAAATACATAAATCTTAGATAGTTAAACACAAAATAATACAATACTAAAGCCACTAATGTTAATATAGGTCATTCATTACATCTCTCGTTTTGAAGGTGAACAATAAGAAAGTCAGGAAATTTGACTTCTGCAAGTCACCAGGTCTCTGGACTAGTAGGCACATGCTTCTTGTGATATTCACAATATTCTCTGTTATTCTGAATTATGGAAACTTTTCCCTACCCTTTTGGGAATTTTTATGGAGTTCATATATGCAATCATATTGCTAGTTTTTTGGACTGAGTAAATATAACCACTTGATTCTGTATTTTTCCACAATTTCTTATGCCATCCCCATAGCCTCTTAGCTGCCATGATTGTTCTGGACAATTTTCTGGTAGTGATGCTTAAGGAATGGACAGTGGCTATCTAAGACTATTTCTGATTTTCCTTTAAACAAGCTTAGTGAAGTGTATGTCTTCTTCACATTGGTTTCCTGGTGAGGACATAGCTGTCCTAGTAAGTCTGTCATCACTCAGATCTTCTGGCAATTCTAATTGTTGAGTTACTTTGACAGCCACTTCAGAATTCACCCAAGAAAAAATGAACACAACTGCTTCTCCATCGCTTCTTCTCTTCCCTCTAACATCTCAACTTTAATCAAGCCTCCCATCATATGCTGTTTAGATATGCTAATTTTCATTAATTTGAATTTATTCCTTAAATATCTCAAGTTATCTTCCAACATAAGAAAGCAAATCTCAGTATTATAAAACCATTTCTCATTACAATAGTGAACAGATTAGTAACTTTTATTTTCAAGAATATCTTTCCGTGCTTCTAAATATAATTAATATGGTTGAGTTTGGATATTTGTTTCTTTGGTGCCAGTTTCTATCTAACAATTATGTGTTGGAAGTTGCTGATTTACAGAAAGATACCAAACTAAATTTTCCATAATATTCTTTGAATGATCTGAATTAGATTATTGTAAAAAAAAGAAAAGAAAAGAAAAGAAAAAAGAAAAGCAAAGAAAAGCAAAGCAAAGAAAAGAAAAGAAAAGAAAAGAAAAAGGTCTTATCAGCTTTGCCTTTTTTCCTAAGTTGTTTTTTGCAGAGTTCCCCTGCTAACAAATGAGAAACAGGCAACCACAGCAGAGAAACTAAGAGCTTGCTTTTACTTGGTTCAGCTGAGCTGACTCTCCTTAGTGGGCACTAAATGTATACATTCTTCTCTGTATTTCCATGTTCCTACACTGTCAGGCCTTATATATTATAATTGAGACACCAGACCATCAGCCCCTGCATTTCCTTAAGTTAGGATATCTGAGCAGGATCTTCTAAATGTAATATGTGGGACAGAAACAAATTTAATTATTTTGAAAACATATATAGGAACTTTTGAAATAAGAATAGTAATGCATTTACTTATGAGTCAAAATACAAAATCAACACTGAAGAAAACAGATAGATATAATTAGAAATTAGGTGTTCAGGGTCAAGGAAATAGGATAATTGTGAAAGATTTGTGGGCAAGCATTTCAATAGAAAATCCTGGTCCCACAAAGGGTCACCTCTACGCAATGTAAGAATTCAAGACTGAAGAAATTCCTCAGTTGTTACGATGAGAAACCTTGCTTGGTCAGCTGTCCATTCATACTGGTGCCCTTTAGAGCCAATGCATCCAGCCAGCACTCCTGCCACCATAGTGCAAGCCATCTCTACCATCATGACTGTATATATGCCTTTGGTGCTCATTTGAACTACCTCAAAGGAGCAAGAAGAGTTGGGTTGAGAGACTGTCATCAAAAGAGATCAAGTTACCTCGTCCATTTGTCTGTCTGTCTTTTAGACTCCTATTTACCAGTGCAGGAGACCTCAGCCAGAGGCTCGGCTGCTGCAGCGTGCTGTCCGAAAACATAAACACAGTGCGTCCGTCCAGCTGCCTGATGGGGAACTCTGCTAATTGGAGAAGTCTGCTCCGGTCCCCTGTCACCAGTTGGCAGACAGAACAGTCTGGGCTGAAGCTGATTTCCAGAGTCAGGCATTCATTTATCTCAGTGATAACAGGGTATGTGTGGAGAGAGGTAGCAAAGAAAGCAGAGGGAGGCTACAGTTGAGGTGGACACAATACGAATGCCCCAGTATCAAGGACATGCTGCGTGTAGGGGCTTGGCAGTTTATTCCTCTCTCCAAAGTTTAATTAGTCACTAATTATAAACAACTCTCTTTTATTATGGATGCATTTGGCCAGTGCTGTAATTTTTTTAAGAAACATGTTCTCATCTCAACCAAGTTCCAAATGCTAACGTATCAATGTCAGAAACTGCAGTCAAGCACAACCTGTCCCCAAATCCCAACCCCTTGAAACACGATGGCTCATTAATAACTTAAAAAGGATGATGACACTGATACTATTTATAGGGGCCTGCCAGGCAGGTCTGCCAGCGTTAAAGAAATTAACACGGAGAAATTGTCAACTGGAAAACATTAGTGTTTATCAACAAATCAATCAAACTTCAACAATTGTAAACTGTGCTCTTAGCTAAGTGAAACGTATTGACAATGACAGCCACTTACCCACCTTGCTGGGGAGCCCTATATTTCCAGGTCAGTCCCAAACCAGGCGGACTGTCCCCTTGACTCTGCAGCCATGATCCCACTCTACAGCTGCCTTTTACGGAAGAGTAGGCCTGCCTGTCTCCCATATCTGGGGGCAAACTGGGAAGACTGGGTGGTGGTCTCAGTTGTGTATTAATTAGTTTTCACTGCCTGTTTGTAAGTCTAAGGCAGACTAAATTAAATACCAAGGTTAGTGACTCCAGGAGCCAAATTCTAGATTTATGTATACTTTATTAAAGGAAGATGCTATGATTTAAAGAATTTTTCTTGGTTCTCTCATCCTTTTAGAGCAATGCTTGACTCTCATTGTTGTATATTTAGAGATGGTTCTATTTTCATTTCTGGGCTACATCGGCGATGATGACATGGCTTCGGAACCTGAACAAAGCTGGAGAGCTCTGATAGGCTGCTGGTGATGTCATCCCTGTGCCTCTAATGCCCAGGAAAAGCACCAGGGACTGACTGTTTTCCTGACTTTTTCTTTTCTTTCTTTCTTCATTTTTTTTCCTTTTTCTTTTTTCTTCTCCCCTCACCTCCCAATATGAAATCCCACTTTCACACTAACAGTGCGTTTGGAGTTTCATATCCTAGCAACGTTATCACTAAAGGTAGCTTGTGACCGCTGCACACAGCCCAGCACTGCTTTGGTTTGATGCAGTTTCAGCCCTCATGGAGAGGATTTTGTGCTGCATCATACTGATTGTTGCTGCTCCCGGAATTTGTTGTCGTTATAGTAAACCCTTTCACGTGCTCCCTTTCTACAACCAAGATGATCAACACCTGTCAAATTCAACTGCTCACACAAATCCTAAACACAGGAGCCTAACAGAGCCAGGAAGGCTTAAAAACCGGAAAAAAAGAAAATAGAAAATAGGGCCAGGGTTGCTCCCTTCAAAATTTCGACAGCCCCACCTCATCCCACAGAGTTCTTCTGTTTCATAAGGCCTCACCAACTGCCACCTTTTGTTCTTTTTATGCATACATTCCTAAAACTGCAGGATACTGGAAATGGTGCTTTTACTGGCACCAGAGTGGGAAGGCCTGGGGACACCAGGAGCAGGATAAAAGGAGTGCTCTTGGTCCCTATTTAAAGGGGTTTATTTCTGTGTTCAATGCGTAACAAATGCCATATTCTTTTAAAATAAAACAAAGCACTACCATTCCTGCAATGTTAGTTTCGACATTGTAAGTAACACCCTCTCCAAGCCCCATGGTCTCATCTATTAAGTGAGACAATAAAACACACCTGACTGGGAGTTTGTGCACATTCGATGCACCGCTTTATCTAAAGCATGCAGCGCATAATAGGAGCAAAACCAAAATCTGCTCCTGCCGATTAGAATCCACATTTTGTGACACAAGCAAATAAAGATAACAAGGGAAGGTAAAAAAGTAAACAGAAAAAAAAAAAAAAGACGCCAAACACTGCTCATGGATCTCCATGGCAGACCAAGGAGTCAGGACATTCTCAGACCCAGATTGCTTGCCCTTCCTTGTACCATAAGAGCTGGTTTTTGCCCTGGAGTAAAATCTACGCTGCTAGAATTTGAGGGGAGATGGAGGCATACTAAAGTAACTTCATGAACCAAAATTTTAAAAAAATCAGATGTGTCTCTACCTGATGCAAAAGAGTTTGGAGAGTTTGAAGCCAAATAGCACTTCTGCACAGGAAATTTAGCAGATCCAGGAGGCTCTGAGGAAGGAAGCTAGCAGTTTTAAATGGATGTTTGCAAAACACTGTTCTGACTTCTGTGAACATCACAAAATAAATGTATCAGTCATGGACCTTGGCATCAAGACTTACAATCCAATTTTATCCTAACTTAAATTTATAAAATATGAACAAAAATAATTGCTCAGAATGCAAATACGAGTTCAAGATAACAGACGACATGTCAAAAGGCAGCATGTGATTAAATGTGACTTGCACTGTACATGTAATTATTTTATAGGATTTCGAAAGAGAAAGATTTTACCCCTTCAACAAAATGGCCAGAAAAGGTTGGTTTAAAGATACGAGCTACCCTCCCCCAACCCCATGCCTTACAGAGGTAGGTTTGATATGGATAAACAATTAGAAGAGGGAAGTTCAAGACGGTAGGAAAAGTGTGAGTGACAGAGGGCTAGAGGAACAGTAGCCTTCAGGAAGTGGCAGAAGAACACAATGTGTGTAAAGCTGTGGAGAAACATATAATGGAAAAGTGCTAAGGGTTCCAGTTGACCCTAGGAGGCAAATGTATGGACTGTGCATCAAACATGGAAGACAGGTAGACATTTGTTTTCAAACTCACTTTTACTTGTGGATCTGAAGCCTTCCACATGAGCAGTATACACACTGGCTCCTCACTTTCTGATCTCCCATGTCTTTGACACTGTACACTGCTACCCACCTCCTTCTGGAGAGTAAGGCCAGGGCCAGATTCCAAAAACCCATCAGTAAATCACATTTTATCACTTTCAATGTGTTCAATAATTGCACGTACTAATATTCACGGATCGGAGGAATTTCTTCAGAATGAAAGATGTCCTTGTTTCTGTTTATTTCAGTGTCCCATATTGTTTTGATGTGGGAAAAATGGCATTTTAAAAATTGTGAAAAAGTTTACTCAGTGTAAACTACGTTACATGTGTATATCATGCTGAAATAATGAACATTTTTTTAATTGGTTTGATTAGAAGCTTCAGCATTTTTTTTTTTGTTCTGTACTCCCTTACTTATGTTCATTTTCTGGTTAAATGTCACTTAGTATGCTATTCCTAATGTAACCCGTCTTTCCCACTAGAGCAGCATAGGAAGGCCAAGTTTTATAGGTTACCAAAAATACTACCGTGCGACCCAGAGAACAATAGAGACACGGATGCCCACAGTGGTATTAGGTAGGCCACAAAGTAGAACACCTTCATGCCTCATTTTGCTTTTGAAATTTTCTAACTCATTTTGAAATCTTCACTGTTTGGACCAAGTCTAGGTTGTATGCTTTGTTGCTTGCTATTTATTTATTCATTTTAGATTCATCCAGTTCTTATAATTCTTCACTATCCAGTTAGACAAGTGGAGCATTTAAAAATGTTTTGGGTACCTGAATGAGCAAGACACCAACTTCTAGGAGACAAATACTGTATGTACAGGCACAGTGTTGGTCTTAAGGGAAGAATTCCCAAAATATGTGTCCAGACAAATAAATTGTGTTTTAAATGATCGTTCCTGCCACATCGGAAGGGTGGTTTTGAATTAATAGCTTCATTTCAGAAGTAACTACATATAACATTTGCACTGGCACATTAAATGTTTCCAAGCAGGAATTTTCAAGCTCATAAGAGGAAAAGGCATATGATCTTAGGGATAGATACTATTGTCAAGTGACCTCTGCTTTCTCCATATCATAACCTGGCAAAGAGAGAATGGTTTGAATATTAAAGTGCCTACAAACCACAAAAGTTACAAGATCCTATCAATAAAGTTATGTGTGTGGCTGGGAGAGAAGCCTTTCTGGTTTATTAAGAAAGAATATTTTTTTCAAGACTACCTTCTAAAGTAGCCATTTCACTAGTTATGAAACATGTATCCATTTCGTCTTTTTTTTTTTTTTACAAATAGTTTATTGTCAAATTAGTTTCCTCCATTTCGTCTTTTTAAAATCCATTCCTTCAATACATATTTATTGAAGGACTAATATGTGCCAGCCGCTGTTAACACAGGGTGACTACTTTGTGAATAAAACAACTATCTTCTCTGTTCTCCTATATTGTGTTGTGGGAGCAAAACAGGGCACAGTGATACAGAGAAGCAGGGAGAGGAATTAAGTCATGTTTGGTGGTCAGAAGGAGACTCTTTGAAGAGTGGGCATTAAACTTACACATGAAGGCTGACAAGAAGCCATCCCTAGGAAGAGCAAAGGGAATAGTATGTGTAGAAACCCTGAGTTAGAAAATAGTTAAGCAAGTGTGCCCAAAGGAAGTCCAGAGGGCTGTAGCAGAGTGAAGAAGGGGCAGAGAGGTAAGATATGAAGCTGGAAAGGAAGGCAAGGATCTAGTGGGCCAAGGTATATAGGTAAAATATAATTCAAAGTCAAAGGGGGAAATGCTGATGAATGTTAAGGATCAACAAATTTAGGGATGCAAAATGATCATGCAACTATTTTAAAAGATTACTCTCTTATACAATGAATGCAATGCAGAGGCTAAGAATGTTAATGGAGGAATTGTTAGTACAATGTATAAAAGTCTGGGTGAGAGAAGACAGTGGTGGCTTGGAATTGGATTAGAGCAGTGGAGATGAGGAGAAATACATGCATGTGTATACTCCAGGACATGCAGATGAACAGAGCTATGAATGAATGAGAGAGAGAGAGAGAGAGAGAAGTCAAACTGAGCAGATGGATAAATGGTGAAAACCTTTCTAGATTAGGTTTGGGAGGAAATTGTATTGGGGAAAAAGAAGGTTGAGAAAGTCACTTAGGTCCTCTCAACTTTGAAATTCTGTGACCCATCCAAGTGGTGACCTCCAGTAAGCTGCTGCTGTCCAGGAGCTCAAAGAAAGGTCAAGGTGGATTGAAATGTGGGAGTCATGGGAGTCATAAACACAGAGATGCTACAAAGGAGGAAAAGTTCTTTTTCTTTCTACCCTCCTAGGTTCTCCAGCTGGAACCCTTGTAAATTGGACTGACCAAAGGCAAATTAACAAGAGAAAAGCATGCATGTTTATTTAATATTAGTTTTACAATATAGAAACCTTCATAAGGAAATGAAGACCCAAAGAAACAGTTAAATCTGGGTGCTGTTATACTAGGTTTGATGAAGAGTGGAAATGGGAAAAATGTTGTAAGACAAAAGGGTAGTAAACTAGAGGAAAGTTAGTAAGGCCTGTTTGTTCAGATTCTTCTGCACATCCCTCTGTCTTCTGATATAAGGCTGCTCTCCAATGAGGGTATTGTGACCTGCTTCAGGGAAGATGATGAAGATCAGAGTCCTTCTTACAGCTACTCTTTCTCAAATTCCTTCAGCTTAAAAAAGTGAGTAAGCTAAGGAGCCATATTTTGGGATATGTGTCCTGAACCCCATCAATGCCATTTAATAGGATGGCAATGGATGAGATCTCCTTAGGAGAAAGTGCAGAACAGAAGCACCCAGGACTAATACTGAAGGAATCCTAATAATTAGATGTTGGGGAAATAAGCAGGAACTGAAAGAGGCTGAGGAAAAGAGGCCACAGAAGTGGAAAGAAAACTAGGGATGTGTAGTGTCAGAACACACGTAATGTTTTGAGAAAGATAGCAGTCAGTTTGGAAGAATGTTCTGTACAGAAATGTAAGGCTGAGAAATTCCCATGGCCACAAGCCACTTCTGAGGTAGGAGTGGGGGCATAAGTCCAGCCCAGTGACTTGAGGTGCATGGGCGATGTTCTGCCTTAGTTTTAAGTCAAACTGGAAAATTTCCCTAAGTATATGTCATTACTTTACACATGGTTATATAATGTTCTCCAAAACGGGTCTGTTGGTTAACTTTGCAACAAAGATTCAAACTGGTTTTTTAATTGAACTTTTCAGTCATTCCTACTTGATAATTTCTTTGTGTGTCTAAATATATCCTCCAACACAGACTGGGGCTGATGCAGTCAACAAACAAGACGGAAACCATTCAGTGAAGAGGAACAAAACATCCTGCTCCTGAATGGAGAAGAAAGATTTGTACTTATTTATTTTAGTTTCCTATTATTCAGCTTTTTGAATTCTGTTGCTCAAATTCATCAGATAATTGTTTAAGTCTCCACAGATGTCACACTGTGGACTCTCAGCATGAAGCTGGCCATAGTAAAGTGTGCAAAATTTGAACTTGCAAGGAAATTTCATCTCCTAATGCTACCAGACTTAAAACATCACAAAGACGGGAGACCAACCTTTGTCTGCTGGACCTCTCACTATGTCATTTGAGTCTCCTACTTTACCAAAACAGGCAGGATTCTCAAAGTTGAAATATATATGGGCCACATAAGTTTGGACCATTTGAAACATGAAAATAATTAAATGCCCCCAACACACACATGAACACACATTCAACACATCATCCCCAAGATAAGCCATCCAATTTCTAATAAAAAAATTTTTTGCCAATGAGCAAGCTATGAAAGCAATGTACATTGTCTGCATAAAAGCCTTCATTTGACGAGAAAATGACTATTAATGAGAACATGTTCATTTCTGGCATCAGGCTTGAAGAGACACAGGTCATAAATCTCTTTGATCTTCTTGCTAAAGCTAGAATCAAGCAAAGAAGCTAGTTCATTCATTTAAAAAAATGGTTTTGATTGAAATGATTCCATTTAGTTACAAGTAATCTATCATGTTATTCTTTTCCTTCCCAGGTTTAGTTTGTTTTTCATTCTCCACTCCCCTCATCACAGCTAAAATTTTTACCCAGGTTCCAGCAAGATGTTATTTTGGGGTTTCTTATTTGACGAGGGTCAGGCAAAACTTCTGAGGGAAATGTGTGTGTGTGAGGGGAGGTATAGTTTGGGGGGCGAGACAAACAACAATAAGAATTCATAAATTTTAAACAACAACAAAAAAATGTCTTTCGCAGTTGAGCCTGTAAACCTCCATGACTTGCTTTACATGTGCCAACACTGCCCTCTCTTGCTCATTCACAGACTACATTGAAACCTTGGTTTCTGTGCATAGCCTTACGATTCCAGCACCTCTCTATTTTCTCACTGCTCCCTGAAACTCACCATCAGAAACAGAATACAGAGTTCTTCCAAGGTTCTTTTCCATGTTGAATTTATTTACTTTTTAAATGAAATGTGTTGCCTTCTGCATTTCTGTCCCTTGCCTCCCTGCATGCCTGCTCGTGTCTTAATACAAAGCACCTCAGAGGAACACGCCTCTCACTTGCAGAGTCCCTTTGGAGATGTAATGCAAGCAATCTGGGCAGGGGAATCAACACTTCTCCTTCCTGTAGGAAGGCCTAATTCTATTTCCAATACCCTCTGAGAATGCATTTATGTACAGCCATACTGGATGCAAGGTGAAATTAGGAGTCCTTTACTGAATATCTCAAGCAAACTTCCTTACTATTGGAGTCTCTGAGATTCCTTGGTGAGAAGAAGGATGGAAGCCAGAGATTGACTATGCAAAGTCAGAGGAGAATCTGTATGCCTTTCACTACACAAAGAAGACAAGAAATTACCAAACACTCATCTATGACCTCTCATCAGTTTTCAGTAACAACAAAAATTGAAAGAACAATTCAATTGCTCTCTCAATTTCTGAAAAATTCAGAGAAAGTGGAAGATATTAAGGCTCAAGTCACTAATTGACACACTTAGTTATCCCTCTTGCTGCCCTGCATAGCATTTTGATATTGGTCACATGAGTTAGAATCACAGGACAGAGAGAAGTGTTAAAAACAAAATACTCATTTGAGTCATATTACATGTGAGACTTGGAGCTCTCACATGCTGCTTAGTCATGGGTTGCAAGGAATTCTCTCAGTGCTTCTGAGTATGCAGTCCAAATTACAGAAAGACTACAATAAGCTTAAGAAAAGTGAAATCTTCAACAGCTATGGCCTTGTAGGTCAAATACATGGTTTTATTTGGGTGGGAAAAGAGATTATGAAAAATCCTCCACCAACATACTCAAAAGATATTTGGGTGAACAAGGATGTTAAAGAGATCCCATCTGTCTTGCCTCTTCCAATTAATAACTTGCAACTGTCTAAAACACTGGGTAACAGAGGAATGTGATACCCGACTGAGTTCAATGGGGGGAAAATGTGAGATGCCATCAGAGTGGGAATAAGGAACATCAGTCTCCATGATGGTGATCAGCCATAGTGGGTTTAAATTTGGCATTTCTTTTTCGGATGCCAGCATATGCCCTAGAATTATGTTTTGTTTATCACATTTAGAGTGGATTGGCTCATCTGCATAGCAGGATGCAAAGGAGGACTTCATAGTAGTAAGAGACAGGACCACGCACTTCAAGGGGGAAGGAAGAAAGGAAAAATTTAACTCATTCACCTGAAGAGAGAAATAGATCTTTGCACTCCTCAACAGTCAAGAAATGTCAGGAAGGCACACAAAAGCATCAGTAAATGAGAAATAGCTAGAGAAATGACTGGAAGAGGGTGAAGCAGGGGTTCGCTGGATGAGAATATAGTATTGAGAGTAGGTTTTTAGTATTTCAGTTTCCATTTACTATCAACTTGCTGTCTTTTTCACTTGCTGTCATTTTCATATTTCAGTATCCAGTGGTTCTTGGCTTTCTCTCCTTTTCATATCCGAATGTGCTCTTAGGGAAATCTCTTACACTGGCCACCCAACTGAGATATTTTGCTACTGTCATTGTCAAAATATACCAGTTTCATCTCTAGGCATTCAGAAGTGGCAAGAGAAGAGAAAAACAAGTTTGTCAAATGCCTACTATATTTTACCAACTCTATAGTGTAGACTTTTAGAAGCAGAAATGACCAACAATGTAGTTGGATAGAAATTATCAGCTTTTGTTTGCTTGTTGTAATGGAACGAATATTGGACTTAAAGTCAGAAGGTGTATATTCAAATCCTGTGATTCTGTTGCATGTCATCTGGGTGACCTTGGCCAAGTCACTTAACCTTCCTGAGTCTAGTTTCCTGTTCTATAAAATGAGGATAATAATTCCTGCTTTGCCAACTTCACAATGTTGCTGTGAAGATCAAATGAGATACTGTATGTGAGAATTCTTTGAAACACTACAAAACACTACATAGATGCAAGCTATTGTTACAAAGCTGAATCCCAGTGGGTCCCTGTATTTTTTGAGCCATACATGCACATGCTGGGTCTGGTCTATCATTATTTCTAAATATGGCTGGTCTATTGGCTTCTGAAGTTTCCACATGAAATATAGTCTGTGTATTTGCTTGAAGCCTCTGCTCTATGTCCTCAAATAATGGGCCATTAAGTGTTACATTCCAAACCAGCAGAACCAGCATTTCTGACCTTGTACCTGTGACCTGCAGAAGTACTATTGTATCTCAGCGATAAACGTACCTGAACTGCAAGGTGCTTAAAAGATATATTTAGTGCATAGGTATTTCATTTGTCACTGAGCAATTTTACAGTGTCTGATATAAGCTGGAGATTTTATGATCTATAATCAAAGGCTTTTGCAGACACCTCTCCTTAATTTGGATTTGTGGCAGTACTAAAAAATGGGACTTTCATCTTTGGATCCATTTCACTTACTTGGATAAAACAACCATGTATGCTTTTAAGTGCAAGTCACTTAAAATTTCAGACTGTCCTTAGTAACACAGGAACTCTTGACACAAACTTATGCTATTGACTTAAGGAAAAAAAACATTGTATTTTCTGCCCCTTTTGATCACCCTGGAACGTTTCTTGCACCAGGCTGTTTTCACTGATTAGACCCAATGTGCTAAGGATCTAATGGTCAAGGGTAGAGGTGGGTATTTCTCTTGTTATAATTATATGGAGAGACTCTATAACTGAAATATCCATGGCATAATGGAGACAGAATCTCATAAGATTAGAATGAGTCAAGAACTTTCAGAACATTTCTTTAAAGAGTCCCATTCTACATATATAAATTGTGAGCCTCATACAGATTTAGAGGTTCACTAAAAGGCACACTTCAATGATTCACAAAATAAACATTAGAATCAATATCTGGTTAAAGTACTATTTCTTTTTTTAAATTTTTTAAATGTTTCATTTATTTCTAGGAGAGAGAGAGAGAGAGAGAGAGACAGCGTGAGCAGGGGAGGGTCAGAGAGAGAGGGAGTCACAGACTCTGAAACAGGCTCCATGCTCTGAGCTGGCAGTCAGCACAGAGCCCGACACGGGGCTCGAACCCAGGAACCGCGAGATCATGACCTAAGCGAAAGTCGGACGCTTAACCAACTAAGCCACCCAGGTGCCCCTTAAAGTACTATTTCTATAATACAAGAGACCATCTTTCATTTATGATATGAGGAACATCCATCTCTAAACATTTTCATAAATTCCTACAGCTAATTTGACCCACGGGATCTTGCTATATGGCACATATCACATTTCTCTGTGGTACTGGAAATGTCATGAAATAATAAAAAAGCATCCCTTGCTTCTTCAAAGCTATTCAAATGTGTTAGATCTACATTAAGGCTCTACCATGTATTTACCACCATTGTGTGAAGATGGCATGCTTATTCAAACCGAAAAAAAACAAGCAACCTCAATCACAAAAGCTATTCTTCCTTCTTTCACATTTTATTCCTTTTATTAAGCTAAAACCATAAAACCTTGGCATGTAATGAATTTTGTATCCATCTCTCAGCTTTCCAGGACTCTGCTACATGATCTAAACTTCAGGAGGGGATAGAATGTTTCTTTCCACTTGGCCTCAGCAAAAAGATTCCCCCTTCTCTCCATTATTCCATTTTCAGTAGCTCTGGACCTACTTTGTTGGTCATAAATCTGCTTTTAATGGCTTCCTATGGTGTCCTACATCTACAAAAACCAAAGGTCAGTCATTAATAGTCCTATTCCCATCTACCCTCAAACAATGTGGGAGAGTACTTCACAAGTATGACCAGGAGATGAGAATTACTGAGGCTATTTTGGAGTCTAGCTTCAAAAAATATATCTATATGTATATATGTGTGTATATGTATATGTGTGTGTATATATATATATATATATATATATATATATATATACACATATATATGTATATATATGTGTGTGTGTATAGATAGAGAGGAAGGGAGAGGGAGAAATTAATCAAGAAATATTTAAGAAATTAATAGATTTAAGAAAAAGTGTATCTGGTTTTTAAACAAGTGAATATGCTTAGTATTACAAAGTCTGCACCACAATATGTTCTCAGATCAAGCTAAAATATTTCTTTGGTGGCATGTTCCCCCTAGATTCTGTCTGAATACACCTTGGATGGGGAAAGATGGCAGGAAGAGGAAGAGAAGAGTGGCAGGCACACTAAGATCAGTCCCCTCTCAGGGTGAGCTCTGCAGAGCAGCCACTTATAAAGCACTGCTATTGGCACCAGAGTATGTACATGTGTCCAGGCCTTCACATTTTGCTTCCCAGGGCAAGTTTCATCCACCAATGTCTATGCCTGTGTTACACTCTACTTGCTGGTTATTAGATGTGCTTGTCTTCCCTGAGCAGTGGCCAGCATGAACCACACCCATCTCAAGAAACTGAGATGCCATATTTTAACAGATTTTTCCCATTCCCTCTGCATCTTAAGTGTCCTCTTATTGCCTGGATCTTAATAATTCTTCTCTTTATATTGACTGGACAAATCTAATAAAAGAACTAGCTGGATCTATGATGCCTCAGCATCTAAGCCATTTTCGGGAACAACTGTAGTAGGACCTGAACATAGAGGAGATTTTCTCTTGGGTAAGGCTCAAAATTGGATCTTGAGCCAGACTGTGACCAGGCTGATAGTGTGTAGATGCCAACCGCAAGAAGGGGATGCCTCTCCTCTATAGGGGATCAAGGAAAATGAAATTAAAAGGGGATTTTGCAGTTATCTCTCATACCTGAGTAATGGATAGGCATCTTAAGGAAAAACTGAACACAGTGGAACACAATGACATGAAAGGAACAAGGAGAAACTCTTCAGGTGACCAGATTCTTTTATAAGTATTTGGGGAGGTGAGTTCTTTAGAAGACATTTTCTTCCTGAGCATCCTTGGTCCAAGATGATTTGGGAAAACATCAAAATAAAATAATTAAGAGAAGAACCACAGAGCCGTATGTCAGGAAACGTAATTCAATTACCTTAACGTAAGTGCAAGTCCTGCAGTGGATGAGCCTTCAGGGTTGGACTGATTCAGAACCTGGTTCAGTTCTACCTGCCCACTTGCTTTTATGGTGCCAATCTTATCCTATGACCGGATTCACAATAATGACAGATTTGTTGCTCTAGTTCCAAGCAGAACAACCATGATACTCAAGGAGATAAAGAGAACTTTTTCCGCTCTAGTATCCCTAGAAAAAGTTCTGAAATCGACTCTTTTGCAATGCTTAAAATAGATGCTTAATGAAGGTGGCCAGGAGAACAGAATGTGCCAATTAGTTTATAACCAGGTACCTAAATTGGGGCAGAGGTGGAGTCATAGATCTTTAAAAGATAGGACTCCAAGAAGAGGGTATACACATCAAAAAATATTTGGTTTATTTTTAGAAGAGGTGGTCGGTGAGACTAAGGGAGGCAATAGATTCTGGGTAAGCAGCCAATAATATCTAATCTTACCTCTGTTGTTATAAATGCAAAAAAATAGAAAAATAGTAATAGTAATAATAAACCAATTTATTTTGACGTTTATTTACTTATTTTAAGAGAGAGAGTGAGTGTGAGCAGACAAGGGGCAGAGAAAAAAATCCCAAGCAGGGGTGAACGTACAGCTCGAACACAAACTGTGAGACCATGACCTGAGGAGAAATCAAGAGTAGGACGCTTAATTGACTGAGCCACCCAGGTGCCCCAAAACTCACTTATTTTGGAGGAAAGTTTGATACCTATATCAAGATTTAAAATGTTTATCCATTCTGCCACAATTCTATTCCCGGCAATCTCTGCCTGGCAGACATTTAAATTGAAGACTATACTTGATTTTTTTAACTGACATATTGATTTAAAAAAATGAAAATGCAACCCAAATTCATTCATTTGACAAACATCACTGAGTACCTACAATGTGCTAGACACTGTTCATTCCTGGGAAAACAGCAATTAACAACAGAGCTACTATCTTGGCCTTCATCGAGTTTATATTCTAGTGAGTGTAGAGTCTACAACTGAACACATAATAAAATAGATTTGTGGATTATGACTTAGAAGAAGGTCTGTGATAGATAAGTGATAATAGCCAAGGTTTAAAATACAATGTGCTATCATTTCAGTTTTTAAATAAATAGTATATGTGTGTCTGAAAATAATTTACAAAATGAGCACCAAACTGCTAACCAATGGTTATTCTACAATGGTAAGAAAAGGGTGACCTTTCTCTCATTCTTGATACATTGTTCTAGTGGACATTTTTTTCAATAGGTATGCACAAACTTTATAATATGAATGTCTCTAAAAAATAAAGAAAATACATAATCAATTATATTGTATTGACTTTGATATAGAGAGTACCAAAGTAGTAAGATGAAGAAAGAGAAAGGAGAAAAGGAAGAGAAGGACAGGAGAAGAGACTCAATATATAAATGAACAATGGCCAGATCATACATAAAAACAAAACTTTGACCCACACATGCAACAGCCTGCAAAGAAAACCAACCTCCACATCTGCAATAAAGACATCAGGAAGCCAGTCTTCTATAAACCAGACTTAAAGGAAGCCAGATTGCTATCTCTGTTGATAATCTAGAAATCTTAACAATAATTTCTGTGATAATTGGCCCCAAATGACCAGAATTTATTTCTCACAGCTTCTTTAACTTTTGTCCTTGTTTCCAACTTAAAACCAACCACAAAAAATTAAATATGCACTGCTAGACAATCATACAGATGTCCTGCTCTTAGTTAACCCAACCACAGCTTCCTGATGCCAACAGCCTATAATCAGTGCATACCTGAAGCCATCCCATTTCTCCTCCATAACGTTTTCCAAGTCCTCTGCCTTCCTTTGAGTCTCTGCCCAAATGCCAGTAAAGTAGCTAACTCCCTTGCTGTAGAATGCTCAAAATTAATACCCTTGCTTTTCTCATTTGTTTGGTCTTCATTTATTCCACAAGAACAAGAAAACAGAGAAGGAAAAGAGGAGGAGGAAGAAGTCACAACACTTGATCTGTAAAGTTACTAAGAGGATAGATCTATCAGGCTTGAAACATTTAGAGAAATATCATAAACAACAGATATGGAGACTAAACAATTAGGTGGCACAGACTGTAACTTATTTGAAATTCAGGAGAAAGTTCTATGGACTACAACACCCATAGATCAAGTTGGGCCTTCATGTAAAAATAAGAACAAAATAGTGCTTTCTCCTTGGGCTCTCAGGGGAACCATATTTTGAGTGTCCTACTGGAGAGAGATGCCATAATCAAGACCTGATTTTCAAACTCACTGTCTACTGAAGGGAAAGAAATGGAATGTGTGACTCCTGGCTTATGATTTTTTTTCTTACCACGCCTCTGTCTTTTTTTCTTAAATAAGTCTGTGACTTTATTGAATATTCCATGCATTACTTCAGGGAAAAGGCTAAAATAATAATGGCCTGGACACAGAGAGCTGCCCAAAAAATCAAAGTACTTGTATTACTTTTATTTTTAAATTATTTTTTTATCTTTATTTTAGAGAGAGAATGGGGGACATTGACAGAAGAAAGTAGAAAGGGAGGGAGAGTAGGGGAAAGTGGCAGAGGGAAAGAGAGGGAGAAAGAAAAGAGAAAGAGAGAGAGAGAGCAAGAGAGGGTGAGCAAGGAAGAGGGGAAGAGGGTGGGGGGGGAGAGAGAGAGAGAGAGGAGAGAGAGAGAGAATCTTAAGCACACTCCACACTCAGTGTAGAACTCAATGCAGGGCTTGATAGCACAACCCTGGGATCATGACCCAAGCTGAAATGAAGAGTTGGATGTTTAACCAATTGAGCTACCCAGGTGCTCTTGTATTACCTTTAATGTAAGCCTAAACTATAGGGTGGAGGGGGATGAATTCATGTATTCTGGTGTACTGTAATGATATTCTTTTTATTATCAACATTCAGAGTTGACACACTGTAGGGGGGAAGTGGGGTTCTGAGATTCAGATGGCCTTGGATCCCTGGTCAGGAGCTCCCACTGCATGGCTCGGAGCAAGGAGGCAAGAACACTTACCATGCTGAGCCAAAATAGTTCCTTGGACATCTACTTTTTGAATCTATAAGATCCATAAGAAGAGGTGCCTTCTTCACCCTGCACCATCATATCCAAAATATAGAGAACCAAACTGGCCATGCTTCATCCTTATGTTCTTCAAATGAGGAAAATCTTTAATCAAATCCTCACTTTCATATACTAGCTACAATCTTGGGAAAGATATTTAATTTTGTAAAGCTCAATTCCAGATCTATAAGATGAATTAAATAACACTCAGCTCAAGACTGTTGAGAGGATTAGATGAGAAAATATAAAGTAAATAGCATATTAAATATTACTTGCTTCTTTTCCCCCCTCTCCTCAAGGAAGAGGTTGCTTAGTATCTTCTATTTCCATCTAAAAAGGGAAGAGAAAATATATTTAAATTGCTGCATTTGCACATGAGAATTTCTTGCTATCAGGACAACAAAACCAAGAAAGTGTTATTGAGGAAAGTTGGTAGAAATTTTTAAAAGAAGAAGAAAATGTAAGGAGAGAGCTGACATTTTAGGGCCAATGTTCTATTTTCATCTTGGAAAAAGTTTTCTGAAGTAGAGAGGATGGAGAACTTTCTCAGACTCTCAGGCTTCATAACAGTAGTGGCCATTTCCAGAAGAGCTAGTAAAAAGATAACTGATGTAGGAGAAATAAATATGTCTAAGATTATTTAACATTTGCCTCCATCTGATCTCTAAAACTGAAGGAGCACGTCTATACAAATCTGCTTTTTTTTTTCTTTCTGTGAGCAGAGGGTTGGCAACAAATTCATTTAGAATTACAATCTTGCTATGATACTTCCTTATGATGTTACTTTGGGCAGGGGTGAGGCAAGAGGAAAACCTAACATTTATATAATTTATTTCAGTCTCTCTTCTCATAATTTTATATAGGAAGGATCCTACTCAGTTTTTTGAAGAAGGATCTTAGGGCTTAGTAATGTGACTTCCCAAGGCCACACAGCAGACAAGATGAGTAAATAAGGTTTAACCCAGGGTGTCCAACATAATCAATTTCCTCATCCACTTTTATGTTTAACTACATCATATGGCTATTTGAAGTTTACTTTTCTGGCTCTCTTTTCCTAATCTGTTGAATAACGTGATGGCATTACATGCTATAATTTATTTTCCCTGGAGCAAGAAGGTATTATTTCTCACTTGAAAAGCTATACATTTTAGCACTCGCTGGTCTAGTATACCACTGTTAATTAAACTCAGAAATTAACCCAACTAGGAGAAATTATGAAAGGGAATCTGAAAATAACAGTGTGTCTGGGTTTTTTTTTAATCCATTCATTAATTAACCTATTGGAAAATGTTTATTGAGTGCCTATTACTTGCCAAATAATATTCTAGGTAGTGGAATAGGGAACCTTGCTACAAATGTGATCTGTGGACCAATGACACTGGTACCGCTTGGGAGGGTATTAGAAATGCAGAAATTTAAGACACAATCCATCCCTCAAAAAGCAGAATATATTTTAATAAAATCTCCTGTCATTTCATATGCACACTAAATTTGGATAAATACTGTAAAGAAAACAAAACAGTAACTGGCTTTTAACAAGAAAAAAAGAGAAAATTAAGAAAAATATAACCAGTCTTTTGTTTACGTAATACAGATAAAAGTATTTATTTATCTATCTATTAATGTGTTATTGTTATATGATTATATTATAATTGGACTAATTCTCAATACTGGACTATCCATTTGGGGGAAAATTGAGTTTTTGGTACTCTTATCATGAACACCCACATTTCCCCCATTTGTTCCAATTTATCTTTAAAATTTTTAATTATTTCTTGTTTATAAAGTATTTAAACAATGGGAAAAATGGTCCTAGGTAACATGTATAGTAGTATCTCGGAAACTGTGACTAACTTAACCAGAAAGAATTGTTGGAAAGAGCTGTAGCACTATCAAAAATGCCAGCTGCATGATGTCCAGGGATGGCACCTACGATCTCTTACTTGGAAAACACTTTCTTCTGGCATACATATGATGAGGTAAAGAGACTATTCTGGCTCTTCATACGAGGCTTTGGATAGTAATATATTCCAGGATACAGTTGGTTAAATGAAATATTCATTTCATCATTCAAAATATAGACTAGAAATGTACTCAATGTCCACTGGGAAGTATCCAAGAAGATAAATTATTGGGAAAAGCAGATTTTGCCTTCTTCTCTTCCTGGTTTCTATGCTTTCCAAATCCAAGCTTTCTTTCCCCTTTTTCCCCCCTTGAGAACATTTTAAGAAGATAAATACAGATTTATCATTTTTAGCCCAAATGAATGTTTTCAAAATAAGTCATGGCTCTGTCTGCCAGTAGTAGGCACCCCTGTGTTCATTAGTAAAATTCCACCAAACCCTGCCCTCATGGGCACCTTTGTACTCTAATTGCCAAAAAGGAAGGGGGGAAAAAGCCTCACATCAAGTATGTGGCATCCAAGGGATAAAAAAGCCAAGAATATGCACATGAACAGTAATATTTTTCAAAGAAGAAACATAATTTCCTGAAGCAATGATAGGCGAATCGATTTTTCTAGAGATATTCACTTTAAATTTTAGGCATCAATAACATCACTGCCCTGGATAGAAACTTTCACATGCAGAACCTCAAAACAGTCGTCATGGAAACACCCAGATATCAGCCCTAAGATCAGACCCATGCAATGAAGCAGGGTAGCTTTTCAGGCTGTGTCCTCTACAGCTCCACTGCCATCCCCAGGAAGCACTGTCCACATGGATTCCAATATAAATGGCACCTCTCCAGATTGTAGGGCATGGTCACCTGGCATGGAGGCTCCCTTCTCAGCAACAGTCTTATCTTTCATCAGAAAGTGTTAACACCTCAGTCTGACATTCCACCTCCTATCACCCTTCCATCCTCACCACAAGTAGCTCTAAATTGGGTGAAATGATAGAAAATTTCAGAGTATAACTCTTTTCCACCCATTTCTTCTTTTTGGCCACCTAAAATGTACTTACAATTTTTACCTAAGCTGGCTGTCTTCTAGGACTTCCAAAAGAGAAAAAAGAAAGTAATAGTTGAATACTTTGGCATTTGTTTTGTTTTGTTTATTTGCTTCTGACACCCAATAAAAACAGTGGTATGACCAGCAAATAAAAAAGAACACATCTGGCAAACAAGGTAAGTGTCTTCAGCTTTCTGCAAATCTCAGACCATGGCATACATTTGCGAACAAGATCGTCTCACCTAGTTATAAATTTCATGTGGAACGTCTGGTAGTGTTTGGATTACTCTGCTGATATCCACCATCACACACCACAGATTAAATTGGTTTATCAAATTTCTCCTCTATCTACACTGATTGGAGGACATTTGGATTCATTCTATAAATGTATTTTTAATTTTTTTCTAGATATTGTATTATTTTAAATATCTCATTTATGTGGGTGTAGTAACTCTACTTTCAATAAACAATGAGAATAGGTATTCTAAGATGTTTGATAAGCAAATGAATAAACAAGTAAATGAAATTGTGAAATATTGTGCTAGAGATTTATTGGAACAGGAATTTCCCAAAGAAAGATTTAATATGAAGTCTCAATCACTGAGAAGTTTAACATTTCAAACATGAAATTTCAAAATCATGTCCAGTTAAATTACATCTGAGCCTATACCAAGGTCCAAAAAGATAGCAAAGTAGACAGTAGATATAATGATGCTATAAGAACTCAAGGTGAAGGTGCAGAAGTCACCGACTGGTCAGAAAGTTTCCCCGGGAAGTAAAGTTTGAGTTACCATTGGATAAATGTGCAAAATTTGCTGTAAATGATGCTAATTTCCACATGCCCATTTACAAAGATGGTTGACCTTATTGGCTGAGGAACGTTCATTAAAAAAAGAGCCAAGACACTGAAGACTTTCATATGTCACCATAATGTTTACCTAAATGAGTACAGTCTTTGCTTTACAGATGTAAGACACAAGAAGTCACTATTTTTAGAGTGAAGCAAGTCTCTGAAATCACAACTGTAGTTCTCTGAAGGCAGATTCTACTTTTGCCACCTATCCTGGTTCTGATTTGGGACACATGATAGAAAGTGGAAATTGGTACTGAATACAATAGCCTTTCTGGACAATTTTAAAGTACATGTAATCTAATTAGCAGAGAATATCCCAGAAATGATGTCAGGACTCAAGGAAGATGGGAGTATTTAAGAATTCTCTTAAAATTGGTGTAGTCAAGAGGCACATAGGCAATGGTCTTCTTAGAACTGGCCTAGTCAGTAGACACATATGTAGTGACCAGTTAAACATTTTTTTTTTTAATGTTTTATTTATTTCTAGGAGAGAGAGAGAGACAGCGTGAGCAGGGGAGGGTCAGAGAGGGAATCACAGACTGAAACAGGCTCCAGGCTTTGAGCTGGCAGTCAGCACAGAGCCCGATGCGGGGCTTGAATCCACGAACCGCGAGATCATGACCTAAGCGAAAGTCGGACCCTTAACCGACTAAGCCACCCAGGAGCCCCCCAGTTAAACATTTTTAAATGTAGCGCTGGTGTAAAATAAATTTATCTTACTTCAGTCCATCTATCTCTCCTCAACCCATTTTAAACCTGCCCTTGATCCAGGTCTCCAGGCAATACTCACATAGCAAAAAGAAACAAATACAATTTTTGAGTGTACTTATTTTTCTAAAATAACAACTTTGAATGGTCTATGTGTTGCCCAGGAAATATGAAAAGTATCTAAACACTGAGTTCTAGTAAAATAAATCTATACTGTGTGTGTGTGTGCGTGTATCTTTTTTCTTTAACAAGAGTGCTTCTGTAATGATTTAATGATGGGTGCTGATGGTTAGGGCCTACCTTCTCCCTGAACAGTATGAATAAAGCAACAGGGCATCTGTGATATGCACACTTATAAATCTCAAGACAATAAGGGTCATTTGGGTTTCCCATTGCTCACAAAGCACCATTTATATTTCCCCTATGTTTTATTTATTTGTTTGAGTGTTTTTTTTCTATTTCCTTTACTTTTGAGGGCATTGACCCATCTCTTTCTTAAGAGCATAAAGAATGAGAACAGAGATTAAAAAATAATAATAATAACTCCACATTAGGTCCTTCCTCTCAGTCTTCAGTGAAAATTGAATAACATTTGAAATCTGATTCTATCCTCCATGTCCGAGAGGGTGTTAGTAACTTGCCCTTTTATTTTCCCATTCAATACAAATTCTTTCTTTTCTAAGGGAAGATTAGCCAGCAATTGGGCAAAACAGTTTCATTCCACTTATAAATGGCCCCGGGAGAGTGCTCTGGGAGAAGGCTCCTCCAGACAGCCCTGGTTCTCAACCTAGTCCTTGGCAGGGAAGTGTGAGCACGTTGACAGATTCAGCAGTTTCTTCATGCATAAAACTGAGATAAAAATACCTGCCCTGTGTGGTTGCTGATAAGATGTTATGAGATTCAATAGCCTTATAAATGTAAGACACATCATTGTCTCTACACTTAGTAGACCCTTGAAGACTCCAGCTTCCTTCCCCTCCTCGGGCCTCTGTTACATTTTCACCACAATAATAGCTATGGAAATTCACATAAGCTTGGGAAGTTCTTTGGAATTAATGGAAAATGTTAATATTTCTCACATGTGACTAATGACACCTCTTGAACCAAAGTTTAACTCTAAAATCCTTTTGGAGCTTTCTCCCTCTTTATCCATTATTACAGCTGCTCCTATCAGAGCGTCTATCAAAAACTGCATCGGGACACATTTGGCTGTCATTTTGCCCCTCATTCACTTAATGATATCAATTAAGGGGCAGTCATAATCAAAGAACCCGTGGTATAAATGAAGATACTGAGCCAAGTGAAGCTTAAAGCTTAAAAAAAGTAAGATCTATTTTGATCATTGTCTAATGTGTGTGAGATATGACTCTTACCATTACAGGATGCACTCACATTTGTGGCTTATTGTATCTATTATGGGTCTCTGAAATGAGATTTTATTACTAGAAGTACGAAGAGTACCATTTGCTACCATGGGATTAACTGTAACTAGGTCATAAGGCAGGGATCCCAAGGATAGTTTGGCAAATACAAATATGCAAACTGATTTCTCTGTTGATGGAAGATTACATCAACTTTATCTGCAGCAGGTCTACCATTTTGTTGAGAAAGGGCTTTTCAAAACATCCATGTTTTCTGGCCTCTAAAACAATTTCCCCTCTATTTTGTGAGTGAATCTGCCTCTTCCACAGAATGTAGTCAATAAGGGCAATGACCTAAAAAGTATTGCCACCTGAGGTATGTGGATACGTTATCAACCTAGTGAGAGAGAGGAACAGCCACATTAGATTCATTTCACATCAGCTGCATGCCACGGCATAGACAGTAGCAGCACAGTAAGGAGAAGATGGTCCTTCTTCCCAGCCTCCTCGGAACTGCCCAAGGTACTACCTAGCAACAGCAGCCTTGGCTGTAGGGAGGCAGCCCCACGCTATGTCTACCTCTCCTTCGGAGGCCTTGCTCTTCACACTAACAGCACCCCTTAGCACTAAGTCAGATGGTAAAATAACACTGCCTCTGCCCTGAATAATCAAAGAGCAGAAGGAATGTGGCACCAAGAAGCCCGGGCATGAGCAAGTAATAAATATGTTTCGAGATGACAGTTTCAAGGAGCCAGAGTCTGCACAGCAGAGTTGAAAGCAGACAGCTCCAGATGGCAAAAGCTGCCGAGGAGATGTCTTGGAGACCAGCAGTGTCTGAAAGGAAAGAACAGAATACAGGCCAGGTCTGGATCAGAGGAAAAGCCCCAGAGACGTGCGATGAGATGTGCCTTTTGAAACAGCTGGAAGATAATAAGAAATAAGGAAGGGACTGAGCCAGTTCAAGTATTCTTGTAATAGGATGAGGTTGCTTTATTTCTGTATCTGAAATCAGTTCCCTTTCAAGGGATTTCTTTTTACTCCACTTTGCTTTAGCCCCTGTCTCTTAAGTCCTGTTTCATAGGGCACCCAAACTGTATAAATAAAACCAGTTTGGAAACTCCCCCCTCAGTCATCTTGGGGGCATGCATGATAGGCAGTATTGGTATAACTCAGCCTTTTATATATTTTTAACGACCTGACATAAACCCACATTTAAATGTCACCAGTAGCAAAGCCAAGAATAAATTCACAAGCATGCCAGCATTCAAGCACAATAGCAGAAGTGCAAATGTGCGTGTGCGTGAGCGCACACACACACACACACACACACACACACACACACAGTGGTACTAAAAACAAACTTGCTAGTTTGCAAATGGGACATCAGAATCCATTAGGACAAAGGTGGCGCTATGCTTTAAAAGAGTAAATAATTGGTTTTTGTCCTGTGTCATGTTTTAATTAAAGATAGCAATGTAATCTACAATATATCTGGAAATTATTAGAAACCTTTTTTTTTTTTCAGAGGCAAAAAAGATCAATACCTTTTTGTCTCGGTGGCATAAAACATCTCAGGTTACTTTGTCCCTGCTTTTGCCAGAGACTTAGAGTTGAAAGTAAACAGTAACGTGATGAGGGTGAAATCATATTCTGAGAGTAAATGAGGACATTTTGAAATTAGCTAAATAGTTTGTTTCAATAGCTTTCAAGACATCAATCTGGAGTCCTTTGCTCTGGGGATAGAGACAAAGGAAGAGGTAAGTAATTCAAGGGGGGGGGGAGGGTTCTGTTTTTCAAGCAGAACGGTCAAAACTATTAGACAAAGCCAGGACTAAAATTCTATGGAAATGAATGGTGACAATTCATCCCCTTTCTGGGAGGAACTAGAACAAGGCAGCAAGCTCTGTGTGTTTCTCTCCATAAAATGGGTTTTAAAATTTTGCTGCTGCTTCTCAGGATGATGAAAGTAAAATATCATTTTAGGGTCCTGAAAGAAAAAAAATGCTGCTTCTGTGGAAAATATTTTGAGAGGTGACCAAATGCAGAAGCGGAAAGCCTCTTTTCAGCTACCGAAAAGAGCATGTTTCTAGGTCTTTCCCACAGAAATGTAACCATCCTGATAGCATTTCAGCACACTATACAGAAGTGTAGAAATGGAGAAGATAGAATGACCCTCCAATCATTATCTATAGGACATTACACTGATAAATGGTGGTGTTAATGAACCCAAATGAATTTGAATCCTTTTTCCCTGCAGTTATTTTGATAATACTGAAATCTACTAAAGTGCATGGAATTAACAATTAAAGGAGGTTAAGCAGATACTTAATACTTGTTCTATTTTGCACAGTTTGGCAGTAATGCATCTGCTGTAATCAGGGTTTTTATTTCTCTTTGGGAAAAAAAGGAAATGTTTATGTTTTGGAAGCAAAGCCTCCAGGATCCAGGCTTCTCTGTGCAGACGCGGCATGTAAGTGTTTGCGTTGTGTGTGTGCTGGTGGCCCGCCGGGCGCGGCTGGCCTGTCTGGTTTTCCCTTTTGCAACAGCTCCACCTTTGGGCTTTTAAAGGAAGAGGTCTTTTTTTTTTTTTCTCTTTTTGCTGAAGGATATAAAAACCAGCAACAACTAGAAATATGCACTCCATCCTCAACCTTTTATTCAGTGAAACTAAAACATAACATCATTTTTCTTCTCAAAAAGAGAGATACAAAGGAAAAAAAAAGGAAAGAATGGTGTGAGAAAAGGAGATTAACACGGGACATAGAAGAGAGGAAGAAAGGAAGAGAGAAAAGAGGGAAAGAGAAGAGGGAGGGAGGACAGGACATGGGAAAAGCTTCCTTTCTGGACCACAGGAAGATGCAGCAGGTCACAGAATCATTCCTTCTTGGGTGCGTTTCTGCCTGAATTATCGACTTCTGTAAGGCTGAGACTGACCCAGGGTCCTGGATTCCTGTTCCAGACTTCCACAGCAATGCTGTTTTCCTATAACTTGTTTATAAACCATAGCACCAGCTTCATGAATGAGAGACTAAGAGGAATTTTGGATTTCTGTTCATCCCATTCTTTTTTACATGAGAATTAAATACAATATGTGCACTTGGTAAGGATCTTACCTAACACTAAGTTAGGTAAATTGGTAAACACTAAGTTTACCAACACTAAATAGTCTTGGATTCTTTTCAGACAGATATGGCCTCACTCCCAGGAAGCGTGACCTCAGCTAACTAGAAATGGGGGAATGAACACAGAGAAACTTCTTAAATTCCACTGTCAACTAAATCCCAATCTTTAGATGTGCAGGGTTGAGTTAAGGAACTATCCTGGGAATACACAATCCATAGCTCAGTCAGCAGGGCTGGAGAGCTAAACAAATCTTTAGGAGAATTGGTTTGGGTCTTTTAGTACAAGAGGATCAGAAAAAAAATGTATACCCCAAAGAATGCGCCCTCAATGAATTTAGATTTTTTTATAATCAAATCTATGAGGCTATAGAATAAAAAAAAGAAGAAGAAAAGTGTTACAAATAGAGTGGAAAGGACATTCTGATGCTTCACATTAACTCCAGGACCCAGGTGATTCTATGCACTTTGCCTTGGAGCTTTTAATTCTGACCTTCATAGTTTCAAATCTGGGCTAGTTCTCCTGATCCTGACTACTTGCTATCTCTTCTCTGAAAATCACCTTGCATAGTTTACCCAGATCCCAAAACCAAAAGCACCTACTTTAATCAGTAACTCCATTATCGATTAATAACAAAATCTTTTAAGTGCATTCCATTGTTCATATTTCTCAGTCCTAATGCCAAGGTCTTTGCAGAACTACTCCTAAAACTCTCTCCAAATAGTACCATACAGGAATGGTCTGTTCTGTTCATGGTAGGCATTCAATGCTTCATCCCCAAGGTCCCAGCAGGGCATCCCTGATAAACACATTCATTAAAGAATCCACTCCCTCTTATAAATCTGTATTTCTGATTCTATAAACACTTACTGGGGTATATACTTTATAGGGGATGAGGTTGACTTACCTCAGTGTTTCTCATATTTTCAATTTGGCTGGGTTATAAGTTTGTTGAGGGCATATCCCATGCCTATTTGAATTTCCTTGTGACAACTAGAATAGTGTTTTGTATATATGAAGTTTTGAATTTTAAAAACTTGTGGCTTTCTGCATTGAGTGTTCCAGAAAAATGAGTGTTCCAGTTTTTACACACCCAAAAACTTCTCACTGGCGTCTTTTTTTTATAGTGTAAGGAGGCAGCCATTGAATAAGTCTGACCTGCAGAAAAACAGGTACTTCTGCTTCTAAATCTTTACTATTTAAAATTTAGCCAATTGCAGAAATAAGTAGGATCTTTATATTATCTCTGTCTTCTACCTCCCAGCTATATTTACACACTTTTTACATTTATTTTAAGTATCTATAAATCTTAGATGAGCTGGAACCAGGAAATAGAAGTCTTCTTTTTTTGGTGTATAATTTCTCATATACCCTATTTTACTGGAAGCAAACGAAGCTCCAAGAACTTTTGTGACTCTTAACTATCACTTAGGGCAGGAATGTATCCAATATATCCCTATCTCTCCCTGTTAAGCATATATCCACATTTTATTAATTTTTTTTAATTTGGCTAAAGAATAATGGGTACTGAAAGAGTCATCGTTTATATATTCTCCATTTAGAAGGCATTCTCTGCTTCCTTTATGTTCTAAGAAAATGTTCTTTCCTTAGCTCCTCAACAGTGAATTATTTACGTAGGGCCTTATGTTTCCATTGGTCCCACACATGATCACAATGGACTGACTGCAGAAACCCCTGAATCATGATAAATACGGCTCTGAGGGTATTGCATAGCAAAGATGGTAAGGGAAGGCCCCTTATCATGACACGAGGTCTTTTCATTGCTGCTGAGGAAGGTGGGCTTTGATGTTTATGTCATGGAGTAAAAACTATCTTTATAAGTTCACTGCTATAGTTTCTATTTGTTTTGTACAGAACATTTGTGTTTATTGCAGAATGCATGTCAGTTATAGCCTCTGCCTTCAAATTCTGAGTAAGGCTATATTGCAGAATGCATGTCAGTTATAGCCTCTGCCTTCAAATTCTGAGTAAGGCTATAGAATCATAAGACTAAGCACCTATAAGGAAGAATAATTTGTGAGAGGTGAATTGTATATAAAAGGATATCCACCATGAACAAGCTTATAGAACATCTTCCAGATCTGGAACTGGAAGGTGGCATGCCAAACCCATGGAGGACTGCCAGTATTCTCCTTGCTGGGATTGGATTTAAGCAACATGGCTTTTTTTTTTTTTTCCTGAATACTGTATGCTTTTCTTTTCTTTTTTTTTTTAAATAGGCATTACCTCCTCTTTATTTATTTTTTTTTAATTTTTTTTTTTTTATTTATTTCTAGGAGAGAGAGAGATAGACAGCGTGAACAGGGGTGGGTCAGAGAGAGAGAGGGAGACACAGACTCTGAAACAGGCTCCAGGCTCTGAGCTGGCAGTCAGCACAGAGCCCGACGCGGGGCTCGAACCCACGAACCGCGAGATCATGACCTAAGCGAAAGTCGGACGCTTAACCGACTAAGCCACCCAGGAGCCCCTGCTTTTCTTTTTTAAAAATATGAATTTTAGAAACATGCTGGATTCAGGAATGCACATCTCCCCAGTCTCTAATCTTAATATTTTATTTGTAACCAAGCCTATCCCCTCTTTCAGATTGAATGATTCACTTCTCATTCTAGACTCTTTGAGGATACCTCTATTTTACAGCAATTATTTATTTTGTGTGTCCATCCCTCTGTAGGTATATATTTATCAAGAGCAAAGAATATGTCATATATATCTATGTATCCCCTCTACCTAGAACATAACCTGGCACATCAGGGTGATCAATAAATGCTTATTAAAATGTTCTAGTGAACTGTAAGCTGCTTTGAGAGAGGGAATTATATCTTGATCACATTTACATCCTAAACATGTTTAGAAGAATGTTTTGTAAATAGATAGAACTCAATGACTATTTGTTACTTTAAAATAAGGAAGAAATACATGATCTAAACTCTAAAAGATGAAAGCTAAGTCACAGCAGAGCATACCTAATTTCCAGGTTTGGGGCTCAGATACAGAACCCAGGGCCTTAGCTGATATGAGAAATATATCAGACAACATACATTTATCTTTTCCTTCATCAGAATGGTGTATCTCAAGAAAATTCTTTTAACAAAAGAAATTGTCATTTATTATCATGGCATTTCATATTTGCTTTCAAGTTCTATTTGTCAGCATCAGATTCAGTACTGCATTGTTTCTCTGGTAACTTGTGCCACTCTGGCAAAGTGCTAACTGCCTGTCGATAGGGCAGTTTAAATGCGTCTGAGGAATAACTGTACCTGGTCTTTCACCTTAATGCCTTTAAAATGATCTCTGCTTTGTTTTTAAAAGTGACTAAGACAGTTTGATATCAGAAAGGGCTGAGTAAGTATTCAGGGCAAATGCACTTCAAGTCAGAGATGGGCTGGCCCCCTATGGTTCACATTATAAATTCATCTTGTGGGTCTCTGGAACAAGAAAAACAATTGTTTCTTGGTGCACTTTTATTTCCCCTCCTCTAGGCTATTTACTCTGTGACTGCTCAGTACATGTAAATAAATATGTCATTACCCCTTTCTATTTTCAGAGTAACAGCAACAAGGGAGGAAATGCAGCAAACATCAGGATGTAGGTGTAGATACTGTGGGGTTTTGGTACCTGGAAATGCAGAAAATCCCTCCTTCCCTCCGATCTGTATGAACTGGACTGAATGGCCAACATTACAAAGGTTTGGTGTAATAGTCAGTATTCTCCAGAAATAGATCCAATAGGATATGCACATATATAAGACAGAGAGACAAAAAGGCAGAGGCAGAGAGATTTATTATAAGGAATTGGCTCATGTAATTAGGACACTGCAAAGTTCCAAGATCTGCTGTCAGCAAGAGACTCAGGAGAGCCAATGTTATGGTTCCATCTGAAAGCCAGGAGGCTCTAGAGCCAAGAAGAATAGATTTTTCAGTTCAAGTCTAAAGTCAGGAAATTACTGATGTCCCAGCTCAATCAATTTAGAAAAGAGGACTTTCTTATTTCTCAGCCTTTTTGTTCTACTCAGGTCTTTAATGGACTGGAGGAGATCCACCCACATTTGGGATGGCAATCTGCTTTACTCAGTCTGCCTATTCACATATTAACTTCATCAAGAAATACCCTCACAGATATACCCAGAATAATGTTTGACCCAGTGACTCAGTCATGTTGATACATAAAATTAACTAGCCCAGTTGGTATTGCTTAAAAACATAATTGGCTCTTGAATAAATGTGTGTGTTCATGACTGTGTGTGTGTAAAATTTCTCAATTTAATCACTTGCTATCTCATTGTATATATTTGTATTAATGCATTATAAATACAGGTAGGCATCTTTTTAGTCTTTAGCCAGTACCTAGCACTCTACTGAGTGTTTTACATAAAGATGGTGTCATTTATTGCTCAAAACAATCCTGCAGGATAGGTATTCTCATGACCCCAATTTTATAGATATAGTAACTAAGTCTGATCCAGGTAAAATAAATTTCCCCAAATCATAAAACTTGTAATTCACAGGCCAAGACTACTTCCAGATCTATCTGATACCAAAGTTTTGTATTCATTACTCTATTTTGTACAACATTCTTGAAAATCATAACACTCTGAAAATCTGCATTATATGCAGAATCCTAAGATTTAAATATAATAGTCCTGTCTTGAGAAATAATATTTCTTCCATAGAAGCCAGTTTGCACGAAAATATCATTAGAAATATCACTACTTAACCCTTTGTACATACAGAGGAATACAATAGTAAGAAGAGGAATTTCTAAGGTATAAATCTTGGAATGCAGCATAGTGAATTACAAACTAATGAACACAAAACCACTGTTTTTCTCTGAAGTAAATATTTCCAATACAAGAGTGCTCAACTTTTATTTTTCTAAACAACTTCTGGTCTATTGCTGCTCCTCCTTTGTAAAGCATAATTAATTGGATATGCTATGATAAAATTATAGTAATGTTAGATCTTGCTATGACAAACTATACAATAGACCTGGCTACCTTTCAAATTTTAGAATGAAGAGCTATCTAAAAAACACATGAGACATACATTTTTCTTTTGTCTTCCAGAATTTTTTTGCTCTTCCATAGTAGAGTTAAAAAAAAAAAATCAAACAACGCACGGTTCTTTTGTGACAATGAAACCAGTAACCATACTTTTCATCAAGCTACAAGTTGACTATTGAATTCAACACATTATTTATGGATGGTTGCATTATATACCATAATTCTCTAGTTCTAGACCCTATTACTAGTTTCACAAGATATTTAAAAATCCAATGCCGGGGCGCCTGGGTGGCTTAGTCGGTTAAGCGTCCGACTTTCACTTAGGTCATGATCTCGCGGTTTGTGGGTTCGAGCCCCGCGTCGGGCTCTGTGCTGACTGCCAGCTCGGAGCCTGGAGCCTGCTTCAGTCTGTGACTCCCTCTCTCTCTGACCCTCCTCTGCTCATGCTGTCTCTCTAGTCTTTCCAATTATAAAATTGGGCAAAATATATGAAACATACAGTTTGCAGATAAAGGACAACATGTAGTACATGATTACAATCGAAAAGAAGGTAAGCAATGAAAGAGTTCCATAACTGTGTATGATTTCTCCCTGGACACATTTTATTTTACACCACAATAGGTATGGAGAGCTCAAACAGAGCATAATGATCTTACATCACAAGACAGGGGGCAAAAATAAGAATTTGAGGCTATGAAGGTGGCTGAAATTTGCAGGGTCTGATTCCAGAGAGGAAAGAGCTCCATAAACCTGTGTAGGGCCCTTCTGAATAAATGCTAATCAGAGTTACTCAGGATGAAACTCTACAAAGCCAAGTAAAAGCACTAGTATATAAAGAATTAATCATGGGGAAACCATGACTAAAACATTTCATGGGGCTCACATAGGACTAAGGGATTTTGAGTTCTGATGGCCAAAATAAAGATAAAGTACTACATAGCTCAAGCATGCAGTAGAGATCCCAGAAAGACCAAATCATAGATGCAGAACTTATCTCCTCCTAGTGTATATATTTATCTAGACTCAGCCTATTCAAAATTAAAAACAAAGTTTTTAAAGATGCAAGTAGACCTGTGTGCAAACTAACTTCCTACCTTAATAAAACTTAACACTCTTCTAAGAAAAATAACAAAATATGGATACTCAACAACACAGAAATCATAACACCTGACACACTATCAAAACTTATCGGATGTATAAAGAAGCAAGAGACCTATAATCAGAAGAAGAAACAATAATAATAAAAGCCAGGAGAAAAAGACCATGGAATGAAGGAAATGGCAGACTAGGGCTTTAAAAAGAGCTATTACAATTATTTGCGAGGCAAAGTATATGGAGGAACAAATTATACACACACATACACACACACACACACACACACACACACACACACGTATATATACGTATGTATACACACACAAACATCCATAAAAGGTAACAGAAAATACAAAGGAAAAGATCAGTGAATTTGAAGACAGGGTTTTAGAAACTATTCAAACTTCAGAAACTATAGAGGAAAAAGGAAATACAGAAATAGTTCCTAATTTATTTTATGTGGCCAACATAGCCCTGATACTAAATTCAGAGAAGATAACTACCAAAAAAAAAAAAAAAAATTACAGAGCAACAATCTTCATGAATCTATATAAAAATTACTAACAATTTTTTACCAAGTAAATTTAGCAACATACATAAAGAGTAATTCATAATGACCAAGTTATGTTGACTATAGAAATGCAAGATTAACACTAAAAAATATATCAATGCTTTACACACATTAACAAAAATAAGAGAAAAAGTATAGGTCATCTCAATAGATGCAGAGAAACACTGGAAAAAAATTCAACATCTATTTATGATTTAAAAAATAAATAATCAGTAGACTATACTAAAAGGGGATTTCTTCAACCTGATAAAGGGCATCTATGCAAAACCTGAAGCTATCTTCATATTTAATAGAGGAAGACTGAACACTTTCCAGTTAAGATCAAGAATGAAGAAAAGAGTTCACTTCTTACCACTTATTTTTTTAATAATTGTTTTATTTACTTATTTTTATTATTATTATTTTTTATTTCTGAGAGAGAAAGACAGTGTGAGCAGGGGAGGGTAGGAGAGAGAGGGAGACACAGAATGTGAAGCAGGCTCCAGGCTCTGAGCTAGCTGTCAGCACAGAGCCTGACGCGAGGCTGGAACCCACCAACTGTGAGATCATGACCTGAGCCGAAGCCAGACGGTTAATGGACTGAGCCACCCAGGCGCCCCCACTTCTTACTGCTTCTATTCAACAGTGTACTAGAAGTTTAAGCATATTCAGTAAGATAGAAACATTAATGTTAAGCTTATAGATTTGAAAGAAAGAAGAATAGTGTTTTATTCATAGACAATTGATAACGCATGTAGAAAACTCTAAGTAATCTATAAAAAACACCACTAGAACTAATAAGTAAATTCAGCAAAATTGCAGGACACAAGATTAATATATAAAATTCAACTGTAATTCTGAGTATTTTAAAAATTGGAATTACAAATTAAATAAAGAATACTATTTATTGTAGAACCAAAACCCATGAAATAAAAATTTGCAACTTTAACAAAATCTGTACAATATCTGCACAGTGAAAACTACAAACCTTTGCTGAAAGAAATTAAAGAAGATCCAAATAAATGTTCACAGACTAGAAGTCACAAAATTGTTCTCCAGAAATCATTCTAAGGGTTCGGTGTAATCTCAAACAAAAATTGCAGCAGACATTTTGTTGAAATTTATAAGATGTAACTAAAACTTATATGGAAATGAAAAAGAGCTAATGTAACCAAAGTAATTTCAAGAAAGAAAAATTTGGAGCATTTATGGTAGCTGGTATTTAGACTGAATATAAATTTACATTGATTCAGGCAATGTGGTATTGCATATAGAAACACAAATAGATTAATGGTAGAGAATGGTGATTTCGGAGATAGACTCACTAGTATTTATTCAATTGATTTCAAAATGCAAAATAATTTCAAAATTCAATAATTGGAATTGAGAAAAAGAACATTCCAGAAATAATTGGGAACAACTGCTTAGCTGTTTAGGAGAGACAGAGAGAGAGAGAGAGAGAGAGAGAGAAAGAAAGAGAGAGAGAGAGAGAGAGAGAGAGAGAGAGAGAGAGAAGCTCAACCTCTACCTCCACCATATAAAAATTAAATGCTAGAAGGCTTATAGCTCTAAACCTAAAGCTAGATCTAAAAGCTCTAGATAAAACATAGACAATCAAGGGGCAGTCAATTATTTCTTAGGACATTCCAAGCATAGTTAAAAATGTACACATTTTACTTTATCAAAATTAAAAACTTCTCATTAAGAAACATAGTTAAGAAAATGAAAAGGTAAGCAACAAACTAGGGGAAAAATTGTAATACATATATATAACAAAGTATTTGTCCAGAACAAACCCCTTTAAAAAGTCAATATAAGAAGACAAACAATGGGGTGCCTGGGTGGCTCAGTTGGTTGAGCATCCAGTTTCTGCTCAGGCCAGGATCTCATGGTTCTTGAGTTTGAGCCCCGCATTGGGCTCTGGGCTAACAGCTTGGAACCTGGAGCGTGCTTCAAGTTGTGTCTCCCCCTTTCTCTGCCTCTCCCCTTCTCATGCTGTCTCTCTCTCAAAAATAAATAAACATTAAAGAAAAAAAAAAAAAAAGACAAACAACCCAGGGCACTTGACTGGTTCAATCAGTTAAACCTCAGACACTTGATTTTGGCTCAAGTTATGATCTCACGATTTTGAGATCCAGCCCATCATCCAGCTCCATGCTGAGTGTGGAGTCTACCTGGGATTCTTTCCCTCTGCCCCTCTTTTCTGCTCATGTGTTCCCTCTCTCTCTTAAAAGAAAAAGGGGTGGGGGCGCCTGGGTGGCTTAGTCGGTTAAGCGTCCGACTTTCGCTTAGGTCATGATCTCGCGGTTCGTGGGTTCAAGCCCCACGTCGGACTCTGTGCTGACTGCCAGCTCAGAGCCTGGAACCTGTTCCAGTCTGTGACTCCCTCTCTCTCTGACCCTCCCCTGCTCACGCTGTCTCTCTCTCTCTCTACTAGAAATAAATAAAACATTGAAAAAAAAAAAAGACAACCCAATTTTGAAAATGTGTAAAAAGCTTAACAGGCACTTTACAAATGAGGATATACACATTTATAAAAATCATGATAAAAACAGTCAGCATTATTTGTTATCAGGGAAATGTAAAGTGAAATCCAATGAGACTACAATACTTGCACCAAAATTGCTAATATTAAAAATACTGACAACACCAGATGTTGGTTGGTAGGAATGTTGAACAAACAGATCTCTCAAACATTGCAAATAGAAGTGTAAAATTGTTCAAACATTTTGGAAACGGGCCTGGCAATTTCTCATAAAGTTAATATGTATATATTCCATGATCCAACAACTATACTCTTAGGTTATTTACTCAAAAAAATATAATATGGCTACAAAAAAAACTTGTGTAAGAATGTGTATTAAAACTTTAGTCTAGTTGGAGGATGACACTTGTGGGGATGAGCACTGAGTGTTATGTGGAAACTAATTTGACAATAAACTATTTGTAAAAAAAAAAAAAAACCAAAAGAAAACTTTAGTCATAACAGCTAAACACTAAAAACAACCCAAGTGCCCATTAGTAGAAAAGCAGATTAAAATATATTAGTTTTATTCACACAAGGGAATAATATGTAGCAATAAAAAGGAACTATTGAGGGGCGCCTGGGTGGCTTAGTCGGTTAAGCGTCCGACTTTCGCTTGGGTCATGATCTCGTGGTTTGTGGGTTCGAGCCCCGTGTCGGGCTCTGTGCTGACTGCCAGCTCAGAGCCTGGAGCCTGTTTCAGTCTGTGACTCCCTCTCTCTCTCTGACCCTCCCCTGCTCACGCTGTCTCTCTCTCCTAGAAATAAATAAAACATTAAAAAAAAAAAAAGGAACTATTGATACATGAAGCAACATAAATGAATCTCAAAAAAAGTACATTGAGTGAAAGAGTAAGATATAAAAGAGTACAGTATGATTCCATTCCCGAGAAATGTTACAACTGGCAAAATGAATCTGGGCTAAAAGAATCACATGAGTAGTTGTATCTGAGGTAGGATGGACATTTACAGGGAAGCATAACTTTCTGGGGATGACAGAAATGTCCTACATTTTGATAGACGCATGAGATAGAGGTGCACACATTTGTCAAAACTTATGAAACTGTACTCTTTAAAACTGTGCATTTCATAGTACACAAATCATACCTCAATCAAATATTCCTGACCAAAAAAATCCCAGTGGAAAGCATACGACTGGTATATAGTAAGTACTCAATAAATTTGTGTTGGATGATTATTATTCCCAGGAAGAATTCCAGATTGAGAGTTTTTTTCCTGCAAAGAACTATAGCCAAATAGGAAACAACTCAAAGAGAATGCCAGTTGGATCATTTTTGTTCATGATGAATATCAAAATAATTTTTGCAATATTGATTTCTGTTCTGAGTGAAACTAAAACAGATCAATTTGTTCAATTCAATCCGCAGAGAGGTTTGGGTAGTATTAAACTGGCTCACTGGCAAAGTAGAAGCCTAAGCAAACACAGATCTCTGGGCCTGACCTCTACTTTTATCAAACCCAAGCCATAGACTGTGATTGCATCCCTCAAAGTCCATTTGACAGACAGGAAATGTCAGTAACCATCATACTTAGCAGAAATTCATTAACCTGCAGACCTTTCCCATTTGGGGCAATATTCTCTCAGTCTACTGATAGCATATTCATTCCTTTGAGAACAGCCTCAGATGCACTTCCTCATTGAAGTCTTTTTTCAGCTTTGCAGCCTGAAATGATCTCTACATCTTCTAGATCTTATGGCAATTTCCCACTGCCTCTATTATGAAACCCATCACCTTCTACTTTATATTACAGCAATTTGGATACCTGTTTTATCCCCTTTGGATTGCAAACTGCTTTAGAGGAGAGAGATTGTTATTTTATGTTTTCACATAAGACACCACATTGTAGTTGTCTACCCAAATATTATCAAATACGTGCATGAATAAACAGAAGGATGGAGTAATGTTTGGATCAATATGAGAGAAAAACTCATAATTACAAACAGCAAAACATGATTTTATATAGTAGTTTTTCAGTAATTTTGCTAATTATTAATTTTCCAAATGTATTTATTGAGCACAATCATTTGACATTGTTCTAGTGGGGCCTGTGGGTAAAAATTGAATTAAACATGGACCTCCTCCTTCAAAGAGAGCACAAATGGAAAGGGAGCTGGTTACGTAAGTAAATAACTGTAAAACAATGTATTAAGAGATATAATTGAGGAATATTCGGGAAAGAGTGGCAGCACAAAAGAAAAAAGTAATCATATCAAACGGCGTTTTGGGGAGTTTATGACAGAAATTTCATATGATTTCACAAGGTAATAATAACTGACTCCATAAAGAGAAAACTAGGCTATGTTCTAATTCTTTACTCTTTTCAACAACCTGGGGAGGTACTAGTTTTATTTCTATTATATAAATGAAGAAACTAAGGTGTTAAAATTACATATTTTTCATCAGGCTACAGTTAATGGTGAAATCAGAATTTAGGTACAGGAAATTTGAACCCAGAACCTATATCCTCTATCACATTGATCTGGATCCTGAAACATGAGTAAGTACTGCATCTGCTCCACATGTCTGGTATGTGTGAGAATGTTCATTGATGTTAGTGTTTTATTAGTCAAAATTCTTCATTGTTTCACTGGAGTAGAATCGCTAAATCTTGCTACTTTATGTGGCAATATAGAAACTACCAGAAACATAAAAGGATATCTCATAGTATCCAAGCAGGTATTGAATATCCAAACCTCAAAAAGGGAGGAACTATGTCCAATTAATGGGTTTTAGCAGCTGGAGAGAATGATCCTTCTCTCTTAGTATCCTTTAATTCTTGGATCATGGGTAAATTCCTGGATCAACCAACTATGGTCAAGGGTAGGTCCATATTGTAGCTGGGCCACCACTTGTATAATTACATGGGGTACCATTTACACGATAAACTATACACAAGCAATGTGGAAGATGTAATGTGGAGTTAATACAATATTTATACTCACAGGGTAGTCCCATCATGTGACTGGTGGGGCAGGGAAATTTCCAAAGGAAAAGGAATATTTGAACAGAAACAAAGCAAAACAATACAATAGGTATTATACTGCAGGTATTTGGGGCAGGGATAAAATTCAAAATGCTCTTATATAAAAAAGTATCAGGTATTTTATATCATCTAAAAATTGCATCAGGCCATCTCTGTCTTCTTAGTTCTTGCTTGTATCCTATACATTGCAGCACTTCAGAAAATAAGGCCCTGTGTTTTAGTGATCTTATTTTTTTAAGTAAAATTATTTCAGACTGATTTCACCTGGATTAAAACACAGTACATTTCCCCCCAACTCAACACATTACTTAGAATTGTACTGACCTTCACTCAGCTATTTTGTATAATGATATGATGGGGTATATAATTAATAAGCAGAGTAGCCCATCATTTCAATCAATGGGTACAGGATTCAAGATTGGAGCCCATATCCAAAGGCAAGTCTAGAACAAAGCTGTTTGCTCACACTAATGGTGTTCATATATCTTAGATGCTTTACTTGCTTTGTCTTTTTAGAGACTAGGAGGATACACAAAGAAAAGAAAATAATACTATTATGCCACTAAGCATTTATTAAACATCAAGTCTAATATTTAGATTATTTTATTTAATCCTCCCATTAAAATACAGGCTTTCTTTTCCTTATTTTACTAATGTGAAAACAAGCTGAGGTTGAGTAAGTAATTTACTTCTAGTTACATTGTTAGGAAATGGCACCAATGGGACTAAATCCCACATCTGTATTTGTACCCTTCTATTCAGGTCCCCCTGCAAAAACATAAAACCACTAACCCAGACTCTGATCTCTCTATGATCAGAGCAAGAGGACACTCCATATGTGCTGATACGTGTAGCACATTGATCAGAACTCAAATCACCTGGCACAGGTAACTCCTTTCAACCTCAACATTTCTTTTACTTCAAGAGTATATTGTAATATTGATAATCAATTCAAACTTAGTAAAATTGAGAAGAGAAATTTTAGGTTAGGAAAATTGGGGTTATCTGGCAATCTCATTTACTAACTCCTGCATTATTTTTTTAAGTGGAAAAATTATCCTTTACTAAATAAAGAATGTTTGCCTTTGGAACCTTTTGTCCAGCACACCTATTGTTATATTCCATGAGTCTCTTTCTCCTTCAGTAGGGGCACCATATTCCTCATCTTCATGTTTGGTATAACTAGATTTAATAGCAACTCATATGAAGAGTGACTTCTTGTATCCAATAATACTTAACTAGACTTGCAAACAAAGAGGCACCACCAACACGTGGTAGAATAAATCGTATCCAAGGAGTAAGGAAGCTCTACCCACATCTATGGTTTATGAGTGACTTATAAATTGAAGCTGTACAAATAAAAAAAAGAACACTCAGAGTTTCTTTTTCCTCATTTAGAAATTACAACATGTGTTCTAATCTGATTAAAAAAAAAGAGCAAAGGCTTGAATGAGTTAATGTCTGTCCTACAGCTGAGTAGAAAACACACTATTACACATTGCTGTGCTTTACTCTGATAGACATTTTAAAAGAAGCCACTAATTCTTTACATTTTTTTAAAGTGGAAAAGCCAGGAAACAGGAAGGTAAAAATAGAAGACCTAACTTCCAAGAGACTGATGGAGGAATTAGAGATTGGAGAGGGTCCTAGGGGCCAAATAGCCAAGTGGGATTTGTGCTGAGGCAGGCCAGCTGTGGCAGGCACTGACTTTCCAAGACAATAAAAATAAAACTTCAAGAACCCACGAACTTCACCTAATAACGCCTAGAATTAAAAACCCCATAATACAAAGGTCCTCTACACTCACCTGCCTTTGTCACATTTTTGCACACTCGATGATATTTGGCAAAATCCCCCGACTTCAGTGTAGCTCTCAAGAATGTGAAGCTATTTTGACAAATGTGACTCGAAAGAATCAGAGGTCAGAGGCAAGAATCTCTTCTGGCCTGCTAATAGAGCTCTGAACTGAAGGACTCACTAGTTCCTTTGAGATTTTGTTTTATGTAAATGTTCCCACCTCCTGGAGAGTCCTCCCTTATGACTTTGTTAGAAAGGCCATATATTTCCAGATTTCATTTAGGGAAAGCATTCGTTCATTCAGGAAAGAGAAAAACTAATTCCCTGGGGTGCACTGACATTGATGAGAAATAAAGCCAGAGCCCAACAATGGTGTGAGACCAGGAAAATGCTAGCAAAGTAGAATGAAAGTCACAGGATGTTTCAAATGCACACAAAGGAAGGGCGGAACCTTTTGAGAAAGTAAAACCATCTGCTGGAAAGTTCTCTGTAAGTGCGTACTTTTAGGACAGAGGAAGTAAGAGGAGGTTGTCTCTGGAAAGGTAGTCCATACGGTCTTCAGAGACAGACTTTTGGTCCAGCCATTTTGCTGAAGAGGGTTAAGGCTGTCTGAAACAGTGTCAGCTGGCTAGAAAACTATTTGACCTTCATTGGATCGTCAGTCACTCTGCTTGAGTGGCTGAATGAAGAGTATGTCATTCTGTCATAGCAAAAATCTGGAGAAGAGGAAAAAAATTAAATCGATCCTCTCCATCTCAGAAAGGCTTAGTTTCATCGGCATCTAACTGACACAAATACTCTTCACTGGGTTTCTATTTCCTGATAGTAATTAAATATTCCCGTCTTTGACTTCACAGCCAAATGTCCTGGCTGATGAGGACAATCCTCTCCACTCTTAAAGGACAGGGTTGGAATTATGCTTATTTTAAATGTCTCTGATCATGGACATGTGTCTGCCTGGGTTCTTTCTTTTTTCCTTTATAACATCTATTGCACACACCAAATATAAGAAGTTATAAAAATAAGAAATAAAATTAAAAAACAATAAAATCTACTATTCACATACACAGACATTTGTAGGCCTATCCTGGCTGTTAACTGGAACCTATCTATATACAAATCTGGATTGCAGATGAATACTTAAAGCAATATATGAAATTTCAGGTTTTCAGTTTATTTATTAAAACTCTGAAAAGTGACTTCAAAAAAGAGAGAGAAATGAATATAGTGATAATATGGCAAGCAAGAACCCTGGGTGAAGTGACCTATCATTATTTTGCCACAAAACATTCCAACTGGGAGACCTTGATTGCCTTACATTTTGTTTGTTTGTTTGCTTGTTCACTTGTCTTTGTACCTCACCGCCTCCCTGAAGTTAGATGGCAGTAAAATGGTACTGTGACTGACCACATTTTTTTTCCAAGACAACAGTAAGATATGGAGTCCTCTTTCCCTTAAGAAAAGAGTGAATAGCAATTGTCCTGGTGGCTTTCAATAACTAGCAAGATTAACCCCAGAGAAACCTCTTGTAGCTGGGACATTGATTGTTCTTTCTCATCTGGGCCAGAGTCTATTTGAGCAGCTTCATCCCCATCTTTAAAAGGGAAGGGGATGAGGTCAAGGTCAGGAGTTACACACAGTCTCATTTTCTCCTTTAGAATTTCTGTGCTCAGGACAGGTCTCTATATACAGTCTAGTTGGGAATTGAGGGCATCACCTAGAGACTTTAGACCCTAAAAATGCTTTATTTAGAGAGTTATATACTTCAGTTTAGAGAGTTTTGCTTTTTATTTCTTGCTTCAACTTACCTGAAAATTACGTTAGGACTCTACTCTGCTTTGCAACAATTGTTCAGACCACAATCTTCCTACTTTATTAAAGAAACCAAAGGTCTGAAACTAAGCAACAGGAAATGAAGAAAAATCTGACAAATACTAGATGCTGGATAAGTGAAATTAAAATGATCAAGATCTACAAATGAGCCTTTTCTTTTTCACCCTATTATCTTTCCTCCCCCTGAAATATACAATTTGAGGATCTCCTTCATTTTAATAAAAACTCTGTGAATTAGGTTCTTGGAACAGCCAAAGTGTGTCTTTTGGATCATCTTTCTTGTCAACAGTCAAATAAAAAAATTATGCTGAATCTACTAGTATTTTTGAACTCTTGTTTAACTTTAGTTAAAGCACTGTAAATCAATAATATGAACATGCACAGTTTAAGTCATCGGGTTCAGAAAATTTGGGATTTGAGCTGAACTGGAAAGAAATTGATATGAGAAAATAAAGTAAGGGGAGACTGTGTGTGTAGTTCTTTCCTTTAGCTTAGGTAGTCACCCACTTAAATTATCTGGATATGACCTTATTTCTTACTAGCTGTCCTCATAAATACATTTGTATTTATCAGGTTAAGTTTTGTCCAGAATCTATGCTGGACATATTGTATCTTATTTCTGATCTTCATCACAACCCTGAAAATCAATGTTCATCAACCTAGGTTACAAAGTATGTGACAGGGGTACCTGGGTGGCTCAGGTAGTTAAGCGTCCAACTTCAGCTCAGGTCATGATCTCACGGTTTGTGGATTCGAGCCCTGCTTCGGGCTCTGTGCTGACAGCTAGCTCAGAACCTGGAGCCTGCTTCAGATTCTGTGTCTCCCTCTCTCTCTGACCCTCCCCTGTTCACGCTGTCTCTCTTTCTCAGGAATAAATAAAACATTAAAAAAAAAATATCTTCTCTCTTTCTCAGGAATAAATAAAACATTAAAAAAAAAATATCTTTCACACCTTGTAACTGATCCATCTTGCTTTAAAGTGAGCTCTATATAGGGCTGCCTGGGTGGCTCAGTCGGTTAAACATCCGACTTTGGCTCAGGTCAGGATCTCACATGGGTTCAAGCCCCCATCAGGCTCTGTGCTCTCAGCTAGCTCAGAGCCTGGAGCCTGCTTCAGATTCTGTGTCTCCCTCTCTCTCTGACCCTCCCCTGCTCATACTGTTTCTCTCTCTCTCTCTCTCTCTCTCTCTCAGAAATAAATAAAACATTAAAAAAATATATAAATAAAGTGAGCTCTATACCAGTGTACCATGTTTTTTCCATGTGATCAATTATATGGCAATGAAAGTAAACATGCATGTTTAAAGAATGCTAAGGACTCTGTGGTTGCCTGACTGCACATATATGCTGGGGAGCAGCTGAGCAAATTCTCAGATACCAGAGTGACTGAACTGTATTCTGAAAGCTACAGACAGCTATTTAAGAAGGGGCAAGATATGAATGCTACTGACATCACAATGAATATAAGCATTTTCACTGTAACTTTCATTTTTGGTATATAGGCTCCTACGCAAAGCCAGAATATAATAGGTATTGTTCAATAATTTTTTTATCAAATAAATGGAATTCAGTTATGAATCCATTTCCTGAACTAATAAAAATTAAATAGAAGCCACAATCAGTTCTATTCATGAACTCGATGTCACTGATCAATTTTGATGCCAGAGGCAGAATTTGAACCCGAGTTCCTATCATTTCTATACATTCACTGAGCAATTACATATTAAGTACTGGCTATTTGCAACAAATGTCTATTGAGCACATACTATTCACAGCAAATATATATTGAACACATGCTATAAAAAGAACCAATTTGGTACTTTGTAGACACCAAGAAGTTTATAATAATGCCTCCCTTTGAAAATACTTAAAATTTTGCTACAGAGATTAAATTTAATCATTTGAAAGCATTATTGATAATAAAAGCAATAGAAGTTCACTAGTAAAAATATAAGGAAATATATAAGTATATAGCAAGTAATGCCTCAGATAATAAGTAATACAATTCTTATAACAAGTTATCTCCTAAGTTTAAAGGCAAGTTTCTGTACACCTGTTAGGGATGTCAAAAAGTTAAATGTATAAGCTGTGCAGATTTATTTGTGAACTGGGTGCTCAGAGTGTTGTTTTTTTTTTTTGTTTTTTTTTTAACCAATGTATTACTATTGCACAAAACCAAATCTGACAAATTATAAATCGGCTTGGTGAGCTCCAAGTGAAGAAAATGTTACATTTTCATTTAGGAACTGACTATAACCATCAGATCACAAAGGAAATGAATCATAGAAATGAAAGAGATGACCTAGTTCTTAACCCCATAGCCTGGCAACCACACCCTAAATCAAGAGCAAATGTACTCAATAAAGCCAACTTAATGGTCTCTTCTGGGGGACTTATTTTTTTAAAGTTTTACTTATTTTGAGAGAGAGAGAGAGAGAGAGAGAGAGAGCCCCAAGCAGGCTCTGTGTTGACACGTGGCTTGAACTCATGATCCGTGAGATCATGACCTGAGTCCAAGTCTGTTTAACTGACTGAGCTACCCAGCTGCTCCTGGAGGGCTTCTTATTGTTCTCTTCTCTCCCTACCTTCACATTTTTTCAAGGTCTATATTTTTTCATTTGTTTTAAGATCCTCCTTCTATACTTTTGATACATCTATTTGATAGTCATAAATCAACTCTCACAAGTGCTGATTTTTGTTTCTGGTTTCCTCTCCAGGTTCAATGTAACCATTTTGATGGAAACAACCCCATCCTGAGTATCATGTGTATCTGTTACATGTGCCTGTTTAAACCAGTTTGTCTTCCATCCAGGCAAGAAGTTTATCTCTGTTCTCATGGTAGAGCAATTACTTTACCAAAGAAAACATCTCACCAACGAGGACACCACTTCTGGTCACCTCTTCCATATAATACATACATGCATACATGCATACATACATACATACATACATACACAAAGAAACAAACAAACAAATAAGCAGGTTATCCAACTCAGGTCCTATCTCAAACCTAGGGCTAGCTCTACACATTGGGTAAGAAGGTGGCTGTATAATATGAGGGGCATTAGAGAAATACCCATATTCCTAAGTGATATGAAAAAGTTTAGTTACCTGCAGTCAGAGGCCCTGCACTAGTCACCGCTGCATTGAGATGTACATTCAAATGTAAATGCTCTCCCTGTAGAATAACATCCATGTGCATCAGCAACTTCAATTTTTGGTTGATATAAAACTTATAGTTAGACTTATACTTTAATTTAGATAAATTTTAATAAGGTTGAAGAATAAGAAAAGATGTAGTTGGGATAGAAAGATCTAATTTGGGAGACCTACAATGGGAATTCAGAAAGACCATTCTATGAGTATTTGGGAAGGGAGGCATTTCTATGTAGCACTGTAATGTCTCATTTTTTTTTTTTAATTCCACAATTTGGCCAAGGGCCTGCTTATAGAGTTTACCTGATATATTTGAGATTTTATATTGCTTAGAATAGTTCAGTAACTGAATCCCTTCAATTCATCTGTCCTTCTAAAGGTTAAGAGCATTGTGTTATTTCTAGATTTTAGATATTCTTCCACCATTAACACCATTAACAAGACACATCAGATCCCTTCAATGTAGATGGAATTCAATGAAGACCATTGACTCTGCTATGGATGAATACTGGTTAAAGGATTCAGATCTAAGACTGCCTTTTTATTTTAATTCATTATGTAAATCCTGAAACACTTCAGATATAATCAAACTCTTCCTTATGTTGTAATCTATATGATAATACCATGAATATCCCATCAAACATTTTATCCTGCTCCATTCTTTGGTGATTTACAAAGTGATGGTACCTATTCTGCCAGAGAACACTTCTTTCCAGCTATCATCAAAATACAGTCACTTTCAAGGTGGCTGAATTACATGTCTCTATTACCTGTCAGCCAACAAAAAGTGTGACTATATTTGTAAATGCTGGTAAAAGTATGTAAAAGCAAAGAAATTAGCATAATCATTCAATTCATCAGTAATTTATTGGACTAATTTTTGCATAACACTGACTTAAAGGATACATTTTATTGTGAATGGAAGGAAGAGAGGCTTAATGATAGTTACCATTTATTTTGTTTCAAGTAGTTCAGAAAAATTATTTTAAGAATCTCAGCAACCATATAAAATGCAAATTATCCTTTTTTTTTTTTTTTAATAATGAGGAGACTGGAGCTTAGTGTGACTGAGTAAATTTTATCGAAGTTACATGGTTACATAGTGTTAGAGTAGGAATTCAAACCAGGTCTGACTGTGAAGCACTGAGGCTACTATAGTCCCCCTCTAAACAGCTCTCCTATTGCTGCCATAGGTCAAACTCTTTAAATAGACTTGAGAGGCATCTCTGAAATGATAAAGATGCAGAAGTGATGAGTGGTCTGCTGAAGCCTCAGCCTTCCAGTGTTTGTTTTCACATGAACTGTATCAACTGGGAGCAAACTTAGGTAGATCTAAACTACCTCAGTTCCCAGGCCATTGTCAGAAAAGAGGAATTGGTCAGCAAGTTCAGCCACAACGTGTGGTTTAATAGCCCTTCTACAAATAGACATGGCATCTGGATTTTTTTGGAGGGATTTACAACTATATTCTTTTCTCCTGTATGTCCCCTTCACTACTCCTTCTGTCCCTAGTACTACATTCTGATTAAAGTAGCACCTTTGTCCCTACCCTGATGCCCTTTTATCACTCCCTAAATTTTCTCTTCTTCTCCTAATGAGGCCATTTAGCTAGGATAAATATGTCTCTCTCGCTCTCACTAGCCCCTCCAAATAGGGCAGTGCTTCTCACAGAGATCATCAGAACAATCGAGGAAAACTACTGCCTCCCCCTCTACTGCCCATCCCTTAACCTTCCTGTTTTTATTGGTAGCCCTGAGTGGGGCTGCAGTTTTCTTATAATGTATCAAAATTGGAGAACAAATCCTAAGAGATTCTAGCTTTCATACCTCTAGTTATGAAGTGTGATTGTGTCATGACTGGAAAGAACTCTTGTAACCTTGACATGTTTATGCCTGATTATATTACCTATCAAGTGGAAAAATTCACTTTGCAAAACTATGTTTCCTGTGGATAGAGTCCATCTTTCTTGTTCACTGGATGGTATAACTTTAAAGCTACTTATGGAGCATGGCACATAGTAAGTGCTCAATAAATATTTAATTAATTCGAATCAGTGTTGGAAGGATGAATGGATGAATAAATGGATGAGTACATGCCTGTTGGCTGGACTACTTCTTTCCTTCCTACTGCACACTTTTGCCCCCAATATAATAATAACTCAAAAATATTCCTTAGATTTAGAGCCTTATTATGTCATATCAAACCGATATATTTCTCAGGACCCCTAACAAAATATCAACAGATAATTCTATAAACTAGGAGAACTTCACCCAAACCTACAAAAGTATCAAGTCCTCTTATAACACATTTTACTTTCTGGGAAAGTGAGTTTATATGTAACACAACCTATTTGTATAAGTGACAAACATTCATCCACATATTTTCTTATCCCAGTTCTAATTGTTTTGTTTTTCTTTTTCCATTAAAAATCCTCATTCATATTGACCAAGTTAATTTTGTTTAGTTTATAAAACCTGATGAGATTTTAGCTAGAAGTGGCAGGGCCATAGGCTAGAGTGAATACCCATAAGAAATGATATTAGTAAGAATATAACTTTAGTTTTTATGATAGGTTTTGAATCAGATTTTCAATGACTTAGAAGTTTTCTTAAAGTGTGTACCGTGTGCCTAAATTTTTTTTGACATTTATAAAGAAGGTTATTCTACGCCTGAGTTCTTTGGTTATCTGAGTACTAGAGAATATGATGCAGAGAACACTTACTGCAAGGAAAATGTTCTTTTATAGCATTCTTTAGTATGCATTATAGCTCTAAAAGAAATGGAAGCCAAGATTTCCAAATATATTAGGTTCCCAAAGTTATCACTCCACAATATTTGACACAAGGAGAGAGGATAGGTGGAGTTTGCACAGTCCTTGTTAAACCCTGGGTTTAATGATTTTTTTTAGGACAATCATATTAAAATGGGATCGTTAAAAATATACTGCCATTCCAGCAGCATAAAAAATGCATACAATAAGTTCACATAATGCATACCGATAATGACTCAACAAAATAAATGGTGAAATGAAACCAGCATTGCTCACACTGTGTTTAAAATAACCTGCCTAACCTTTAGGCATTTGGGGATTTTTATTGGTAACAATTTGGTGGCAAACTACTCAGTGTAAAAGAACAGTTTAAAAGCTAATAGGAAAAATCTGGCATTAATAATGTGGTAGATTACAGTGAGAACAATACTGAGGTTACTGCAGAGAGCAATGTATCTAGATAATTAAACTTAAACCATTTTGGTTCGACAGCAGTGCAAGATATGCCTGCTGGGAACATGAGAGGCCCCATATGCAAAGCTGATTCTGAGGTAAGAAGTTGGCTTTCCAACACACAAGCAGATTGAAATGGAGACCTGAGCAATACAGAGAAAGGGAAGCAAATTACTGGGCTTCACTAATGACCCTCTCCCAGCTTTATTTTTCTTTAACTCCAAAGGTTATTATCATTTTAATACTGAATGATTATGGTAAACACCATACCTCCCTCTAGCTTGGTCTATTTTAGGATTATGAACAAACAAATGTGTAAAAGACCTTAGAGATTAATAGCAGGATTAGCTATCGACAGAATTATCCATAGTTTGAAATTAAAGTCCTGGTGCAGTTACTTCTTCCAGATATCCATGAAGAGTCGAATATCATCTCTGTATCTCAGTTTCTCAGTATGCATGATAATGAAGCAAATGTTAATCATGATCTTGTCATGCAGAGTGATTAATTAATAAGTGATTAGGTCTTATCATATCTAAATGATTTTTGTTGGTGGTCTTGGATATGTGTTTCTTAGAAGTCCACTGCTATCTGAGATTGATTCTGACAAGTAGTATAAAGGGGAAAAAAAAAAGAATTATAGGGTTTTATTAATGGCCAAACCATAATAGGAATGGATCTGAGCTGAGTCGATGTAAAGAATTTGATCATGGATGTTTAGAGATCAGTGTAGAAGACACAGTCAAAAGCCACTGCATTGCTAATGTGCCAAAATAATGGCTGTGGATCATTCTATTTATTTATTTATTCCCTTGAGGTGATTCGTGTTCATAGCCTTTTCAAATTTTTTTCTGCTTTCCATCATATTAACTTTGTCAAAATCCTAGAAGAGACAGAATGTTGGACACATTTTAAATCATTGGACCCTGGAATTCTTTATTTAAGTAGAAAAGGATAAGTATATTTTGACTCAAGTTAGTCTAAGCATGCCTTCAAAATTCTGAATCAGATTTTGTCAAAGACTCAATAATTCCCCATATCTGAAGACCAAATGAAATCTTTCCTTATATATTATTCACATGTAGAATATCACTTAGTAATCACAATAGCCTTATATATAATGCTGTAGGATAAAGATGCTGAGCCCCTATATGCTGACAAATGTAAGCCCAGGCTGCTCAGGAAACCTGTTCTCATGGAAAGTCAGAGTCTTGGACAATGAGACGTGGCTGAATTAAACACACGGTCAACTGTCATGATACAAGGAAAATTTTGAGATTAGGTAATTAGTCTGAATTACAAAAAAATAACTACCAAAATATTTCAAATAGAGAAATCTGAAACTAGGAGTACAAAATGTGAAACCCAGATTCACTATCTCCCAAAACATATACACATCAGCAAACCTGACCCATTCCAGGGAAGAGGCAGAATCTCTGATTCTGCTTTGCTCTGACAAAGGACCCTGAATTCAGATTGTTGGTGTTAACTTTCAGTAACATATACATAGGGTTACCAGCAAGAGAAAAGTGTGTTTATCTCCTGGGTGCTATTCTCAAATAAATTTATTATTATCCTAGAAGTCACTTCCAAAGGACCAATAAATGGCAAAACAATGAAGAAGAGGAAGGGTAACAGGCAGAAGGAAAATAAAGGGGGAGAGGAGAAGGAGGAGATGGAGGAGGAGGGGGAGGGGAGAAGGAGGTTGCAGGGAAAGGGAGGTGGAGGGAGAATTATTCTGAGTCCTCTCTGTGTTCCTGACCTTTTCAACCACAGACTTAGCACCAAGATACTCTTTAGATTTAATTCAGTGAGGTTTGGTTGTTAACAAAAAGGACCCAGAAAGTGCTATATTGCCCAAGATGGCAACTACATGTAAAGATCACTTCTTGATACTCTCTCCTCCTCTCTTTTATTCTTGCCCTTTTCCATTCCTTTCATAAAGCAAGAGATATCTAAAGGAATAGGAGAAAGTGTTATTGCTTGAAGGGAGGAGAAGAGGAAGAGGAAGAAGAGGAAGAAGAGGAGGAAGAAGATGAAGAAGAAGAAGAGAAAGAAAGAAAGAAAGAAAGAAAGAAAGAAAGAAAGAAAGAAAGAAAGAAAGAAAGCCTGACTGCAGTTTCACTTTGTGAATTTAAGAAGTGTGTGTTTGAAAAATGAAGGTGCATAAGTTAGCGTAGCTCCAGGGCACCAGCTTCCCTAGTGTTAGCATAGCTGACACACTGACAGTTTATATGGAATTTATGTGCCTATTTCCTCTGCTTTTTATGGGAAAACATGTTGTTACCTTACAGCTGCCCACATCACATGCCGTCAATCCGCCTCTGAGCCATAGAGCACCTTTCTCAAGGAAATGTACATACATCAAGGGCTTATGTATTTTTTACAATGTTGTAAGGGGAAAATAATAAAATATGGGTTATTGTGTACACCATTCCACAGTTTAATTTTTTTTTATTTCACTGGTTTAATTGACTCTGACCATTTTTATTGCCCTTTTCCCCACCTCATCTCACCATTTTAATTGTTTATGTGTTTGTGTACAATTGGATCACATCTGGAAAAGGACAGGAGCTGTAACCACAACTTAAAAGCCAATTGTAGAGCTTTAAAAAGTAAATAAAGCATTTAAGCTGCCACATCAGTGGGAAGATTTATGCATATGTAAACAGAAGGAAATGTATGTTTTAAAGTAAAATGCTTAAAAATCAGCTCTTCTGAGACTTCTCACCTACAGGAGTCCCGGATTCTTTGTGCTCTCTGGCTGGTGAAAGGCAGTACACAAGATGGCACAGCAATGGTCTCATTCCACCTCTTCCTGGGGACAGTGAGGGGCTCTGCATAAACCACAGCCTGGGCCTTCACCCAAGCACAGCTGAGATCTCCTCCTGCCCACATTCCTGGTTCCTCTCATCAGCTACCCTAATACCATCACTGTGGCATTTTAGCATTTCTTCTGGAAAGCATCCCATTTTCTCTTTTAATCTCTACCTATCCTTTCAATTAGATGCTAAGAGAAAAATAAACAATTTATATCAATTTACATTTCAAGTATTCAAATACTTGAATTTATATATATATATACATATACAAATTATTTCAATTTGCATATACTTGCAAATATGACCTTATTATTATTATTATGAATCAATCCTTAATTGGGAAAGTGAAGAATGTAATGTAATCAATGAGAGAGGAAAAAATGAAGACAGATTCATAAATCCAAAGTATAAGAAACACCTTCAACTGGCTCTGGACCCTTCAAAAGGAAATAAATAGAAATACGATTCAGCATTCATATTGTCAGGCTTTCTTCAAACATGTCTGCTCAAGATTATTGGGCTAACCCCTGCTTGTGGGTATATAACTTGGCAAGAAAATGAGGGATATTTTCACTTGAAGGGGAAAGACAATATATATGAACTTATAAATAAGCTAAGTATACATGAAACTTTCTAATAGGCAGGTTGTACCCTAAATGATGTAAAGAAAGAATACTCTTATTTCTCCATTGTGTGTGTACATATGTGTGTGTGTGCGCGCGCGTGCTATGTAGATACATCTTGAACATCATGCTTGATAATTTTGTCATAGTTGGTACCCAGAAGCTTTTAAATTAGCTAATTCATTAGGCAGATAGAGATTTTAGCTTTGAATATTACATTCCTCCAACAGATTACCTTTTAAAAAAATACTCAGTATATAGGAAAAAAAAGTCATAAGCTAAGATGCTTGCACAGGAAGAAGCACCATATAGTGATGAGAGGCACATGTTCTGTGCTTCCTGCAATCTGCCCACTAATACTCCCTCTCCTCACCGGGTGCCTAATGAATTATGGCAAAATCATGTTGTTTTCCAGTGTTAGTTCTTCCCTCTATAATGTTCCATCCCCCAAAATGACAGGTCACTTTTTCTTTTTTCTTTTCAGTACTCTGAACCAAAACTGAGACCAGGCCAAATGATTCAATTAACATATATAAAGGATATGCAGTAACAAAAAGCATATATATACAAATATTTTAATGAATTAAGTTGTCCATTTTGCGTGACAGGCTTTATTTATCTTTGTATCCAGTCTGTTCTGAAGCTGGGCTGCTTTCTTAAAAAAATTTTTTTTTAATGTTTATTTATTTTGAGAGAGAGAGAGTAATTGAGCAGGGGAGGGGCAGAAAAAGAGGGAGACACAGAATATAAAGCAGGCTCCAGGCTCTGAGCTGCCAGCACAGAGCCTGATGTGGGGCTCAAACCCACAAATGAGATCATGACTTGAGCTGAAGTCAGATGCTCAACCGACTGGGTGGCCAGGCACTCCTGAAGCTAGTCTGCTTTCTAACTCTTAGCCTTCCTCCACATGGCAGAGATTTTCTTTCACTCTGCCTGCGGGGAATCCTTAAAGTAAAGGCCAAGGAAAGTCAAGAACTCTAGTCTGCTTCAAATATATGAACTGTATCATATGGAAGAGAAATTTGACTTGCTCTGTGGAATTCTGGTGTGTGAAATTAAGATCAATGAAAGTGACATGGAGATATAATTCAGCCAAGGATGAAGAAGAATCCTCTAAAAAGTAGCTTTGGATTTTACAGAATGAGATGCTTTAGGATACTGGGAGTCAGAAGCAGACTTTGAAAGACCAGCAAAGACATAGGGCACTCAGATGTAAGGGCTGAAGAGGTTCATAAAGTTCATAAAGTGGGGCAATCACTGCCTCTGCAGGTCAATGATTCTATCATGCTTTCAGTCTAGTGTTAAGATTCTTTAAAAATTAGCTCCATTAAAAACCAGCTCCAAAGGAAAAGCCTTCCCATTTATATAATTCATCCTAATATTAAGTAGAGATGGGATTTGCCAAATTCTGGGTCTGAAAGAATATCTATGGTAGCTATAAATGCCAGGAGGTCTTAATTACCTGCAGCACATAAGTCTTAGCGATAACAGAGACCTAAAACGTGTATTTGTTCCCTCCTGCAGTTGTTTAGATAGTTTGGGAGATAAATTCTCAGTTTGATTTTATTTATTATTGGCTTTAGGTTTCATGGATATTATGCATGTCCTAGCTTATGGCTATGTTAGCATTGTTTCTGAGGGACAGAAATATATTCTACATTTTTCTTACCCTATAGTTGTTCCTCCAGACCAAGAAGAAATATGGCAAATGTAATCTGCTCTCATGTCAACCTACATTTATTTAAAGTGAAAAGCCAGAGATCAGAAAGTCTATGTACCAAAATTTGTAAAATCAGTCCCACCTGAAATGGTAAGAACAGGAAATGACTTCAACTGCCTGCAACACAAATTGTGATAAACAAAGAGAACACTGTCCATAACGTGTGTGTGTGTGTGTGTGTGTGTGTGTGTGTGTATGTATGTGTTTATATTTTCACTGAAGGAAGGTATTTGACAAGCAAGTCATTTTGCTAGGTTTTTTTTTTTTTCCCCTGTACCCTCTATACTTCGTCTAAAGATTAAAACAATAAAACACAGAGAGGCCAAACTGAAAGGAACGTTAAAGAGGTTTCCATGAAACTCCTTCATTTTACTGATGGGAAGCCTAAAGTCTGAGGGGGACAGTGAAATGTATGGTCCCCAGTTGCACAATTTGTTAATGACACAGCCAGAACTTGGTAGCAGTCTGGTGATCTTTCTCCCATAACAGTCCTTAGGAAAACCCCTGATGGGTTTCCCAGTGGCTGGAGTAAATTGATGGTTTAATCAAAGATCAAGATTGAAGTTGATTTTGTATATCTACCACAGTGAATTATGGGTTTTAGGATACTGAGGGTCATACCTACAAAGGTGTTTTTTATAGGCATCTTAGTTTGTTACTGTTAGGAAGAAGGCTAGGTGTGGTGTTTTTGTTTCTTTGTTTGTTTTTTTGTTAATGTTTATTTTTGAGAGAGGAGTGGGGCAGAGAGACAGGGAAACAGGATTTGGAGTGTGCTGGGCGCTGACAGCAGAGAGTGGGATACAGGGCTAAAACTCATGGAAGATGAGATCATGACCAGATGCTTAACCAATGGAGCCACCCAAGGACCCAAGGCTAGGTTTTTGATGATAAATAAAATTCAATGAAAGGATTACTTGTATAACAAAACTGCTAAAGTTTGTTGAATGCTTGCTTTACCAGTCTCAGTTCTGAGTGTTTTTTATATATTAACTTCATTTAATCCTCACTACAGAAAAATGATGTAATTAACATAATTAACCAACAGAATGAGAATAATTAACATAATCATTTACAGAATGAGGAAACTGAGACTCAGGATGTATGCCCAATATCACAGTTGCTAAAGACTAAGTAGAAGAAGAGTCTAAGCAATGTGGCTTCAGGGGCTGTTTTTTTTACCAAGTTATTATGTTTCCCTGCAGGATTATTGTATCATGGATGGTTACCTATGTTGAGTGATTCGGAAAGGGTGAAAAGTCCCAGAATGTCTTTGTCTTTTATCTTCACTAGTTCCTAAAACTCCTAGTGAATTTAGGCAGCGTTGTCAGCAGAACTATGTATATATCATAAGAAAGTGCTACTTAAACTTATTACCACTATCTAGTTCATTATAAATAATTATCACTATGGAAAACAGAGCTGTAAAAAGAGGCACTAAGGGCAGTTTAGTTTTGAAATGTGTTTGGTGGTAACATTAGAAAAATCCAGACCCTATAAGGATTTATCTAGAAGGTCAGAATAAAATTAACTATGCTAGTAAGAAACTTCAGGAAACTAGGGACAAAGGAAGACATGTAGATCTGAAAGGGGAAGAAAGCAAAAAAAAAAAAAATATGTATATATATATATATATATACTATATATATACATATGTATATATATAGTATATGTAAATATATATGCCTATATTATCTGCATCATGATGGATGGTCCCAGAACTCTTAGTTGCGTAAATCTTAGTTACAGCATATGCCACCTCTATTTTTCATTAACTGAAGTCCTAGTTGAAACTCAGTGTGTCTTTGATGAATGGATCAAGAAGATGTGGTTTATCTATACCATGGAATACTACATGGCAATGAGAAACAATGAAATCTGGCCATGTGTAGCAACATGGATGGACCTTGAGGGTGTTATGCTGAGCGAAATAAGTCAGGCAGAGAAGGACAAATATCATATGTGTGCACGTATAGGAGGATTAGGAGGAGCTTAACGGAGGACCAAGGGGGAGAAGAAGGGCGGAAATGGTGGGGGAAAGGGGGAGAGGCAAACCATGAGAGACTCTTGAATGCTGACAAAAACTGAGGACTGGTGGATGTGGGGGGAGGAGGGATGGGCATGGAGGAGGGCACTTGTGGGGATGAGCACTGGGTGTTATGTGGAAACTAATTTGACAATAAACTATTTGTAAAAAATAAAAAAAAAATAAAAAAAAAAAAAAGAAACTCAGTGTGTCTTCAGTGTGCTCTTTAAATTAAATTTCCTCTATCCTTATTTAGGTCCTTAGTCCCTCAGCTCTGGATTGATACATTAGGATGGGTATTGTTCTACGAATTCCTCTTTTGAACACTGCCTCTTTATTCTCCAATCCCACCTAATTCATTTTAACCAAAGCACTTGCAAAGTCAAGTATTTTTTCTTAGGATTCCCCTTTCTAAAGCATATACCTCTTTATCATAGCATTCAAGCCCATCCACAGTTGGACCTCAACCTGTCTTTTCAATCCACGATTCCTTTGTCAAATCCTGTCAAATGGATCCACTGGCCATCCTCAGAATATGCTCTTGTCTTCCTGGTTTTGAATCTTTACTCAAGGCATTTCCTCCACTTACAGTCTCTCCCACCCCACCCCCACCACATTTGACTTCAAAAATCCTACTTTTTCTCAAGGACCAATTCAACTGCTGTCTTCTTTCAGAAGCTTTTTTACTGTCACAATCAGAAAAAAACATTCTGGTGTATTTTAAAGGACTTTTAATGCTGTGACATCTACTCCATGCTGCCTTGAACTGTAGTTATTTGCATGTAAGTGAGAAATAGGTAATAGTGGTCAATCAGTATTTATCTTCAAACTCCCCTGATTGCTGAACATGTTCTTCTATACCTTTCTCTAGAACTGTGCATGGAATTAGGATCCAGACATGCAGAAGCTCTAAATGAATCTCTGTTGAATGAATAGATGATAAATATTTCATGTTCTGATCTCATGTCTTCCTAGCCACTCCCATTTTCACAGCATTACCATGACTATTCATGGAGTTACCATGGCTCCTATGCCATTCCTCAAACCTTCAAGAACAGTCTCCCTCAGGGCTTTGCTCTTGTAATGTTCTTCCCACAAATATCAGCCTGGCTCACTCCCTAACTGGAAGCAGGACTCTACTCAAATGTTACCTAATAAAAGACCTAGAAAAGTCTTCTCTGACCATCTTATAGGAAATAATAGTCCCCTCCCAACACCCCTCTCAATCTCCCTGACCCTGCCTTGCTTTATTTTGTTTTGTATTTTTTTGATCTGCTTATCATCACCCAACATTTTAATTATTTCATTTATTTCTTTATAGTTTGTCTCTCCTCAACTGAAAATAAAACACACGAGGACATGTTGCTTGTGTTAAATTTGGGGTTATGACTAGTATCTAACAGGAGCTTAATAAATATCTGTGAAATTAATAAAGGAGTAAATTAGTGCTTTTTTAAAATTGTTTTTAGTAGGAAATGAGTTGAAGAGAACACAGAAATCATCACTATCTCCAAATAAAAGTTAAATAAAAACTGTGAAGCAAAGCCATATGTTGCAGTTTAGATGTGTTTATTTGTTAGTGGATGCATATAAAGGAGGCTGACTCAAGGGGCTCAAGCCTATGTCCGATCCATTCTCTGGATCAGCTGCCGATTAGTATGGAGTTCTAGGACAGAAGAACATGCTGAACTGCACCATGAGTATGCACTCAGCAGCACAGAAACTGTAGGAAACTGCACAGGTCAAGCTAGCCAGATTTTCAACAGACAACTCCTAAAGGCAAAGAAAAAGGATGGAGAGAGAACTTGTAGACCAAAACAGACATACTGGGTAAAAGAAAACAACAACAACAACAACAACAACAACAAGACTAATTACACTAAGCTAATCTGGAGATACACATTTGGGTAATAAAACTATAAATGAAAATGCATAGAAATAATTACCAAGGAAGTATGAAGGTGATCCCTTCTAGATGGAGGAAGAGGCTGAATTGGGACTCAGCCCACTGAAAGTCTTCTCGGGTTAGATGGCAAAGTTCTATTTCTTGACCTGGGTGGTAAGTCAGGAGTACTATCTTACAGCAAGTTATCTAAGTCATGTATTTTATGTGTACTTGGGTTGCTATATCTGTTTTATTTTATTTTATAATAAAATGAGAAAACAAACTTGGCTCCAAAGTAGAGGGTATACACTTTAAAATTTTAGTGCACACTACTGCATCATCTGCTCAGTGTGGTCTGCCTGATGCCTTTGTCTTGGTACCCCACCTTCCCATGAATATACTGAACAATGCATTCCACAAATTCTGGAACTTGATCCCACTGCCTCATCACCTCCACCATCCTCCCCTCTCAAGGAATTCAAGAATTAGTCTATGTGCTCAGTGCCCTGTCACGTGCTGCTTAAAGACCTTAAGAAAACTACCTTATGGGGCACCTGGTGGCTCAATCGGTTGAGTGACTCTTGATTATGGTTCAGATCATGATCTCAGGGTCATGGGATAGAGTCCTGCATCAGGCTTCACACTAAGCAGAGGAGCCTACTGGGTATCTTCTCTCTCTCCCCTTACATCTCCCCCACTCATTTGTGCTCTCTCTCTCTCTCTCTTTCTCTCTCTCTCTCTCTCGCCCTCTCTCTTTCTCTAAAATAATTAAAAAAAGAAAACCATCTTCTAATTTCCTCAAGGAAGTGAAGGAGAGAGGGAAAGTAAAGAAGGAAAAGGCATTGAAGGAGAAAAGGAAGAAGAAGAAAGGGGGAGGAGGAAGAGGGAGAAAGAAGAAAAATAATTCCCTATTTATATTGTATCTTTGACCATAGCCCTACCTTGGGTAAAAGGGAGAGTGTATTGAGTGTTAATGAACACTTTGTTTATTTATTTTCCCAAAGCAGGAAACTTTAGCCCTCAAACAGTTTTAAGGATAATTAAAGCAATGATGCAATGTATTGATCGATTCCAAATTTCCTCACAGGAGTGATTAATTGCATTTTGGACTTGAGAAATTCCAGAGGAGATTGCAGGAGAAGAGTTTCTTGATCTTGGGCTGTGTCTGGCTTTTTTTTTTTTTCCCCTTCTCCCTTCTTACTGTTATTAAAATTACAACTCTAGATACACAAAGACAGGAAAAATGTGTCCAGTACTTAAGAAGATTTAAAGAATGACCCCCACTGTGTCATTGCACCTCTGTAGACATTTTACAATGTGCTAGAGACACCTGGTCAATAATTTAGGAGAAAAAAATCAATATGTGGACACTACATAAGCGCATAGCCAGAGTACCTTATGGAAACGTTGGCAGTTTCTCTAATGGCATGAGATGATGTGATTGGAGGATTTTTTTTTTTTTTTTACTTCTTGATACTACAATGGCATAATTTAACTTAACATGACCAAAGCCTCCATCTTCTGCTAGTAGCCCCTGCCCTCAGCTGTGTCATGGAATAAGTGTAGGTGTTTGGTTAGGGAAGAAGTAGAAAACCAAGTAGAATCCAGAGGAAAAGAATGGACTTTCCTTCCTATGTAGGCCTTGTATCCTTTGGCTCTTTTTCCCAGCCTGAAGTGAGTGTTGGGTCATATCTCTAAAGCAGGTAGACTCCATGTGGCTAGAGAGTTAGGGCCCTTCTGTGTTATCATGACAGTAATAACTAATGTTTATCCAGTGCTCTAATAATGCTAGACACGGAGAAAAGCCTCAGATTAATCCTCCCCATGATACGGTGCAGGAGATTCTGCTATAACTACCACATGTAGAAGCAGACACAGAGGCTGAGGGCTTAAGAGATTGACCTCAGCCAGAAACACAGGAGCTAGGGTTTTCAACCAATTGGAGCACTCCAAAGCCCATGCTCTCAAAAGCAAATTGGCTCACTATTTGTTGTCCTGACAAAATGCAGATTGTTATTCAGGTTACCAAACATCATACAGGTGAAATCCTAATGCATTCACCTTTGAGATACTACTTAAGGGGTCAAGATGAAGGAGAAATGCCATAGCATCTGGCATCAGAAACCTGAAATTCAAATCTAGGCATGTAGATTTACTGTCTCTATGACCTTGAGCAACTCTATTACTCTCTCTAGGCCTCAGTTTCTTCTTCTGTAAAATGGAAAATTATTTAACACAGCTGGAGTGAGAAAATGGAGTAGCACACGTGAAAGCTTCTTATATATTTGGATGGGTCACGGGACTAGGAGTCATTGTCTATAAGGAGGAAACTGAGCCCTAGAAATACTAAGTAACCAGCTCATAGTCACACATCTGGTTAAATTAGTCAAAGCTTGAGTTGAGCACACAATTCCTTTCATGCACGCCAAATTTAAAAAAGATTCAAAAAAAGCAGGCCAAATTTAAATTAATTAATACCTATTAGTCTTAGGGGTTTTATAGTTAAAAAGTAAGTATTAATTTGTTACCATTATGCTTGGTGGACTGTAGATACTCAATAAATATTAGGAGTTACAATAATTAATTATACTTATATAGTTACTAATAGTTGTAGTTATTAATTTTTTTAATGTTTATTTTTGAGAGAGAGACAGAGAAAGAGCATGAGTGGAGGAGGGTTGGAGAAAGAGGGAGACACAGAATCTGAAGCAGGCTCCAGTCTCTGAGCTGAGCTGTCAGCAAAGGGCCCAGTATGGGGCTGAAACTCACGAACTGTGAGATCATGACCTGAGCTGAAGTCAGACACTACCAACTAAGCTACTCAGGCACCCCTATTTTCAGTTTTATTGTGAAGAAGACATGAGATGAAAAATATTTTAAAAGTTTTTAAAAACGATGTATGACAATCATAATGTCAGACAAAGTTAAGAGATTATTTTCAAACTTAATAGCTCTTAACTCATCACCTATGCTGCATCCAGCATTGCTTGTCCATAATGCCATCAAAAAGAAAATAACTAAGCCCTTCTGTAAAAGGACTTAACTTCTGGTCCAACCCAATTTTTAATTTGAATATGTTTCATAACCCCAATCAATGCCAATATCCAATCTTTTTTTCTTATTCTCATTACCTAGCATGAGTTTGAAAATCTTTGAAGGAAATTACAGTATTTTCACCTGTTGTTATAACTGACATTGTGTTTCTTTTTATATATTCTATTTCAAACTCAAAGAGAGAATGCTATTCCTGTAAATCTTTGGTTTCTACCAAAACTAACTGGTCCTTCAATGGTTCCTTGAGCCAAAGGCTATTTCCAAGAACAAAGTGCATGAACCATTTCATAAGGACATCCACTCACATGTGCCCTGTCCCAGCTAACATCACTTTTTACTGACATGCTGGTCCAAATAAACAGCACAAGTAGACACCAGGGTACCAGCAGAAAGTAGGCAAGAAAATGGCAATTAGCAGTGTAACCAGGATACAGGCCATTCCCATTATTGTACTGCTAAATGCTAGAAGTAGGGAGGGGCAGAAAAACAATGTGTTATTAGTCCTCTTTAAGTTTTTACCATCTCTTCATAAAGTTCCCCATGGTGAATTTTCCAGATAATCCTCAGCTCTGGCTCCTTGGATGGACCCCCAAACTGTAGACCAGAGTTGAACCAAGGCCTGGTGACTACTCTCTCTGGGCTTCCCCATGCTACACCTGAGCTACACAGAGCTGCTGAATTCATAAACCAGATACAAGTGAGTCTAAATCAATTGGTCTGACTCCTCTGTCTATAGCAGGAAATGTGTTCTTTCTTTCAGCTTGCACAAAACAAAAGCCTGTATCAGGCTTACGGCTCCGCCATAATCAGGAGATGGCTATGCAACTGGATGAACCCAATGACAACCTCTCCCTAGAGCTGGGGGCTTTTCCCACTTGTTTGCTTTTTTAAATTGTAGACCTAAGCTGTCTCTCTACCTTTTGAAAACGACATAAGAAGTCTGAGCCCAGGGAGTTTCCCACCAGTAGTGCCTGCCAGGAACTGAAAGGGCCAATTAGCTGGGTCCCCTATTCAGGATCTCTCCTCCTCTCGCGACTTGCTGGGGACTCATAAATTACCCATGCTGAGGCAGACCCCGAGACCCTGGGCACCTGCTCACAGCTCTTCAGACACCACAAACTGAATGCGAGCTTCCCTCTGAGAGGGCCTGCGGGACTTTCACTAAACTTGCCTCAGTTGGAAATCAGTGGTTAACTAGGTCGTAGGCAGCTGATGGAAACTCTGAAAGAGTGAGTCTGCTAGGGACTTTTTGCTTCAGAGAAAAAAGTTTGTGCTTTAGACAAGGAGGAAGAGCTGGAAGAAGTTAGAAAAAGTCTAATGCTTTAAGAAACAGAAGAAAGGGAGGAAGTGAAGAAAGGAAGGGAGGGAGGGAAGGAAGGAAGGAAGGAAGGAAGGAAGGAAGGAAGGAAGGAAGGAAGGAAGGAGGGAGGGAGGGAGGGAGGAGGAAAGGAAGGAAGGGAGGAAGGAAGGGAGGGAAGAAGAGAAATTTTACACATTAGTTCATTATTATGGCCTGCTCTCCAAAATAAACAATGGTATTTTGGGGACCTGATATGTTATGATATGATTTTCATACTAGGGCCTGAATGTGTGAGAATCTTGATATGTACTTTTATAATGAGCCATATCCTGTGTTATCTCCTCTGATTATAATGGACATGAACTTAAACACAGGACCTTCTACTAAGAATTCAATTCCTTTTCCAAATCACTAAACTGAGGTATTGGTTTAGGTTTCCTCATCTCAAGTAAGTTTGGACTAAAACTTTTTTTAGTGTCCTTTGTGGCTTTACTAAATAAAACCTGGGATTTCTTTGGATATATACCTTAAACTCAGTATATTTAAAGGCAGAATTTTCAGCTTCTTCTTCACCCTATTTCTCTACTTGTGTTTGCAGTCTTGGGAACAGACTCACCTTCTGCTTGACCCAGGAGGATCTGGGACTCTTCCATCAATTCTATCTTGTCATAAAACACATTCTGCCAAGGCAGTGTCTATGATGTCCTCACACCTGCTGCCTTCATTCTCACTCTGAATGCCTATTCACAGACCCTCATGTCCATGACTGGCAGCGCTAACAATGTCACTCATTCCTGCTGCTGATTGGTGTCATTTTCCGCCCAGGCTACACACCACACTTAAAGGTCTAATTTGAAAACACTCTCAAAAAACTAACACTGCATATGGATACAATCACAAATCACCAGCTTATTATTCAAGTTCTACAATCTAGTGCAGCTATTCCTCTTTCTCCCTTGACCCTAGAAACTGCCCATTTAAGCCACAATGGACAGACTGCATTTCTATCTCCTTTCTATTTCATCCATGCTCTGCCTTCTATATCTTTCCTACTACCTTACCCCACTCTTGAAGGCACTGTCAAAATACCATGTCCCCCAAGAAAATTTTCAAGCAGCCCAGGTTCAAAATAACCCTTTCCACTCCTTTTACTTATTACAGGTTAGGTGTAACCATACTACAGACCTGCTCTAATACATTAGTCACATGCTGCTATCAAGCATTTGCATGGCTAATCAAATGCCAAATCAAGGTGTGCTGCAAGTGCAAAACATACACTTAAAATTTGGTATTGAAAATGTAAAAAAGATCCCTGGCTGGCTCAGTTGGTGGAGTGTGCGAGTCTTGATCAAGGGGCTGTGAGTTCAAGCTCGACACTGGGTGTAGAGCTTAAATTTAAAAAATGATGCAAAATATCTTATTAATCATTTTTATATAGATTGCATATCAAAATTATATTTTGGATATTTTTTGAAAATATTGGATTAAATAAAATATATTAGAATTAATCTCACTTGTTTCTTTTTCCTTTATTTTTTTTTTAAGTTTATTTATTTTGAGAGAGAGAGAAGGGGAGAGACAGAGAGAGAATGCAAATAGGGGATAAGCAGAGAGTGAAGAAGAGTGAGAATCCCAAACAGGCTCTGTGTTTACAGCAGAGATGCAGGGGACAATCTCACAAATTGTGAGATCATTACTTGAGCCAAAATCAAGAGTTAGATGCTCAAACTGACTGAGCCACCCAAGTGCCCCTCTTTTAATTTTTCAATATGACTACTAGAAAATTTAAAATTATACATGTGGCTTTTATTTCTATTGGACAGCACTACCATAGAACATTTGAAATTTCATATTGTATTGTCTTAATATTATCTATTAAAATGCCATCCTCCCTAGTAGATTGCAAACCTCAGTAGGAAAGTACACGTTATCCTGCGTTTTTTTGTTTTGTTTTGTTTTTTAGTATTGCAATATCATGTTTATAATACATCAAATTTAGTATTATACTTCTAGTAGATAAGAACAGATTGTACCTACCCTGAAACTACTATGAGAACAAGGTAGAAGTGTTAAGTAGCTCTTTCTGGAAAGTAAAGCTATCAGAGCCTCAGCTGCTGTTCTGTGAAGAAAAGGATTTAACAACTCTAGGACTGACCAAATGGATTTAAATTTGTACGAAGCCAAATGTGACCAGTAAGGTCTTTTATGCCACTACCTCTTCCATCCATGTGATTACCAACCTAAAACCTTCCACATATAATTTCAAAAATCTATAATGGTTCCTTATTGCTCATTACCATTATTTCTCAACTGTACTCACAGCCACTAGGAGCTTCTTGGAGGTAACTCAGAGTAGAGCCAAGAAGAGAAAATGACTTTTCCTAGATGAGATAAGTATGTGCATGGTAGACAGGAATGTTTTGTGGGTGGATGATACAGGGGACAAACAGCTAACTTTTGTATGTTTGCCAGCAATTTAGCAAAAGAAAACCAAAAAACGTTTTAAAATGTAGAAAAAGATGTCTGGTTTTTTTAATGTGAAAAACATGGATAGATACTAAACATAACAATATGTCATATATATAATAATTTTTCTAAAACTAAAATTTTAGTGTTTATAGCCTAATGTACTTGTATATTATTGGTATATCACAGATATTTTCTTATGCCATGAAACGTTCTTTGTAAATAAATTATTAAAGACTGGTTAGGTATATGAATGTACCAGGAGTTTTTTGTTGTTGTTGTTGTTGTTGTTGTTGTTTTAGTTGGACTTTAGTCTTGTTACTTTTCCTCATTGTTTTTGGTGTTGTAAATAAGGTATGTATGTTACAAACAAATTTTGGTTATATTATATTATTTCCTTAGAACAACTTCTATAACCTGTATTACTGGATTAAAGGGAGTGTCTGCTTTGAAAGCTTTTGATATACACAATCTTGGGTAAATGTACAGACTTGTATTTTAGTAAAAACAAAACAAAGAAACACTCTTTTTATTATCTCTTATTGCTATTCCAGAAAGATGGACTCAAAAGATTTTCTCTCACATTGCAGGAATAGAAGGTAATGCCACCCTTCCTTTGCTATTTGAATCGCTAATGATTTGGGATCTGGGCTCTAAGGAACAGTGAAATCTGTGATGAAACAATAAAACGAGAAAAGAAAATGGTTTAAGGAGAAGGCCAAAGGAATAAAATGCCCATGAGGGAGGAAGAGGGAAGTGTCAAATAGAAAACAAATCCAGACTTGGTGCAGAGACTTTGTTTGAAAGCATTCTCACAAGGCAGGGAAAGAGACTCTCACAATTAGGAAAGAGGGCTACTGCAGTAGAGAGAGTTCTCTCACCCAATGATCTGCAGATGTCTCTTGTCTCTCAAGTAAGGCCAAAAGAGGTTTTCATTCATAGGGAGGAGTAAACAAGGCTAAACGAAGGGAGTGTGAAGGGAGTGTCGGGGGTGGGATGTGGTGTGATGAGACAGGAGGCCAGAGAAGATTTTGCCCCTAATCCTGTCTAAGGAGGAGAATGAAGTTAGGTCTGGGCTGTATTCTGCCTAAGGCTGAGGATAGGCTAAAACTTGGGGAAGGAAAGACTTTTAACCAAAGTTTGACTAACTAGCATTTTATTCCAATTGGTAAGGCGGTATACAAAACATCTCAGCTAATCATTTATGAGACAAAGAAATGGGAATTTGGACAGGCTATGTCTGTCATAGGTAAACAAGTAGGGGTGCATCTGGGAGTCATATTATCTGTGCCATAAGGAAGAGTGCTTCTTTGCATTCAGTTGTTTCCAGAATCCAAAAGGGTAGGGAAATTTTCTTTCTTTTTTTTTTTTACAAATAGTTTGTCAAATTAGTTTCCACATAACACCCAGTGCTCATCCCCACAAGTGTCCTCCTCCATGCCCACCCCTCCTCCCCCCCACATCCACCAGTCCTCAGTTTTTGTCAGCATTCAAGAGTCTCTCATGGTTTGCCTCTCTCCCTTTCCCCACCATTTCCGCCCTTCTTCTCCCCCTTGGTCCTCCGTCAAGTTCCTCCTAATCCTCCTATACGTGCACACATATGGTATTTGTGGGTAGGGAAATTTTCTAACCTAGCTATTTTCCAGGAGCACAGGGCTCAAGTGAAATTCAAAACTGCCAGAAGAAAGGATTTTCCTGATTCAAAATGGTCAGAAAATGGTTGAAAAAGGGAGCTGGGGAACAGTTTCCCAGAAAAAATGGATACTGACCCCCGTCACTCCTGCTGCCCAAAGAGCTGTAGTGATGACCCCCTAGAGCAAAGAGAGTACTGGATCATCTCTGGCATACTGTCCATGTGGTGCAGATGTCCCTCCAGTGGATGTTCACCTACATCCAGAAGCTTCTCCAGTAGAAGTAATCAAGAGTAAAGCCTGCCGTGACTTTAAAAGATTTTGCTGGTTTCTTTCTAAATACCTAGACCTTAGGGAGCTGAACTCCTAGTGAACAGACAGACCTACAAGTAAACAAAGAAAATGTGATAAAAAGTAAATGTGATAAAAAGCAAATAAAACAGCATGAAAGAAAGCAACAAAGATGTCTACTTCAGGTAGAGCAAGGAGGGACAGGCTCTTCACGGGGGTGAGGTTTAGGCTTAAGTCTTAGCAATGAGCAGAAGTGAATGAGTTGGGGAGTAGCACTCCAGCTAACTGAAGGGCACCAAGGATCCCAGGAAGGCAAAGGAACAGCCCGGCAGCAGTTGAGTGCAGGGCACTGAGCAACCAGGATGGTTTAGTCTTTGAGGAATGAAGAGAAGTTCAGATTAGAATCCAAAGTGGAGAAGAAGTGATGACATATCTTGAAATGAAAGGATTACATGATGTGTACTCATCTTCTACTAATGCTCTCAGATGCTGGGTGGGGAACAAAATTGCTGGAAGACAAGGATGAAAGTGGAGCATTCTAGGGGAGAGATACAGTGGCTGGAGTAAAATTCTATCCTCATATCTATATATTGTTTTAATTGTCCCACCTTTATATGACTTGAATGCCTTGTGGTCTAAGTCATTATTCTTCTTCAAAAGTATTTTTGGCATTGTCACCAATTTTTTTTTTTGAGATACATTTTTAAATTATTTTGTTACAGTTCATTCTCCTCAATGTCCACTGAGATTTGGAAGAGAATTACCTCAAATATTTAACTTAATTTATAGAGAGTTCTCATATAAATAATACTGAATTGATTCTTACCAACCCGAAGGAATAGATTTCTCAGTTTACTGTTTTGTTTAAACATGCCCGTCAGTAATGTTTGGAACTTTCTAATGTCTCATGTAGAACTTAGATGAAAATTCTTCACATTTCTTTCTAAGTAGTTTATATTTTAAACTATTGTTACAAATTTTATTTTCTCTTTATATTTCCTTCTTTTGCAATTTATTTATTTTGAGAAAGAGCATGCACACGATTGGGGGAGACACAAAGAGAGAGGGAGAGAGAGAAAACCCGAAGTTGGCTCCTCACGCTCCTCACTGGCAGCCTGATGCGGGGCTCAAACTGATAAACGAAACTGACTGAATTCTAAGGTTATGAACTGAGCTGAAACCAAGAGTCAGACACTTAACCATCTGAGCCATCCAAGTACCCCTCTCCTTGTGTGTTCTAATAACATAATGTGATACTACATATTTTTGTTATCTTTTGCTGTTTTTAATAGTTTTGAAATTATTTTCTAAATGGACAATCACATCATCAATCAATATTGATAACATACCAATTTTCCATTATTTATCCTATTTTTATAGTTCCATTTTTATTGTGTGCTTATTTTAACAAATGTTTTTTTATTAAATGCAGGTGGGAGCAGCCATAATTATGTATATTTTGGCCTTGGTTTGAAACAAATATTCTATATCACATTTAGGAAATATTTTATTTTTATTTCACTAAATATTTTTTGCCTACTATTAACATTGGATTATTTACAATTTGTGTCTATGTGTGAATTTCATAATGTCATAAGTAAATTTCATTTATAGTTTTCTTTTTTATCATTCATTTAAGGTCAAAGTCATATTATCATCTTAAAATTAATTATGAGACTTTCACCTTTTAATTATACAGGAAAGCTATTTCTTTCAATGAAAGAAATAATTCACTTATTGAAACAGTTTGGTAGGTTAAGTAGTATTTTAAAAATAGTTATTTAATATTTTTTAAAATTTTTAAACAAATTTTAACTAAGATTTTCTATTTCTTTCTGAGTTTAGTATAATTAATTTTCCTGAAAGTTATTAATGTTCTCCATATATTCAAATATAATTATATAATTTTCTCAATATTATTTCCATTTCACCTATATGTGCATCTATTCTATTTCTTGAAATAATTTGAATATACATGTTCTTTTTTATTGCTTATGTTAGTAAGCATTTATCTCTGTTATTTGTTTTTCAAAGAAGCTAAACAAATAAATTAATTCACTCTTCTTAATTATTAATCTTCTTATTTTTAGCATCACTATTTTCTTTTTCCTCAAAATCTGAAGACTGTATAATTTAAAGAACTGTTTAGAGAAATATTTTATAAATTTTCATGTAGCTGCATGTTTTCTGTTTAAACATTCATTATTTATTTTGAGTTGTCTTTTGGGGGGGATCTTAGAATAAGATTCAGACAATGTTTTGCTTTTTATATTCTAACCACAAATAGAGAGTTTGGTAAATACCTGTTAAATACGTTTATAATTTTGTCTCCTTAGTCTGGTAAAGCCTAAGGGGGTTGCATAAAATTTGCCCACATTTTACCTTTTTATATTTTACTTACTTTATAATAGAAAGTTAATTCCATGATAAATTTTACCTTTTATTTTATAAGAATAGGATTTGTCCCACAAGATAATTCTCCCAAATATCTATGAATCCGAATTTTCATAAGGATCACTGCTTTTCTCTTCCCTCTCTTCCTCCTTCCTTCCTCCCTCTCTTTCTTTCTCTTTCTGTCTTCCCTTCCTCCCTCCTTTCTTTCCTTCTATCTTTTTTCCTTCTTTCTTTCTTTCCTTCCTTCCTCCTTTCGCTGTATGCTTTTCAATCTATACATTATGAATCTCCTTATTTAGGTATGTATCTTGCCAAAGCTTTCTTTCTTTTTCTTATTTTACTTTTAACCTAATCTGAAAGTAATAATCTAATAAAACAGGTAACTGTCTTATAACTGTATTACCTAAATGGTTTAATTTATATCTTTTGTGCTTTGTATTTAATACAAATCCTTCAGATGGTCTTGATGTCTTATCAATTGCAAAATGAATTATATTTTGCTACCCACATCCTGATTCTCTCCCAAAACTTGGGACGTGCAAATTTAATTCTAAAGTATAATTGTTACTTTTTTTTTTACTTTATAGTAAACACGTGTGTAGTTCATCCTGCGTTTTTCTCTATAATCAATTTGTTAGTAATATTATCAAAATGTATTTTTAAATATAGATGCAGGAAGGAGGTTTGCCAAAAAAATATTTTGTATAAGAAAAATAATGAAGGAAGACTTTCCCTGTCAGATGTCAAAAGATACTAAAAAGTGCAATAAGCTGAAAAATGTGGTTCTCCAGAAGAATACCTATCTGACCAGTGGGAAAGAGAAGTAAATTAAGAAACAGCCTCAGGAATTCAGGAAAATTCAGTAGATGAAAAAGATAGCATTTCAAATAGGAGGAGAAATGATGGATTATTCAGTAAGTGATACTGAGGAAGATAATTATATATTTGAAAACCATAAAGTTAGTCTAGGCCTTATTCCAGGAACATATATTCTAATGGGAAAAGACAAACTGATGAATAACATGAATTCAGGCATTTCTAAGAAAATAAAGGATATTAGAAGGGTAGAGAGTGCTCATCACGGTAGGGAATTGAGGAATTTTAATAGGGATATACAAAAAACTTTTTTAAAATTTTTTAATGTTTATTTATTTCTGAGAGAGACAGAGGAGAGAGAAAATCCAAAACCGGCTCCAGGTTCTGAGCTAGCTGTCAGCACAGAGCCCAATATGGGGCTCAAACCCACAAACCCTGAGATCATGACCTGAGCTGAAGTCAGACGCTGCTTAACCAGCAGCACCACCCAGGCGCCCTTACCAAAACCTTTTTTAGGAGAAATATCTACAAATCAACCGTAAAACTTGGGAAAGCACATTTCAGGCTAAGGGCTTGACTAGAAATGGGCAGAGCAGTCTTGGCTCTTAAAAAAAGGCCAGTCAAAAAAAAAATAAATAAAGCTAAAAACGTTAATCAAATTAAAATCCTTTTTAGGCTAGATTGGCAAATTTTATTTAACAACTACCTGTTTTAATAAAAGTGTAGAAAAATAATCACTTTTATATTCTTAGATTGTAGATTCATAAAATCTATTTGGGGATCAATTGGCAGTATACATCAACATATGTAAATGTATATCTCATAGTCCCTTTTCCTAACATTTATCTGATAGAAAAATTCACACAAATAAGCAAAAGAATATCTGTTGCAAACACTGATAATAGCAAAAGATGGAGACAAACATATCATGGCACAAATTGCATAATGAAATAAAAGGCAGCTGTTAAAATAACAAGATCTACTGATTTACTGATCTGGAAATGTTTCCACAATACACGTTATTGTTGTTTTACTTTATTTAAAATTGTTTTACTCTCAACAAAGTGGTTTTAAAGCGAATATCTTATATATATGTATATGGCAAATTCACAGCTAACATCATACTTAATGGTGAAAAACTGAAAGATTTTCCTCTGAGATCAGGAACAAGATAAGGATATCTAGCCAGTTTCGTTCAACATAGTATTGCAAGTCCTAGCCTAGTTCAATCACACAAGAAAAAAAAGGCACCCAAATTGGTAAGAAAGAAGTAAAAGTATCACTATTTGCAGATGAGATGATACTCTACATAGAAAACCCTTAGGACACCACCAAAAAACTATTAAAAGTAATAAATGAATTCACTAAAGTTGCAGGATACAAAATTAACAAATAAATCTGTTGCATTCATATACACTAATCACAAAGCAGCAGAAAGAGAAATTAAGAAAACAATTCCATTTACAATAGCACCAATAAGAATAAAATACCTAGAAATAAACTTAACCAAGGAGATGAAAGACTTGCCTTCAGAAAACTATAAAATACTGAAGAAAGAAATTGACAATGACACTAATGGAAATCTAAACCATGCTTATAAACCGCAAAAATTAATACCGTTAAAACGTCCATACTACCCAAAGCAATCTGTGGATTCATGCAATCTCTATCAAAATACCAACAGTATTTTTCACAGAACTACAACAAATAATCCTAAAATTTATATGGAACCACCAAAGACCCTAAATAGCCAAAGCAATCTTTAAAAAGGAGAACAAAGCTGGAGGTATCATAATCCCAAATTTCAAGATACACTTACAAAACTATAATGATCAAAACAGTATGATGCCAGCACAAAAACAGTATGGTACCAGATCAACAGAACAAAATAGAGAACTCAGAAATAAACCCACACTTACATGATCAATTAATTTGCAACAAAGGAGGCAGCAAACTACAATGGGGTAAAGATAGTCTCTTTAACAAATGGTACTGAGAAAATTAGACAACTACATGGAAAAGAATGAAACTACACCATTTTCTCTTATATCATAAACAGAAATAAACTTAAAATAGAATAAAGATCTAAATGTGAGACCTGGAACCGTAAATGTCATAGCATGAAACATGGGCAGTAATCTCTTTGATATCAGCCTTACATTTCTAGATAGGTTTCACAGGCAAAGAAACAAAAGCCAAAATAAAGTATTATGACTACATCAAAATAATAAACTTCTGCACAGTGAAAGAAATCATCAACAAAATAAAAAAGCAACCTACTGAATGGGAAGATAAACTCACAAATGAAATATCCAATAAAAGAATAAAATCTAAAATATGGAAAGGACTTATAACTCAACATAAAAAAACAATTTTTTAACTAAAACTTAAATAAAATTATTTAAAAATGAGCAGAGATTCTGAAAATAACTGTTTTACACAGTGTATGTTTAAGTAGATAAAATTTCAGGAGCAGCATGGTATGATCAATTGTTACTTAAAGTATAATTTATTTTAATATTATACACAAATATATATGCAATGCTGTATATTTAGACATGAATGGGTATGGGGAAAAGCCTGAGAATCTAATGTCAACATGTGGGTGTAATATATGAATAAAGCTTGAAAGTTCTCTCTAACATATCTTGAATATTATTTCTATAGCTTTAATTTTTTTTTATTTTTACTATTTATTTCTGAAGGAGAGCAAGAGAGACAGTGTGAGCAGGGAAGGGTCAGAGAGAAAGACAGACAGACAGACAGACAGAATCTGAAACAGGCTCCAGGCTCTGAGCTGGTTGTCAGCACAGAGCCCTATGTGGGGCTCGAACCCAGGAACCGTGAGATCATGACCTGAGCCGAAGGCAGCCACTTAACTAAACTTTAAGGCACCCAGGCACCTCTCTATTGCTTTTATGTTATAGAAATTCTTCATATGTTTTCCCATATTTGAAAAGAGTAGTGTCTTATTTCTGTGGCTGGGTACTGACTACTGTCAGAATTTTCGTCTCAGGTTTGAAGGTGAGCAGGTGACTGATGTGCATTCTCATTGTTAATATTGTTAATTCCCTTTCCACCAACCCAAGGTGTATGGGAAAAACGGCACATCCATTTGTGGGAAAGTCTTCATTGAGCCTTTTTTTCTCCCAGGAACCAGTTTTTCTGTAACTGTATTTGCTTAATAGCACCCCTCAAATCATAATATTATTGTCAAATAAGATGACTTTAGGGAGAAAATGAGGCAGCCATATCTTACAGTTTTATGATTGCCATCTCCCCTCTCACCCTGCCCAGGACTGGATTTTCCTTTCCCTTCTTAAGTGAATAAAATGTATTTCTGAAATTCTAGAAAAGTGATGCTTCTCTAAATCTCTGTCTAATGTGGTTGTTCTTTCATAAGGTGAAAAGTCAGAGCATTATTATATACATTTTCGATTAGCTTTGGATCCTGGAATAAGTTTTCATTTACTGTTTGGGGGCAGTGTACATTCAAAACTTTCGTAAGTGACCCAGTGGGAGCAAGAGAGAGATTTATCTTCTGAACCTAGATTATCATACTCTCAGAATGGACAGCTTCCACCTCAAAAAAAAAAAAATTAAGGTGCAATAAATACTACCTCCATTATTTCCATAAGATAATCTTTATTTCCAAAAGCAATTTGTTTTATTGACTATACCTATAAGAAAGAAAGCAGAGAGGCTTCTGCTCTTTTGAATAGTGTTATTTTAGGCAAATGGGGGATATAACATGCCACTATGTCCTACCAGTTTCTTGCTGTCACAGCATTTTAAATAATCAAGGACCTTCGTAAAGTGACTTCCTGTTATATATTTCCCACAGCTTCCTAGTAGATGTATTTCAGTTCTGTTAAATTCATCTTCTAAGTCCTATAAGCATCCCTTTCATGTACCACTATTTCTTTGTCTGTGTTCATGGTTTCAGTACCATGAGAAGGTTTACCTTTTCTTCCTCCACTTAAATAAATCTTTCTTATCTTTCAAGGTCCTACTCAATTCTTATCTGTTTTGAAGCAATCCTCACATACTTATTCATATTACTTCATCATAATTCCTACAGCACTTACAGTTGGTGCCATATTATTCCAACACCTAATTATATGTTGTCATATTGTGCTGTTCAACTTTCTTTGCTTTCATGGACTGTGAGTGCACAGGTAATATACTTCTATTAAATAACCTACAAAAAAGAGACACAAGATAGGCATTTATTAATAAGCAGCACAGGGATTACCTGATTACTGAACTGACTATAGGAAGTGAAGGCTACAACAGTAACTACTCAACTGCAGACAGGATGCCAGCATCACCTGCGTACTTCCGAAATCATAAGTAGCCTCTGTACCCTCTCATTCTTCCTCTACACCTTCACTGTGTCCATCTGCAGTTCCCACTCAAGGGGACATTCCCCTTTGTGAGAATCATCACTGCGGAGAGCAAAGGGCCTCAATGAAAGTGGCTCATAAGTTTCTATATGGTAGGGTGGAAAAATATTTGCATGGCTGAGCTAGACCACAGAGCATATAAGGCAGAGTAAAGACATAAATCCTTGAAAGATGGATTGTTTTCTCTTCCCTAATGAGAAATGTCTATCTGTGGGTAATCTCAGGATCCAGATAGGCCAAATTATGGAAAAATCTGAGACTCTGTGCTCATTCTACCTATATATCTGCTTTGGAACTTGGTGTTTTTCACTGAAGAATTTATCTTTACACCTCTTTCCATGTTACTGTGTAGGAGTTACGTCATTTTACCATTTCACACCCATTAGATGATATTATTAAAGAAAAATGGAAAATAGCTAAGTTTTGGCCAGGATATGGAGGAGAAGTTGGAACCCTTGTGCATCATTGGTAAGAGTACTGGTACCATGTGGAAAAGTTTGACAATTCTTCTAAAAGTTAAAAACAGAATTACCATATGATTCAGTAATTCTACTTCTGGGAATATATACAAAAGAACTGAAAGCAGGGACTCAAACAGATATTTGTAACTCCATGTTCATAGCAGCAATATTCATAAGAGCCCAAAGGTGGAAGCAATCCAAATATCCATCAGTACATGAATGAATAAACAAAATGTGATATACACAAGCAATGGAGGATTGTTTTGTGTTAGAAATGAATGGGATAAATGCTACAAAAGATTAAATACTGAAAACATGAGGGGCATCGACGTGGCTCAGTCAGTTCAGGGTCCAACTCTTGATTTCGACTCAGGTCATGATGTCATGGTTTGTGAGTTTGAGCCACACTTGAGGCTCTGCACTGACAGTGTGAAACCTGCTTGGGATTCTCTCTCTCCCTTTCTCTCTGCCTTCCCCCTGCTCATATAACCTCATGCACTCTCTCTCTATCAAAACAAATGAACTTAAAAAATATTGAAAGTGAAGTGATAAGTGATATATGATAAATAAAATATGCCAGGCACAAAAGAAAAAAAAAATTCATTATTTCACTTACATGAGGCACCTAGAATAGGCAATTCCATAGAGAAAAGAAAAACAGAATAAAGGTTACTAGGGATTGGAGGAAAGAGGGAAGAGGGACTTCTTATTTAATGTGTTTAGAGTTTCTGTTTGGGTCAATGAAAATGTTCTGGAAATGGTAGGTGGGGATGATTGCACAACATTATGAACAGACTAAATGCCACTGAATTGTACACTTAAAATGGTTAAAACAGTTAATTTTATGTTATGCATATTTTACCACAGTGAAATATGGAAATATTTCACTTTAAAAAGGCAGTTTTTTGGGGTGTCTGGGTGGCTCTGTCAGTTAAATGATCAACTCAGGCTCAGGCCATGCTGTCATGGCTTGTGAGTCTGAGTCGCACAATGTCTCTGTGCTGACAGCTTGGAGCCTGAAGCCTGCTTCGGATTCTGTGTCTCCCTCTCTCTCTGCCCCTCCCCTGTTTACACTCTATCTCTGTCTCTGTCTCTCTCAAAAATAAATAAACATTGAAAATTTTAAAAATACAATACAATAAAAATAAAATAAGAGGGGTTTTTTTGTTATATGGCTACTGTAATTCTAATTTTCATATAATTATTTATTTTTTGTTTCATTTGTTCCAAATAATTTTATAGGAGACACCATCTATATTTGTGTCTTTTAGGTTCCCAAGTATGAAAACCTCAGACTTCCCATTTGCCTGTCCCCCTCCATTATGCTACTCTCTTGGATATCTCAATGGCAGCCTTGCCCCAATCCTTCACACTGCTGCCTCAAAAAACTATGCCCTCTTTCCTGACCACACACTCTAGACATCTGGTTTTAACAGAGTGGTCATCCCATACACATGCAATCCGAGAGAATTCTATCATAATTAGGAATCAGAGTATGTTGCAAATGAAACAAGACACTTTCTGTACTGCTGCTACCTCATAAATGTTTCTACTTAATTTGATCAAGTTATCATAGGTTTAAACTATACTTCCTCATTTTACTCTTACCTCACTATTTATAGCCAGTTTGTGAGTTTATTTTTTAAGTAATTATTTACTTCCAACAAGTCTCTTTTTCTATAATCGTCTAATTAATTCAGAGTTGGGTCCATGACTCAATACACACAAGTCTACTTAGATACCATTGCCTGACAATCTGATCAACAGCTTTATGTTCTCTGTTCCTTCATTTCTCAGGTAAACATCCATCATTCATTCTCAGGTAGCATTCATCATTCTAGGCAATTCCAGTATTTTCTCATTATGACCAGGAGCTTAAGTAATTATGCCTTGGCTTAGTTACCTCAGAGATATCTCTTCAATGACTGACTGGCTTATAGTTCTTTATTCTTCAGAGAATTTTCCAGAGTTCTAGCAATTTCTGAAAGGATGAAGATGAAGTCAATGCTTTCTTATTATAACCAAGTACTTATTTCATTGTCCATTGTTAAATACCATTCTAAATCTTATAGCAGAAGCAAAATTATTATAGAGTCAAACTTGTTATATAAACAAATTTGACTTTAGCCATATGCTATTTATCCATAATGTTAATTCTGAAATTCCATTAACTTAATATGACTCCAAGGAGTAACTATTAAGAAAATATATGTTGATAGTAAAAACAAGTAAGAGCTCATTTCAATAAATAAAAAGTTTTGTTGTGACAGAAGACTGCATTATCATCAGCCACAGATACATAATGTGAGAAGGGACATGGAGAAAGAGAAAAGGAAAAGAGTTCAATTAATACACAAAAATCAGCCCTAACAAATCAAAGAAGAATATAGTAAGAAATCAGTAAGTTGTGTTATTAGGTATACAATTTTGAATCTCTCCCACAGGCTCTCAAAACATAGTTGGGGGAGATAAAATTATGTGAGCCAGAGGTGTGCCCTTTATAATTGCTTATGGGGTTCACAAAAAAACACAAAGAAAGCTTTTGATAGTACTTGGACACCATCTTGAAAAAGTGGATAGGATTGAATAAGTGTCAGAAGAGCTTAATGTCCATCCAAGCAGGAAAATCCACAAAATAGTGAAGCCTATGGTAAATGTGACTGGAGGTGAGCAGAAGAATGCTAAGATAATGGGAAGAACTTATTCAATACTGAACAAAGTAGCAGTAACTCCAACTTAGTCAATTGGTGGGTGCAGGCAGCCTGTAAGGGACTTTGAACACTAGGCTCTCTATATGAACAGTGGAGGTCCCATGATGGAAGGGATATTTTAGGAAAATAAATCTGGTGACAACATGCAAAATATTACAGATGGAGAGAGTCTAAAAAACAAAACAACAACAAAAAAAAAAAAAGGAAAGGAAGAAAAACTAACAATGGATAGAGACTGTGTCCTTATTAACCATGACTTTCCAGTGAATTGAAGTAGCAAGAGGAGTGGACATCATATTCCCACTATGTCAATGGGAAGAAGCAATACACTTTGTTTCACTGTTTGAATTGTTTTAAATCATACTATTTAAATACATGTGAGGTTTCATGAACTGTAGGGTTTTATACTTTACAATGGGGGATACTAAAGGTTAAGATCTGCTAAGTTAATGCTTTGAGTTTTTGTTAGTTTGCTTTTAAATGTGTAAGTATAACTTGAGTAACTTGAAGGAAATTACAAGTTATAAATAATCTTTCAAAATTATACATATTTAGAACTAAGTCAAAGAAAATTTATATAAAGTAATAATAACATGATCGCTAACTTTCACTGGATGTTTACTATGTACCAGCTACTATTCTAACTTTTTTAAAAATCAGCACAAAAGTCTCTATAAAGCAAGTACTATTTTTATCTCCATTTTACAGATGGAAAACCCAAGTCACAAAGAAAATAAATTTGTACAGAACTGCAGAGCTAGGAAGTGATAAAATCAAGATGAGAACCTGGGCAGTCTGACTGAGCCCCTGCTGCTAACCACCAGCCAACATAGTCAAAAAATGAATAATGAAGGAAATCCAACACTAAATCTCAGAACATAGTCACTGTGCTGTATACTGTATCTCTAGAACTGCAGTTAATAATATTGTATACTCGAAATTTGCCAAGAGAGTAGATTTTAAGTGCTCTCACTAGGAGGATTAAAAAGGTAACTGTGTGAAGCGATGGATGTGTTAATTGAGTGTAGTGATCATTTCACAATTTATAAATATATCACAAATTTTACACCTTAATTATATATAATCCTTACATATATAATCCTTATAAAAGAATCATATATAATCCTTATAAAAAGAAAATAATAAAATATAGTAACTCTATTAATAACAGTAATGGTGTTAATTAGGAGGCTGCAGAGTCTTCTAAGGATTGCTTTTATCACTATATTACTGCATGAAGTTCCCATCACTTGGCAGGAGAAACTAAGGCACAGAGAGGTTATTTGATAGAATATTCTAGAAATGCTGGGCTTAAGCATGAACTTTCTCAGGGCTTCAATACTCTTCCACTTTACATAGTACATACTGAATTACCACTAAAAGTCAGCAAGTAATGGAAAAGAAAGTAAAATGTCCCCAAAGAGAGGAAAGTCACAAACAATCAAAACTGAGGGAAATGTCAAAATTAACAAATATTACCTGCAGAAAATGAATAAATTAGGTACTCATAATGCTCTATTATTTTAAATTATGGCATCTCTAGCTGAGCTGGGAAGGTTCTTTTTTTTTCGTGGTTATTGTATCTTTAAAAATATGAATTCCATCTCAACTGTCTCCTTAAATAAGATTAATTCACAGCATTTCCCATTTAATTGCTTTATCTGTTTTGGTCCATTAGATTCTATTCGAGAATATAGCTTTTATGATAAATTAAATTCTAGGGTTTTATTTTGACATCTAAGTTAATTTTTAATTCTGTAAAAAGTTCTGCCCTAAGCAATTCTGTTCTTTCAGAAGTGCTGTGGAAAAAATGGTATTTGGAGCATTATAAGTTATCCATGAAACAGGTATTTCACAACCAACCAGCATGGGCTTTTTTGGGGTTTTCATAGTCTCAATCTCTAAGGAAAGTTCTCTTCAATGTTTGTGTATTAACTTTACCTAAGATTTCTAAATGGAGACTTCATCAGAGAAAGTTGCATGGTTGGTGCACACCTGACTATCAGGAATCAGAGCCTTGCTAGGAATTAGAGGGATACAAAAAAAGTAATAAAAAAATTAGGGCTTACACACATGTAAGAAGAGCAGGGAGAGTAGAACGTCAGGATGGCTGTGGTCACAAGGCTGGCAAAACAGTCATTGATGACTTCAGCCTGAAGTATGAAATGGATGGCTGGCAGAGAAATTGCTTCAATATCCAAGTTTATAGGAAGGTCCTACCACTGTCTTAGTCTACTTCATCAGAGTGGGAGCTCATACAGGATCTAAGAAGCCACTCACTTTGGCTTCCATAACTTCTCAAGACCTGGGTTCTCTTCCACCCTCTGTATCAAGAGGTAAATAGAAAAGGGGGTTCTGGGAAGTGTAGTTTCTGGCTTTTCCCAGTGGTTAGAATTTGGCAGTTATGATGTCCAGATGACAAGGCAGCCTCTCTTATGAAACACAGAATGTAATGGGCCATTTCATTACACATCAATGACAGTCCTATACTCTTCCACCTCTACAATGAGACTTTATCTTAAAAGTAGCATACTATATTGAAAATCAAACCAGTCACTTTCAACCTGGGCATCTATTAGGTAGCTGGCAACGCGATAGGTAGTATGAATAAGATGACTCCCCCTCCCTTTTTTAAAGCGCACAATTAAATCATGGTCTGAAAAAAATATTTTAGTTCTGCCAAAAAATTTAACACAGTTTGAATGTTGAAACGTAGCAATAATTTGTATCTGATTGTCTGAAATCAAGATTGATTCAGAAATTTTAAGACATTTGAAAGCATAATTGTTTCACACATTTAAGATATATGGTATCTATAAACCTTGAGTAACAAGAAAAGGACAATTCTACTACTTAGTATTGTATTTATTAGTGGACTATTTGCACTTGACTGGCTTGTGAGAATCTGAGCCTTCCAAAGAATAGGACATACAATTTTGTGCCTCAAAACTTTTTTCTTTTGTTTTAAGTTTTGAACATACAGTTTTCTACTATAACCATCTGTCTCCTGACTGTCTTTGCTGACAAGTAGTCTAGTATACTTTGAAATCTTGGGAGGCAGATACCCTATCTAGGACACCTTCTATTCTTATTGACCAACAGAATTCTAGATACCCAGTAGAGATTCAACACAAGTGTATAGAAATAGTATTTACAATAATTTAAACAATATAGTCCTAGACAATACTGAGAATGTGGGCATGTGAGCTCTAGGAAGGTGATGGCAGTGTCTCACAGAGTGGCATGTACTTTCTTGGGAAACTTTCTCGCAATGGCTCAGATGATGGCCCTTATCCTTGCAGCCTCAGTAACCTGCCTCCATCAGCACATTGTGACTCTATCCATCTTTCTAAAACATATCACCCTAACAAAACTTGTGAGACTGAGGAATAAACTCAAGATATCAGTTTATTCATTTATTGTAAACAACACCTTTCTCCTGGGAGAATAAATTCCACTCACAGTAAATGAAATACGCAAAGTCTACCTGGCCAATTATTTTCTTCTCAGGAGAAGGTCTATGTGGGAAATGAGATAATAATAACTGGTAAATATTTGATTCAGAAAAAAAGTAGTTAATGGAATTAATATTAGTCTCAGATCAGAATGGTCTTGTCAAACAGAACCAGAACACATGAAATCTATTAGGTATCTCATTTGGCATACATCTACACAGTATGGAGTTGCCAAAGGGGACAGAACACCCACAGCCCTTTATCTGAAATTTTCTTCCCTCTGAGCAGAATCTTGAAGGACACTGCCAACATATGTCGATGTGGATCTCATTTTTTAACACTTTTCCTCCATGGCTGACCCAACTCCTTGCAGTTTATATATTCTTTCAGATGATAGGCAATGGTTGCAAACTTAGGAAAGAATCTATTTCTTTTAGAAAGACTTGATCTTTCTAATCTACTCCACAATGTATGGATTTTGCCATTTTGCTTTTGATGGGCATTTGTATTTTTCTTGTAAACAAAATACCTAATACTTAGGTATTTTGCTACAATATTAATATCCGTAATTTATCAAGAGATAAATTTTGGGGGCCCCTGGGTGGCTCAGTTGGTTAAGTGTCTGACTTTGGCTCAAGTCATGATCCCATGGTATGTGGGTTCAAGCTCCATATTGGGCTCTGTGTTGACAGCTCAGAGCCTGGAGCCTGTTTCAGATTCTGTGTCTCCCTCTCTCTCTCTGCCCCGTCCCTGCTTGCACCTGTCTCTTTCTTTCTCAAAAATGAATAAAACATTAAAAAATTTTAAGAGATATATTTTATGTCAGATGTCATTTATGTACTTTATATCTTTTTTTCCCCTCCTAGCAACTTTGTAAGGTAGGCACCCTCAAAAAGCATTTATTGATAAAGACGGTGAATTCAGAGTGGTCAGCTCTGAACCAAATCATTCCGCATTATGAGTAAGCAATCCAGATTGTGGAGTGGTCTGTTGACTTTAAAGCCTGTGCTTTAGAAACTCCAATAAACTGCACTTCAAACACTGCCTTTCTTTAGACATAAGCTGTAGTATTCTCTTTTCCTTCCTATTTCCTCTTTTCTCTGGAGTAGAATTTTACTGAATCCAGAATATATTGGATATTACCTCAGCTATTTCAACCCCTAATACCTTCCATTCATATTTACAACAAAATCTGCTATAGAGTTGAAATTTTCTAAACTGGGTATCTTTTTCAGAAGGAAATGCTAAGTAGCTTTGTCCTGAATTACATAGTTGAAAATAGATTCCAAGCCCTCTACATACTTCTTGCTGGGTATAGTCTTTAAAGGTCAAACAGTGCTTGAGTATTCTCATATGCTCAAGGGATAGTCCAGGGCAGTTACTGGGAAAGGGAAGCTCGCTATCCATAGATGGTGCAGGAAGCATGCAAAACTCTCCAATGGCTACTTATCTCACTTAGAGTAAACCTTTACTATGTCTTGCTGTTGGTGCTATGATTTACAAGTTCCCATATGGACTAGCCTCCTGTTATCTTCTACCTTTAACTCCATTGCTTTCTTATTTTCTCCATTACGAAGTACACTAGTCCCCTCATTCTTCCTAAAACTTTCCAGTCACTGTCCCACTTCAGTGCATCTAAAATTCCCTCTGCCTGGAAAGTTCATCTTCAGGATAATATCTGCATGACATTACTCTCTCTCCCTTTCTCTTCACTTCTCACTAGTGAATCTAAATTTTTTTACTCCCTCTGTTGAACATTTTGATTCCTACAAGATTACCTAACATAAAATAGGTCAATAAATACTTCTGAATAATTAATAAATGAACATTGAGTTTCAGTTAACTTATTTTTTTAAATCATAGTGAATGGTTAAGTGTAGAACGCAGACACCCAATGAAACAGAAATGGACGCAGAAACATATGGTCAAATAATCTTTGACAAAATAAGAAAGAATATCCAATGGAATAAAGACGGTCTCTTCAGCAAATAGTGCTGGGAAAACTGGACAACGGCAGGCAGAAAAATGAACCTGGACCACCTTCTTACAAAATACACAAAAATAAACTCAAAAGGGATGAAAGACCTAAACGTAAGACAGGAAGCCATCAAAATCCTCAAGGAGAAAGCAGGCAAAAAACTTTATGGACTTTGGCGGCAGCAGCTTCTTACTCAACACATCTCTGGAGGCAAGGGAAACAAAAGCAAAAATAAACTTTTTTTGTAAGTATTTTATAATACTTCCCTCGTATGACCATCTTTGCTACATGCCTTGTATTACCATCTTTGCTGCATCCCAAAGATTTTGGGCTGTCGTGTTTTCATTTTCACTGGCTTCTATGTACTTTTTAATTTCTTGGTTAACCCATTCATTCTTTAGTAGGATGATCTTTAATATCCCAAGACAAGTATTCATTGTCTTCCCAAATTTTTTCTTCTGGTTGCTTTCGAGTTTCATAGAGTTGTGATCTGAAAATATGCAAGGTATGATCTTGATCTTTTTGTACATGTTGAGGGCTGATTTATGACTCAGTATATGATTTATTCTGGAGAACGTTCCATGTGCACTCAAGAAGAATGTGTATTCTGCTGCTTTAGGATGATATATTCCGAATATATCTGTTAAGTCCATCTGGTCCAGTGTGTCATTCAGAGCCATTGCTTTCTTGTTGATTTTTTGCTTAGATGATCTGTCTATTGTTGTAAGTGGGGCGCTGAAGTCTCCTACTGTTATAGTATTAGTATATTAGTATCAATGAGTTCCTTTGTTTGATATTTTTATATATATTTGTTTTATTTATATACATGTTTTATTAATATACATGTTGTATTTATATATTTGGGTTTCACATTGGGGGCACAAACATTTACAATTTTTAGGTCGTCTTGGTGGATAGACCTCTTAATTATGATATAATGCCGTTCTTCATCTCTAGTTAGTCTTTATTTTAAAATCTAGTTTGTTTGATATAAGTGTGGCTACAGTAGCTTTCTTTTGACGACCATTAGCATGATAGATGGTTTTCCATCCCCTTACTTTCAATCTGCTGGTGTCTTTAGGTCTAAAATGAGGCTCTTCTAGGCAGCATATAGATGGGTCTTGTTTTTTATCCATTCTGATAACCTGTGTCTTTTGATTGGAGAATTTAGTCCATTGATATTTAGAGTGAGTACTGAAAGATATGAATTTAGTGCCATTGCGTTGCCTATTGACTTTTTATTTCTGGTGGTGTTCTCTGGTCCATTCTAGTTTTTATGCTTTTGGTCTTTGTTTATTTTGTTTTATCTTTTCTCCACTCAAAGGGTACCCTTAAAATTTATTTTTTTACTTTATTTTTAATTTATTTCTAGGAGAGAGAGAGAGAGAGAGAGCGTGAGCAAGGGAGGGTCAGAGAGAGAGGGAGTCACAGACTGAAACAGGCTCCAGGCTCTAAGCTGGCAGTCAGCACAGAGCCCGACACGGGGCTCGAACCCATGAACCGCGAGATCATGACCCAAGCGAAAGTCGGACACTTAACTGACTAAGCCACCCAGGCGCCCCATCCCCTTAAAATTTATTGCAGGGCTAGTTTAGGGTCAAGAACTCCTTTAGTTTTTGTTTATCTGGGAAACTCTTAAGTCTCCTTCTATTCTGAATGACAACCTTGCTACATGAAGAATTCTTGGCTGCATTTTTTTTTTTTTTTTTTTTACAGCTAAGCACATTGAATATATCCTGCTACTCCCTTTTGGCCTGCCAAGTTTCTGTGGCTACATCTGCTGCAAACCTGATCTAGCTTCCTGGTTTTTTTTGTTTGTTTGTTTGTTTTGTTTTGTTTTTTTTTTTTGCCCCTTAAATATTTTCATATATTCTTTTCTCATCTATGTATTCTATGAATTTTATTAGGAAATGCCTTGGCAATGGTTGGTTTTTATTGAATCTAATGGGAGTTCTCTGTGCTTCTTGGATTTTGATGTCTGTGTCCTTCCCCAAATTAGGAAATTTTTCTGCTATAATTTGTTCATGTAATCCTTCTACCCATTTTTCTCTCTTTATCTTCTGGGATTCCTATGATTCAGAAGATATTCCTTTTTAATAAGTCGCTGAGTTCTCTAAGTCTTGTATTGTGCTCTTTTGCCTTAGTTTCCCTCTTTCTTTTCCCCTTCTTTATTGTCCATAATTTTATCTTCTAAATCACAGATTCACTGTTCTGCTCATCCATCTTTGTCACAGTAGAATCCATTCAAGATTGCATCTCCGTTATAGCATTTTTAGTTTCTTCCTGACTAGATTTTATTTATTTTATCTCCGTAGAAAAGGGTTCAATGCTTTTTTCAATACCAACTAGTATTCTTATTATCATGAACTAAATTCTAGTTCAGATATCTTGCTTATACCTATGTTGATTAAACTCCCGTTACTTCTTCCTCTTCTTTCTTTTGGGGTGAATTCCTTATTTTTTTTTTATTTTGGAGAAAGAAAAAATAAAAAAAAATTAAAAATTAAAAACAAAACAAAAAAATCAAATAAAGGAAGCTACTAGATCCTAGGTGTGTTTCTGTCTGTTTGTTGAGAGAAACTTGATAGAACAGAGAAAAAAGGAAAAAAGGGAAGAAAAAACTTAAAAATTAAAAAAAATATTTAATATAGAATAAAATGAAATAAGGAAAATGAAATAGAATAACATTTTTTTAAATAAAAAATAAATTTTTCTTTCTGTATCTAAAAATGAGGAAAAGGAAAAAAGGAAAAAAAGAAAAATAATTCATGCAAAAATGGAAGCAAAGAAAATGAACAAATAAATGAATCAGCAAACAGAATAAAACCCAGATGAAGTTACATCTAATTTCCCTGAGAACTGAAACTCTGAAGCTTTCTATAGTCCATACACTAAGCAGATGAAGTGACTTGTGCTGGTCTTCTAGAGGATGTGCTTGGAGCATGAAGGTGGGAGAGGTGGAAATGGCTTCACTCAGCTCCCTGTCTCTGGCACAAGAACTCTGCACTCAACCTAGTTCACCTCCCTGCACCACGTACCTGGCAAGTTCTATGGCTCAAGTTATGCAGATTGTTGTGTCAATCCTCAAATCACTTTCCTAGGTGTTCAAAATGGCTTGTTGCTAATCTGTGTTTCAGGGATGAAATGAGCTCAGGGTATCCATAATTCTCTGACATCTTAACTCTAAACCGTGTGTAATACATTTTAAATTTAACTTGCAAAAATAAAAGGATCTAATATTAATCATTTGATCACTTAAAGTGTGTGGAGATAACTATGTTACCAACAGAATACTAAATATTGTGATATCTGCAGAGATATTATAATAGCAATATACTATTTATATACTATATGGAAAGATAAAAATAAAACGCACGAATAAAAAAAAAAAAAAGGAAACCAGGGCTAAACTGGAGATATTTGATAACAAAGGCAAAAACAATTCCTAGAGAGGAGATTGAAGGAGACTGGTATAATCAAGAAAGTCTTCATGGAAGAGAAGGCCCTGGAAGAACAGGTAGAATTTGAGTAAATGTTAAAGAACTGATGCAAACCAATGTGACTAAAATAAATAAATAGGGTAAAAAAAAAAAAGATGAAAAAGATGTCTAGTTTTAATTTTGTGTTTTACTAGTCTACAATTGATCTCTCTTGATCTCAGATTTCTGAATGGAAAATGCAACTAATAATGCTTATCTTCCAGGATTTCTATGAATATTTACTAAGATGGTATGTAACACAGCTCCCAGAACTGTGCTCAGAATGGTATTCTTAGTCACTCATGTGTTCATTCTTGGAAGATGTATGTCTCTCCTGTATATGAAAGATGGAGTTAAGTTATGAAAACTGAGAAAATTAAGGTAATGTGTAGCTTTCACTGTGACAAAGGTCAAGATTGTGAGATGTGAGTTTCAAGTCATCTTAGGATCAGAATGATCATCTCACCCTCTTCCACTGAGACCTCACAATATGCCTCATCAAGAAATTATTTTATTTAGTTATGTGTCTATTCTTTTCATGAAAATTTGAGGGAAAGAGATTTCTCACTACACCACAGACATTATCATTACCCCTAGTCCTTGTACTGAAAACCCTGGTCAGAAATGGATTCCCATACAGGATACCCCGACCTACCTTCACCATCAACTCTTCTTAACTAAGTTTAAAACTAACTGAATGTTTGCATCACTCCAAAATTCAAATGTTGAAACCCTACCCCTCAAAGTGATAGCATTAGGGAGGTGGGACCTTTGATGACTGATTATTGGATTTACATGAGATGTGAGGTCCTCATGATGAGATTCATTCCTGTGTAAAAAGAAACTGAAGAGCTCTATCATATGCTCTTTTTCTCTCTCCCTCCTTCCCTCCCCTCCTCTGTCATCCTTACTGCTAATATATGAGGATACAGCAAGAAGGCATCCAGTTTTCTGTAAACCAGGAATGGGGCTTTCACCAGGGACCAAACAGACTAGTAACTTAATTTTGGACTTTCCAGCCTCCAGAACTGTGAAAAATAAATGTCTGTTATTTAAGCAGCTCAGTCTAGGGTATTTTTTTACAGTAGCCCAAGCGAAGACAAAGTTCTTGAGAAAACCACAGGAATCAATGCAATTCAATCATACAAATGATTGAAACAGATTCCAGCACTAAAACTTCTGCTGTGTATATTCGTTATTTAACTTGACAAAAATCACTGGAATGTCTGATAGTAAGGCTTCCTTTCTTCTCCCCAAAATAATTTTTCTTCTATATTTTTGTTCTTTTACAACTTTTTCTAAGATGATTATCTAATTTTCTAACCACAAATTCTATGAGTTCCAAAATTAGGAGAAATGTCATTTATTCTCTACCCTCTGCCATGTACTAGCTTACATTCACTTACTTTGTTCAAAGTTTTCTTTTTCATAATCTCCGTCCCTCCAACCTCACCTCATATGACCTGTTGCCTTCCATTTCTTCATTTAATTTTGTGTGGTGATTTGAGTCTTCTCTGGTCAACTCCAGTTATCATAGGAGGGATGGCAGCAGAGTTGAGATTAGACCAAAATCTAGTGGCAGGTGCTGTTCTTCACTCAGAGCAGGTGCACATAAAACCAGAGGGATACTTCACACAGGCAGAGCCATCAGCTTGCTCGGCATAGAGGTAGCTGCCACGGCCTTGCTCAGAGCTCATTGTTTTAAATGGAAGTCGGCTTTAAACATTAATTCAGATCGATTTATTCAAAAGTGTTTAAGGTTGATCTGAGTTTATCACTACAGATGTGGTTGGGCCTTTACCATTTAGCATAATGTTTCATCAGTTGCAAAACCAAATACACCCAGGTGCCATGTGGTGCCTTGTTTACAGGGATGTTGGGGTCTTTTATAGCAAAGCAGAGACTAGGATAGAAGGTTTGCTGGAGAACTTGTTTTCATAATACTCTGAGGGGGTTAAAGTTTATGAAGATTTTAAATCTTTTCTCTTGGCTTGAATTATCTTTTTTTTTTTTTTCCTTTTTGCCCATCCCTGTCTCCAAAGAAAGCAATAAGCCTGTCAAAGGAGGAATTAATTAAGCAAATCAATCAGTCAGTTTTATTAAGGAATTACAAAGCCCAAGTGGAGCATTAATTATTCAGATAATGGGACATCTCTGAGCCTTTCTTTTCAATTATTGATAAGCTGCTATCTATCATCCAGACTGCTTTAGTACTGATTTAGCTATGAATGAAGCCAGGTCATTCAGCCAGAGCATATGCTAGTTATAAGCAGTGCTGGAGGGTGGGATGAAGGAAAGGGCTGTGGCTCTGTGTTTCCCCCATTGTGAGTGCAAACCATAACCACCTTGAGGCAAGGACCAGGGATACATGGCAGGCATCTCAGTGGAAGACTTGTCATGCTGGTGTCATCCAATTGATTAATGATGGGCACCAAGGCAATGGTGCTGGGGGTTTCTATTTCTTTGCCACACCTAAACAAAGTAGCCTTTATAATAAAGCCAAGTCATAGTTTTAACAGCTAAAAGAAAAAAAAATGCCTTTCATTTTACATCTAGAGAAACTTTAGATCTTTTCCTCTCCAGCATCAGAAATAAAAACATTACTTTCAACCTCAGATTATTTGGAATGCCCTTGGTTTTAGTGTTTACATGTGTACTGCCCTTTGCCCAACCTTTTCTGATTTGTGTGAGTTCAATCACATTCTTTCTTTTTTTCAAAGATTTATTTAGTACCTACTAGGTGCTAAATCCTGACAACAAAGCACTGAGACCTCGAGGTACTCATGGTGCTCTAAGGCATTTACTGATAAAATATATATATATTTTAAACAGACAAGCCCATCAGTCCCTTGAAAGTGAGTTCAAAATAAACAGAATCAGGGATTTCAGTGTAGGAAAGAAGATCACAACAATAAGCACACTAAACAGATAATTTGTTCCTCATATATTAAAGAAGAAAATGTATAAAATCCAAAGGGCCCATCAAGACTTTAAAGAAACTTCTGTGGAATAAAACAATACATGGCAGATAAGGGGAGGTTTGAGAGCTGAGGAGCATTTCTGGCTTTTTATATCACTAATGGTTTTGTTTAGGGCTCACTGGCCACAGATAGATACATTTCTTGAACTTTATGTGCTCAAGCCAAATCCTGAAACATTAACAATATATCTCAATACTTAGAAAATTCGGGAGTCAGCAGCGACTTATTGGAAAACTGTTAAGCAATACTGCAAAACTACCTACTTCTAAGTGATCTGTCCCTGCCCTGAACTCTCACAGAACTTTATATTATTCATATACCACTTAGCATATCCTGTGGACATTCAGGCAAAGGCTTTAAGAATGATGCCATATTAAAAGCTCCTTAAGGAAATGCCAAAAGCATAACCCATAAGATAAAACACCTGTAAATAGAACATTAACGTTAAAAGTGTTTGTTCTTGTAAGCAAGGTCTTCTAGTTGAAGGTGATGGATCAATACTGATGTTCATCTCCTTTTGTCCCTCTCTTCTCCTCAACATCTCTCTAAATATAAACATTTTTAAGGCAGTAAAAAAAAAATACAAAATGTAAAAACTAACAGCAAATATAATGGGAATAGTATCACCAGTTTAAAAGAAACACTTGTAAATTTCAAGAATCTGGACTGCAAACAGAGGTGTAACTCACATGGAAAGACAGAGACTACTACTGGTTTGAGTGCACATGAAAGGATCTAAGGGCAAAAGAACTCTTTGTTTTCTCTCTGTAGAATGTATAGAAGTTCCAGATTCAGAGAAAGTCTGAATATAGAACAGTTTGCCTCCTACTCCCTCCCCTACTTTCTCCTGAACAAAATGAGTTGTCTGTATGTTTACCCCACTTTCTTTATGCTTTCCTTTATTTATTTATTTATTTATTTATTTATTTATTTATTTATTTATTTTTGAGAGAGAGAGACAGAGTATGCATGAATAGGAGATTGGTAGACGGAGAGAGCAAGAGAGAATCTCAAGGAGGCTCCATGCCATGTGTGGAGCCAATGCAGGACCCAATCTCACAATCATGAGATCATGACCTGAGCCAAAATCAAGAGATACTTAACTGACTGAGCCAACAAGGTGACCGACCCTTTTTGAGAGAGAGATGTTTACCTCACTTTCTGATTTCCCACCCCCACATTTTGACCCCCTGTAATAACTACAGTGGTTCTTTGCCCATTGGTACTCCTTTTAAGTACCTGTTCAATGAAAGAAGCCCAACGACATTTATCTCACACTATACTCCGCTACTTGCAGAGCTCCACTTAATTTGAGTGATCAGATGGGGTGCCTGGGTGGGTCAGTCAGTTAAGTGTTCGACTTCAGCTCAGGTCATGATCTCAGGGTTCATGGGTTTGAGCCCCACATCAGGCTCTGTGATGACAGCCAGCTCAGAGTTTGGAGCCTGTTTCAGATTCTGTGTCTCCCTCTCTCCGACCCTTCCCTTCTCAAAATGTCTCTCTCTCTCTGTCAGAAATAAATAAATTAAAAAAATTTTTTTGAGTGATCTGATCATCCCACTGGGATTTAGGAATACTGCTAGATGCTAGTGTGCTAGGATCAGGCTCAGTTAGCTAAAGTAATACAAATCAAACTAGTTAATATGGAAAGCATTTTGGCAACTTTACCTGTAACTCCATTCAAATTCAGTTGCAATTTCATCAGGTAGGTTTTGTGCTGTCACTTGTATCAAGAAGCCTGAGCACTAAATGTGCTCAGGGGTACAGTGGTATATTGGCTGTCTCCTAAAAAACAGCCTGACCCATCACATAGAAGTCAAGCATAAGCCCTTACATTCCTAGATTATTTCCTGTTTTCTACCTCTGCCTCTGATGATAGATCAATAGCAATGCGTTTGAAATGGAATTTGACTTCCATGATCAATTTGGTACAGAATTTTAATAAAATGATTGGGTGGAAAGGATCTTACTTTCCATTTCCATTTGGGTGTTCTTTGCCCTTTTGCTCAGAAAATGACTCTTGCATCCATCTCTCTCAATCTACCAGCCTGGTGGTCTAAGCCTCAGGTGAGCACCAGGATAATCCTGCAATACTGTTAGACTCTCTTTCCTTTCCAGCTCTGGAACAACAGGGTCCTTTTGTGATACCCTCCTGCCTCTTGCCTTCGGTTCCTTCAAATGACACAATCTCTCTATTCCTCCCTAACGGCATTGGCTTCAACTGTGACTGCAAAAGGATCTGTTATGTTTAGGGACAGGTTAGTAAAGAGAACAGAACAACTGGCCTTCATTTTGAACTTAAGTTTCATGGCAGGGTGGTGGGTCTTTTGTGTGTTCTGTTTGGTGGTTCTCTAGGTGTCAGTCCCGGACTGGTCTTGGTATTTGAATACTTTTCAAAGCTCTTTTTGTGTCAAAAGCTGGAACTTCAAGTATTATGAACACAGCCTCTTGATAAGACAAAAATTAATTCATTGCTTACTGTTGGAAACATCACACCACTTTGCCAAAGTCTTGATGGAGGAAGGCAAGGTCAACCTTTATTGACTTCAGGCAGGTCTTTCAAAGCAGGGGGTTGATTAGGACTAGGTAAGAATTATGAAACAATGTCTGAGATTGATGGAAACAGCAAGAGAAGTACTCTGAGACAAGGCATTCAAAGGATCTTAAGGCATAAATTGCTGATGTTTTCCATTGAAGAGTAGAGTCTTTCAGGAAGTTCTTGTGAAGAATGATGAAAACATTTGCCTGGGCAGGAGACTTTTGAAAGAATTAAGCCATGCTAATGAAGACTTAGAGACAGCAAATACATGCTAACAAAGAAAGAAGAACTGCACAGTCATGTTATCGTAGAAGGTGGTTTCCATGGTCAGTGTCCAGGCTATATGCAGAGATTGACAGTTTCAGTTCTCATTTGTCAACATGGCAGATAATTATTAAATTTTCTGATCATTTTGCCCATTTGCTTTGGAATTTTATATTAATTACCTCTAGTTGATGCTCATTCATTCCATTAGTGACACTGAGGACACTGGCGCTTAGCAGGCCTGAGTTTTGAATCCACATTCTACCATTTCCTAGCAATGTCACTTCAATCAAGTTACTTCATCTTTTCTGCACCTCAGTTTCCTCAACTGTAAAACTGGAATAATACTGTTTACCTCAAAGAACAGTAGCCTGAATGAAGACAGCTGGGCTTCACAGTGTTAAGATCTCTTTATGTCATTGCTATATATGTACATAAATACTGGTTTGCATCCACATTCCTTCAGTTTTTGTCTAAATCCTCATTTCGCGATTTGTTTTCTTCACATTTTGCTTACATTCTCACTTTGCCCTCTCATGTCTTCCTAAATTTCTAAGGCACTGACAATCTTTTATGAATATCTAATGTATTAATTGGTGCATTCTTTTGATATTTATGTAGCCTCAAGCATGGTGGATTGGAAAGAGCACTGAGAGTTTAAGTCAGGAGCTCCTGACTTAATCCTTAACTCAGGTATTAGCTCTCCCTATGACCTTGGGCTGAGACAGCCATACTGAAGTTTGCCTCAGTTAGAGCTTTGGTTCTTCAGCAAACCCTGCTGAGCTTTGAAGCACTTCTGCAAAGAGCCATACACTCATCCACACAACTTGGTTAATAATTTCATGGAGTTTCCTGATGTATCTGCATGGAACCTTTGGACATTTTCCGGGCATGATTTGAAAAACACTGCCATGAAACTATGGCACAAATTTAAGGGAACTCACTTTTTATTCTATTCATTAATTTATGCCACAAATATTTATTTTCAGCTTCATAGGAAGTCAATAAAAATGACTGTAGGGATAGAACACAATTTTATTTTTGTCTTACAAGTCTTAATGATTCTCAAGTTTTCAAAATGAAAGCAAAGTTTCTCCCCTTTTCCACACTAACCCCTCAGCATGCACGCATGTGCGCGCGCGCACACACACACACACACACACACAGACACACACACACACACACCACCTCCACCACCATCCACAGCTGCAATGCTTCGCAAGTTCCTCCATCCCTGTGCTGCCTGTTCACTAAGAGCGCACCTCCAGTGGAGTTGAGGCCAGGCCTTGGCTGCAGAGTCATTGGCAATTTGTCTCAGCTGTATTATTTCTCCTAGCAGCCATTTCAGAGCACATCACAGCCCTTTGCCTTTTCTCCATCGTTCCTCCATCTCATTTATTTTTTAGTATTTTCTCAACAGTTCCTCCAGACGCTCTCATTAAGCACTGAGCTAATTAACCTCCTGTTTCTGAGTAGTGAAGCTGTGGTGTGCTGCTGGGCCCCACAGGAGGGCTCCCCCACCACAGGAGGAAATCAGCCCAGCTCCAGTCAGCTAACACACCTGCAACAGCTCACAACTGGACCTGGCACCTACCAGCAAGGCGTTTGGTGTACGTGTGTGTGTGTGTGTGTGTTTGTGTTGTTGTTGTTGTTGTTTAAGCTTCTGCTTATTTTTCCCAGACAAGGAAACACCATGGCCCCAAATAGTTCTATTCACTGATAATACCAGTGATAGAAATCGCTTAGCCCCGAGAAGCAAAAGCTCTCTATTAAGTTTGCAGACATGTCTTCCATGCTATGGACCCAGTAGGCACTTAACTGATCCTCTCCAAGATGCTCTGGTTCATGGCTAAGAGCAGCTGATCCAGCCAATGCCACAGAGAGCCGTGCACTGAATTAAGAGCAAGGGATCACTGGGCTGTCATGCATTCTTAACTGTCTGAAATGGCATCTCACCATAACATAGCTTTCCTCACCATTTTGATATCCTAGCAAAAGTATATCTTAATCTCTTTTTCCTAGACCATAGCATAGCAAACTTTTTGAGTCACAGTTCTTGGAACAAGTGTTAACTGCAGAGCCCTACATTACAGGAAGGAGAGTAGTAAAATAAAATTCTCTTCCTGGCCTGTTACCTATATACCTAAGATAGGCATCTAATATTCTGCCCAGCCCTGGATGAATCTGTCTTGGCTGAGATAATTGATGAGCTATTCTTCATTCATCTATCTTTGCACATCCTATGGATAAACTTTTTGATAATAATAGCATTGTAAGTTATCAGATGCTTCCTAAATTTCTTTCCTTGCTCTAAATAACAGTGGTGTATCACTTTGTATTCAGTAAAAACACATTCAGGCCCACAAGCTTATTTATTCCTCATTTGGATGAAAGTGTTACCATTATTTGAGATTTAGGAAAATAAGTCTATGATCACCGAAATAATAATGAGAAAACCACAATTAAAATATAGACTCTCAAATTCCAAATCCTACGTTCTTGCTTTTATACCAAGTTGCCTTCCCCCTTCTGCCATCTTTAAAAATGATGTTGTAAATGTGTGACATTTCTGTTTTCAGAACATATTCACACACAATTGCCATGTCCCATTCATTACAAGAATCCTTCCCCACCAATGCCTGGAAGACAACTGCCCACCTTTTGGCTGCTTCCAATGTGGACACCCTACCCAGACGGCCCTAACTTATCATTACAATACTGCACAGTATCTAATGTGAGTCTAAAATATAACAGAGGTGTTTGGGTGGCTCAGTCAGTTAAGCTTCCTACTCTTGATTTCAGCTCAGGTCATGAACTCATGCTTCATGAGATCGAGAGCCACATCAGGCTCTGAGCTGACAATATGGAGCCAGCTTGGATTTTCTCTCTTTCCCCCCTCTCTCTGTCTCTCTCACTTGCATGCTCTCTAAATAAATATTTTTTAAAATAATAAAATATAACAATACCATTGTCATGTTACTCACTTTAATAAATAGGAAAATTAAGTTCCTAAATTTAGTGACTTTCTCAAATGCTACTCATGATATAGCCACTTGTCTGCCTCTAATGGTTGCTTTCAATCAACTCTTTGGGATGGAAGGGTAGCAGAAGGTATAGAAGTAACCTGATTCTACTATATCTCTCTGGCTCTGATCTCTGGCACATGGCCTTGCCATCTTGCTATCCACACTGAATCTGATGGCCACTGTTAACCAAACAGAAGGGACTGTACCTTTTTTTTTTTTTTTTCTCACAGACACTAGTGAAGTTTGCTCCAAGGAAGGTTTCAGAACTTTTATGTCCAAATATTTGTGTGAGGTTCAAAGCCCCAAGCTAGAGCAAATGGTGGAATTATGCTGTTGTTCTAATTACTTTTTTTTTCCCCTATAACATTAAAAAGGAAAGCAACATTACTGCTTGTCTCTGTAGGACCCAATGGAGGCACCTAGGACAATGGGTTTAGCTTCAATGTTCACTTTCTCCATGCCCAATCCCAACCATCTCATCTCCACACTGAGGCTCTCTGCCTTCTTCTACCCCCTTCTCCTTGGACTCCTTCCCCCTTCCCAGGGCATGGCAAAGAAGTTTACCAACCCTACATCTATTTTTGCATCTGATAGTTTTCTCAGCCTGCTCTCTCTGATAAATGTCAAAGATATTCTTCACCCAGTTTCTGACAAGAAGACAAACTTCATTCTCATTATTGTGGAGGAGTTACTTGAGAAGGATATGTGAGAAATTAATATTATTCCTACTTACATATATTTTTTGCTTTTATTACAGATAAACCAAGAAAGGTCATATTATTATGATGCAAAAAGGTCATATTATTGTGATGTAAAAAGCTCTCCCTGCATCTTTAAGCTTTTTTAGACAAACCTTTGATTAAAGGAAGTAGGCTCATCTCCTGAAACTGAGCTTTTCTCAGGACTACTGAAAGCAGAACAAGGGAAATAAGCTTTCATAACGAGAGAACGGTGGTGCACAGGCTCGAACCACGTTTTCCGACTCTATATGCCTCTTGTGCCACTCTGTGAAAGTCATTAAATCCAATATGGCCTAAGTCATCTCACGAGTTAACTGAAAAGTGAGGCTAATGTGATTTCAAAGTTTCCTCTGGCAAGAAAATTCTACATTTTTACATTGAAAAGTAGCCTGTTCCATTACTGAGTGGCTCAGGATTAAATTTTTTTTTTTCCATTGAGTCAAAGTTCATCCACTGTTGTCTACCAGATGGTACCAACTATGCTCCTCTTCATTCTCCTCCTTCACACAATAGAGTGTGAAGTGTTTGGAGCAGCTTCCAATTTCTCTGAAGTTACCTCTTCTTCATTGCTAACACGGTTTTTAGCTATGCACATGGCTTGGTCTTGATACTTCATGCTAATGTATTGAGTATCTTTGACACATCTATTAAAATATACTATGGCTTTCTGGGCTGGACCTCTTTTATAGAAAGCATATTACAACCTATGAACTGCTTTGTTTCTTTTTAGCATTATTTATCCCTCCAGGGGATTAGATTTTCTTTTTTCATGATGACATTAGAAGCACAGAAAAATGCCATCAGTTAATCTATGCTATGAAATTTCTGACCTCCTGGGATCCCAGTTTCTCTCCACCTCAGATGTTTGCCTCAGATATTCTGAGCGGTAATGTATGAGAGACCAAACTCTGGGCAATAGTGCCAACATCTTGGAGAACAGAGATGGACAAGGATGCATTTCTGGGAATTTGGAGAAGTGGTCACCTCACCTTTGGGTGAAATAATAAACAGCGAGTCAAAACTGAAAATAGAATTAAACATCTTACCTGTCTGACTCCAAACCCCAAGTTTTAACCATTAGACTGTGAAGGGGGGTGATTAGGTTATAATAGAACATGAAAATAAATTCTAAAGTAGCATAGCAATGCTTCTGACTCCAGTTTAAGCTAAGTAAATGAAAACATCCCAAGTCCTAGCTGAAAGACTAAGGACAGATTGAGCAGGTGACTCACTATAAAGAAATGACCAAATATGTATTTGACTATAATGAGGACAGAAGAAGAAGTTTCTTTTTCTTTTCTTTTTTTTTTTTACAAGTAGTTTATTGTCAAATTAGTTTCCACATAACACCCAGTGCTCATCCCCACAAGTGTCCTCCTCCATGCCCACCCCTCCTCCCCCCCACATCCACCAGTCCTCAGTTTTTGTCAGCATTCAAGAGTCTCTCATGGTTTGCCTCTCTCCCTTTCCCCAACCATTTCCGCCCTTCTTCTCCCCCTTGTTCCTCCGTCAAGTTCCTCCTAATCCTTCTAAAAGAAGTGTTCTGCAACCCAAGCTGAAGCCAGTCTTTTGGTCTAAAACTATGGAGGCCAAAATCTATGAGTTATACAACCTAGACTCAACATTAGTCAATCAGATATTGTTGCCTCATATTCCCTCTCTCTTAAAACTGAAACTCTTAATTTGGTCCCTTTGATTAAAATGCAGTTATGCTTCAGAAAATAATATTAACTAGGTCTTTAGTTATCAGTATGTTGGTGTGAATTTACTTACCCAGGATCTTCCTTGAGATAAAAAAGTATGATGGAAAGCTCAGCCAATGTGTAAAACATGGCTTCACATGTGCAGTTCTCAATGGGATGCCTTTAGAAAACCAGGGTGCAGTACAGGGGAGATGTAAGGAGAGGTGAAGCAGTCACAAGGCCAGGAAGGGAACTGGTGGGTCTAAACTCCAGTACATAACTCCCTCTAGGTACTTTGCCAAGCATCCTGCAGAGCTAAACTCTCTCAATTGTCATAACATAAATATTGTTATCCATAGGCAACATGTTATAATGGAAAGATTCTCAGAGAGGTTAATTAATATACCTCAGATTGGTCAGCCAATCCATGATGATGAAGAGATGAGAGTCTAAGTTTTCCTCCAAAGTCCATCCTCTTTCTCACCCATCACCCTATCTAATAAGAGCTTCTTAGCACGTGGGAGTGATATGTCAATTAGACTTGGTGTCCATTCGATGACAAGAGATGCTGTTAGGCAAGCTTGTGAAGTGTTCCATCACTGTATCTGGCAGACCCATCATTGGTAAACTGTGAAGCCAGAACAGCTTGTTGCTAAGGTTTCCACCTTCTCCTTTCCCTCTGCCCCAGGTGCACACTGTTGTCTTTCTTTCCTGTGTGTAAATTCACATGTAGTCTCCTTCTTGACAGTGTGGTTTCCTATTTTCTTCCCATTAACTTCTCCTAAAATTCAAATAGCCTCTGCACTCAGAAGTTGTGGGAACATTTGACAATCACTACCATAGTGAACCCACAGTTGATGATGGGAATGTGGCATATTTTTCAGATGTGCTGGCATTAAAAAAAAGCCAAATCACTTGTTTTATATGAAAAGTTTCTGAAAAAGAATTTGCATTTTGAAAGGGATAAAGGAAACTAAAGGAATAAAGCTTGAAATGCAAATTTTCAGGCAGAGAGCACTGGAAAGGGTGAGGGGTTCACACTGATCTACTACAATCCTTAAGCTCATACCACAGAGACATGAGGCTAGTTCTTGGGTTAAATTCTGATTAAGTATATTTTCTTGCATTCTTAAAAATATAAATTTATTTTCTAGTCCTTTAGCCATTGTTTCAAGAATGAGCCAAGATTGGTTTTAATTCCCTCCACATTGAACCCAACCCCAGAAACCTGGCACCCTCACCCATGCTCTTGAGCAGGTGGCCAAATTCAGAAGAGCAACATCAAATGTTTAGCCACAAGTTCTTATGCCACTTTGATTCCTTTTTTCTCAGTGCATGCACCTGACCCATATCTGTAGCTTTGTTTACTATGTTCTTACCCTACAATAATTTCTTTCACAGCAAGCATGATTCTGGCAGCCAGCCACATTAAAATCATCTGAGACTGGCTGTATACCAAGTTCCTTGGAACTCTGGTCTGTATCTAGGGAGAAGATCACTCTGGGGGGATTCAACCCTGACTTGGCAAGTTGACTTTGGACCAGTTATTTAACCTTCCTGGGATTCAGTTTCTTCATCTATAAAGAAGAAGTAATAGGGCCTTGAGAAAGCCCACATCATATCTGTTCTGGCTGATAGCATTTTCTAACTTTCCAGAGGTTGGCTCAATGAATCAACTCTCTGTATTAGCCCCTGCTTTCTATTTTGGGTACATAAGATATTACAAAAATATTCCTACACCTTCCCATGGTATTATATAAGACTCTATTTGTATACCAAAAATTCTTTCCATGGTCATTTGCAATTGAATTGCAAGTACAATGTTGCGCAACATTTATATGATGGATATTATCCATGGCAAAACCAACTTTACACAGTTTGGATTTTACCTAAGAGTCTAAAAATGAGTACCGCTGATCTGTATTGTTACATAATCCAAAAGGAACTTCTCTTCAAAATGTTTTGCATTAAATACAGGTGTCTCAAGAAGATACCAAAGTACTTAAAGCTTATGACTTTTAAGTCTTGCTCAGAACATGAAACACTATGGGATCCCGTTTCTCTCCAGGATAGTATGAAGAACATGACAGTCAAAACTGCAGTGAGGTATGGTCTAAATGACAACTTGGCTGCCCCAACGATGTTAGAAATCTATTGTCCCAAAAGCCTAATCTCATTCACCTCAAGAGACTACCTTTCTACAATGATTTAAATTTTGCCCTGAGATCTAGAGTTACAGAATACTTATTATTAAATCATTTATATAATGAAGATTACTCTATACAACTAGTACTAGATTTTACTCTTAGTATAAAATGTATTTCCCTCAAGGGTAATTATACTGACTTCTTTCACAAATAAAGATTAGTATAATTTTTCCATTCTTTGAAATAGATCCAGTGAAATAAATCATTATTTTCCTCAAAAAAGAATTAGAGATAACAACAGCAACCAGCTAACAGACTGAATATTAAATAAATAATACAATAAAATAGCTATTTATAGAACCTAGCACATTTTCTATATACTCAATTAATGTTAGCTATTAATAAAATCCACCCTCTTCACCCACCATTCTTGTCACAAGATTCCATGACTCCTAAAAAGAAAGGAAAATCATCTCCTTTAAATTATAAACACTTTCAGAAGTCCCTTGTCCCAATATCTGCTTACTATAAAAATAAATTAAAATTCAAACATCATTATAAACTGATGGTGTGGTATTTGTTCTGTAATTTACATGCTGTGAAAAAGTCTCACTTGTTATTCAGAAAGCTTCCAGCTAGCTAGATGGATTTCTCTACCAAGTTATAAGCCAAGTTGTTGGGGTTATAGATGCCAAATATCTGAGTCAACTGCTAGAATGTGTCAAAGAAAATATTCTAGGTTCTTTAAGGGTATTTGCATCAATGAGATTAACTCACTCTGAATCAGCAACCTCAGTATTAAAGCCTAGACACCAGTGTCAATCAATTCAACTAAACTGTACACTACTAGTATGTGAATGAAGCCACCACAATAAAAACTACCTAATGTATTTATTATATATACACTCTGGGAAAGATCTACGGCATATCTTCCACTTTTACCTGACCACCCCAGTTTTGTAGGAACTTAACCTGGAAAATTCCTTTAATGTTATCTATATCATCTGACAGTCTGTCCCTCAGGAATGAAAGCAATCTGGTAATCTTATTACGCTAAGGAGTTAAGGATGTCATGCATTAGTATTACAAGAAGGAATTGCCTTTTAAAAGGGGAGTCTAAAACAGGGTAAAAGCTAGTCAAAAGCAGTGAAGACTGATACACTTTCAGACATCATCAGGTGAGGTACCCAAAGATAGGGAAGTACATGGTGCTTCAAATGGTACCATTTAAATGACTCCTCTGAAACCTATTTTTGTAGCTACTTATCCATTTACACAAGGTATTCAGTGAAAACTTAGTGTTGTCAATAACACTAAAGTCATACACAAAAGAAGCAAGACAGACATCAGAGTAAAGAATTGTTATAAATACAAGTATAATAGGAGTGTGTAATCAGGGCCTGAAGAACTTGGGAGAGTCAGGGAAGCTTTTCTTGAAGGCTTCTTACTAAGTTCTAGTAAAAATTACATATGAAAGGGAATTTGAAAAGAGAGGGAAAAAAAGCATTCAAGCAAAAACACTAATACTTGTGAACATGCTGAAATGAGATGAGCATGCCCTCTACAGAGCACTGACTAGAGAAGACAGGTATGAATGGAACTAACAGAGGAAAGGGCTCATCAAGAGGTTAATGCAGTAGGCAACAGGCAGAGCCCCAGGCTTTATTTCTTTATAAACTAAGGTCAATGGAAGCCATAGAATATTTAAAGGAAGAGAGTTATTTGATTATATATGTAGCTATAGAGGATATTTCTGGCTTCATTGTGAAGAGGGGTTAGGTGGAAAGAGAAGCCTAGTGAGAGATGACCAGAGCTTAGACCAGAAGGGAGACTGCAGATGAAAAGGAGTATGATGATTCAAGAGGCAATTACAAAGTAATAACCAATGAAATTCTGTGCTCAATTGCATAAAAAAGCTGAGGGCAAAGGAAATAATCAAAAATAACTCCTAGCTCTCTGATTCACTCAGCTGGATGGGTATGTGCACAGGCAGGACCTTCTGGGAATTCCAGGTGCTTCTGGTTCCAGATGGCTCTGTGAGTTCATATTCTGATCACCCCTCTGCTTTGCAACATAGTAATTATAGACAAAACATATAATGAGAAAACAAAAAAACATATAACTTAGTAAAAAATAAATATTTTCATGGACCAAAAATGGAATAGAAACACCATGATAGGTCTCCCCACCCCAAATGTAGATGGTGGTGGCCAGAAATTCTGTTCTTCTGGGGCAAAGAAGACAAACTACCCTTTGTTGTAGAAAGGTGACTGATTCAGGCTCTCTGTTTAAAAGCACAAGAGGGAATCCAACTATTAGTATAAATAAGCTATGAAAAAAAACCAACAACAAACAAAACAACACAAACAAAAATTGTTGACTATTACACCTGGTTTATAGCTAGTGAAATGAAAACCTGCATATTCATTTATAGCAAATGTTTATAGAAGCTTTATAGGTATTTATCTCAAAGTGGAACAATCCAAATCGTCCTCAACTAAGAAATGATTAAATAAACTGGCCCATTCATCAGTGGAATACTATTCAGCAATAAAGAAAACATGGATACATGCTATAACATCTGTATAATTAAAATGTATGAAGCTGGGGCGCCTGGGTGGCTTAGTCGTTAAGCGTCCGACTTTCGCTTAGGTCATGATCTCGCAGTTCGTGGGTTCGAGTCCCGTGTAGGGCTCTGTGCTGACTGCCAGCTCAGAGCCTGGAGCCTGTTTCAGTCTGTGACTCCCTCTCTCTCTGACCCTCCCCTGCTCACGCTGTCTCTCTCTCTCCCTCTCTCCTAGAAATAAATAAAACATTTAAAAAAATAATAAAATGTATGAAGCTAAGTGAAGAATCCAGATTCAAAAGACTGCATCATTTATAAGTTCATTTATATAGCATTCTAGAAAAGGTAAAATTAAAGGGATGGAGAACAGATGAGTAATCCCACAGAGTGAGTAGATGGAGGATTTGACATAAAAAAAGCAAGCATTGGTAAAATAAGAGACAAATATATCAATAGAAAAGCAAAGAGTACAGAAATATGCCCACATAAATATAATCAACTGATCTTTCTCAAAGGAGCAAAGCAATACAATGGAGAAAAGAAATAGTTTGCAACAAATGGTACTGGAGAAACTGGGCAGCCATTGGCCAAAAATTACATCAAAATACAGTCCTTCCACTCTTTACAAAAATTAACTCAAAATGGGCTACAGATCTAAATATTAAACAAATATTAAACAAATATTAAACAAAAACTCCAAAATTCCAGAAGATGACATAGAAAACCTAGATGACCTTGGATTTGGTGATGACTTTTTAAATACAACACCAAGGGTGCAATCTATAACAGAATTGATAAGCTGGATGGACTTCATTAAAATCAAACTTTCTACTCTGCGAGAGAAACTGTTAAGAGAATGGAAAGACAAGCCACAGACCAGGAGAAAATGTTTGTAAAAGACGTATCTGAGAAAAGACTATTATCCCAAATATAAAAAAAAAATAACTCTTAAAATTCAACAATAAGCAAACAAACAACTCAGTTAAAAAAGGGGCCAAAGATCTTAACAGACGTTTCCTCAAAGAACATGTATAGATGGAAAATAAGCATATGAAAAGATGTTCCACATCATATGTCATCAGGGAAACACAAATTAATACAACATGGACATCACTACATACCTATTAGAATGGACATAATACAGAACACTGTTAACACCAAATGTTGACAAGGATGTGAGGCAACAGACATTCTCATACATTGCTGATGGGAATGCAAAGTATCATAGCCAGTATGGATGACCGTTTGGCATCTTATAAAACTAATCATACTCTTACCATATGATCCAGCAATAGCACACCTGGTATTTAACCAAAGAAAGTGAAAACTTCAGCTCACACAAAAACTTGAATACACATGTTTATAGCAACTTTATTCATAACTGTCAGACCTGGAAGCAACTGGGGTACCTGGGTGGCTCAGTTGGTTAAGTGTCAAATTCTGGCTTAGGTCATTATCTCACAGTTCATGAGTTCCAGCCCTGCAGCAGGCTCTGTGCTGAGAGTCAGAGCATGGAGTCTGCTTCAGATTCTGTCTCCCTCTCTCTGTGCCCCTCACCCACTCTCTCTCTCTCAAAAATGAATAAACATTTAAAAAAATTTTTAAAAAAACTTGGAAGCAACTAAAATGTCACCTAGTAGATAAATGGATAAATTGTGGTACATTTTAATGTTTTGTTTTGTTTTGTTTTGTTTTTAATTTCTAGGAGAGAGAGAGAGAGAGACAGCGTGAGCAGGGGAGGGTCAGAGAGAGAGGGAGTCACAGACTGAAACAGGCTCCAGGCTCTGAGCTGGCAGTCAGCATAGAGCCCGACGCGGGGCTCGAACCCACGAACCGTGAGATCATGACCTCAGCGAAAGTCGGACGCTTAACGACTAAGCCACCCAGGCGCCCCAAATTGTGGTACATTTTAGACAATGGAATATTATTCAGTGCTCAAAGAAAATGAGTTATAAAGCTATGAAAAGGCAGGAAAAACTGAAATGCATATTATGAAGTGAAAGAAGCTAATCGGAAAGGATACATACTGTGATTCTAACTATATGGCATTCTGGAAAATGCAAAATGAAAGAGACAATAAAAAGATCAGTGTTTCCAGGGGCTGGGGGCAGGGACAAATGAACAGATTGAGGCCAGAGGATTTCTAGAGTAATAAAACTACTCTGATACTCTAATACTAGATACATGATATCATTATAAATTTGTCCAGAACGCACAGAATGTACAACACTGAAAGTGGACCCTAACGTACACTATGGACTCTGGGTGATAATGATGTGTCAGTGTAGGTTCATCAAGTGTAACAAATATCACTCTGGTGGGAGAAGCTGATAATGGGGGAGGCTATGCATGTCTGGAGGCAGAGGGTATGTGGGAAATTTTCGTCCCTTCTGTTCAATTTTTCTGTGAATAGAAGGCTGTTCTAAAATAAACTTTATTTATAAAAAAAAAAGGCAGTAGGAAGATTCCATGCATTTGTCAAAATCATGCACTGTACAGTAAAAACAGTGAAATTTGCTGTATATTAGTTTAAAAATAAATAAAAATTAAACTTGAATTATGGCTCTCAAATAATGTGTAGAAACACTGTATACCAGGAGCTGAGCCAAGAAATTCTCTGGCTCTGTGGCTGGATTTGCAGGGCCTTTAATACTGGCAGAGGAAACCAGCCTGCATTTATGATGGGACCTGGTCTACAAGGCTAGTTGGAGTTGTAGCAAAACCACCAGAGGAACAAAAAAGAAGAGTAGAGGGGGGAAAAAGTCTCCACAAAAATATGCCTATAATTCAAATTTAAAGCATATAAAAATTCTAATTCCAAGTAAGTAAACAAATAAACAGATCTACTACAAGGGTTCTTTCTCCATATGATATTAAAGTTCCAAGACAGTCAATTACAAAATTTAAGATGATTATGTTTCAGATGTTGAAGGATATAACTGATGACACATCTTTCATTATTTTAAAAGAAAAAATTATGAAAAAGGACAGAAATAAAACAAATGCATATGAATATAACATGTAACATGCATCTAAAGCAGAAATAACTAAAAACTCTTGTTTGATCAAAATATTTTTATTAATATAAAATACTGCAATAGTGGGATGCTTGGCTGGCTGGTTTGGTCAGTGGAGCTTTGGCTCTTAATATTAAGGTTGTGGGTTTAAGCCCTACATTGGGTGTAGAGATTACTTAAAAATTAAATCCTAAAAGTAAATATTGCATTAGTATTTCAAACTCAAAAAAGTCATGATCATAATACCTAGAGAGTTGGGGGAAAAATTGAAAATTTTATTACAGTACAAAGAAACAGAGATAAAATGAGACTAAAATTTTATAACAAGGAAAAGAGCAAAACCTTTTAAGTCATGAATCCAGATACAAAAATCCAAAGCAAAATATTATCCAATTGAATCCACTATCACAAAGAAAACAAAATACATTATGACCAACTTAGGTTTATCCCAGAAATGCACATTTATATATTAAAGATAATATCCATATAACTGCTTAAATAGATTCCCTAAGACATTAAACAAAGTTAAAAACAAATTCACATTAAAAGTTTCCAGAGATGGGGTGCCTGGGCAGCTCAGTGGGCTGAGCATCTGGCTTCAGCTCAGGTCATGATCTCAGGTTCCTGGGTTCAAGCCCCACGCGGGCTCTGTGCTGACAGCTCAGAGCCTGGAGCCTGTCTTCAGATTCTGTGTCTCCCTCTCTCTTTGGCCCTCCCCTGCTCACTCTCTCTCTCTCTCAAAAATAAATAAAACATTAAATAATAATAATAAATAAAAGTCACCAGAGAACTAGGAAGAGAAGGAAATTCCCTAATATAAAAAGGCAAGTGCATATGTATGTATGTGTTCATGTGTATACAGCAAGCATCACTATAAGCAGGAAATATTAGAATGAGGAAATGAGATGAACACCAACCCTCATTAACTTAACTCCTTGACCTTATATTAGGGATCTTAGATTGTGTATTCAAAGAAAAAAACTTGAAATTTGGGAAGAAAAAATAAAAATCTTATTATTGTAAACAACAAATCTTATTATTGTAAATAACAATTTACAAAATCTTGTTATTGTAAACAGAATTTAAATTCTTTAAATAAAAGAATTTAAAGAAGGGGCGCCTGGGTGGCTTAGTCGGTTAAGCGTCCGACTTTCACTTAGGTCACGATCTTCGGTTCGTGGGTTGGAGCCCCGCGTCGGGCTCTGTGCTGACTGCCAGCTCAGAGCCTGGAGCCTGTTTCAGTCTGTGAATCCCTCTCTCTCTGACCCTCCCCTGCTCACGCTGTCTCTCTCTCTCTCCTAGAAATAAATAAAACATTTAAAAAAAAAAGAATTTAAAGAAACTATGAATAAATTTTAGAATCATGGCAGAGTTGAACAAGGAGACTGGATAATAAGGTAACAAAACAAGGGGCGCCTGGGTGGCTCAGTCATTTGGGCATCCGACTTCAGATCAAGTCATGATCTCGCAGTTTGTGAGTTCAGGTCTCACAGTGGGATCTGTGCTGACAGCTCAGAGCCTGGAGCCTGCTTCGAATTCTGTGTCTCCCCCTCTCTTGCCCTTACCCTGCTCACACTCTGTCTCTCTCTCTCTCTCTCAAAAATAAACATTAAAATGTTTTTTAAATAAGGTAACAAGAGTCAGTTACATTTCCAGACACCAGAAAATACAGCTAAAAAGAAGACAATATCATAAAATGATGTCAAGTAAGAGGGAATAAATATAACAGAAGAGAAGCAAAACCTGTACCAAGAAAACTATGATATTTTATCTGTTTAGAGTTATTAAATAATGGAAAGTTACTGTGTTCAAAAAAAGGATTAATACTGTAAAGTTGTGAATGATTTCTTTGAATGTTTGATAAACATTCAAAATATATATGAAAAATATATATGGGGAAAAAAGGATGTGAAAATAGTCAAGAGTCTTGAGAAGTGAGGAGAAGGGACTGATCCTACCCAACATCAACTCTTATTGCAAACAAAAGGAATTAAATACATAAGCTTCTGGCATAGGCAGAGACAAACTATCAAAAGGAATTAAACAGCCCCCAAATAAACTCATTCTATGTAGGATATAGGTAGCCTGGCATACCAGTGGACATATATGGCATTACTTATTAAATGGCATTTTAAAAAACTGACTACATGGGGATAAAATGCTCTTGGATTTCCCACCTTACTCCATAAACAATAAATCAACTCCAGATGCATCTGTTTTTGGGTGGGTGTATAGGTATTTAAAAATGTATTCCCAAATAACTTGTGTGTGAAAGAGAAAATTTCTTCAATGGAAATTATAAAATATTTAAAACTGAATGATAGTTAAGACATACTATAACCAAATTTGGGAGTTACAATCAACATATGGCTAATGGTATATTTAACATTAGAGACGATAATTTAGGAAAAGAAAAAGAATAGGAAGAAAATAACAAGGGGGCAAATTAAAGAAAATAACATAAAAAATAATGAAATAGAAAAGAAATTTGTAGCCAAATATCTAGCAAGACATGAGAAAAGCAAAAGAAAGAAGAATATAAAAAAGGAGAGAAGGGAAAGAGAGAGAAGGGGTATATTTATAACATTAGGATTAAAAATGGGGAAATATAAACAAATATTTTAAAAATCAATAGAGTAATATGACAAATTATGTTAATACATAATTAAGATAAAAAATAATTTTCTAAAATAATATCTAAACAGAAACTCAATAACGATTTAAAAATGTAAATTCGTATTTAAAGCAATCCTTGTCAGAATACAAACAGCATTTTTCATATAACTAAAGCAAACAATCCTAAAATTTGTATGGAACCACAAAAGACTCCAAATAGCCAAGACAATTTGGAGGCATCACAATTCTGGACTTCAAGTTATATTATAAAGCTGTAGTTATCAAAACAGTATGATACTGGCACAAAAACAGACACATAGATCAATGGAACAGAATAGAAAATCCCACAGTTATATGGTGAATTAATCTTCAACAAAGGAGGAACAAACATACAATAGAAAAAACCTCTTTAACAAATGGTGTTGGGAAAATGGGACAGCAACATGCAAAAGAATGAAACTGGAGAGCTTTCTATCACCATACACAAAAATAAATTCAAAATGGATTCCAAACCTAAATGTGAAACCTGAAATCATAGAAATACTAGGAGAAAACACAGGCAGTAACTTCTCTGACATCAGACATGGCAACTTTTTTTCTAGGTATGTCTCCTGAGACAAGAAAAACAAAAGCAAAATAAACTATTGGGACTACATCAAAATAAAAAGCTTCTGCACAGTGAAGGAAACAATCTACAAAACTAAAAGGCAACCTACAGAATGGGAGAAAATATTTGCAAATGACATATTCGATATAGTTAGTATCTACATCAAAATAAAAATCTTCTGTACCATAAAGGATGAATCAACAAAACCTACAGAACGAAAGAAGATATTTGCAAATGACAAATTCAATAAAGGGCTAGTATCCAAAATACATAAAGCACTTATAAAACTCAACACCTTAAAAACAAATAATCCAATTAAAAATGGGCAGAAGACACAAACAGACATTTCTCCAAGACATATAAATGGCCAACAGACACATGAAAAGATACTCATCATCCCTTATCATTAGGAAAATGCAAATCAAAATATAATGGCATATCATCTCAAATCTATCAGAATGGTTAAAATAAAAAACACAAGAAACAATAAGTTTTAGTGAGGATGTAGAAAAAAACGCCCACTCATGTACTGCTGATGGGAATGCAAACTAGATCAGCCAGTGTGGTAAACAGAATGGAGGTTCCTCAAAAAGTTGCCAGTTGAACTGGCTTATGACCCAGCAATTGCACCAATGGATATTTACCCAAAGAATACAAAAGTACTAATTCAAAGGGATACATGCATCCTATGTTTATAGCAGCATTATTTACAATAGCCAAGATAGGAAGTGGCCCAAGTGACCATAGATTGATGAATGAATAAAGAAGATGTGGTATATACACACAGTGGAATATTATTCAGACATAGAAAAAGAATGAAATCTTGCCATTTACAATGACATGGATGAAGTTAGAGAGTATTATGCTAAGTGAAATAAGTCAGTCAGAGAAAGACAAATACCATTTGTTTTCACTCATATGTGGTATTTAAGAAACAAAACAAACAAGAAAAGTGAATAAAGTGAGAGAGACAGAGACAGAGACAGAGATAACAAGAACAGACTCTTAATTACAGAGAACAAACTGATGGTTACCAGAGGGAAGAGGGGTGAAGGGTTGGGTTAAATAGGTTATGGGGATTGAAAAAGAAAGAAAGAAAAATGTAACTTATAATAAAACTTCGAAAAGAAACCAGTTCCAAATAAACATATAGCCAAATTTTGCCAAACTCCTTATAAGACTAATCCGATCTTCAGAATTTTTCCAAGACTAAGATATGTGACTAAGTTTAAATGTAACTAAGTCATTTTGCAAGATTAATTTAATCTTAATACTGAAACCAGAATGGAGAATGTAAGGAAAGATAAGTATAGACCAACTGTATTGATGAATATATTGACAAACTCCTAAATAGAGTGTTAGCAAACCAACTGCAGTATCATCTTCAACATGTATTTTTTTTTAATTTTTTTTTTAATGTTTTTATTTATTTCTAGGAGAGAGAGAGAGAGAGACAGCGCGAGCAGGGGAGGGTCAGAGAGAGAGGGAGTGACAGACCGAAACAGGCTCCAGGCTCTGAGCTGGCAGTCAGCACAGAGCCCGACGCGGGGCTCGAACCCACGAACCGTGAGATCATGACCCAAGCGAAAGTCGGATGCTCAACCGACTAAGCCACCCAGGCGCCCCTCAACATGTATTTTTTAATGGACTCTAGAGCAAGGAAACATTAATTTCATGAAAATAGTATAGTAGATGCAGGCCACATTTCTATTATTTTGAAATAAATATAAAATACCTATTTTTTGTTTATTTAGAACAAAAAGTCCAAAAAGCTAAACTATCAGCTTTGGCATCAAAGTAATTTTCCTCTACATGCAATATTATGTTCAAAAATTACTATTCATGAATATTGCACCCAGGATATATATCATAATGATACTGTAGTTATATAGCTCACTGAAAAAGTTTTTAAAATGATATACATCGAGTTTGTCTTCCTGGAGCCATGGAGATTTTTCCACCAGGTGAAGGAATTGTTACAGGGTAAGGAGCACTTTCTTATGATGGGAAGTCCAATGAAAACATGGTGCGTAAGGTACAAAAGCAACAAGAAAAATGGTGATCTAGGTACAGAGTCAAAGGCTTCATTTACCTCTAGACGCCCAGTACTGTCAGGCAACATCTCAGGAAATGGTGTATGTGGAGTTATGACTTTGCTAATTGCCTTAGTTTGAAACATTCCAAAAGACCAGTTGATTATGGAAACTCCTTAATTTGGAGAATCTAATTGAGAAAGTTTTGGTCCAAAGACATAAGAAAAGAGATAAGGGCATAGAAAGGCAGAATTTAAAAGATTTTCAAATTATTCTATGAAGACTTTTCTTCCTCACAGACAGAATCTACTTTTTTATTTTCTATACACTTCACTATTCCTTGTTTATTTTTATCAAATTAAATATTTATATTTAATATGAATAGTTAAGAGTATTTACTTTATCCTATTATAGGGAAGAAATGGTAAAATCTCTATTTACCAAAGAAGTCTAAGACAAAACATTCACAATTCTTAGTATCTGAAATCATTCAGACCATAAGTTATAATAACGTCTAGCTCTAGAATTACCATCAAGTGTATGCATGTTAACTAACTAGAATTTAAATAAAAACTTAGGAAGAGAATAAAAAGGGAATTACCATCAAATACATTCCTAAGAACTGAACGTATTTTTCTTCATGAGTATTAGGTTAATAAGAAAACAGAAATTACAAACAGATTTAATAAGTGTCTCTACAGTGACCTAAAATTGAGAATGTCAGAAACTAATCCTAAAGGCTTAAAACTTTCTTTTTTTTTTTTTTTTAATTTAAATTTTAAATAGTTAAAATACAATGTAGTACTGGTTTCAGGAGTAGAATTCAGTGATTCACCACTTACCTGCAAAACCCAGTGCTCATCACAAGTGCAGTCCTTAGTACCCATCAGCCATCTACCCCATCCGCCACCAACCTCCCCCATAAATCCATAGTTTGTTCACTATAATTAAGAGTCTCTCGTGGTTTGCTGCCCTTTCTTTTTTTCTCCCTCTTTCTATATGTTCATCTGTTTTGTTTCTTAAATTTCACATAAATCATACGGTATTTGTCTTTCACTGATTATTTCACTTAGCATAATACATTCTAGCTCTATCCATGTCATTGTAAATAATAGGATTTCATTCCTTTGATGGCTAAGTAATATTCCATTACACACACACACACACACACACACACACACACACACACACACACCCCACATCTTTATCCATTCATCAATTGATGAACATTTGGGCTCTCTCTATAGTGTAGGTATTGTTGATAATGCTGCTATAAACATTGTGTTGCATGTACCCCTCTGAATCTGTATTTTTGTATCCTTTAGATAAATACCTAATAATGCAATTGCTGGATCATAGGTTTGGCCTATTTTTAGTTTCTTAAGGAACCACCATACTGTTCTACAGAGTGGCTGCACCAGTTTGCATTCCCACCAACAAGTACAAGAGGGTTCCCCTTTCTCCACATCTTCACTAATACCTGTTGTTTCTTGTGTTGTTAATTTTAGCCATTCTGATAGGTGTGAAGTGGTATCTCAGTGGTCTTGATTTGTTTTTCCTGATGATGAGTGATGTTGGGCATCTTTTCTTGTATCTGTTAGCCATCTAGATGTCTTCTTTGGAAAAGTGTCTATTCATATCTTCCGCCCATTTTTTAACTGGGTTATTTGCTTTTTGGGTGTTGAGTTTGATAAGTTCTTTATAGATTTTGGATACTAGCCCTATATCATATATGTCATTTGCAAATGTCTTCTCATTTTCTGTAGATTGTCTTTTAGTTTTGTTAACAGATTTATTTTTTTTAACTGAAGCATAATTAATATACAATGTTATATGAATTTCAGGTCTACAACATAATGATTCAATAATACTATACATTACTCAGTGCTTATCAATATATGTGTACTCTTGATCCCCTTTATCTATTTCACTCATACTCTCACCCACCTCCTCTCTGGCAACCAGTTCATTTGTTTATATATTTATGTATGTACTGTTTATCTTAGGAATGTAGTCATCATTTAAATCTACACATTGATTAAAGCAATCCTAAAGTAATCCAGCATATTAACTCATTCTATTGGAGTTTCCATTCAATGCAATAACAAAAACAGTCTGTAAAGGGAAATAAAGAGAAAATCACAGAAGATGAGCATACTGGCAACAAGATATCATAGATTCAATTTTACACAAGATCTTGAGGCATGTATGAAACATACAATTGGAAATTTCACTTAGCCAGTTGAACATATGGGTAAAGTTCATAGAAAAAAACCTAGGGTAGGGATTCAAATTTGAGTCATGTGTGAACATATGAGAAGGCTCTATGGTTAAATCTAATTGCCTGGGGAAAGAGTAGAGAGTAAGGTTAATAAAAGGGAGAGCACCTAAGCCAGAACACTAAAGAATGATGGTACTTAAGGCAAAATTCAGAAGGAATTTCCAGAGAAGTAGGAGTACACACCAAAGAGTATGGTGTTGATGTCACTAACAGATAATTTCCAGGGTGGGAAGTAAGAAGTGTTTGAGTTTACTGAGAAGTTGAGAAAGAAGAAAAAGAAACAAAGAATGTTAAATTTATTTTGGGACATGGTGGACTTTGGTGACTAAGGCATTTGGTAAAGTAGTAGGGATTTTGATGCAAGCCTGATGAAAATGAGCTCAAGAGTCAATGGGAAATACAGATATTGAAACATTAAAATCTGTTGAACATTTTAGTTTAAGGTAAGGAGAGAAATAGTTTTAAGGTAAGGTATAGGGTAGTATTGGAGGCTGAGAGTAAAGCCAAAAGTAAAATTTTATTTATGAGAGACCAAATCTTAACAGCTAATTGGGATGAACCTATAAAAGGAATGGACAGAAAATTCAACAGAGGGAATACATGGCCAAGAATATACAGTTCCTAAATATGCAAGAAAGAACTGACATGTAAGATGGATACCTCCTTTTTTTTTCCCCCTTAACAAGCTATACAGAGAAAAGAATGAGTATAGATAGACATGGAGATGAAAAGGCAAAGGAGCTCCCATCTTATGGTTTCATTTTTCCTTGTTACAATGAGAAATAAGATCATCTACTGAGAATGGGCAGAGGCAGAAGGGGAGACCCAGAAGATTAATGAAAATGAAATAGGTTTGAAACAGCCATCGTAAAAGTTGGAGAGAAAATTGACCAGATAAACATAATAGAATTATTGGATAGTAATATTACTGAGATTCAGTTGAGATTGACAATCATTAATTCATAGTGGAATTACATTATTCTGTTATGTGATTTTTTTTCCCCAACAAAACATGATATTTCCTGGAAACAGTTTTATCCAAGAGTTGACGTTTTCCCAGATGAGAGCAATAAAGGACAGAAGAGAAACATAATTTACCGTTTGTAAGAGGTTTAACTGTAATGTCAGGTCAAACAATCAAAGCTGGATAAAAGAAGAATGAAAGCAAGTTAAAATCTTATGGATAGCAAAATAAATTAAACAGGGGTCAAATAAATAGAAGACTGAACCTTCATGGTAGGACTACTTGAATGAGCAAGCTGGACAGATAGAAACATAGGGCTAAAGAGCAGTAACATTTTTTAATTTTTTAAAATATTTAGTTTTGAAAGGGACTGAGAATGCAAGCAGAAGAGGGGCAGAGAGTAAGGGAGACACCGAATCTGAAGCAGGCTCCAGGCTCTGAACTGTCAGCACAGACCCAGATGTGGGGCTGAAGTTCACGAACTACGAGATCATGGCCTAAACTGAAGTCAGATGCTCAACTGACTAAGCCACCCAGGCACCCCTAAAGAGCATTAACTTTGAACTAGTGATTTCAGAAGTGAAAATGTTTCATGATTAAGGAGATAAAAGAGTTAGAGACTAAGGTAAGGAGCCACAAGAATATAAAATATGCTCATCATAAAACAGACATTCCAAAGAGAAAACAACAATGAGTTTCGTTAGAGTTAACTCAAGGTGGTACAGAATGTATGAGCAAGACAGTATAATTTCCAATGTGGGGCCAGAGCAAGATAGCCTTATCCCATATCCTACAAGTGGCAGGAAATAGCTTTGAGGTATGTCATGATGTATGGGCCCCTGCTGGCTATAGTGTGAACGGGAGCACTGTATGGGGTGCTTTTCTGCATTCACGGAATTTTTCACAAATCACCAAATAATGTTCCCTCTGGGATGAATTAGGCCATCTGAATGAAAAGCGATGTCTTCTAGTCATTAATTTCCTGAGGAGCACATGAACAGAAAACTGAGGAACACAAATGATACTAAGTGAGAGCACGACATGTGGCTTCTAAATCTGGCTCCGAGACAGCCTTTGGGACACCAAAGGTTTGGGTGTAGTTAAATTCTCTGACAACCATCCCAATACATACATGCACACTTGGCTTGGCTATCTTGTTGCCTCCCAGAGGGCTGAAACACACTCCAGTGCTTTGGGATGAACCCTTTCTTATGTTTAAACACACCAAATGGTAACAGCCTGTTTAGATTCATATTCTCTTTGGTTCCTGTTGGTGACTGATAGTCTAATCAGTCCAAACAATTTATGCAGAGGCACAAATGGCTGAAGGTAGCATGGGTCACTGTAACGTCCTTGCAACTAATTCTTAACTCAGGTTATCAGATCTTTACTCTAAAAGGGTGATTAATAGTATGAGTTTCAAACACTGTGTGAGAGTTAGAGAGTCTCTTCCATGAAGGGAAGATTTTTAAATTTCCCAAATTCATTCTTTTGTTGATGCAGCATCTGAAATATTGTTGTATCTAAGACATTACTAAAGGTTCTGGACACAGAACAATGCCTCAAACAGTGTATAATCTGGAAAGAAGTCAGCCATGTAAACAAAAATTTTAGGGTAACATATACTACAACAGATATCTACAGGTACACAAAAGAGAATAAAGGTGAAAGTGGCTAATCCTCATTCTCTGATTTCCTCTGGAAAACTGCCCCATTAATGACCCCCTCTCTTTTGTTTCCTTTATGTTTCTTTTCTCCTAGCCCCTTCAATTCATCCTATAATTCAAATCTCTTCCACTGAAAAATAAAATAACCAACATCATACTGTTAACTCTAGATATTCTGTTTCTCTATATCTCTTCTAGCTTTCTTATCCAAAATGTTCTTTACTTCAGTTGCATATTGAAATCACCTGGGGAGCTTTAAAAAATACTTAAGTCTATGGGGCGCCTGGGTGGCTTAGTCGGTTAAGCGTCCGACTTTCGCTTGGGTCATGATCTCGCGGTTCGTGGGTTCGAGCCCCGCGTCGGGCTCTGTGCTGACTGCCAGCTCGGAGCCTGAAGCCTGTTTCAGTCTGTGACTCCCTCTCACTCTGACCCTCCCCTGCTCACGCTGTCTCTCTCTCTCTCTCCTAGAAATAAATAAAACATTTAAAAAAAAAATACTTAAGTCTGGTTCCAAAGATTCTGATTGTATTGATCTGGAAAACAGGCATCGGATTTTTAAAAGTCTCCTCAGGTGTTTTCTAAAACACATGCAAGAATATGAATCAATGTTTTAAAGGATGGTGAAGACTGAGCAATCTAACATACATACATCACAGTACATATTCATAGGCACTCAGTAAATGATAACAACTACCCGCACATTAATCACTAAACATTAGTATGCTTTCCGGACGTTGATGTCACAATCCAGTTAACAGAAAACTGTTAACAGGTTGACTGAAGTTGAAATGACTCATGTTTGATATATGTCTCATCTTCAAAGTGTTTACAGCTAAAAAGCATGAAAACACTTGGCACTCAGTTTCTCCATCTATAAAATGGGAAAATCACTTTTTCTGAAATCATTGGGTTGGTGAAAGGACGAATAGTTTGTCCATGTAAAATGCATTGTAGAGAGAAAAAAACATCTATAAGAGTTAAGGATTATGGTCTCCCAGAAGCATCTATAATTTGTAGAGACATTTATAGCCCGTCTGGTCAGCAAAGCCTGCTGTTTGTAGCCTCACCCTTGCTTCTCAGCCTTAAAGCACAGATTGTAGCTAAACTCATCAGCCTCCATTATGCCTCTGGCAAAATGGCTATGAACTGGTTGCTGTCGAAAATGTCCATGACCTTTCTTCTGTATGCTCTGGGGTGGACATTCAATCCTACATGCTCCTGAAATGCCAATGTTTACTGCACCTCTTGGGAAAATGAGTGGTGGAAGTAAAGAAGAAGGGTAAATGGGAGTCCCTTCCCCTAAACATACATTAATTGGATGATGTTTCTTGACAACTAAACTGAACCTTTACCTACTTTCCTGGAGGAATTCCCAGTAGCTGTTTTCATATCCCATTTCAGTAATATTTAATATCTCATCACTTCCCATTGTGCTCAAAGGTCTTCATAAGGACAGTGAAATAAAAAGGATGGTTCCTGGCATCTGCACAGAGTGATGCAAGGGAAAATTACAAACGGGAAAATAGAGCAGGGGTCTGCTTCCTTTCTTTTGGCAAAAAAACCTGCTATAGAAACTAATGTAGATGAGGGGGCACTGAGCCATATATAAGTGAGTAATTATCTACTGTTACAGGCCTTATTATCTCTCCAAATGTTTGCTAAAATTCTGTTGGGCAACCATCTGGACCCAGAGATTTACCCATGGATAGAGAGTGGATTGCTGTTTTAACTTGAGATGGGAAAATTTCTTTCTCTAATTCTTTTCTGTCATCTTCTGTTAAATAATTTAACTGAATGTCTCTTAGATAGCTTTCTGTGAGTCCTCGGAGTAAGTGGATTCTGTGTGATATACTCATATAAAATATTCTTTCAAAGTTTTTTTTTCCCTTTTCCCCCACCAGAGGATCCAAGGACAGTTTGCCATCTGTTGTAAGAATTTCATTAATGCACCTATTTTCTCTTTCTTTTTGCAAGAGTGGTCAGTCCAAATAATTTGCAGCCCTCTCCTATTTCAGGCAGGATTCCTGTTACAGGAGGCCCAGAAGCCTTACCCCATCATAGTTAAGTCCCTGCTCTCTCATTATGGCTTTCTCTCAGGTGGCTTTGTTAGCTCAGAACAACAAAGCCTGTGTCCCAAAGCCTGGCTGGGTATCAATAATTTAACAACATGTCATAGACAACAGTGAACCATGCTGCTAGGGTTGAAATATTCCTAGGGCTCACCATCTATTATGCTTTGCTTTCTCAGTGTGCTGTGAATGGAGTACAGGTGGGCCCAGCATTTTCCCAACTCAGAAACTTACAAGATAATATAATGGCACAGGGGAGGGGTTATTTGCATTACAAAAGGATTCCATGCTTTACCAGAGGGTTCACTTTAGATTTTCTTTAAATTAAGAGCTCCTCTTCAGCACTTAAAAGTTTATAAACTTAGGGGCACCTGGGTGGCTCAGTCGGTTGAGCGTCCAACTTCGGCTCAGGTCATGATCACACGGTTTGTGGGTTTGAGTCCCGTGTCGAGCTCTGTGCTGACAGCTCAGAGCCTGGAGACTGTTTCGGATTCTGTGTCTTCCTCTCTCTCTGCCCCTCCCCTGCTCACACTGTCTCAAAAATAAACCTTGAAAAAAATGTTTAGTTAAAAAAAAGGTTTATAAACTTAATTAGTTTGGGGCTTTCCAGAAAACACTCCCAGAGAAGAAAGACCTTATTCAGATGTCATGGTTCTCCTTCAGCCTCGATTGGTCAAAAGTCTGAGAACAAAACATCCCAAACCAGAATTTTTTGATTCCAATTTTCTTCTCATCCAGATTTCATCTCAGTCTGGTAGCTTCAAGCCTGCCACCTGATCTGAACAGACTCACGCTAAAATGCTCACCATCCTAACTTACCACAACACCCAGCTGCTTTGCCATAGTGTCCAGAAAAAGTGCCCAGGCTCTGAAAACATCAGATAGCAATGCAGAATGTTTTATTTTCTAGTGATTACCTTTGGGAGATGGAGAAAGGGTTTACAGTGCATACCCCATGGCACATAACCATATAGACACCCAGAACATAGATTCATATTCTCTAAAGTTCCTCTCCAGGTCTTCTTCTGTCTGTCCTTCCCAACACAGTGCCCAGACTCTGGTCTGGTCTCTGGTCTCTATCCTCCTGGAGTCAGTTCTGAATGCCTTCACTTGAATTGTGCAGAAAATGCATCTCTGTCTAGTCCATATCTACCTCCATCTACCTCCGTACTATCATCCATCACTGTGGTCAGCTAAGAAACAGCTCTCAGGCCACCACAATCCCTTATCTTTCTACCTTTATTCTTTTATATGGTAAGTGAATGTTTTAGTGTCAATTAAACTGCCCCACCTTCACTCACTCAAGAAGTCTACTCTGACAGTGGCATGGTCTGAAGCATAAAATAGGACAGGCCCAAGTTGGGAATATGACACCAGGTCATTCAATATTACTGTTCAGAGCAGTCTGAACAGGAGACAATTACCATATACCCACGAAAGCCAGTGAATCAATATGGAAGAGTTATTTCCTATATAATTTTGAGTTGTTTATGCCACTTGCCTTAGATCAAGTGAAAGTGACTGGGAGCTTTGATCCTTCCTCATCAGGATGGACTAAAGTTGCCTCCCTGATTATAGGGTTTCCTTCAAAAATTTGTGATTGTATCCTGGAGTTTTCCTGGGAAGGGTTCATGAGATAAGTAAGGAATGTGAGGGGTCAAGGGTCATCCATCAGGGGTCAGAGCTCAGTTTAAAAAGGATGAAGCATCCTTTTCCTCCTGGGCCCTGCTTTTGCTCCTAGGACATATCTTGAAACCTCCTGTTACTATCCTTAGCTGAGTCTAAGGTACTACCACTGACAGCACTTACCTTGCTTTTTCTGCCTGCCTTTCACCCTCTTCAAGCCTCTTGAATGCCATGACCACAGAAATCTTCCTAAAACACTGCTTCCATCCCCTCATTCCCCCTGTTCAAAAAGCTACACTGATTTTTATTGCCCTGCATTGGTTACAGGAGATATGACTGTATAATTTATTGGCCAGACCAGGACATATTTGTGAGTGGAAAAAAGCACTTTCAATATTTATGTCAGGACTACAGGTGTAAATGGAGATGACCTCAGGTAAATAGGAGTATGTGGCACCTTGGATTATAAGTTCACTACCTTGTTTTTGAGATTGTATCCATGTAACCATATCCCATGCCACTTAAAATCAATCTAATCTTACTGTAAAGGTCAGAACACTCCCGCTACTACTAAAAAATTATAACAGCAATGGCAATCATCATACTAGCAACCACTCATAGATGCCCTTCATAGCAAGCACTATGCCTCATATTCATTTTTCACTCTCCACAAAGTTCCTATGAGAACAGCACGTTACTATCGCCATTTTAGAAATCAGTAAACTGATACAGAGGGATTTAAATGATTTGGCCAAGATAGGTCAGCTAGTAAGTGGCAGAGCTAAAATGTAAGCCCAGGATTATTGGACTCCAGTTCTTACCACTGTTTTGGACAACACCATCCCTTGTTATTTTTTTTAAGTATCTTGTAACATACACGGGGAACATTTAGAACTATGATCAATGGAGTATTCTTCTGGTCTCAGTGTTGTCTCAGCCATATTGCTTAATGGCAGTGTGAATGTCATTATTAACATTACCATGCTCCTTCCAAACCCTGCATCTCTGCTGATGCTGTTGCCTCTAAATTTATAGCCCTTTTATGTTCTCCACGTCAATCTATATTAGCTCCATCTGGCAAAGCCCACTTTAATTTCACACCCTCTGTGAAACCATAGCTGGTTACTCAATTGACATTAATCCCTCCCACCTGTATCCTCCTAGCTTAATTATCCTCAGTATGACACAAATTGGCACTAGATTATAATTTTCCTCTTTGGTTTCCTAATTGTTTTCTTTGTTATTGTTTTCTCCTCAACCTGTATGCAAAACCATCAAAGATAAGGAACTTCCTAGACCGTGACTTAACTTAAAATTCATCCAGCTTAATATGGCTTAAGCATTATTATTTTTGTAAGGTGAAAAAACTCACAAGAAATTAAATAACTTACCCATATCCAAAGTGATAGCCCTAAAACGGTTATCCCTAAACCCAAAATTTCACAATGTCTTCTGTTCAAGAAATGAGATATTCTTAACAGCATTATTAAGAGAACTTGAAATAACATTTTTATTTTAAATGAATGGAAAAATACTTAAACAATGAACTTAAAATGAAATACTATTTTTTTTTTAGTAAATATTTCAAACTGCTTTGAGATGTGTCATCCCATAGAGGGAAAACATAACCTCCAGCATTTTTTACACATTTGCAATGAGAAGTAAACATTATCCTACTATCTGAACCAGAGCAACCGGGGTGAACAACAGGGATGTTTTATAGTCTCAAGTTCATTAGAAACTTATCTGGGTACACCAAGGAGGGAGATGACCTCAAACAGCTGTCTTGGCCACAGTGTCCCAACCACAATACACTGAAATTCCCTATGAAGCTAAATAATGCTGTTATCACCAGCTTTGCTCTGGCTTCGTTCCTTTTGCTAACAAACTGATGTGACTTCTCCTGGCAGTGCTAGGGTCATCTCCTAGCCTGTGACTGATAATTCTATATGAGGAAATAACAATACCACTCAGATGGTCAGCAACCTGTTGCTATTTTCTAGTTAATGTTTGTCTTCTTTTCTGTCAAAACTATAAGTTCTGCAGTGAACAAAGGAGAAGCAGTGAATACAACCATTATTTCTGTTTATTTTCTGGAAAAATTAAATATGAAGAAGATTCATAAATGAGATGTATGAAAACTACCTATGAGTGGCTGGTACATAGAATATGTTAAAAAAAATTACCTCTCCCTTCCATTTTCTTAAGCACTTCTGACTAAACAAACAAAACCTAGCTTTTTGATAGATAAATTTAAGTGTAAATGTTCAATGCAATTAAAAATTGCCTTACAATTCTGTTTATAACCAGGAACTGAACAGATGGCTAAGGATGTGGTTTCAGGAACATCTCCATTCCTTGAAATAAGATGCCCCTTCATTTAAGAAAAGTTCCTGGGGGTCTAATTTCATGAGTAGGCTAGTCTAATTGTGCAACCTCAAGAAGTTTTCAGAATGGAGACCGAGATAATCAACTGTCCTCACTTGGGCCTCCATCACCTTTGAGATCAGTGGAGCCTGTCTCGATGCAATTTACTAGAGTAAGACTGCTCAGAAGGCACCTGGCAGGACAGCCTAATTAAGTATTTACCCCAGTGGCCAAACTAGCTCTTCCAGGCTCATTATGGTTTCCTTAACAACTAAAATTAATTTAAGTAAATAGAAAAAGTATATATTAAAAAACCTTATTTGAGTAGTTTGATTTATTAATTGAATCAGCTAATTTTTTTTTAACTTAATGAATATTGTTTTATCTCAAGCATATGTTATTTGTATGGCCATGTGCTCATGTCTGGTCTGGGGTAAAAATGTCATCAGAAGCCTCTGGCAAATAGACATTCCAAATCTGGGTGACTTTACTTGTCCTCAGCTCATACTTCATGAGCACAAGTCTGACACTCTAGAGTTCTTCCACTGACAACACCAGGAAGTAAAAGAGAGAAAAGTGTATGATTGGGCTCCTTATGGCATAAAGACAAGATTTTAAAATGGAATATATAAAAGAAAGGAGGATAGTTGCTTTTGTATGAAATTCTCTCTTAAGAACTGTTCAATAATACAGCTAAATCTGTCAACATTCAAAATATATTTTAAGGAAATAAGTGACATCTTATTAAATACAATGTGACATCTTTCTTGCTAATTCCTAATGCATTTTAAAATTATTGCTGATTTGCACACATTTTTCTTTTAAATTTAGGAAGCACTTACCTGTATCTTCCTAAATGCCACATAATTATTTTTATTTATGATTTTGCAGTGGACAAAGGCTCAAAAATAAGCCAGCATTACTAGAAACCAACACGGATTTACTTACAACAACATATAGCAAATGAGATGCTTTCTGTGTTTTACAAATGGTATTAAACTAGGAAATCACAGGAGAAAACAGAGCAATTCTTTAAATATTTCAAGGAGCTTGTATTTCTCTCTGATGTCAGATGTTTTTATTTGTTTTAATAAGAGATTGGGAACTGAATGATAATTATTTTTACACCAATGTTATTACTCAAATATCAAAGTCACATGTAATTGTCTCCATTATTAATTCCCTTTCAAATGAATACTTAGGCTTAATCCATTTGTTCACATGTTTATTCACATCTGCCTTTCCAAATAATACCCATTCTCAAACTGCAGGATTATACTGACCATATGAATTTATTGACTAAGTGAAGCCTCCTGCTGTCATATCTCACCCAACAATCTGCCCTATCAGTCACTTCTTTCCCTCCAACATTTCAGCTATAAGCCTTCATGAATCCCCAATACTTTTATGCCACTACTTCCACCCCAAATCAACACTATTTTCCAGTGTGTGACCTGTCACTTTTTCATTGTCCATGACCCATCTTGTCTTCTCTTCCTTCCTTCCCCAACTTAGATGCCAGAGTTAAACACTTATTCCCTTACATACACCTCCATCTTCTCTGCCTTCTCTCTACTTGGTGAAACTTACTTCACCTATCCCACCTGTGCACTGAAACTATGGAATGTAGGTTGGCAAAAAAGCAAAACAAAACATGGTAATACTGATTAGTTTCACTTTAAGTTGCTAAATCACCCATCTCCTGCAAGTTCTCAGAATGTCCCTGTAGTCTTTCTATATTTCCCTAGTTCCTACACTCTATACATCTCTTCTAGAACACAGTCACCACTTTTTCTTTCTTCTTAAACTTTTAACACTTATGTTCCTCATCATGTTTATGAATTCATCTTTCATTTTAGTTAAAAATAAAAAAAAAAGAATAAAAGAACAGCATCTTTATCTCCCACCACTAAAGTCAACCAGCATACATGTATTCTTATTTTACAATGCTTTTCTTCTGGTTCTGAATGAAATTTTCCTTGCCCACTTTGAAGGCCAAATATTTCCCTTGTGTGCTGGATTCTATCTTCTCCAAAATATTAAAAGGGATTTGTTCTTGCAATTTACTTCTCCCTCTTACTAGACAAGCATCTCTACTGTAGTTTTCTCATCTCTATATACTGGTTGTAATATCCCTCGTTTTTTCAACTTCCTTGGCCCTACATTCACATGTCTCTCTTCCCCTTTGTAGTAAAACTCATGTATAAAGTTCTTTATATTCATTATTTTCCATTTCTTCAAGTCTAATTTCGATCTTTAAGCCATTCCAATCAAACTTTCATCCAGCCACTCAATGACACTCTTCATGTCAAGTCACCAAAAACTTCCATATTGCTGAATTGTTAGTCATCTCTCAGATCTAATATTCTTCTACTCTGGAGCAGATTTGGCATAGTTAAATCAGTTTCTCATCCTTAAAACACTTTATTCACTTGCTTTGGGAACACCTCGCCTTCCTGATTTTCCACTTACCTCACTGGTTGCTTTCTCAGTCATCTTGGTTGTTTTGTCCTCATCTTCTAAACCTGAGATTAGACTTCTCTCTCTTTTCTTCTCAACAACCACTCTCTCCCTTGGAACATCCATCTGTCTTTGGCCTTGAGAATCATCTGTCCACTAATATATTCACATTTATATCTCCAGCCTAGGATTTTCCTTTCAGGCCTAGAATTGATTGATTAATAAGTATCAAACTCAATATAGTTGAATACAGAACTCCTGAGGTCTCTTTTCATGGCTGGTTATGAGTTATACTTCATAATCTGGTTATACCTCATCTTCATAAATGGTCTCATAAGTCAGTTAGTTCTAAACCTAAGTATCATTCTTGATTTGCTTCTTTATATTACATCACTGTCCCCCAAAATACTACATAATTATTTGTTCACTGTATTCTGTTTAGTCTATAACCACCATTAGTTCAGGAGTTTTTACTACTTTATTCACCACTTTATCCTGGTGCATAAAATAGTATTTATCACCTGGTAGCAATTTTTTTTCACAATGAGTTAATGAATGATAGCATCTCATCTCTAAACAGTTTTGATTTTCAAGTTTTAGCTTAACATTTCTGTGTTCTATAACTGTTTGAAAGATATTTATTTTTACTCTATATAATTTTAGTTAGCATATATCCACATAATCTGGCAACTGATCAGACGACATTATATATTGTTATATAGGTGCTTCACAAATACATGGATCTTTCATCCCGTTTAAATGGTAAAGACTCTTGAGGGCAGAAACCATATCTATCTACTTTCCTATCTGAGTTCTTCACATTATGTTCAGAACTTTAAAACTAAAGGAGGACAGTGCTTCTAAAAGCATTAAGGGCTTCTTCCGATTATTTCTGATCCCAGAGTTAGAAACACTCTAATATTATCTGAAATAGCATTTCATTTACTTAGTTCTGGGGCAATGCTTATGCACCTGGAGGCCATAAAAGGCATCAGCCACTAAAGATGGCAAAGCTACAAAAATTATTCTGATAAGGAGAGAAGATTAAGTGAAGTGCAACATTAAATAACAGTATTTGCATATCTCATTAGTACTTCCAAGATGTTGAATTCTGAAATTGAAAAAAAAAAATCATCGTTTAACACTGAAGATTATAGAAAATAACAACCAGAAGTTGTTCTGGGGCAAGGGGGGAGGTGCTCTGGATAGCTAATATTTCAGAGTCTTCTTGGTATACAGAGTGCATTTTTCAATCAATTTCCAGACAGTATAGTAGAGAGTAGGGGAAGGACAATGAGAAGAATCAAGAAAGGGGGAAGCAACGTGGGGGAAGGGAAGTCAACTCATGTAGGGAGAGGGGTCTCAACTATGAATATAAATGTATTTGTGTCAAGCAGAATACTCTGGATATTATCAAGAAGACATAACTGAGTCAAAACAACCAGATGCCAGTATAGATTAACTACATTAGCAGAAGAAAGCAAATCATTGCAAACTCTACTTTCTATAACATAAAAATGTTTGGATCTGTTGTTACTATATGTTGCCTGACAACAGTTATAAGACTCTTCTCTCCATACCCCTTTTTTAACTTATTAGGATTTGTCTGATTGCATTTCACACAGAGGTCATCTATGAAGCTATGAAGAATTCCAAAGCTTCACCTTTAGCACTAGAAGCATCCATCATAGAAGTATGTCTATCTCTCTTGTGTTGTTGGTAATTCTTGGGAGGTAAAGCACTGAAATGCAATGTCAATGGCTTCTACTAGCTAGATTCAGTGCTCAAAACTTTTATTTCTCCTTTGGCAAACAATGTATTTGATGTGTCTCCTCATAATTTTACTTATTTCATATAGCTCTCTTACACCTTTTAAATGCTTTTAGAATCTGCTTTTCCTTATCTGCACTTATTTTGTTAAGGAAATATCTTGTACTAGTTTAACTGATCACCAATCAGTTGTTTTTTTTTTTTCTTTTACTTTTCACACAGTCACAGGAGTGATCTTTCTGAAATGAGACCGATCCAGCTAACCTCTGCTTACAGGCTTGTGTGAATCCCCATCACCCACAGAGGAAAACTTCCAGCTTCTCACATGGCCCTCTAGGTCACACAGCTTGGCTCCAGTCTCTCTGCTCAGCTAGACCTCTTATCTGTCTTCCATGGACATCTTATGTTCTAACTTATTAGTCCACCTATAGTTTCTTGGCCTTAGCATTTCTCCCCTGCCTCTCTCTCTCTTGTCTCTCTCTCAGATACCCTTGTTTCCACAACACCTCTTCTATGAAGCCTTCTTTGGAAGCTCCAGGAAGGGTTCAACTTTCATACAGGATCCTATACATAACACACAGCACACTGGTAAGTGTTTTTGCTTTTGTATTATGTTGTTCCCCCACTAAACTGCCAATTCTTGAGGACAATGAAATACCTAGGTCATCTCTGCTTCCACAAAACTTAGAATAGGGAGATGGGGAAGAGGTGAATGAGGAAAAGAGATAAAAAGGAGTCATTTTCTGTGTACACAGCAGTTGATTCTTTATATATTATTTACTATTCACAAAAAGATGATAAAATCTTCATAAAAACATTATTACCCTGGCTTGCAAAAAACAGAAACTGAGTCCTGAAAAGAGTAAATGGTTTGTCAAATGAAACATTAAGAAAGCAAAAGCCCAAACCTGAGTAAGTCTGTCTCACATCATAGCCTGTATTCTTCTCATGATCCCACTGTTCCTGCCAATAAGAATTTGTTAAATAAATCAAGTAATGAATAAATGAATTTTTTCAGACTAAAATCAGTTTCTTTTTAGGTCTTCAGTCTTATATTTGGAAAAATTTGTTTTTTGTCAAAAAGTGGTTCAAAGCAAAATCCATACGTTATTAGTTCCAAAGCTTAAGTACCAAGAATTTATGAATCTTTCCTGTGGAAATTCCTTCCTCTACTGATCAATTTCTCTTCTTGCAGAGCATAAGACACACTAATCTTGAAATGAATCAGTGTGATAATGACATCTAGATGAAATAAAATAGGCTCCTTTTTGTAAAGTATTATGTTCTTAACTTTTTACCTTAGAGAGTTTGCAGTAACTTCCTTCCTGGATTTGAGATATCTCAAGGGCAATTCCTAATGGCACAAATCTGTTCCTTCAAAGAGCATATTTTGCACTATTTTAATGGAATTATAAAAGTGTATATTTTCATGACTGGAGCCAAAGCTCACATTAGGGTTACAAATATGTGGACAGGCCCTCAGCTGTCTGAGGTTAAATTCAATCATCCTAAACTGAGAAAAATGTCAGATATAACAATCTCTAGAATTGATAAGGGGTGAAGTCTACTAAAATATACAATAATAGTATATATTATTAGCATATGTTAATAGCTTCCTATATCATGTAAATATTTTTGATGAACAAAATTTTACTATCTGTGTTTTGATAAAATAACCCTAATTTGTCTGTATTTCTTAGTCTTCCTCAAAAGCATCTACCCATTAAGTTATGCTGGGTTGAGTCTCTGTTATCCCCTCTGACTTTACTGTTTTTCCTATAGACTAATTATGTGAAGTTATGAAACTTCTCAGTAGTTATTCTAACATATTTGAGGATTATGTATTAGACAAATTGGGATTAATAGTTTCAAGGAGATGTGGAAATAAAGTATATCATAGCCCTCTCTTCCAGTTTTGAATGAAATTTAAATAAAAAGACACTAGTCAGGCTGATGAGCAAGTCTCTACTTTCTATCTGACTAAATTGAACCTGACAATGCGGCTTGACTATAATCAGGCCTTCTCATATTTTTCCTCCTAGTCAAGCTCTCAAGACAACCCACCCCAGGAAGAATTTGTATATTCAAGTTTGATACACTTACCCAGGATCACTGCCATGCATCCTGATGTGTTTGGTCATTTATTTGTTTAACAATATTGATTAAGCACTGACTACACACAAGTTCTCAATGTTATAGATACTATAGAGAACCAAAATGTAATAATTCCACTCTAAGTTTCTCACTACAGAGAAAGAGAACCTGCTAATGACTATGCCCATTCTTTAGTCAGGCATATCTAAAAATGAGAAAAAAAAGAGCTGAGATACAGGCTCCTTCTCAGTCTCAATTACTGAACCATCTCTCCCTTCCTCCTTCAAGGAGGAATAAGTGAGAGGATATGGAGAAAAATGGCTGCGGCATCTGAATGGCTCAGTAGGTTGAGCACCCAACTCTTGGTGTGGACTTGAATCCATTTAAGATTCATCCCTTCCCTCTCTTCCTCTTCCTCTCCCCCCGTCCCTCTCCCAGGAGCACACAGGAAGGAAGGAAGGAAGGAAGGAAGGAAGGAAGAGGAAGGAAGGAAGGAAGGAAGGAAGGAAGGAAGGAAGGAAGGAAGGAAGGGAGGGAGGAAGAAAGGAAAAGAAAAGAAGAGGTCTGACATGTTTCTCCCATGATATACTCTCCTGAGAGCAAAAATTCCCTCCACAACCTGGAAAAAAGATTATAATCAACTTTGAGAATTAGAAACATAATGCTATTGGCAGAATGAAGGATAAAGCAAAGAAGAACATATTAAGTCCCAGTGGTTTTGTAAAAGATCTTAAAAATCTTTGTCTTAAAAATTAAAACTTAAGTTTTCTTAATTATGTCTGCACAATAACTACAACATGAAGTGACTCTGTCTAGAACTTAGTGTCACTGGTAAAGGTTAATGAAAATAGCATTTGTCCCCAATTACTTTTGCATGGTCACTTTTCTGGTGGACTAGATACTTTTTTTTCTAGAATTGCTTGATAATATGAATATATTATTACATTAGCAGACCACAGCTTTACATTGCAATCACTAGAAGATATGATAGAAGTAATGAAAAGAATTTACAGTGAGATTATTAGGAATGGTTGAATGTATTCCCTATTTTATGATTTTCTTTTGAAAACTAGAATAACTGCCAGGAAACTTGCAATTTTACTTAGGCACAATAAATGCTATTGCTCTTTCTATAGTATGGTTCTTATGCATCTTAAATTATAAAAGCATTTAGTAATATCCTTCTAAATCACAGACACAGCTTCCTTTCATGTCCCCAAACACTCTAAGAAAAAATACTTTGTATTATACAAGAACAATATCATTTTTTATCTTGCACGCACTTTTTCATTGGACTATAGCGAGGCAGGGTGCATATGTGGAATGTTGTGTTTTGCTTTAGCTCCTTTTCAACTAGTTTTACAATCTGTATTCTCACAAGCTTCTAAGAAACAGAATGAGGGTACAATTCCCATTTCACAGATGAGGAAACTGAAGCCTATAAAAGTTCAATGTCTTTCCTAATTCCACATGAGTAGTTGAGGGAAAACAAGAAAGAAGCCCAGTTTTCTCAGCTCTTAGCCCTGTGTATGCTCTTCTATAACATGCTGCCTTCACAAATGTGGTCATTAGTCTGTGGCTGGGATGGTGATGGTGTCATGTCAGTGCGGCCAGAGCAACAAATTTAATGACACAGCTGGGAAAACTTAAAAGCCTGCCCTTGGCTGGGTCATAAGCGGAGGTTAATACAATGGTGCCATTACAGCCCTTTGCCCGCCTCCCAAAATCACAGCACAGTTCACGAGAATCAAAAAGGTTCCGCTGGGGGTCGGGTCGGGTCTGAATGAGCAGCCAAGGTCAGGATGGAAATGTGGAATAGACAGAGAACTATTGAGCCCAATGCAAAGTTCAAAGCTGCTCAGCCAATCCTACGTGACCCAAAGCCTACCCTCACCTGCCAATTAAATGAAGGAGATCATCCTCAGTTAGAGTTTAAATCAAGGCAGCACACTGCTTCTTGGGCTAAAGACCTGGAGATTGAATGCAACTTATTTCTAAATCAATCCTTGCCAAAGTGACATGCTTGGAAAAAAGGCTATATTACCTACCCAATTTTTTTAAAAAAATACTCCCCCAGCAACTAAATAGAACATTCCAAAGTTTCATTGCATACTTTGCACCCTCTACTATGTACTATACCTTTAATTTCATAATATATGCAGTTTTAAATTCAACATTTATTTTTAACACCTATATTTTAATGAAACATGAAATATAAAATGAAACTCCAGTCTGCCTTGTATGAGCACGAAGAAAAATCCTAATTACCTGTTTCAAAAGTGTGAAGCGCTTTCTAATTTTCCACCAGCCAGTTTCCTTAGACAGCACTCAGGATTATAACTATTTATGCCAATTGTGCTATTTCATGCATAAAATTACCGCATTATTGTTGGAATAGATGCCAGAGAGATATCTAAGCAGGGTGCAATCACTTCACTTTCTATCAAATTGGGCTCCTGAAAGGTATCATAAATTTTATTAGAAGGCAAGGGGCTAATGGCAGCCAATCAGTGTTAATGCTGATAAAATTGCTGTATTTTACATTATAAAAACCAGAAGATATTTTTGTCAGAGGGCCACCTTTTGTTTTATTAAGAATGCATCATGAAAACTATATTGTAATCACATAAGATACTTAGGAAAGCTGACTGCCCTTCCCTGGGACTGGGGGTGACATCTCTCTTGGGGTGCTCTAGCAGCAGTTGGTGAGGCAGCCTTTGCTCTCTGCTGCCTGATTAATGGCAGTGTAAAATGAAGCAATGCAAAATGCATCCCCCACACTATGGGTACCATAATTCAATTGCATGCAGCTTTATTCTCTCAGGGTCCACTCTTTGGGAAACAAATATTAATGTTCCACTGTTCCCAGGTCCTTTATTGTGCTATAAAAAAATTGTTTTCGATTAACCTGCCAATTGAATCTGGAGAGCTGGATGGTTTTTAAGACTCCCTCGCTTCTTCCTCAGGCACCACAGTAAAGAGTGGCAGATTATAATGATACTGGAAAAGAAAAAAGAAAAGTTTGGTGCAGAGTTCCAGCCCTTTGGAACACTGCTGAGTTGTGCTTTACCAAAAGTAACCGTAATTTCCATGAGTTGAAGGCTAAAATGTGTGACCTTGGGCAAATCACTTAGCCATTCCAAGGTCTTTGTGTCCTCATCTCTAAAATGACAGTACAAGATAGGACAGTTACTCAGGCAGCTTCCAGCTCTAGAAGTCCAATATTCTTACTATATGCACCTTGTGTGTGTGCGAGCGCGCACACACACACACACACACACACACACACACCCTGAAGAAATAACTTCACTTCTTATTCTTGCCCTTGTTAGCCATTCCTCACCTGCAACGAACAGTATCTGAGAGAATCTCTATTGTCAGAAATGAGAAAGCATTGGTGGGATGATCTGGTCTTTTGCTGCTCTTCTATTCCAGAGAGAAAATCATAGGACAATGCAGCTCTCTATCTTCAACATCTAGAAATAGTAAACATAAATTAAACAATTAAATAAGCACATTTGCATATCTAATAAATGAGTTTGATGTCCCTAATTTCTAACAATTAGATCAAGAATAAGATACAATATAACTCTTAATTACAATAAGACTTATATTGTTTTGTCATGGATCCAAACAGATAGAAATTCTTCAAGGAAAAGGAACCATTTTCTAATAGTTTTGGATGGTCTTGCTGCTCAATACTAAGTAGTCACTCAAAAGTTCCTTCAGCACTCACTGATAAATGATAAGTGGTTGCTAAAATAAAGGGAAACCACTGGTTGACTTACATGATGAAGCCACCAAAAGAGGTGTGTTTGTTCCTAGAGGAATTGATTTCTTCCAAAGTAGAGAATGCACATTAGGTACAAAGCAGATGTGTTTAACAACTATGCCTCCAATTTCTATTCCTACTTAATGATCAGTATAAATCCATTTTTCTTTAAAGTTGCATATTTTGGGGCACCTGGGTGGCTCAAGTCAGTTAAGCGTCCAACTTTGGTTCAGGTTATGATCTCACTGTTCATGGGTTCGGGCCCCTTGTCAGGCTCTTTGCTGACAGCTAGGAGCCTGAAGCCTGCTTTGGATTCTGTGTGTGTGTCTCTCTCTTCCCTTCCCCCACTTGCACTCTGTGTGTGTGTCTCTCTCTCTCAAAAATAAACATTAAAAAATTATAAAAAAATAAAGTTCCATATGTTTTTTACTTCCTTTTAGGCTGGCTCTGGTATTTCCCCGTTGAATTACTGAAGGCTTCCTCGTTCCATACTATTCTATCCTACTTGCTAAAGCTGGTAATTATAACCCTGGAACAAGTATTCCTAGAAGATTGGAAGTATGCATTAACAACAACAACAACAGTACATATTTAATTGGCTAGAGAATATATAAATATTTATATAAATTAAGTTGCCCACATTTTAGGCAATGACAAATTACCGATGTTCTGTGACTAATGGCTATAATGTTGCTCTGACCAGACAGGGCTGCAATATATGTTCGTAGAGTTTGTGTATCACACAAGGGCAAAGTCAAGAGGGTGAGTGGTTGTGAGTGGCTCACCAAGCTGTGCAACTGAGCTAAGGAGACAACCATCAGAAGGAAGGCACACCTTTTTATTCTCAGAAAGACACAACCCACTCTCTCAGCCATGTGCTCACAGAAGGCAGGCATATTTTCCCAATGTACACAAAGAGGCCATAAATCTACAGGGCACTAGTAAAACAAATGATTTTTAAAACCCACTAAAAGTCCCCTACATGCTGAATCTCAATAGATCTCTAATTCAGTTTCTACAAGCAATAGGAGTTATAACCTAGGCAATATTATATCTCCTAAAGACAGATTCTCCATATCCTAGACCCCACTACCACCAAATGCAAGAAAGCTATGCCTCCATCCTCCAGTAAGACAATTTTTACTTGGACTGACCTAAGAGGGGGATATTTCTCCCAGAATGTGGAGAGAATTAAAATAGACTCATACAGAAATGCTCAGAAACAAATGAAACAATGCCTTAAGAGAACAAGAGGAAACCAGGAATGCACCCACCAACCAGCATGTGCAGTGGACAGGCACAATGTTCTCATTATGTACACATGGTTGCCCCATTCTCAGAAGAGATCTTAATGACCTAGGGAGATATTTCCATTAGGGTTTTCTTAAATATTCCCACATTTAATATAACCTTTGCACCCAGATTTATAGTTTAAGAACAGTATATGAATGATTCTGAAATGCATTAACTACAGCTGAGCATGTGCACCATTCAAGCAAAATACAAATGTAATCCAAGGTAATGGATCCTTAACTATGAGTATGAGAGAAGAATTGCCTCTTCTAGAGGCCCTACAGTTAGTCATTAATATTCCGTGTGATACATGGTTTCAGAGAAACGAGTTATCATTTGGGGGAATTCAAAAGGCTTAGGGCATGTTCCAAAGCTGGACATTGTGACTGGCACCATTTTTATGCATTTCATCTAAATAGCCAAATAATGAAAGTAAAACATCACAATTACATAATTAACCATGCAATTGATATGTACTCATGATCTTCGTCTCGTATCTGAACTCCATTCCATTCCTAAACCCTGCCACCATCCCTCATACCATTCTTTTTTTTTTTTTAATTTTTTTTTTTTAATGCTTTATTTCTAGAGAGAGAGAGAGAGACAGCACGAGCAGGAGGGTCAGAGAGAGAGGGAGTCACAGACTGAAACAGGCTCCAGGCTCCGAGCTGGCAGTCAGCACAGAGCCCGACGCGGGGCTCGAACCACGAACCGCGAGATCATGACCCAAGCGAAAGTCGGACGCTCAACCGACTAAGCCACCCAGGCGCCCCTTTTAATCTTTTTTTTTTTTTTTTTTTTTCCCTCTCATATCATTCTTGAACCTCATATCATCTTGGAAACTGGCAAGGCTGCATTCCAATCCCTGACCACCTTATAACATAAACCTCCCCTCCCAGTAATTTAATGTCTGCCTTTAGCCTCATCAAAAGGCAGATGAAATCAAAACAGACGCTTCACAAAATGCCATGTAATCAACAGAACCTAGACCCTCAGTGTTTAAAATACAGTGGAGAAACTGAAATTAAACCCATAGGAAATACAAATAACAAAGAAGATTTAACAAATGTTACAGTGGAGAAGTTGTCCAAAGCTGATACATGATTAGTATCAAATAAGTGGACCAAAAAATAACTGATATAGGAGATAAAGGGGAAGATTTATTGTGGGATATACTCAGTGCTGTGGGACAGAGTGCTAGTGTCAGGAAGAAGAGGCACTTCAGCTCCACAATGGGAGGTAAGGATCCTTAAGACTCCTTTTTACTCTTTCAGAATCTAAACATGGATCCTTATAACCCTGTAATAAGCCACTTCACAGGTCATGGCACTTCCTTATATCCAACTTACAAGAGAATTTACTTATGACTCAGGTGACACCATGGACCAAGCTGTGGTCAGGGCATGCAACCATATGGAAAGCCATGGAAACTTAAACATACACTTTAAAAAGCTACAGAAGCTTTATAAAGGGGATTTGTTTCCTTTTTTTTTTTTTTTTTTATTTGGTGGTTGTTTTTTATACTGTTTTAAATTTTTAGATCTGGAAGATGCATAGTAAATATGCTAGCCCACCTTAAAGGGAAAGGTTAATGGAAAGAACAAGGAAATGACTAAAAGATAGGTGAGATGACAGAAACTTGGAATTTGGACTTAACGTCCAGAAACAAAGAAAGTTTCAGTAAATGAATGATGTGATAGAAGTGGGTTTACAGAGTCAAAAGTGGAGACTTGGACAGATTATGCGTAAGTATATGATGAAACTAGGCATATTTATGTAGCCTGCAGCTACTATTTCTATAAAATTATTTGTGATCTTTGGAAACCTCAGTGGCAACAAAAACATAATATTTGAATCTTCAATGGGCTAAATCTTTCATGATTCCATCCACATGCTGATTATTTGAAGCCTTGGTAATATACCCATGCCCGATATATCTTAAAATTCTGATTGGTTTATAACCTTGAAATCTATTTGTACCCATTTATTATCTTTTATATAAAATCAGACATCTTGAGTTGTCTCTGATGCTGGATCTAAAGAGTTGAAAGAAGAGGAGTTTAGGCCACAGGAGCCTTTTTGCAGAGAGGATATAATGCAAGAGATCAGCAAAGCAATAAAAGAGTCTGACTGTCCCATCCCTAGTATATGAAATTCAGTTAAAAATATAACACCAGGATTTTTTAATAAAGGCATGGAAGTGTGCAGCTCCTGTCCTTGAAGATTCTAGTGCCAGATGAGCCTTTACAATTCAGACCTTGGGGAGGTGGGGGAGAGACGTGAAAAAAGGAACTAATAAATCTCTAAAATTTGACAAGTGACAGATCTTTGTCTGGTTAACTGGCTATGCAAAGATTTTAGTAGATTCTTCTGTCATTCCCAATTTCTCGTATTCATGAGAATTTTATAATATTTAAATGACACAAGGGAGGGCAAACCTATATTTGCTTTGCAGAAGATTTCAAGATGTGCACTCAGCACAGTGTGTAGTCCTGTGTCCATCACTAGGCAAAGACAAAGTTGTATAATCAACTCCAAATCAGTAAAAAAATAAACCCACACAATTATTTTCCTTATTTCATCATACAGTAGCATTGCTAAAACAATGGTACCTATATGTAGAGCTATTTTCAGTAGATTATCTGAAATCCATCAGTCATTAAATTGTTACAACTATTTGGTCCCCCTTTCATCCCTTTGTTTCTGAAACTCCATCTTTCTTTCGTCCCTTTGTTTCTGAAACTCCATCTCTCTTTCTCTTTTTCCTATGTCTGTGTGTATGCGTGTGTGTGTATCTGTCATTTTTGTCTCTTTCTCCCTTCCCTGTGCCTTTCTTCATACTGGTTTCTCTCTTGTCCTATTCATTGCCCTCCCCATGCTCCACCCCAAGAAACACATCTCTCTTAGTCCTCATAAGTCTTCATGCTCTTCTTATCTTGAAAAAGGAAAATTGAATGTCTTTCCTTAGCCATAGCTTGCACTTCTCTCTAGTAAACTTTTCAAAAACTCCAAGTGAACACACATTCAAGCCAAATTCCAGGGAAAAGTTGCAAGAAAGTGGCACAAATTAAAGCAGGAATGAGAGAAATGTGATCAAGTTGGTAGAATTATTTACAGAACTAGTATCAGTATAGAGAAGGGACAGAGAAACTGGTTTTAGGAAGCTAGAAAAATTTTAATGAATGACTAAAATTGGATGCTACTAAAAAAAGCCATTAGATCATAGGCTGAGGTACCCACTATGGGACTGGAGAGGCCTGGTTTGAACCTTACCTCCACTTTTTGTGGTCATGTGTCCTCTCCTAAACGCTTCTTTATTTACCTTCTCTAAGATTCTGTTTACTTATCAACAAAAAAAAACTTTTAAAGTATGGTATCTATAAGGTACTTAGCATAATGTCTTAGTACATACTCAAAAATGTTAGTCAGTATTATCAATATTATGGTTTTCATTTTTAAGAATAATAATTTACAAATCAATATATTTACTTTCTTAAAGGCAATTATCCACCCCATAGTTTCATGTTCTTTTCCATGAAAGTTTGGCCAGTTCTTATTTTAATTTTTATTTGTATAGAAATACATATCTATAAAGGTTAATAAAGCAACAGTTTCTCGAAATTCATGAGAAAAATCATAGTAGAAAAATCTAAATCTCTACTCCTAGAAATAATTACCTTGAATTCTTTTGTATTTTCCTGAGCTCACCCCTCTATATAGCTTAATAGCTTGCTAATTCTAATTTTTTTTTCAAGTGTTACTACTATCTGTTGAATATCTACTATGGAAGATAAGAATCTGGTTCTCTTTATCATTTCCCACACACTCAGAAGCACACACACACTTCTTTTCTCTGTCTCCCCACTGTGTGTGTCACAATTTTTAGTTGAAGTAATGTTCAGCATTTATATAATTATGGCTGTATAAACATTACTCACAATTAAAGCCATTTAGTGTATGATTATATTTCCTTTCTTGTAGAACTTCACAGGAGTTAATATTTACCTGGTTATTTTCAGTTGCTTAGTATTCCATGTACTAATTACTAATTCGCTCTGAACTCTCTAACAGAAATTGAAATATTGTCTCGATATGTAAAAAATTATCAGGTATTCTATTACTTTCATTTCTTTCATTTCTTATTTGTACACAACCCCCATAGGTAGGGCTTTTCATCTTCCTGCTCTACTCTGAGATTACTGTTCTCCAGACTGTGGCAATACTGTCATCCTGATATCTCTTCAGAATTCTGTTTGTTTCTCTCCAGTACTGGATCTTCTATTTCCAGTATCTCTTCTTCTTGATTGGTATCAACTCTAATTTTTGTGCATATGTTTGTACAATACCTTTTGGGAAAAGGAACCAAAAAAAACCAAGATTTTTTTTCCCCCATGATATTGCTTACCTGAACATTCTTTTATTCCAAGGGTCAGTGAACTATAACATGTGGGCTAAAACTCTTGTGCTAAAGTTCATATAAATAACTTTTACTGGAAAATAGCCACACCCATTTGTTTATTATCATGTGGGCTAAAATTCATGTAAATAACATTTACTGGAAAATAGCCATGCCCATTTGTTTATTTATTGGCTACTGTCCTGTTAAAGGTGTAGAGTTGGGTAACTGCAACTAAGATTGTTTGGGCTGTTAAGCCTAAAATATTTATTACCTTGTCCTTTACCAAAAACAAAAGCAAACAAATTGCTGACTCCTACTTTAATCTATGCTCACCCTAGATTGACAATTTGGCTAGGTACAACATTTTAAAGGCATTACTCCCTTGTCAGTTAGCTTCCAGAGTAAATGTTTTTCTAGACCAATTCTGATTCCTGAACTTTTATATGAAAAGTATTTTTTTTTATGTATCTGGAAGTTCCTGGAATCATCTACATGTGTGAGCATGTTTTCATATACTGCAATGAACCCATTCAATCTAAAAACAAACAATATCTTTGATAATTTCTCCCTTCAATTTCCTCTTTTCTCTCCTTCTGTAATTCCAATTAGTAAAATTAAAATTCTCTTTAACTGACACTCTAATTTTCTAATTTTTTGTTATTTTCCATTATCCTGGCACTTAGATCCTTCTAGGGAATTTCCTCAAGTTAGTCTTCCAACCTTTCTTTAATGTGTTAAAGTTTCTGCTCTCATATTAAGTTCTAGGAACTGGCGTTGTTTTCTTGTTTTAGCATCCTACCCTTATTTCATGGAGGCAATTTCTGCACTCTTTCTCTGAAGAATTATACCCAGCAAGAGTATCATTCAAAAATAAAGGCCAAATGAAGATTTTTGAGATACATAAAAGATGAATTTATCACAAAAGGAATTTGATTACAAGAAATGTTAAAGGACCTCCTAGAATAGAAGGAAAATTATATCAGACAGAAACATGAATCTACACATAGAAATGAATAACACTAGAAATAAATATGTGTGTAAATATGCCAGAGTATTTTCTCACTTTTTACAAAATCTAATTATAAGATAATTTCCTAAGAGTTATAATATGACATAGAGTAAAAGGCACAACCATGGCATTAAAACAGAGAGGTTTATAACATAAATTAAAAGGCATGACCATAACACACACACACACACACACACACAACCAAGGGAAAAAGAAGTGTACTACTGTAATATTCTTATACTTTATGCAAATTAGTACAATATCATTTGAAGATAGACTGTGATAAGTTAAAACTGAGTACTGTATACTCTAATGCAACTACCAAAGTAACAAAGGATAGATATTAAGCCAACAAAAGAAATAAATAAGATCATGATAAAATAATCGATTAAGGGAGGAAAAAAGTACATAGAGGAAAAAAGGACAAAGAACAAGGAGACAAATATAAAACAAAAAGAATGATGAGAGATCAACAATCACATTACATGTAAATGTTCTAAAACCTGAAGTCAGGGATTATAAGATTAGATAAAAAGAGGAAAAGGTACCTATTTACATGCTGCTTACAAGTTCATTATAAATAAAAGATGAAAATAAGTTAAAAGTTTAAAAAATGGTAAAAGATATACCATACTAACACTAATCAAAAGACAACAAGAGTGGCTATATTAAAATCAGACAAAGTAGATTTCAGAAAAAAAATGTTACCAGAGCTAGAGAAGACCATTTTACTATGATAAACGGATCAAGTCATCAGAAAAACATAGCAATCTTAAGTGCTTACTTACCCAAGAAGAGAGCTTCAAAATACATGAAGCAAAAACTTATATAACTGCAAGGAGAAATAGAAAAAGCCATCTATAAAATCAAAACTTTCAAAACCCTTCTGTTATAAGTGGTAGAACAAGTGGACAAGAAATCAGAAGAATATAGAAGACATACACTACATAATCAATCCAGTTGACCAACTGAACATTTATAGGTTGCTGTATTGAAAAGGATAAGCATTTTTTAAACAAGCGTATATGGGGCATTCACCAAGATATAAAATACTCTGGGATGGCTAAAATGGAATTAAATTAAGATTAAATAACAGAAAGATGTCTGGAAAATCTTTTGAAATATTTGCAAACTTAACAACATACCTCTAAATAGCCTATGCATCAAAGAAGAAATTAAAAGGGAAATTAGAAAGTATTTTTAATTGAATGAAAATGAAAAGGCATCAGAATTAGTGGGATGCCACTAAAGCAGTACGTAGGAGTAAATTTATAGCACTAAATACATACACGTGAAAAAAAAAGGTCTCACCTCAATGTCCTCAGTTTTCATTTTAAGAAACCAGAAAAAGAAGAGCAAATTAAATGGAGGATTATGGAAAATAAAGAAAATAATAAAGATCAGAGTGAATAGCAACAGAATAGGAAAATAATAAATAAATAAATAAATAAATAAATAAATAAACCAAACTTTTTTAAGATCAATAAAACCATTTAGCTTATGGCTAGAATATTCAGGGGGAAAAAGTGACAGAAAATAAAATATTACAAATATAAGAAATGAGAGAAGTGAGTTTGGAAGTATTGGTATGCATATCAAAACCTGACAAAGACATTATATGAAAAGAATACTACAGATGATAGGGTTAGTGGGATTATACAGACATTGCTAAACATAATTTTAACTAATAAAATTATTTTTCTTCAAATGTCAAGTGGTCCCTGACCATTTGTTCATATGTAAAAGCAGGTCACTAAAATACTAATTGAAAGCCCAGTATACGTGAACAAAGTTTGAGAAACAGTGAGCTTCCATTTAAGCTCCACTTTAAGCTATTTGGTCAGGGGCCTTGTTATTTTTTTATAGTGAATCCAAGCTTTCCTTTATAGGGAGTTTTCATCTGTTGAGGAAGTCAATACATCCCCAGAAGGCAACATTCAAATCTTTTATCAGTACTGTATAGAACTAGCTGTTGATTTCTTTTTAAAGAAGCTATGGGGAAAATACTTACGGATTTGATCATTCGTACAAGGAAATTTCTTTCTTTCTTAAAAGAAAGAAAGAATATTTTTAAAAATAATATATGGGAACTTATACATGAAAATCTGTCATATCAAACCTCTCAGATGAACCACCTTAAGAATATGGACAATGGTCAGATATCATTGAAAATGTTTTTTAAACTCATTTTTGATTTTCATTTGGACCCAAAAGTACTTCTTATGGATATGCTCAATACCTTAAAGAATGAATTGTCTTGGGAAAGAGGCAAAAGGCAAATTAGATTAACATGGAAGATGATCAAGCTGGAGATGCAATTCTGATCTCAAAAATGAATTGTTTGGAAGTACAGGGACTTGAACACTAGTTCAAAAGAAAATTTCAGAAGAGAAATTCCAAATGCATTGTGAATGCTGACAGCCTTATTAGAATATATGTATCTACTCCCAAAATGACTACTTTGAAAGACAGTTCTCACTCAGATGTATAATTTTAGGTGTGTCAGCATGAGTGGGAGTAATTAGGAGGTCCAATTTATTTCTTTACAGACACACTTTGGGTAAGTTCACCAAGGGAGGTCAAGTAAGTTGCCCCATTATTCACCTGCAAAAGCCTATTAAAGTAGGACCTCCTCCTGAGAATGTGTGGCCAATGACAGCAGAAGACAAGAAGGCAACCATTTTGATAAATACCCTAAGGGGCTGCAAAATGGCAGTGCTGGGAGGCATGTGCCAAATCATGTTTGGCTTTGGCCCCATAACTTGTGATTCTGTCAAGGACTCATCACGTCAATTGGTGGAAAATGGATTACTGTCATTCTTCAAGGCACGGCACATCATTCCCCATTGATTGGCATGCCAAATCCCTCACAAAGTAATGAGTCAGGGACGATTCAAATCATCATCCAACTGTCAGCTTGATTGCATAGCCCTCTATCAATGGGATTAAACTGGTGTGGCATCCAAAACGTAATGAAAGGCATTACTTTACTTGAAAAGTTGACAGAAAGACAGCGATGCTGCACCCAGGAGGCCTAGGCATAAACAAAAAATAATAATAATAAAAAAATGGGGAGAGTGAATTGAAAGATGATATAAATACATTTTTCAGACTCACAGGAGATGCTGTGACTAAAAGGAATTACACTTCTCTTCAATGAGAATTAGAGCTGAAAGGGACACTATAGAAATCATCCCATTGATTCTTGTTCTCTAACAAGAAAGAAAGAAAGAAAGAAAGAAAGAAAGAAAGAAAGAAAGAAAGAAAGAAAGAAAGAAAGAAAGAAAGAAGGAAGGAAGGAAGGAAGGAAGGAAGGAAGGAAGGAAAGAAAGAGAGAGAGAATGAAAGAGAGATGAGTCACTAACGTTAGTTAATAAGGAGAGAATGGGAGGAAAATACAAAGCATTTCCCCTTCGTGGAGAGGAAGAAACTTGGTTTTCAATCGTGGTTCTACTTACTAGTTGTGTCAGCATAAACTAGTCCCTCAGTCTCTGTCTCTTCACTTGCCAAATGGTGATAATTACATTATGTATGTCACATATATCATATAGGAGGATTAAGGAAGCAAATCACTGAGACAATGAGGATCCCATCCTAATGTCTACTGAGAAAAAATATGCTGCTGTCTTGCTCAATTTGCATGAAGTACACATGAAAAATGTGCTTCTAGAGGTTCAAACTGAATCTCTTAATTTCCTTTTGCCTTGTACCCCCAGCATTTGGTCTTGGCAAAAGGGCCATCTTTGTATATATACATCTCATAAATATAATTTTACTTAATTTGGTTTAGGGAAGGCACTAATCTTGCCAAGGTCACACACCTAGTAAGAGGTTAGGGTTTTATTGGTATGGCTCCAAAGACTTTTCTTAATCATGAGCTCTGATGCCCTTATGGGTGATGATGTTTCTGGCTCATCAACAGTCAAAAGCATTCCCTCAACATTTTTAGCAGCTTTACAGTGATCATGTTGGACCATCTATACCCTGCTGTCTCATGTTCAATGTCCAATGGATTGTATTGCAAGTAACTTGCCTTGCATGTAAGTAGCTACCTATGTGATACGAAAGTGAAATTCAACTGTTTATTGCAACAACAACATTTATTAAAGTACAGTAAGCTGATTAAAGGTATATTATCTTGGGGCGCCTGAGGTGACTCAGTCAGTTAAGCATCTGACACTTGGTTTTGGCTCAGGTCATGACCTCACAGTTTGTGAGATTGCACTCCATATTGGGCTCTGTGCTGTCAGATCCTCTCTCACCTTATTTCTCCGCCCCCTCCTCTACTCCCTTGCTCTCTTTCTCTCTCTCAAAATAAATAAATAACTAAATAAATAAACAAACAAACAAATAAATAAATAATAAATAAAAATACAGGTATTGGGCACTTGGGTGGCTCTGTCACTTAAGCGTCTTTTAGCTCAGGTCATGATTTCACAGTCCGGGGGTTCAAGCACCATGTTCGGCTCTGCGCTGACAACTCAGGGCCTGGAGCCTGCTTCGGATTCTGTGTCTCTCTCTGCCCCCACCTCCCTCACTCGTCCTCTGTCAGTCTCTCTCTAAAATAAACATTAAATTTTTTTTTAAATACAAGTCATTATTTCACATCTTAACAAACATTTCATTTTGTGGGAAGAGTGTTACACCTTTATCTTTATCAGCTAAAGAGATTATTTGACAACTGACTAAAAAAACTAAGTATCTAAGGAACCTGGAAGGGGAGGTATCATTTTATGAACAAAAACTGTTCCCAGAGTCAGGCATGAGGGCCAGGTTCAGGGACGTGAATCCAAGTGAATCATTTAGGCATCTATTCCATTTTCAGAAGTCCCACCAGGTACTTTAAATGTTGATACTATGAAAAATTCTGGAAATCGTATCATTAGAGTGGCGTTAGCAATTCAGAGTGTATTCAAAGAAAGGAAAGTGAGCTTTGATCAGACAAGTTGAGAAAATCTTGTATACTGTGTCCCTTTAAAGAATTCCAGATGCTTACTAACATACTAAAGTCTGTAAGAAATAGTGTGGTTAAAAAGAAAAAAAAAACCTTGTAACTTTGTTCACTTCAGTATTTCTTCACCCTCTTTTGACAAGAGTTCTTCCTTATATAAAGAATGTCTACCAGAACATATAATAGGGTCTGGCATATAGGAGGGGCTCAGAAAATACTTGTAAGAATGTTGTGGAATAAAGTTCCCAATGGATTAATGGCTCATGGTTGTAATACAGAAGAAGCTGATTATATATATATATATAGTACTATGGCAGGCACTAGGGAAAGAGTAGAAAACAATAAATATGACATATGCATTAGCCTCAAAGGAGTTTAGAGTTTAGTAGATAAGGCAGAAATGTTCATAAATGACAATAAGGAGGCAGTATCACATAAATATTGAGAGGACTAGCTTTGGTATTGGAAAGAATTGGGTTCAAGTTCTGACAACTACCACTTACCAGCTGGATGGTTTAATGCAAATTATTTAATCATTCCAAGGCTTCAGTCTTCTAACCTGGTAAAACAAAGATAATACTGTCATATAGTTTATGTGAACACTATATGCTGTAATGCATGCTAAGGGAAAAAACTGTACTTTATCCCACTTTTTCCCATACTACACAATGTTGGAATATAGACATCATTCAAATATTTGCTGAATGAATTAATTATATATTTATAATTTCTACATAGTACAGTGACTTACATGGAGTAGACACCTAAGAAAACATTGTTGAATAAATAACAGAATGGATCAGAGAAGCACTGTCTAAGTTCAGCACATGTAATATTCTCTTGTCTGGGTACATAATTTTCCTGCCTTGCCATTGCATTTTTAGCCATGCTTATATCTGGGCATTTTACAAATATCCATCTTTTTCTCTTTTTTTTAAAGTTTATTTTGAGAGAGAGAGAGAAAGAGAGCGAACACATGTGAGGGAGGGGTGAAGAGAGAAAGAATCCCAAGCAGGCTCTAAACTGTCAGTGTAGAGGCCCACACAGGGCTCAATCTAATGAACCATGAAACCGTGACATAAGCTGAAGTCAGCAGTTGGACGCTTAACTGACTCAGCCATCCAGGCGCCCCAAGTGTCTATCTTTTTCTATAATCACCCATGGTAGCTTTGTAATGTGTCAGCTTGGCTGGGCTGAACTACCTTAAAAGGAAAAACATACCTTTTTCCTTGTATGTTTCCAGTTAAAGTGGGCCAAAAGAGACCCCTTTAACCACAACCCCCCAACATATTTTCAGCATGAAAGTAAATCAGCAACCACTCTGTAACTCATGCATGTGTCACTTTGCCATCTTCATGTGGGTAGCAGATGGGCCTTCAACTGTTCCATATTCTCCTGGATCATCCCTCAGTTTCTCCACCTCCTGGCCAGGTGTACTAAACTCCATGATGCATACCAATTTTACCTGCCCTATCAACATTAAAAGTAGCAAAACTTGCCATGAGTTTCAGTCCCTCTTTGAGGGCTCCAGCTCAAATTGCATAATAATATTTCTAAATGGCTCATGTTTCGCCTCTGGTAAGAACACAGGGAATTTTATTTGGTTCTTATGAATGTCATTAGGGTCCTGAGGGCTCTTCTTTCACATATCACTTCCTAACCAGAGAGAAAACTGGGCAGTGTAAAGCTCAGCCAGAGAGATGAGATCTAGTCCCGGCTCTCAATATACAGCCTTGAGGCTGCAGGTAAGTCAGTAATTCTGTTAGTGACAGTTTCTGCTTTATTTGGTGGAAGATGTCAGTTCTTCCCTTACATAACTTAAAAACCTACTGTAGAGATAAACCATTACATTGAAAGCTAACATACCTTGAAAAAATAAACAAATCTCCGGTATTTGTAAGTGTTAATTATTATTTTTGGTATCATTATTATTATTCTTTCAAATTTATCACTTAGTAAGCACTTACTTTATATCATACATTTCATGTTTTCACTTATACCTTGTAGAATGGGGCTTACTCTCCCTATTAATACTTGTAAAAATATGAGTTATAACTCAGGTTAGTTACATAAATATCTCAGAGTTTTAGCTTGGCCTATCTAATTACAGAATCAGGGCACCTACACATTTATTTTCTTTATTTATCATTTATTTATTTATAATGTTTATTTGTTTTTGAGAGAGAGAGAGAGACCGAGTAGGGGAGGGGCAGAGAGAGAGGTAGACACAAAATCCAAAGCAGGCTCCAGGCTCTAAGCTGTCAGCAGAGCCTGAAGCAGGGTTTGAATTCACCAACCATGAGATCATGACCTGAACTGAAATGGAATGCTTAAAATGACGAAGCCACCCAGGCACCCCACAGCTACCCATTTCTTTACAACATATAGAAAATATTAAAAAAATGTGCAGGCTTTGTTTTAACATTGAAAATACAGTGAGTTCCCTACATTAGCTGTATAATAGCTGTGTTACATGAAGTCGTTTATAATATACTTTATTAACTATATAATTATGTAACACTAAAAATGAAAAACTATTGCATATAACATGGCTGTTTAACTCTAGGCAATGAAAATTGCCAAATCACATGGCTCATATTGAGATTTTACAGACTTGGGAAAGGTTAGTATGACTGACAAAATAGTTTAAAGAACTATCCCTGAGGCACCAACTATCTATCAATCAAAAACTCAGTTGATATTTAAGAGCAGCTATTTAACTTCAAGCAATATTATTATAATTAGAGAAAATTGAAAGTAAAATTTTAATATGGTAAATAGCAAATGTGGATCAAACCATTTAATAGGTCCTAAAAGATAATAATAAAATTAAAATTTTAAGTTTGGGTTTTGAAAATCATATTGACATAAAATTCCTACTGGCTAAAGGTGCTTCAGAAAATATTTAGAATCTGAATGTGAAGAAGGCTTAGAGTTCAATTGGGAGAATGAAATTATTTATACAGGTAAAAGTATTTTCCATGTAAATATGAATATACCAGGCATATGACTGTTTATACAGAAAATGTGTATATATTTGTGTGTTTATATGTTTACTGAAAAAGTTGTTATCAAATCAATATTGTTTTATGATTCATGCTACCTTAGAGTTGATGGAATTTGGTACATGTATTTAAAGTGTTGTTAATTTTAAATCTTGTAAACTTAAGCCAAGACTCCAGATAGGTAAACGGTGTGGATAGCTGTAAACAGGTCAACATGGTAAAACTTTCATTTCAGAACATGACATCTACGATTTCAGAAAATTTAAGTTAACTAAAATGTCAGTAAGTAAGCTTCATAAATGGTAAATATGGAGGTAGAACAATAATCTTTGATATTGAGAGGGAAAAAAAGACAGGAGTCAAAGGGAATAAGCGAAAATCATTAATTTTTAAAGGTATTTGAATGGGCAAATTTTATTTTCATAATAAAATGAAATTGCAAACCTACTACATAAAATATTGAAAAGTAATTGTAGCAATCAGAACAATGAGTCTATAGCCTATGAAAATAAGTAAATGATAAATGATGTGAACTGCAATCCTAGACAGAGCAACTGAGATAGACTGGTGTGCTCAGACATACACACACAGAGAGAGAGAGAGAGAGAGAGAAGGAGAAAGAGAAGAGGAGAGGAAAGAAAATAACATTAAATATGAGTTTTTACAAAAGGCTACAACAAATCATACACAGCACACAATGGTTACTTAGATATGCATTTGTTAGAGTTCATGACTTGGTGAAAATTAGAGAAATAATGCAAAAACACAGAATAAGACCTTTTTTAAAGAAAACAAATCTAGAATAGAATGAAAGAAATTTATGCCAAATTAAAAATAGGAGACTTCACTCAGACTTATAACAGCTAAATAAATTCTAGTGAAATTATGCTCCTGACTGAGCAGTGATTAGACTTTAGGGCAAGTATGTGCACATTCTCAACACTGGTATATATAGTCATGGTAATGCAGATTGTACACAGCTTAAGTTATGGTAATACAAACATTAAAGTAACAGGAAGCTTTCAAGTGAATGGAAAACACCACACCTAATCTGTGACTGAATCCTTAGAACTATGAAACATGCTTGGGAGTGTGTACTTGTGTTACACAGTTGAACACATTCTTATATTCTCTTTGGTATAACAATACACCCTTCAATGTATATGATAGGATTTCTTTTGGTTGTCTATAAACATTATCTCTTTCCAACCTAAAATAGGAAATGTTTTTTGGGACTGAGAGTTTGGAGCCAGGCTGGGGTAGAGTTCCATCTGGAACCAAATATTTTGCTCACAGGTATCTAGATCCCAACCCAAAGAAAGATAAATCTGAGAAAGTTATACACCATTTGCCAATGGTCTCAGTCTATGGTCTGGTGAGAAAAATGAAGTATCTATTCTCCATTTTCTCTCTTTCACCCCACTTCTCTTTATTTTCTTTCTCTTTCCAAACTCTTAAGGATCTGCCCTCCAATGGTTCTCGGCTAAGTTTTGGATATTAGAAAAGGAGACATCAGTACTATTTGAAATTACCATGGCAGAGTTCTCAAGCAAAATTTTAGTTTTTTCTTCTAATTATAAATTTAAATTTAGCTGTTGAAAAGATTTCACATATCATCAGCAGAAAGTGATGGTTTTACAAGAGAGAATATAGGCTTTGTATTGTCCATGAAATCTTCATCTCTGAGCTATACAGAAGATATGTCAGATCCTCCAGTCAACCCTTTGCTCATGTAAGTACAGCCCTACAACAGAAATGGCTACATGGCCAGAAGACCTATGCTGCCATGGTGCAAGAGCAATGCATAGCGAATGTTATCAAACCCCAGGCTTGAATGCTACTAGTTTGGTACACACAGCATGTTTTTAAATTCAATAAAATAGCCATGGAACAATCAGTCAAAATGTGAAGTAAATAGAAGGCCTTCCTAAGCAACTTCAGTCCCTCTCCATGCTAAACTCCCTGGGTTTTCAAGCCCTCACACTACACAGTAGCATGGTCCAGACAACCTGGAATTCTGGGTGGTAGTAGTGTTTTTAACTACCTTCCTCAACATATCCTTTGACTAATTATCTCAAGGTCTTTCATCTGGTGACAGAAGGATACATGTAACTATTCTACTCAGTAAACCTCACAATGATAATAATTTCAGAGCCAATATGAGAAATAATACATTAGTTATATCTCATGAGAATTTATTTTAGAGCAGAGATGGATGAAACTCACACCAGATAGTCAGTTATTTACTTCACTTAGGTTTAAAACTGGACCAGGTTTCATATGCACATGTAATCACATTGTACAGTTCAAAGTCACTTTGTATGTCCACGGCTCTCAAAAAATTCCCTTTTCCTTTGCCTGATGGATAAGAAACAGCCTGCTACATTTTTCTTAACTAAGGGTCTCACACATTGGCAATTTTGTCAACCTAGATGTAAACACCACTGCCACGTCCGAATCATAATAAATTTTGTTTACTGTAGTTAGACATGGGGTTTGCTTACATTTTAGTTAAAACAGCTGAAGATTTATCCTTCTGTCAGAGCCACTGGAAAATTGAGAGTCTTGTGCAAGTTGTAAGCTTTCTGCTTAATCTTCTGGAAACTTTTCCAATTTTCCTTTAATAACACCAGGAGGCCAGTAGTGTGCCGCTTATGGATGGAGGGGGAGGAGTTCTCCAACCCAGTCCCCCTCCTCTACCCGGCTGACAGGCTCTACAGAAATGAAAGTCAGTAATATACATTAGCACTAACTTATACACCGGGCTGTCACCATCAGGTAAAATTGATCACAAATTACTGATTACCGAATCAGGAAAGTCATCAGTTATATTGTACTTGATTACTTTCTCATAAGAGGAATATATTACTGAATATGGTGAGACTACTCATGCATAAGAATTTGGAAGTGACACCCCAGCAGCCCGCACTCAGGAGGGAAGGAGAATTGTGCTGAGGAGGTAGAGTCTAAGTTCCTTACATAAATTGTTTTAAATCAGTTATCAAATTATGATAAAGACCGTGATGTGTACATGAAAAAATGTCAACTGTTTTCCAGGTTGAAAACTTGTAAACCACATATTTTCCCTTTAGGAAGTGCCATGGTCACTTACAACAGCTATAATTTCTGGCAGAAAGAACTCTGATACTGGTCAAGGTCTTAAAATGAGGCCAATCTAGTTGGGATTTTTGCTAGGACAAGTTAAGAAATAAGACCTTCTTTTCTTTGTGATTCATTTTCTCCTTGAAGACTCTTTTTTGATTTGCCTTGACTCTCCTTTCCCTTCTTTCCTATGCCATGACTGTTTTGAGACATACAGGAAACTGCCTCTCCTTTACAAGAGGGTTGTCTACCCTTGGGAGACCACATGGACCAGGATGGGGGTCATAAGACAGATCCTAAGCATTAAAAAAAAAAAAAAACCTGAAGTAGCTATTAACATCCACACATCTAGCCAATGTATCAGGAATATGGCGCTGAAGTGTTCTCTTATGATAGAGTGTGCATCTGTCCACATACTGACAATTTTTTTATTGGCAACTGATGGCAGCTGATTGCAATTCAGGTTCTGTGGAAAGAACCTGACCATATAAACTTACACCAAAATAAAAAGTCCAGCTGATTAACTTCCTCCCTCCCTAAAATAAGGGTATATGGTGAATCTCAGGGACAAGCAGTGGTAGAGAGGGAAATATGACAAGTCAAAGGATAAACAGAAAACACCTTACTGGACTGCCTATTTTACACTAAGAGTTGGTATCCTTGCAGTTTTAAAATATTTAGGCTAATCTCTTATTTTCATTCAAATGCAGAAAGCGATATGCTTTCACGTTCAGAGAGTGATTTAAAATATTTCACTTTTGTGTTCGATGCCCTTCAGGCCCTCCCTTTCACCAGATTATCAGCACAGTGGGTGTTATGTGAATACAGTTTGCTCTGCTGAGAAAGTAGATTATACTCCTAGCACTAACCCTCCTCCTGGCGGTAGTGCACAAGTGATATTTAGTTCCTGGTGTTCAGCTGGAGGCACGAAGGCCTAAAAGCTACATGGAAGGGAGAACATTAGGAAGACTACATTCATTCACTACTGTGAGCCTAGATGCTCTTATGGTTACTGGCAATACTCTTTCCTGTCTACTGTCTACAGTCATATTTTGTCACGCATTAATTTATCTGCAGCTTTCCTAATTTATACTCAAGGTTTTGTTAACAAATGGATGGGACACTCAAAATCACAAAACTTCCTGACCAAATTGGTTCACTGCCTATAGATTCATGATCCAATTTCATCCACAAGTTTGAATTTTTTTAAAAATAGACAACCAGATAAAAATAAACTCAAGTCTCAATTTGGTTCTAGAATATGGATATTTGATTACTAGACTGCTCCTGCTGGCCCCAGGTCTAGCACCATGCCTTCACAAATAATCATGCCCCTCTCCATTCTTACCAGGAACAATTGTCCAGTACAACTCAGAATTCCACAACTGTAATACTTGGGAAATCTACAGAAAACATCTTCCCAAACACAGGAAATACAGCTTCTTTTCAGATCATGTGCAATACGATATTAAAAAAAAAACAACCCTATAACATAGATGTTTAATTTTTTACGGTGGAATTTGAAAGGAGATTCATTATATTTAGAATGTTGGGCTGATGCTTATTACTCATTATAAATGTGTCAGAATAGTGTTTCATAGAGGAAAAAAAAACAATAACCCCAACCATTTCATCATCAAAGTTGGTTGTTTGTAACAATAGGATATTTAATGTTATAGGACAGAAAACAAATGTCATGCAATGCATTTTTTTCTTTGCTTGAGCTTTAGTCTTCAGTAAGATCTGACAAATATTGGCATTATATGTCACTAAGAAGTAAAAGATCATGCTCTGACCTTCAAGAATCCCCACAATATGTACATTATGTTGATGTGCCCTTTGTTTTGTCTACTTTGGTTTGCTTTGCCAGCCTCTGCAATTTCAGGATGAGCCAGGTTGTTTTACCAAGTTTTCGATGGCATCATTTTAGCCAAGAAGTTAACTAAAGGCAAAGACTACTTCTTCTACTATTTATTTATTTCACCCTGACACATTCTGAAGACAAGATATTGAGAAAGGTGTAAGTCACAAATGGCTGAGATGCTCATTTATGATTATTTGAGGACCACAGTGCCTTCACCAAAGCAGGTGTAAACTTAAAAACTTTTATTTTAAATTTAAGTCCCTTGATAAAGGCTTCATCAGAGAAGGTCAAAATTTTTGTTTCTTCTTTTGCATTGGTCATTCACTCACATGTCAGAAATGTCCACCATCTTTAAAGTTCCAGTCACATTCCTCCTAATCTACAGAGATATGCCCCACACCCACTGTTATATTCACCTTCTTTCTTTAAACTTCTAGAGTTCTTTTAATTGTATTATACAATTTATCATTTAATAATATTTTCCTTGTTTTTGCATCAGTGATTTTGTCTTTCCAGCTAGAGGTCAAGCATGTTAAGAGGAGTAACCACATTTCTTCCTTTCTAGTATATGATATGGCACATGACATACTCTTAATAAAACAATTGTATTGGATTTATTACTTAACGGTTTTAAATGCAGACAGATAAAAAAATAAAATATAAATATTATTAGATCCCTGCTTTCTCTTATGAAGTCAGAGAAATTTTCCTCTAATATTAACTGTATATTTTTACTTTTTGAAGTAATTCTATGTCTGATATAACTGATCATCGTAATTGCCCTCAAAAATAAACAGAATTGACATATCTGTGTGAGCATGTGTTCCTACCTGTCAGTGGCAGAGGCTAGAACTCAAGACTCATAATTCTTACCTGATATGCTTGACTCTAAATCATACTGACATAATTCGCTATTCATTTAGGAAAAATACACTTCTGGTTTCGTTAGCTAATGACATCACTAAGAGAGTATTACTAAAATACAATGGAAAATAAGAGATTTCACTGAGCTTGGTAGACCAAAGAAGTTATTTCCTTTGCATTTAAAAAGTAACAAAGTAATGGATCACACAAGGGTTAAAGTTGAATTATTGAAAGAAAAGTCAGTTAGTAGACGTAAGAGAATTAGTCTCAGTTTTGCACATCTCTATTCTGAGCATCTGGAGTCTCAAGAAAATCAAGGAGTTAATTTCAAGCATCCCTTCCAGCCTAATAATTTTGATTAACCTCTCCCTAGCGTTGATAATTAGGAGTAACTTTTTTATTGTCCAATTCTATTATCTGTGCCTACTCTATTATTTGGGATTTGTCATAATGCTATTATTTGAGTAGATACAGTTTACCTGGTCTGTGGTTTAATTGTTTGGCTCATCTATTTATACATATACATATTTTAAAAGCTAATCAGTGATCATATTGCTTGTTTAAGATATCAAAACATGTTTCTTGAAGACATAAAGGCAAGTTTAATCTAATTCTACTGAGAGAAAAAATCCCATTCCTTCTTAAAGTTTGAGAGTATTTTAATCAGTTAGTATTTATTAAGCACATATTCAGTATTCTAGAATACTATATGAGGTGTACTGAGAAATATAAAAAGTATAAGGATAGTATTCTACCCTCAAATGCCCAATAATTATGCAAGGAGTAAAGTATATAGAGATTCACAACTAGCTGACAATGCAAAGTCTTATATAATAAACACCAACTTTTCCAATTTCCATGGAGTAAATATTCCCTTACTTGCTCATTTCAAGCTATCAACATGAAGTCACTGAACACTGGGTTGGGGAGAGATGGACAAAATAGGTTCTGGCAAGCCAGTTCATTTGATGCCTGCACACTACCCCTCCTGTAAGATCTAATTCAAGCAATGATTTTCTGGGCCTAAGTGATCAAGTATGTTCAGTGCAAAAATAACATTCATATCTCTGAAGGACAGTGGCATATGAATGAGGGATAATTGATATGAAAGTATTCCTGATAAGAGAGACGATATAAGCAATGGTCCAGGGGTTCAGTGGCAATGATCGGCTTAGGGAGTATAAATGTATCTAGTTAGCATACCATAACAGGATCTTAGAATGTAGGGAACAGATTTGGGAGAAGCTATTGAGTGGTTTGGACTGTATCTTCTAGGTTTTTGCTTTCCAAATATGTGAATAATATGTCTCTAAAGAAACAAACAAACCAAAAAACCAGTAGTGGTAAATTCCAAATTCATTTTTTCAAATATTAATTTGATGATCATAACTGTGTGTCACTAAGAATTTTTTGGAGGTAGAAATTACCAAGAATATTTATATAGAGAGCTCTTCAAATTATAGGAGATCCCAGAAATTATTCTAGGAAAAGGAAGTATAACTATCTCTTTAGCCAAATTAGATTCAATTCTTACAGAAATTATATTCAGTATCATATTTGAGCTGGAATATTCTTTTTTTTTAAAAAATTTCCCTCCAAATAAATCTATGTTCTGCCCTAAAGAACTTTAACTTCAACCCTTCTTCATGGCAGAATCTACTGCTGTAGCACTATTCTAAAATATTTCCATTTTTGTCAGAATCCCTACAGATAAGGCTTCTATTTTGATAATTCATGTGGCTGGATATCAAACAGCTGCCAGGATATCTACCAACATCTGCTGTTTAGTTTTTATCAGTTTGTCCCATCTGGCCTACATTCAACAGGACCCAAATCAACACTGAACAAAATCACAGGACCTTCAAAAGCAATTTCACGTTATTTTTGGAAGCACTGAGTATTCTTTCTCAGTTGTTAGAGTCAGGAACTACATTGCCGATCATCCTAAAGACAACTCTGAGACTTTTCAGATTAAGCCTTTAAACTCTCTTCTCTAACATTTGGTAAATGTTAACATGTATCACATACATGTTTAAGGTTCATCCGTACTGGCTTCTGTTTGGTTCAGAAATGTTAAATGTGATGAAAAGAATAGTAAATTAACTGTAATCGTGATTATTAAAATAAATTTGAGTCATTAGTCTGTACAGGATTTCTCATCTTTGGCACTTAAAACTGTTTTCCCAGGATTCCTAGCATCCATCCACTCAGTTTCATATAGCAGATTTCTGATAACTTCCTTCCCTCATGTCACACAGTCCAACTTGTCATTAAGGATCTGCTACCTCTGCCCACACCTATCAAGAAAATAAAAGGGACCAGTAAATATGCCAAATACCCAGTAACCTAAAAATTCAATGTCTATGAGTCTACCATCTTTCAGCTTCAACTGGGTCAGTTCCTCTCCTGTGACCCTATGTAGCACATGGTCAGCCCCAGTGTCTCCATGTTTACTACCTACCTGGAATTCTACTCACTTAGAAAAATTAAGATATACAGTCTCATTTTTCAATGAAGAGACAGATACAAGAAAGTGAATAATCTTCCAAAAGTCATGTAGTAAATCAATGGCAGAACAATGATGAAATCAAGAAGATCTGACTCAACAAACTTGGCTTTTCCAAGAACTTCCTTGGACACCAGCAGCAGCCATTGTATGCATTTGCTAAAGCAAACTGAAGACATGTTTTTCACTTCAGAAAAAAAGTGTGGCAGGAAAATCAGAAGACGCGAGCATAAATGAATTATTTTGTTCACATTATAGAATTTTTATAAAGCCATGATGAAAAGAAATAAAATATAGTTGGGGGGAAAAACAGCATTGCAGCTGTACCATCTCTTACCTTGTAAAAGGTCCAACTAGAGAAAAGACACACTTCCACTGTGTCCTTACACTCAAGGTTGAGAATTGAGATAATTTTCTATCATAAAGGCCCTAAAACAAACCCCACTTTCCTATAACAGTAGAAGAATATTGTTTTTATGAATGTTAAAGTGAATTTCTAGAATATTTGCTTCTATTTTGTTCTACCAATTGTCTAGTGAAACCAACAATTCTGATTAGGTTCTTTCCCATAGAGATGAAGGGTGATAAGCTAAGTACCATTAGAGTCAGACAAAGTGGGTATCTAGTTTCACCTGATCTTAGCCAAAAGGGCAAGAAGCAATGGGGTTCTAGTTTCTAACTCTCACCTTAGTAAATTCCCTTCTAACATCACCTATGAGTAACCAGAATCCAGGATTCTTTTTGGCCCAATTTGCCCAAAGCCCATTCTAAGGTCTTAAATTCCTCTCCCTCAGGTGTCTTCTCCTGGGGCCAGCCATAATCCCACCTCCTTCCTGGCCCAAGATGGTCCAGGGCTGATGACAGAGTTTGGATAGGAGGATGAGGTGTCCATAGGCTTCTCTATAGTGCAGAACAGATCTGGGGATGGGCAGAAAGGAACCTAGGTCAAGGGTAAATATCCAGGGGCTGGAGCCAGGGCTAAGTCTCCCTGTGCCATCACATTCTGCATAAATCCAAGAAGTCTGGGAATTCTACACTCAAACTTGATGCTTCTGATCTTTAGCATACTTACCACACTGCTCCATTTATTTATTTGATATTTGAATATTTAGGTATGTGGCGTGAAGGCCTCCTTTCATGTTCTTTCACCAACTCTGTAAATGTGAAAATATAGGCCAGCTATCTTCCTCCAACCCACAGTGGATATGAATGTACATCACAAAGAAACATCAGGTGATTTGATCAATGTAATCAAGAATGGACTAGCATTTTTATTCAAAATAATTACTGTTTAAGAATTTTTAGGCAAAACTCAAATTTATGATTATAGAGCATTTAAGCTCCCTTTTCTTTCCCAGTTTTGCTGTCAACATTGATCCATTTGTTGATGTGATGTCAAATTTCTACTTCATTCATTCTATAGAGACTCTAAAACAGAATAATCCTCCAGTTTCTTTCTACTATATCCATTCCAAAAAAGTAGCAAATTTAGCCTAGCTCTCCATTTCTCTTTATAGAGCAATGGTATTTTTATTGCTATGAGAAATTTACATGCCACTTTCAAAGTGGTAATTCTTACTCAAAATAGCTTTGGCATAGTGTTATGCAAGATTTTTCCTCAAAGGAAGTGCTGAATTTACAGATCCAGCGTGGGGAATTTCAAGGTTGTGCCCACTGACTTTACTATGTCTGCCAGGGAAGTCCCTCTTGCTATTCAAGAGCAATTTCATCTTTGGTTTGAGCAGAACTTCTGTAGCTTAATGGGTGATAATTTCCCCCTGTCAGACATCTCATATTCTGCATGCCCCTCATCTGGCCTGTGTCACATAAAGAGGAGGGAATGTAATTTCCACCCACCTGTAGAAAACAGCTAAGTTTTATTTCTTACGCGATTCCTAATACACTGCCCCGTGAAAGGAATTCATTATCCACAGATGAAGTAATTATCCTCAAGCAGAGTGGAGTGGAAGCACATAAACTTTTAAGTCTGACATGGATGGGTTTGAAGGTTGGCTCCCCCAACCCTTACATACTATATGATCCCTGGCAAATTGCTTAATGTTTCAAAGCATCAGGTTTCTCATCTGTAAAGCAGAAATAATATACCTAACTTATAGAGTAACTGTGAGGATTAGATAAGACAATATATATAAAGTTTCTGGCACCTGATGGGCATTCAATAATTACTATTATTATTCAAGCATCTAAATAATTACCATCATCCTGATGTGGTTTGTGTGTATGTGTGTGTGTTTGTTTGTTTGCTTGCTTGCTTGCTTTATCAAGCAAGCATGATTCTTTTGTGCCCTCGAGTCTTTTTTCTCTAATAAGGTACCTGTTCTCAGATGTCTTGGCATTATCTCATTGCAATTTGTGTAATACAAAACGTCAGTTTAAAAAATCCTCAAATTTCCTGAATGTAAAAAATATTTGGATATGTTGTTTAAGTTTTGTTTGTTTGGTTAACTTTTTTAAAGCAATAATAAAGATAAGATGAAAGTTATAGTGAAAATCTCTCCCCTCCCATATCTTTCCTAAATTACCATGGTTAAGCATGGTTTAAGTCAGGTATATTTTCTCAATGTCATTTTTTATCTTTTTCTATTTTTCCAGTGTATGCAACCTATCACTAAATCCTAGCTTTTGTGCTTTGTAAATGTCTCTCATACCAATTGCTGCTCTTTAATTTCCTTTCTATTAATACTGCTCTTGGCTTTCATCATTGCACATCTACCTAAACACCTCCCACATGCCTAATCCCTCTAATTTTCTTCCTTCCTCTCCCAGATTATTTCCCTGTTCAGGTTTCTAATGATTATTGCATCCAGTAGGTACACTCACTAATCCGCTCAGTTTTCAAGACTCTTTGGTAGTTATACCTGCCCTTCCTATTCACCCCATGTTTATAATATAAAATAGATGATAATTTCATATAAAGTAGGAGCTTGGTTTGATTTAGTTTGGTTTTTTCACCTCAGAGACCTTGCTTATGCTGTTCTCTCTCATTTTGGGTTGGAATGTGTTCCTCCAAATTCACAGATTGAAGTTCTAGCCCCCAGTACCACAGAACACAACTGTATTTGGAAACAAGTTCTTTACAGGGGTAATCAAATTAAAATGAGGTCATTAGGGTAGACCCTAATCCAATATAACTGGTGTCTTTAAAATAGGAGAAATCTGGAGACAGACATGCATACCAGGAGAACGCCATGTGAACAAGAAGGCAGAGATAAGACAATGCTCCTAGAGGCCAAGAACTCTAAAGATTATTGGCAAACCACCAGAAGCTAAGAAGGGTGCATGGAATCGATGTTCTCACAGCCCTCAGCTGCAGCTGACACTAGCAGCCTCTCTCTTCCTTTAGCTTTTAGCACAAAAAGGATGTCTTGATCTTCAATGGCTATCTTGTGACACAGAAGCACCAAGTGTGAGAACAAATGGCTAACACGCCAAGAATGGCAGAGCAAGAACACTGTAAGTGCATGAGTCCTTGATGGCATGACGACCGCCAAACTAATGCCAGCAAATGCTAATCTTCAGACTTCTTATTATGGGAAGAAAATCAAGCTTTAATGGTTTCAGCCACTTTAGTGAAAGCATGCCCAACTGACAATATTCTAGGAGAGTTAATTATATGAAGATCATGCTTACCTTCCATGGCTGGAACTTTTTTCTCCTGGCATGTGGTAGATACTCAGTAGATAAATGGTAATGTTCTTCATTTTATGTTAATGTTCTATATGAAGCTGTTAACATCTGACCAATGTCTGGGGCACCTGGGTGGCTTAGTCGGTTAAGCGTCCGACTTTCCGACTTTCGCTTAGGTCATGATCTCGCGGTTCGTGGGTTCGAGCCCCGCGTCGGGCTCTGTGCTGACTGCCAGCTCAGAGCCTGGAGCCTGTTTCAGTCTGTGACTCCCTCTCTCTCTGACCCTCCCCTGCTCACGCTGTCTCTCTCTCCTAGAAAAAAATAAAACATTAAAAAAAAAAAAAACCATCTGACCAATGTGTGTTTACTTATCCTGCATAAATATGGATAATCTAACAATAAAATATTTATTTATGACTTCAGTTGTGGTAGCCACTAGTGATATTCTCCAAATATTTTCAAGTTCCATCATTCAAGCACCAATCCAGAATACAATTACAGAATTGTATTTTTCTGCCCCATATTAATTTGAACATGACTGTAGGACTTGTATCAGTAAATATGAGTGAAAATGATATGTCACTTCCAGGTGGAAGTTTTAAGAAACAGTGTACAATTTATGACAATTTCTTTTGCTCTATTCTGGCAACTGGCAATAGTCCAGATGCAGGTTACCAATACCCTGTGCCCCAGAATAAAGATGGTGTGAAGCAGAACTTTCAGATGACCCCCAATGGATATTTAATGTGAGTAAAAAGTTAACCTTGCTGTTTTACATCACTGGGATTTTGCTGCCACAGAATAACCTAGCCTCACTAGTATACAAAACCATCTTATCTTGTGAAACAAGATTTCAGGTTGATTTGAACACTAAAACCTCCTACGGCCACCATTTTGGCTTCAGTGATCTGTGATTTAGGCCTTTTTCTATGTCTTTTATTAACACTCATATAGTTTCATAATACTATATGGCTCTCACCCAGAATGGTTATGAATAATTTTATGACTTTATTAACCCAGGTCCTGCCCTCGAGGCACTTACGAGATCTATAGTGTATTGAGTTTCTCTATAAATATTCAGCACATGCACAAACCACTGGCAAAATGTAAAGCAACAACAGCATAAAAAGAAAAATTACCAAACACATTTAGAAACTGAAGACTTAAGGAAGGACAAAAAGGGGGAAAACAATTTACTTTTCAACACTTTCAGCCTTCAATTCCATAAAAGCCTTCCTTTTTATGTGTTACTGTAAGTGTTATTAATAGTCATATCTGGGTTCAGCACACCAATGGCAAAATCGCAAGGTCAACAAAGTTTGTGTTACTGCCTCAAGCCTTGGCAGTGGTAACTGCTTCTCCATTTCCATGAAACTTTCTCCAATCTGTAGCCCTCATTCCAAATCCTCCTTTCTCCTAATGTCTTCTGCTATTCCTTTAACAAAATCTGACACTGAAGAGAAACACATCCATGGTTTAAAATACATGGTAATGACAGACACCTTGCGTTTTGAATTCTTCCTGAAATCAAGACTTGTTGGATCCTGTCCCTCCTTTAATGATCTAAAGTACTGATGACCTGGAAGAGATGAAACTTTGAGTGTTGTTGGGAAAATTTGCTTCTGCTTTTTACCTCTGAAATCATTCAGTGGAGTTCCTTCATCCAACACATAATTGCAACTTCTTTCAAAGTACACTACCCAGTGGACACAACAGTAATAATAATTCCTAACAGTATTATTGAGTGCTTACTGTGTGCCAGGCACTTTTCAGGACATTTTCCAAGAGTTAATCCATTCAATAATACCAAATATCCTGTGAGACAAATATCATTCCCTTCTTTTTGGAGGTCAGTTAACTAAATTGGCCCAAGGATATACTTCTACTGTATATTTAACTTCTGCTGTATTCTGCCTTTCCATTATTTTATATGTAGCTCAAATGGAAAGCTGGAAGTCTGCATCATTCATAAGCCTTAGCTCAGGTTAGTCTGGAAGATGAAGACTAAGAGAAAGGTGATCCTTAATGGATGTTCTGTTTCATTTCTTTTCCTTGCCCTTCTGCTATAGACTGAATACGTCCCCCAAATTTATATGTTGAAATCTAATCCCTAATATGATGCTATTTGGAGGTGGGGCCTTTGGGAAGTGATTAGGTCATGAGTGTGGAACTCTCATGAATGGAATCAGTGTTCTTATTTTAAAAAGTCCCCAGAGAGATCCCTCATCCTTTCCACCAAGTGAGGACACAGCAAAGAGAACTGTCTATAAACCAGGAACCAAGCCCTCACCAGACACTGAATCTGCGAGCAACCTGATCTTGGATTTGCTAATTTCCAAACTGTGAGAAATAAATTTCTGCTTGTATAAGACACTCCTTTATGGTATTTTGTTATCACAATCAGAATGGACTAAGGTATCTTGCACAGAAATAACCTTTTCAAGCTGGAATGTTTTGACCAGGTTATGCTCTGCCATCACCTTAGAATATTTTGGTATCTTATTTTACACCTTGTGCTCCACTGGACAGGAGATTAAATTCAGTTCCCAGTTTTACGTTCACTGGCTTACTGAGATTTATATGCCTGCCACTCTTGAAACCCAGTATTCCTTTCTCCTCATCCTGCCAATGATTATTTCAGAGATGAATCAGAACATTCTGATTCAAGAATATACCTTACATCTGGAATTGGGCTGCCCATGTCACAACTTCCTTTTCCCCATCCAGAGCTGTGCAGATAGAATCCTCAACAGACAGACTCTTGGGGTGAGTGGAGTGATAACTTGAAGTTATTTCTGTCTAACCATGAAGGTCATTAGATGATCAATCAAATGCTGCAGTCTTATGTTCCTCTTTTCTCCCCCAATAATTCCATGATGGCACAGCATACAGTAAGAAGTCAATAAATGCTACTGACTGATAATTCTTAAATTCTTTGCATAATTTGTTGAGGAACTTTTCCTCTTTAATTGTGGAACTCAAGTATATTTCAGACAGTTAATTCTGCATCAGTCTAACTCATTTGTAATTTATTTTTTAAAGAAATTACTTGATGTCTAAGGACCTTAAAAAAAAACGCCATTTCCTTCTGAACAATGAAATCACGTTTCACTGGCATAATTGGACTGGAACACAGACAGGCTTGAGTTTAGCTCTAAACTCAGAATCCATGAAGGTCGATTGGAAAAACGCAGTCGCCTATCCCAGTCTTAAGTGGCACTTTTTTTCAAATTGTGTCACAAACATGCATACAAAACAAGGGCTAAGTGTTACAGATTATAACCTAAAGCTTTCCAGCCATGTCAGTTAGGAAAGAAAAATAAAAGGAAACTTGCAATACTTCAATTGAACCTTCTTTCACAGCATGTAGGAGGGCGAGGGGAAATCAGTTAGGTTAAAAAAATTAGCCTACAGTGTGACCAAAAAAAAAATTGCTTTACCATGCTTTGCTTTTATTTCAGGGTACTATCAGTTTGGCTACAGCCTGAACAAACAAAATCTGTCTTTTTAAGAAACGTCAACTCTCATAACTACTCAATAAATCAAAAACAATAAAAGACGTGTCCTGCTCATAGACCAATGCACAGCAGTTATATCAAACTGTTTCACCTTGTACCCCCTCTGCTCAGCTACCCACATTTGCCTATTTATAGCCCCAGGCTTGCTCCCCTCCTCCATCACTGTGTTGCAGCTAGTTTTGGCCTTCAGAGCTCTGTGGAAATCTGTTCACCTTCTGATTCCTCCTACTTCTAAATAGTGTCTCCCTACATTCACAGTTACCTGACATTGGCTTGTCTGTTTGTGCCATCAAAAGGATCTTTCCTGTCACCCAACAAGAAGAGACTTTGCTAGGCCAATATATAAACAATTTATGAAATAGTGTTAAAAGAAATTAAATCAATGGAGGTAAAGAGACCTCTCAAGGCAATGAGTATTGCCACTAGCAATAAGTGATTCTAGAGTGCACAGGTATAAAGACTATACTTTAAAAAAAAAAAGGGGTCACAAAGATTGTTACTATTAGAGGGGGCCACTAAATTCATCTGGCTCAAATACTTTATTTTATAGGTAAGGAAAGTTAGCCCAGAAAAGTCAAGAGAATTATCCAAGTTTATATGGTAAATTACTGACAGATCTGAAACTAGAACTAAAGTGTCCTAAATCCAAGCTTTTCTTCCCCAATTCTCAAGGGAACTCTATAATATTTTACAAATTGATATGATTCAATAAAGAATGAAGAAAGCAAAGAAGAGAAGGAGAGATTAAGGAAGGGAAGGAAGGATGAAGATAATGTATTCTACAGTCTTTGGACCAAGGATAAAGCTTTAGAAAATTCTGTCTTTGCTAGAGTGACATGGAGTGGAGCAGAGTGAAACAGCAAATACGTGAGAGAAATAAATAACAAGGCTCAATCTGGGGTACAAGGATCCCCAAAAACACACCTGGCCCGGAGGTAAGAGTCCTATCTTAGAAGAGGTTAGGCAAGGGTACAGGCACAGTGGAGCACAAAGAGAAGGAAACTGCCACTTGCCTTAGGAGAGTGTCTGAGCTGGTCTCACCCCAATGCCAGTGTTCCAAGACTCTAAGCTACTGTTTCAGCCCCTCATCCTTCTGGGCTTTTCCTTCTCTCTGCAATTTAAGATCAATAATCAGTACACTTTCATACAAGACCCTTCATGGCTCCAGCTCCCCCTCCTCTCAGCCCAACTGCAGTTCACTAAATTTATTGCCATTTTCAGAACTAGACCTGCACACTACCATGACAATGCTCAGACATTTCCACTTGGAATGCCCCTCTGCCACATTTTCAACTGTTAAAATTCTGCCTTAAAGAACATCTCTCTTTTGAAGCTGCAGCCAATGGCCAATCATATCAAATTCTCCTCTGCATGAGTACCACGACACTGTGTCCCAGGTTACAGATTTGTAGTATATGCTTTTTCATCTCACTCAAAAGAGACTTGAGATTGTTAGTAAAGCTACTCAGGGTCATGTCTGTCTTTCCCACTAGGCTATAAATTCCTCCAGGAAGAAGAGTGTGTCTTATTTACCTGAATCCTCACTCAGCAGCATCTAGTAAGTATCTTGCAACAAGCATGAGACTACACAATGTTTATTCCCTTGAATTTCCTGGCCTTACCTTACCTACCTTACATTAACTTACCTTAACTACCTTCTGTAGTCTCTGAAACTGATAAAAAAATCATTATCTTAAATAAAATAACTGTCATTAAAGTGAAATGAATTAACACATAGAAGAAATGTAATCCCGATGTTGTCTCTAAGCCAGTTACTGACATTGGAGAAACACTGTTTAACAATTACCAGTAAACTAGAACAGAACTGCCTGGAAGTTACTATCTGCTATCTTAGCATGGTCAAATCAGCATTTATTATGGATTTGGAGGCATATAATGATTTTTTTCAGGTTAAATAAAGGAAGAGGAAAATAAAACAGAGTGGAAGAGAAATAATCACAGTCAACAAATGATGTCTCCAAAGGAACATCAATATAATGTAATTAAAAGTCAAGAAGAAATCTTTTCATTCTGAATGTACTTAAATTGTTTATCTCTTTACTGTTTGAAACATTTCATCAAACTTCCTCAGCAGCTATTCCCTGTGGGCCTTTACAAGCACATGATAAATGTGAGGTTTGAAAGTTCTGCTCTTTTGAGTTATTTTGATGTATTTTATTTTGAGTTATTTTGTGTGTCTATGTGGAAGCACACATGCATGCACTTGCATACGCATGTACACACACACACACACACACACACACACTATGGAAACACCACTGAATAGTAAGTCAGAACACCAACACATCTTAACCTTTGATTCTGGGGAAGCACATTACCTTCATGAGTGGTAGCTTTCTTAGTTTTATAATTGGGGTCCTAAACTGACCAATGCCTAATTCCTTTCTGGTTCTTGGGCCCTTGAATTATATGTAAATGAATACCATTTAAATAATCACCTAACACCAAACATTTTAAAGGTTTTTTTTGTTTTTTTTTTAATACTTAGTAATCTCTCTGGTAGGACTCAGACTCCATGGATCATCTTAACCCAAAACAATTTAAAGAGGAGAATGTTACAGATGAATCAATATTCTGATTTAATTCATATGAGGTGTTGTCATACAATCTTATTTTTGTCTTCTCTCAGTTTGGTTTCACACATTAAAAAAAAAAAAAAACCCTTGGAAAATGTGTGCAAATTGTTAAATGTCAGCTGAATGTCATTTTCCAAGTTCGGCACTCAAATAGGGCTCTCTGAAAATTGGTTGTCATCCGCTGGGAGTTAACGGAAAGATCTTTGAAAAGGTCCTCAGAGGCTTCATTTCTAGAGGTTTTTAAGGTCTCACAGGAGCTGACTGCTTCTCTACACAAGCCATTTCCCCCCTGGTCTCCTGCAGTGTCAGGGTCCTTCCAGCTTCCATGCCTTTGATCGTGCCATTCATCTGGCCAAAACTGCCTCCCCATCCCTTGCTCTCTACGTCCAAATGTTACCATTCATCACAGACGACATTACGGTACTTCCACTAGGAAACAGTCTCGTCTTTTCAGTCGTGCACAATCTCCATTCTCTACAACCTGCCTGCACTCAAACCCTGAACCAACCAGTCCTTTTTCACACTCCTCATTTCTCTTATCTCAAAACTTGCCTGTAACCCTCCAACGTAGAAACAGATTTACCATACTAGTCATCTTGCTTAACAGAAAACTGTTCATACGAGGTATGTTCCAACACATACCCTTGCTCTACCTTCATCCCCTGTTGTCCTCAACAAACAAGAAATCTGAACGTCCTTGTTGCTGTCAAAAATAGACCACACAACTGTTATTTTTTTTAATGGTAAATTAAGGCAAGTAGCCAAAGAATTGAGAGCAGTATTTACCACTTTGGTTTTATCAACATCTCAGAACAAAGCAATATTTGGGCCTGACTTATCTGGACCATTGTCTCACACTTAATTAACTTGCATCCTCTATACGCATTTGCCCACCCCTTAGGCTGTTCTCCGAGCCTAGACACAACTGCCACAGCTTACCGGAGAACTTAAATATTACACATGCCCAAACGGAGTCCCATTTAGGACTGAGGTGTGAGCTGCCCAAGGATAGACATGAGTATCTGCTAGAGCTACACCCTCTCAAAATCCCAGGCATTTGTCTTACTGCCAAATTGACCTTCTCTTGAGAAATACGGTTATTTTTCTCTCATTGAGGTGGCATAATCGGTGTGTTGACTCTTGTTTTCCTTCCAGGTAAATGGGACAGAGATAGATGAAGAACAATACAGTGGGAGCTTTGATGAATCTATGCAGTGTTTTATTGCTGATGCAGACTGATTCCATAAATTTTTAGAAACTAACACTTTACGAGGAAACAGGGTGGGGGCCAAAATTGAGGGAGGGGGTGAGGGTAATGGAAGTCAATGCACCTTATCAGTAGTTGGGCAGACACACTCACTGTGCAGATGGACCTCATCACATGACATTGACTAGAGCTTAATGTTTTCATTAAAGCGAGAAGAGACTTTTACTTGCCTAAGAAAAATGTCTTAACTAAAAAATAGATTTTTTCAAAGACCACAGACAACAGCAAGGTAAAATGTATCTGATTTATGGCAGGTTTAAAAGGTCTTCTTCCCACATGTGAGTCTAGAGCCACTGCAGGTGCCACAATAGGATGATAAATGGAGAAATAACTCAACGGGAAAGTGTCAAGGCAGTGGGCTCTGGGGTGGCCATGGCCGCACCACTGGGCCTCAGTGTGAAATCCCAGTACTGAGGGGGAGCACTGTGTTATGGGGTGTAAGAAGCAGATAAAGAAGAGGGTGACACTGGCAGGTAGAAAAGTAAAATTTTTGTCCCAGGCCTGCCACTAATCATCTGCACAGCCTTAGGGAAATCATTTCACCTTTTTTTTACCTCCACTTTTGCATCTCTGAATAAGAATAACAATAGCCCATTCCACCTACTCACTGGGATGTTATAAAAAAAATTAAAATAAAACACAGTGTGATAATAGATGAACTAGTTCTTTGAAGAGCTCAAAGCACCATACAAATGCAAGGTATTAATTATGTTCTAAAGGTATCATTTCAGGGAGAGAGATAAAAAAAGAAGGAACATATTATTAAATTACATATTTGAAAAGATAAGAGGCATATTGGGAGGGCTGCTTTCAAGAGATATTATAAAAGCTGGCATTCTATTTTCTAGACACCGGCCAATCCTCACGCAAAAACACAGACCCGAGAGGAGGGAGAAACAGCTGATGGTGTACTGGAGGTGAAATGTGTACCTAGGTAAATTGCAGAAATGTACTGACAAAGTAAAACTGGTGACTTACATAATGAGCACCGCAAATTAGCAAGCATACAAAAGACTTCACATTACAAAGAAGTGAAAGAAGAGAGAGTGGTTCAGGGCAAATTCAAAGCCACAAGATGAGCTTAAAAGGACAATTATAACCAGCACTCCTTCCTGCCAAAGACAGGTGAGCTGTGGAAATAGAGGTAATGTAGAGTCAGACCTTTGCTGAGGTCCATCCTGTCAGTGGCATGAACAATAATTTCAGAGATCAGCAAGAGCTTCAGGTCCAAGCAAAAACAGTCCTGTAAAATATTTAATGTGTACCTAGTATTTATTCTGATTTGTGCATTAGGTTGTGGGAGAGACAATAGAAAGAAAAGCTAGAAAATTCTGTTCTTATAGGCTAGCTAGCAAGAAAGAATAAAAATGTAGGAAACCGTGTTTAAATGTTAACCACGGGCTATTGACTATGAATATTACTGCTGGTAACTTGGTTATTATATCAGTTATATATCAGTCAGTTGGTTATTATATTGTAGTTGGGGTTATAGTTGGTTAGAAAGATAATGAGAGGTTTTGCTTCAGTGTGAACAGTAGTATTAACTACCATTTTTTGAGCTACCACCATGGTAGGCATAGTACCTATGAACTGTTTCATGTGTCAATGAACTGTTTAACTCAAACCTTGCCAAGTTAATTATTTTGCCCATTTCATAGAAGAAGTGACTGAGGCTCAAAGTCACACAACTAGTTAATGACACAAATACAATTCACAGCCAGTTCTGACTTGGCTCCAAATAAAGCTCATGCTGGGGCGCCTGGGTGGCTTAGTCGGTTAAGCGTCTGACTTTCGCTTAGGTCATGTACTCGCGGTTTGTGGGTTCGAGCCCCGCGTCGGGCTCTGTGCTGACTGCCAGCTCAGAGCCTGGAGCCTGTTTCAGTCTGTGACTCCCTCTCTCTCTGACCCTCCCCTGCTCACTCTGTCTCTCTCTCTCTCCTAGAAATAAATAAAACATTTTAAAAAATAAATAAATAAATAAATAAAAATAAAGCTCATGCTATTTCCACTGTGTTAGGTTGCTTCTCTGAAAGAAGCACAATTTTTGATCTCGATAGCAGACTAGTGGAAAATATCATTTGAAAAAGAAGCCCACCAGCAGAGGCCCTCAAATCATACTCAATTGGCAACTGCATAAATCACCTTATTTGAAAGTCTGGACCTAGTGAAGAGGAAATATACACATATATAAATAAGTAAATACTACAAATCCTTGAATGTATTACATATGTGAAACTTCATAATTCACCTAATGGAAAATTATATTGGACTATTAAGTAGCCTATTCAAGCCCAGTCAAAAAAGATCCCCCCCTTTTCCTAACACTGCTATTGCTTCCACACTGTGAAATTCTTGTGTAGGTACACCCCTTGAGCTACCTAGATTAGTTATCTCCCTATGTAAATACCTTAGACTTTGCATCTGCTATGCGATTTAATCTTGACAACCTGGAGCTAAAACAGAGAGAATAAGATAATAAACAATGGTAACTAAAGAAAGAACATAAATACACCAAGACCAGAAAGCAGCAATACCTGCTGGTACACTAGCACCATTCAATATTAGAAGCTTTATCCTCCTTTAAAGTATTAATCAGTAGGAAGATTTTTCGAGCTCAAAAATGAACAAGATTCCTTTTTTCTTCTTTATCCAAGACACAGTCTCCTTTGTACCTCACACCCTTTTCATTTTGCTGACATTCTAAAACTTGATGGACATTAATAAATAGCCCCAAATGGTCAATTCAGAGACTCCCAGCCAAACTTGGCAACACTGAAAGTGCTGGGCTTCAGACAGGAATGAACAGTAGACCTTCTGGAGTGTTACCCACCCAGTCGTAACATCTTACCATTCATTCGTCACTTCTTATTTCTTCATTCCAAAATGGCCACATGCTGCCCTGCAATCATTTCCACACACATTGCACCTTTGGCAGAGAGACTGCTATTCCTGTTTAAAGCAGTTATTGGTCTCACATTTATGATAATTAATCAAATGTCTTGCTGAAATTCCAATTTTTTATGAGGGTATGTAAGAAAACTCATAGAGTCTCTACTCTATTTGGCAAAAATTAAAAGCTTTGAAATTTCTTGGCCTCTTTCAAGAAGGAAGCTTAAGGCAAATCCATTCCTCATATCTCCTAAAGGGATTGACATCACCCTTGGGCTGTAGACACTCCTGATGCCAAGGCTGGCATGCAGAATCGTTATTTTTCTATAATCTATTGCATGAAAATGCACACAATTCTGAGAGTTGTATTTGGAATTACGGTCTAGTCAAAGAGCCACGAGGGCGCGCCTCCTCCTCAGCAAAGTCACTGAACTCCTACCCTAAACCTCAGTATCACATATTAAATTATACATTTGCTAAGAACTCATCTTTTACCAAGCAGATCAAAGGGCATGAAATTAGAGAAGGAAAGACAGGGAAGAGGTGTGGGCCAGGTACAATGAGAGTAATAGAATCCTGCAGTAAAGTTATGATCACCCCTATTACAGATAGGTTAACTGAGACTAAGAGAAGGTAAGTAACATGTGCAATAACCACAAAGCTTATGGTGTCATATTTGATATCAGGACTCTCTGTCTTCAGAGATCAGGTTATGTTCATGTCTTTGTAATACAGAAAGAGAGAATACATACTTTGAGTAAATGCCATGTCAAAGAATCTATATTTTTTTCAAAATTACCTGGCATCTGATTGAAAAGATTGAAACAAACCCCTCTCTCCACTGACAAATTATGCTGAAAGAATGTGTGCACACATGTGCACATGCACATACACACACACACATATACAACAAAGCTAAGCACTTGGTTAGGGGCAGAGAGAAGCAGGATCACAAAGACACTTTTTTAAACCAATGCAACAGGGCGCCTGGGTGGCTCAGTCCATTGTCTGTCTGACTTCAGCTCAGGTCATGATCTTGTGGTCTGAGAGTTTGAGCCCCACATTGGGCTCTGTGCTGTCAGTACAGAGCCCGCAGCCTGCTTCAGATTCTGTGTGTGTGTCTCTCTCTCTGCCTCCCTCCCCCGCATTCTGTCTCTCTCTCTCAAAAATAAACATTTAAATAAATAAATAAACCAATGTAAGAGAAGCCAGCATTGTGAAACACATATACGATGGAAATAGTCTCCTGTAAGCATCAATTTATAAAGATTCAGGATACATACTCATACCACCAAAAAGCTGGCAATCTATTTCCAGAAATGGGAAGATTTTTCCTTTTTTCTTTTTTTTTTTTAGAGAGAGAGAGAGATAGAGACCACAGAGGAGGGGCAGAGGGAAAGGGAAAGAGAGAATCTTAAATAGGCTCCATGCTTAGAGCAGAGACTGACACAGGGCTTGATCTCACATAAAGGGTTGGACACTTAACCAACTGAGCCACCCAGGCACCCTAGGAAGATTTTCTCTTAATTGCAAGAACACAGCCATGTCACTAAAAATGAAAACAGTGAAAATATAATGCAATCCACAAATATGAGTTACATGTAATTTAAAACTTTCATAGAAGTTACATTAAAAAAGTAAAAAGAGACAAGTAAAATTAATTTTAAAAACAAGGTTTTATTCATTATGTTAGTCAATGTAGACTGTTATAACAAAATATCATAGACTGGGTGGCTTTTAAATCACAGAAATGTATTTCTCACAGTTCCATAGACTGGGAAGGTCTAGATCAAGCCATTGATAAGATTCAGTGCCTGATGAGGGTCTGTTTCCTGGTTCACAAATGGCTATCTTTTTTCTGTGTTCTCACAAAGTAGAAGGGATGAAGGCGCTCAATTGGGTCTCTTTAATTTTTTTAATTTATTTATTTAGAGAGAGAAAGAATGCACATGCATGTGGGCAGGCAGAAAAGGAGCAGAGAGAGAGGGAGAGAGAGAATCCCAAGCAGGTTCCACACTGTCAGCACAGAGTTCAACATGGGGCTTGAACTTATGAACCATGAGATCACGACCTGAGCTGAAAACAAGAGCCAAATGCTTAACTAACTGAGCCACCCAGGTGCCTCTTGGGTATCTTTTACATGGATATTAACCTCACTTTTATGACTTAATTACCTCCCCACACCCATTTTCAAAAGTGTTCACATTGGGGATTAGATTTCAACATATGAATTTGTATATGTGCTGTCAAAGTGAACACATCAACATATGAATTTGAAGGGGAGTCACAAACTATTCAGTCTATAGTACTCCATATATACAAAAGATTATCACTTCAAGATATAATCTATATAGAAAGTATTAATGAAATATTTTACATTTTTTTTATAAATCCAGCATGTATTTTATACCTAAAGCTCATCACAATTCAGACTAGTCACATTTCAAGTTCTCAATAGCCACACTAAGCTAAAGACTACTATACTGGATAGCATAACTCTGTACTATGCCCCACAAAAAAAGAGCTGGAATGGATGTGTGTCAATACATCAGAATAATAGCTATTCTTCTCCTTATTGGTCCTCTTGATTCATAAATAAAGGATCTTTAGCCTACTGAGGAGTGGAAGGGGCCAGAAAAGACTAGAGAAAAGTTTCAAAGATAAGTACAGGCAGCACCAATTGGCATCCTAGGGACAGATCTAGCCTGCTCACAAGGAAAACACTGAAGTGGATGGATGAGCTAAGAAAAGAAAAGGAGAAGTCTTGAAAGCAAGATTTCTTATAATATGTACTTTTTCATCTACCTCAGACTATGAGTCAAGCAGTGGGGTGGGTCAGAGAGGTTTGAGTGACAATTTGCCCTCCAGAGTAATGAAGCAACAGCTGTAACATGCACCAGAAGCCTACCTGCAGACTCCAAAAGAGGTGGCCACTGCTCAAGTTAATAGAGTGAGACCAAGAACTATAGTCACACCTTCGTTGACAAATATTTTGGTTGAGAAAGATTTCTCCCAGAAAACTATACAGAAACATTAACTGCAGTAATCGAAGGAAAACTTAAAAAGCATCACAAATCACTGGCAAAAAGAAAGGATTATTTTATTTTGTAACTACTAATAAGAAGGTGAATTAAAAAAAAAACTCTAGTTAGATCAACAATTTAAACTTTTCTCTTTAATAAGACAATAGAAAGCTAGGAAAAAAAAATAGAGTATTTTTGTAAGCATAGAACTTATGGAAGAAAGCCATTTGGAGGTACGAAAAACAATCAGTGTTAAGAAAGAGATTTCATAAGCACAGCACTTATGGATGAAAGCCATTAAGGGGCATGAGAAACAGTGTACATGTAGCAAAAACAGAATATTTCTGAAATTGAATAAACATCATAAACCAAATTAAAAACACATGACAAAAAATATTTAATGTAAATGTATTTTTACAAATTGACAGTAAAAATAAGAATAGTGAGTTAAAGACATGTATAGACATTAAAAAAAAAACAATGATAGAAAAGTAGATGAAAGGCACGAATGGACAATAGCTTGGCAGAATTCAAATAAACTGAATTATAACATCCAAGCTTAACCAGTCATAATAAAATGAAAATTCAAAAGACACCGTTCATGTGAAATTCACCTATAGGGTTGTTTATTGCAGTATTACATGTACCAGCAAAAGACAAAAAGTGGAAGGATTCTATGTGCTGATGAGAAGAAAACTGGTTAAATTAAGTAAAAATTAATAAAACAAAATGAAATGTAAAAGTAAACATTCTTTTAGAATAGTATTTAATGACTTTTTTTTTATGTTCATTTATTTTTGAGATAGAGAGACAGAGTGGGAATGAGAGAGGGGCAGAGAGAGAGAGAGAAAATAAACAGAATCTGAAGCAGGCTCCAGGCTCTGAGCTGTTAGCACAGAGCCAGATGCAGGGCTCGAACTCACAGACTGAGAGATCATGACCTGAGTCAAACTCAGACACCTAACCAACTGAGCCACCCAGGAGCCCCGTTAATGACATGTTTTTGATGTAAATTAGGAAGAAAATTTAGTTACAAATATTTTATGAAAATCTGAATAAAAATTAGATACAAATTCATTTATACATATAAAATTATTTCTGTCAAAATCTATGTTTACATTTTAATAATGAGATATAGGTTATTCTTAAGAATATATGCATATATATGGCTCTATGTATATAGATTTATTATATATACACACATGTATACACATATACAGAAATACAAACACATTTAAAGATACAAAGCTTGAAAGTATTAATTTTTTAACATAGTTTTCTCTGGAAAATAGAGCTGTAAATGATTTTTATTTTTTCTATATGTATTTTTATATTTTTCAAGAGTTTTAAGATAATCACATATCATTTTTATCATTAAGTTATTACTAACTTTAAAAATCCTAAATATGAGTAGATAACATGTTTAATACATGGCAAAAGAGTGATGTGGCCATGAACAAAACTAATGAAATCTCTCTATATCCAGAGCCAAAGTACAATATTAAGTCATATTGTACTCTATATTTCTGGTTCAAATGAAAAAAAGTTACTACAGTATGTAATCCAAGAATAAATTACCCATAGATACAAACATAAAGAACTTGAGGAGGAAGCAATCAATGAGTTGGGATTAGTGGAGTATGACTGTAATAAAAATAAAATTTGTCTAAGTCCTTGAACTTTTGAAAAACAGAGAATGTAAAGACTTGGGATTGGAAAACACCATTGGTAAAGACAAAGTTGTGGAGCAGCTCAGATGAGAGGTTCTTTCATTCTCGTACAGGCAGTTCCTCTTCTCTATAAGTTCTCTTCCTCACAGAAAACAACCCAAGTCATCTGACTTCCAGCCTGAATGTCTTTGTGAAGGGTAGTGGAAGAGAAATTTTAACATCCTTCAGGACTTGTAGTTAAAAGACAATGGTGGCTTTTACAAAACAGATCTTACAGAAAAGAATAAGCAGTAATTATAGTTTGGTTTAGTACAATTAATTATTTACTTGTGTCCTGGCCAAAATCACAGGCCATTCATTTGGCCAGAGTCTCAAGCTAAACATTTCTTATAATTGAGTTCTTACTGGACAGAAGGCTGAATATAAGTTATATTATTAGCATGTAACTCTCAACTTCTAAAAATGTGTCCTTGTTGAAATAGAGATTCGAAGTTAACTATATACAATTTGATTTCAATGATCTCAGTCTTTATTCTCATGAGACATTTCTTTACTTTCCTTCTCAGTCTTTCACTTCTACTCCATTCTTTCTCTTAGAGGTGGATGTCTTTTCTATATCTAGCTCTTCTGCCTGCCTCAGAATTTCACCTATCTAGTATTTATCCACGACATGTGACCCACAAAGAGTCTCAGTCTGAAAGAGAGTAAAAAATGATGAGGGGGGCACCTGGGTGGCTCAGTCAGTTAAGCGTCCAACTTCGGCTCAGGTCATGATCTCACAGTTTGTGGGTTTGAACCTGGCGTCGGGCTCTGTGCTGACAGCTAGCTCAGAGCCGGGAGCCTGTTTCAGATTTTGTATCTCCCTCTCTCTCTGACCCTCCCCTGCTCATGCTCTCTCTCTCTCTCTCTCTCTCTCTGAAATAAATAAAACATTAAAAATAACTTTTTTAATGATACCGAGAAAAAATTGTCTCCACAGAAACATTTATATGCACGCGTGTGTGCACGCTCGTGCGCGCGCGCACACACACACACACACACACACACGCACGCACAGCAGTTACCTTTTGTTGGGGGCACTGAGGACCACCAAAATTAAATACCACTTTTCTTTCCAGAAAATCCAGAGTCTAAATCATACTATTTTACCACTCCCAGACACCAACATCCTGTATGCTGTGCTGTTACAAAATCTTTTCCAATGAAACCATCCTCTTTCAATTAATTGCAAAGTAGATTTCAGAGGGAGAGCCCCGTAAACAACTGGGACCTAGTGAGAGATCCCAATTCTTGGAACTTGTTGATTCCTCAGGTGAACTTGAATCCTCTTCCTGAAGGTGAAATCTGTCTACAGAGTCCATTGAGCCTTTTAGTCCCTTGAAAGTTCTTATAGTGTCTATAAAAATTTCTGCTCTTAACCTTTCTTGTGTTATAAAAAGCACAGCCACGTTCCTCATAACTATTTGATGTCTTATATAAAACCCTTTATAAAATAAAATTTTGAAAAATCTCCTCAGATAGCCTCAAAAGAAAAGTTGCCCAGCGTTGTCTTTAAACGGCATGCTTATTTAATATCGACATGAAGATAGAGTCAGTGCTCTGAATTCTGGACTGCCCATGCTGGCATTGAGGGGCACTGTTAAAACCTGCCAGTTGCTAAAATATCCTTTCTGCTCCATGGGGAGATCGTGTCAAGAGTAAAAGCCAGAAAGGGAAATTTTGGCTGGCATCCAAAAACAGTTGTAGAAAAGAAGGTTCTCTCTCCGACAGCATTCTGACATGCTTTCTTCAGTTTTGCCATGAAGTTGAAATCTTTCCTCAGGAGAGATGAGTGTATATATAAAGACAGCAGGCGCATGGTGGGCTCAGGAATTTCAAACATGGCCCAGTCTGACTTGAAGGAAGAAGAGGGAGAGAAGGCAGAAAAGAAACCACTGAACTTCCAGAAAGGGCTGTCAAAAGTAAGCCATTTTCAACAGGTTTATCTTTGAAATATTTCTACTGCCAAATTCTTCTGGGTGATTCTAATATAATTTGGACCCAATCCTTGGATAATTTTATATCCCTTTATGCTCAATTTCTGAGTTTAGATCCATCATATATAACAATATATATGATCTATGTGATAAAAACTTTTGCATTTCCGGAGCAACGCAACACATTAGTACTCAAAAAGCAGCTAAGAAATGCAGTCAAATTTAAAAAGCATACTTGGAAGGAAGGAGGGGTGATAAGAAAAATATGTAAAAACCTCCAATATCAACTGGCAGTGACTCTGTCACAGAGAAAAGAGTGGCAGGCCTCTGTCATCATGCAGATTTACAAAGTCTGAAATGGTGCTGGTGGAGGCGTGTGTTTGTGTGTGTATCTGTGTGTGCACATGCACGCATGTGCACAAGAGCAAGGTAGGACCAGGAGTGCCCCTCAGGCAAAAGAAAACTTCAAAAAAATATACATATGCATCTGTTTCTTTGAAATTTATCCCTCTACAGAAAAAAAAAAAAAACAGTAAAAAACATGGCAAGTTGTTGAAATAATTTCATCAGTGACTTTTGTTAACAGCAGCTACAGGTAGCATGTATGTTAGATCCTGGCCAATAGTGTGGGTTTATCAAAGTGATCCTTATTTCATGCTTTCATATATTCTGAACTGTAAGAAAGGTCAGAGTTTCTAACCTCAAGGTCCCTGTGTATGGCTGTTAGTAAGTAAGCAAAGAAAGAAACCAGGTATGATTGTGTGTGTAAGGAAGCAGAACTAGATAAGCCTATATAGCTATCAAAATATACCCTGGAAACATAAAGCACAATTTTCTGCTTTGTCCAAACAGTAAATTTCTGGTTCTGTCCTTGGCTCTTCCACTAGCTACTTCTTTATCTTCTTCAAAATTAAAAAAAAAAAAAAAAAAATTCTTCTGAACATCAATTTTCTCACTTGTCAAATAGAAATAATAATAATACCTACTCAGTATTATGTGATTTCAAAGGGCACAATGGGTGTGTCTTTAGCAGACTATAAAATGCTGCACACATGTTGATCATCATGAATAGTGGTAATATCTCTGATTCATTTCACTGACAAGATTGAAGAGAACGAATATTTTATAGCTTCTTAGATTTTAATCAGTTTCTAATGCACTAATTTCATGGTCATAAAATATTAGAGCTGAAAGAGAGCTTAGAAATCATTTCATTCAAACTTCCTCATTTTTAGGGCCCAGAGAGTTTGTGATGTGCTCAAAGTCAAACAGCAAACTTAAAAAGTTATAGACATGTACAGAATATAGACATGTATTGCAGATGTACACAGTTGTAGTACAAACTATTATGAGCTTGCTGCATGTTTTCTTGGATAATATTTTCTGACTTTTTATTTAAAAATTAGGTTAACAAATTTGGCCTTAAAGAAAATTTCTGTAAAGTGAATTTTCTATTTACCCATCATTCCTTATAATGCAGTTTAGGAAAAATGATCCTATGGAAACAGCAAGTGGAGACATCTTTTAAAGCTATAAATCCAAACACCTCATCCCCTTGCTTAATCCTTTCTATTGGCCCTCTCTGGCCCTTATTATAAAGACTCGTGGCCACCTTCTGCAAGGGTCATATACTCTGCTTCCTGATGGCTTAGACAAACTCATCTACAATGAAACATCCCTTCCTCAATTATACTTTTGGCTACACTTGCCTTTTTCCCCCCTAAATTCTGAGATTTAGGTGATGATTTCCCCTCAAATCCTTGCGTGGCACACGTTTTGTCATCAATGTCTCATCTTAAGTGTATTCTCCTTAGGGAGACTTTCTGTAACCTCTCTAGTATCTTATTTTCTTATTTTGCTCATTCTGCCCGAAATGGTCTTATTTATGGATATTTTCCATAATTAGTGTCAACCTCTGCTACTGGAACATAAGCTCCACTAGGGCAGTGATTGTTCTTTTTTATACAACCACTGAATCCCCAGTACCAGGCTAGACCAGCTAGTTACACCTGCCCAGCACACAATAGTAGCTACTAAATTGTTTATAAACAAAATATAATTTGTTGACAAACAAAAGAAAAGACTCATGGAGAAATAGGTGAATGAGTAGATCATGCACAACTTTTGATAAGAAACAGGGTAAGATGGTGATCAGGATTGCCTTTATAATAGCCCATAGTTCCAACATGGTCATAGTATCTTGGCAACAAGGATTATGTTGAAAGAATTATGTAAATAAATATTGACACTTGAGACTAAGATGAAAGAACACCAAAGACAAACTATATTGGCATCAGAATTTCACATGATGCCAGGCCTCAGCATTGGGCAGATTAATGAACTATGTGAGTTAATAACTAAATGTTTGAAACATCTTCAATATTCAAGGCACACAGTATACAGGGGGGTGATGGGGAACAAAGATACATAAGACACAATCTTTGACATAGAGTCTATATAATTTGCTTTAGGATCTAAGGTATTAATAAATAACAAATTGTACGACAGTGCTAAAATTGAATAAATATTCAAACTTAAATAACAACTGTTATAGTCTGAATGTTTGTGACCCTCCCCCAGTTCAAATGTTTAAATCTAATACCCAGAGTGATGGTATTTGGAGTGGGGTCTTTGGGAAGTGATTAGGTCATGAAGGTAAAGCCCTTATGTACAGGATTAGTGCCCATAAGAGAAGAGGCCAGAAAGTGAGCTAATTTTCTTTCTATCATGTGAGGATATAAGAAATTGGCAGTCTACCTTCCAGAAAAAGGCCCTCACCAAAATCTGGCTATGTTGGTACCTTCATCTCAGACTTCTAGTCTTTAAAACTATAAGACATCAATTTCTGTTGTTTTTAAGCCACACATTTTATTGTGTTTTGTTACAGCAGCTGGAGCTAAGAGAGCACCAAAGAAAGATACAAATCATAAAGAGAGTACTGCTCCTGTGTCAGGTAAGTAGAACAGTCAGAAAGTGCTAAAAGTTCAAGCCAGAAAAGAGTATTGTAAATTGGTATTTAATGTAAGGTTTATGTAAAGGAATTTTATTAAGTTGTCTACATTCATCATTTTAGGCAATAAGGGCTGTTTGGATCCCCTGATTTTTATCTGGCCTAAAAACATAAAGCTGAAAGATTCCATTCTGCTTATTCTACCACGCTCAAATACCAGTGATGATCGTAAATGACATAGGACAGAGTGTCAGTAAACCCCACAGAGTTTGCGAAAAAACTGAGAAATGGGCATAAAAATCACATGTTACCTTTATGTTACCTTTTGGGGTTTCTAATTCCCAGGCCCATTTGCAAATAGCAGCAGGGCTAGTGTGTTCAATTTGCTTAATAGTGGGGGATCAATGGATTAGTGTGAGTGTGACCATAATGGTTTTCTAGCTAGACTATGAGTAAACTAAATTCCTTTAGCTTTCTCTTTTATCTGCCAGACTATAATTTCTTTTATTGTTCATGTTTTTGATAAGGAAATGGTAACAGAGACTCAGTAGAGTTTATATATTTTATGCCTTTCCTTCGATTTTATCTTAGCATCTCTACCCCAGATAGGGCTGGGTTGAACAGGGAGTCTCTTCTGGCATAGATCAAAGCCTCAGGTCCCAGAAACATTGCACCCAGCAAAGTTCAAGTAGCCACTACTCTAGGATAAGAGCCCAATTCTTCCAGGGTGGGATGCTCTTGGTGACCCTTTGCCTTTGCAATTTGGGTCCTGCCTGCTACAGTCAGGAAAGGAGTGTATCCTTCTTTATGATGGTTCAACTCTGTAAATTAGCACTGATCAGAGAACATCAATGGTGCCTGTCAAATACTTGGAGGATAGTTAGGTGAACACACAGATGCTTGGATGCATTTATAAAAGATACATATAACATCTGTCAAATAAGTCCTTTCATCTTAAGCTACCAGCCCTGTTCTCTGCAGATAGTTGGTTAAAGGCAGGTGAAAAACAGATATCGGCATGACTGAGACTTGGGTTCAAACTCCAGCTCACCATTTTAGCTTTTCATTATGGAAAGCATGATCATTATAAAGACTATGAACTTCAGTTTCTGTGTCTTTAAAAAGCCTTAAAACTTTATCAAAAATTTACTTTCCAAGGTGAGTATCAGTGAATGGGATCATATGTGTAATGGAATAATTTACTTTTCATTTTCCACCTGCTAGAATTTTTTCAAACCCTGGTCTGAAAACAGGATTTTTCTTTGTTAGTTGCTTGACATAGGTTTGTCTTCTCAGGCCTAAGACTGGAATGTCTAATGCTTTTATCTATAGTTGATATTAGTTGTCTTGCTTGGTTTTTTTTTTTTCTTTTCTTTTTTCTTAACTCTAACCTTTGCTGGGGGCAGGAAGCCATTCAAAGCACTGTAGTAAGGGAACTCTCTGCCCCACACCCTACTACATATAACAACATTCTGCTTCTTAGTATTATACATAATGAATAAATTTGAAAATGAGACTTAATTTATTTCATGTTCTCTGCAATGTGACACTCATTTTGTAAAAATATTCCCATTCATCACTGCTTATTGTTCTCTCAGATAAAACTGAAAAATTGTGAAGGTGGTTAAGCTATTTATTTATTTTAAAGCTAAGGCTCCTTTATCTCTTATATCTTTCTCCAATTTCTGTCATTCTGTAACTCAGGCTCTCTCTTCTTATCATTTTCACATTGCACCCAGGCATGGGGCCCATGGAAGAGCTCATCACTTCCTGGACAAGAGCATCCATATCTCACAGGAGCAGAAATGGGATGTACGAGTTCATTATCAATGAAGAAGAGGGGAATGAGCATAACATTCAGAAAAGCTGCTGTGGCAAACCGTGTGCAAATCAGAGATTTGTGGAAATGATCACATTTCTACAGCCTACCTTCTCTCCACAGCACGCTCTGCTCATTAATTCATTAATCTTTGTACCACTCCTGCAGCGGAGGTAACTATTATTAGCTTGGGTTTGTAGTTGGAGAAATAGAACTAAAATACAGTGGAGTTCAGCAATTTGCCCAGGATCACAGCGGGAGATGTTGTTGGGAGTGGGATGTGAGCCCAGAAGCCTTGTCTCCCAAGTGCCTGCTCTCACAGAGATGCCCCTCCCATCCTGTCCATTAGCATAATGGTTAAGGGAAGCTGTCATTTTATTTCTTGGAGTTGCCTTCACCCAAGCTACTGAACTCTCCTGAACACACATACAGTTGAGTTGTTCTAACATTTACACTGCCAAATGTCTGCATAATTCCTCTCTTTTCCTTGCCTACCTGTCAGCAGTTGCCCTGCCTGACAGAATGTACCCACTTGGTCATGAAAATATATTTTTGAAAAAAAAATACTGCTACACTTCAGCTCAGTGTTACAAAAGGCGCACAGTATTGTCACCTAGTGAAGCAACACATTTCTTTTTGAAAGAAAGGTATATCATATTCTTCTTATGCACTGACCGTCTCTGTATACCCAATGTCAAAGTGCAAATGACATTTTGATTTATAGCCGAGATGTTGATGATGAAAATGACCTGCCAGTGGAGATGTTTGGCCTATTCAACTTATAACTCCCAGTTTGATTTCAGGAGACCTGTGCAACAGGAGATCAGGGAGGAGTCTCATGTGGGCTGAGGGCCCACTGTGTGACGTGCACTGTGCTGCACACAGTGATTGCCACAAGGCTACAAGATGAGTACTGGGGTTCCAGTTTTGTGCCTGAGGAAATATAGAAAATATAGACTTAGAGGTGAGTTGGTCCAAATTACTCAGCTACCAACCAGAGCCAGGATATGAACTCAGTTCTATCTGACCCTAAATCATGTTGAATCTATGTATTAGAATAAGAATATATCAACAATATTTACCCTTATCTCAGGTGAACTCACCTTATAGAATCCATACCTTTGAAAAAAAGAAAGGCATTGAATTAAAAATAATTTGTTGAGGATGATCTCATGGATGTGCTAGACGGTGGGATTCTGCTCATGTGTACACAGCTGACTGTCAAGTCATACTGTGATCACTTCTAACCTTGAAGTAGAAACACAAAATGCTATAGGAGCACAGTTCTCCAGCCTAGGCTGCAGAGTAAAAGAATCTGAAGGACAGAGATGTCCTGAGGAGGTGAGTGTTAGGGTCTATTACAATCAAAGTATCCAAAGAGACAAATATGTATAAATTAGCTACCATGTGCCAACCAAAATAACAGGTCACCTCTCTATTCATATATGCCGACTCTAAGTTCAGAGGGCAGATGTGACTTGCTCCAGGCATAGGGCAAGCTGGTGAAGTGAGCTAAGACTATAAACATTCTCCTGACTTCCCAGCATCCTAGTCCTCTCTCCTACACCACTCATATTCTCTGCACATCTGCTGCTCAGGAAGACACCATCTTTCCTCTGCCTTCTTTCTTTACCACTCTGAGAAGTCCGTTGTGAGAGGAAAGATAATTAATCTTTCCCAGGAAATTGTCTCTAACCTTAGATTTAGACTTTGATGAAAAAACTTATTAAATGTAGTGTTAATAGTCATTCTTTTCAAAATACATTTAGAAATATTTATACATTTAGTTGTATCATTGAATACTTACATATAAAACAAACACCAGTATAAAGACTACATAGGTTAAGAAATGAGTCTTTTCTAGCACCTCAAAGGCTCCCATATGACCCTTTCCTTTCCCAGTAAAGATAACTATTACCCACATAGTTATAACTTCTCTCTTCTTTTTCTCACCAACATAACTTTGAACAAAAGTAGAAAGACACTAAAAAATTCATAGAATGCAATTCTACTCATAAAAGTCAAAAAGTAAAACTATATTGTTTAGAGATAAGTATATGTGTGCCATTAAGAAACACAAATAAATGAGTGACTTCTTTTTTATAATGTAAATCGAAACACGTCTTCTCCCTATATAAAATCCTTCAGCAAATTTCCATTTGTATGAAATAAAACCCTCACTCCTTAGTAACCCACAAGTGTGGGGTCTGATGGTGCCCACTCCTTTGACTTGACCCCACCATGGCCACTGTATTCCACAGCATGGACTTCAGTATGTTTTCAAAAAAGACTTACCCATGTCTCACAGCCTTTTCCTAAGCCACTCTTTCCCAGGACCTTTGCACTGCTGGTACCTTGTCACTCCGATCTCAGTTTAATATCACTTCCTCAGAGAGGTCCTCCTCTACTACCCTCAATCTAAATTAAATCAATTCACCTTATTACGTTTCCATCATAGTATGTATCATTACTGACAGTTTATTATTTGTTTACGTCTGTCTGTCCCTACTAGAACATAAATTCCATGAAGGAAAAGGCCACCTTTGTCTTGTTCAGTTGTCTTAACAACTGAGACAGTGCCTGGTACACACTAGATACTGAATAAGTAGCAGTTGAGTAAACTGGTCAAAGAGCAAATCATTCTCTGCTTAGATGGAGATCAAACCTAAGAATAGATAAATGTTTCTTAGTAGAATTCTGAGCTTGTGGCAAAGAGTTGGCCTGTGGTAAGAACCAGACATACAAAGACAAAGAGAAAGACCCAGGGAGAGAAGTCTTGTTCCAGATGCTGGGACATGGATTCTCATCTTAGGACTGAAATTCATATGCAGGAAGTAATGAATTTTACCTTCTCCTTACAATTCCCACCTAACCCCTCTCTCTCCTATTCTGGAAGGAAGATCTGGATTAAACCACAGTCTGCCCATTCTAACTCTCCTCCCACACCAATAACAGGAAAAGGGGAAAGCTAAGGAGTACAAGAGAAATGTGAGAACTCAGCCAAGGCAGGCTGGGACTTTTAGAGATGCATCCTTGTCTGTGTCCAGTCCTAACTCATGCCACAGTCGTCATCCAGCCATGTTATCAATGGACCACAGGTCCCATTCAGGGTCAGGTGACCTTGTGAAGCAGAAATAATATGTCACAAAGATACAGTGTAATAAAAGATGTGTGCAAGGCTTGGCTGCCAAGCCAGCTTTTCTAAATAACATTCTGATTGCATTCGATGCCTCAGCAACCCCACTATTCTTGCTGCCCAGGCACTCTGCAGCCAATATATGCACTGGATGATGAAAAGCCCAGGGACCCACTGGGCAAAAGCCAAATCACATATCGGCAACATCGGCATAAGGGCATATAAAGCAATCCTGTTAAATATTTAGATGTGTAGGGCCCCAGAGCGTGACACACATTCAGCTAGAAGTGTACTTTTTTAAAACTAGGAAATGTGAGATTATAAACCTGTATAATATTGTGCCTTTTAAAAGGAAGTGAATCTGAGAAGGATTTGTTGCATATTGACCTACGGGATTTGAATCATCACCATCAAATCACATGCCTGCCTGGGACTGGGTTCATTGAATCACAGCATTAATCCCTTACATTTACATTTTGCTTTTTCTGTTGCAAATCGCTTTCACAAGCATTATGTTGTTTGATGCTGAAAACAAAAATCCATGGAGATAAGTTCATTAGCAAGTATTTTTTGAGCATCCACTGTGGACAGGACACCAAACTGTGCACTATGGGAGGGAGATACATAGACTAACCCTCAACTGGAGAAAGAGGGCATATATAGAAATGGATAGGTATTATTATCTCCTGAAGAAAACTAAAATAGAAGAAGTACCAAATGGATATCGAAGATAAAAGTAGAATTTAACAGTAAGAATAAGCATTTATTGTGCCTGTGGATTATCAGAAAACTGCCCAAAGTTTATGGTTTAGAGCCAATTACCACACAATTATTTACAGCACAAATGAAAAAGAAGAACACTTAAAGAAAATAATTATTATAAGTATAATATTATATGTAAATGCCCACCAAGTAACCCAGAATATGAGGATGTAAGATTTTAGAAGAACAGACTGAATAAGGTTTGTATAAAAATTTAGATCTGGACTAATATTTGTGGGAAAGATGATATAAATGAAGTGTAAGGTAGCCTGTGAATGTGGGAATGTATAAAAGTGTCTTCTCAGTTGAAAGTTCATTCTTCGCATGGAGAATAGAATGAGTTCTCAAGAATTACAAAGCTAACCAGCCAGAGCTCAAATGTATGACAACCTTACATACTGCAAAATGCTACCTATAAATAACTGAAATGATCTATTCACCCGTTCAATAAACAGAGACCAAGTATTAGAAATGAGGTCAGAAGACTGACACGTGTAGACAAAGAAGTTCAGTTGAGAAGATAGGAAACAAGAAATAGAACACATAGGTGAAGCTCCTGGAATGAGCACATGGGTTGAGTTAGAGGACTGATCAGAATTACCAAGAGGAGAGCTGGGATAGGGCATTTCTGATAGAAAGAATAGAAGGACTAGAAGAAGAAAGGCTTGGATGGGTAGAACAGGCCACCTTCCTTCTGGTAGAGTGTATTATCCAGGGTACAAAGCCCAACAGAGCCCTCCTCTGTCTTTTCCTGAGTGAGGACCTTGGTGGGATGGTAATAAAGGAGGATGGTGATGCACACTACCACCAAGAGTGAGTACTTTAGGAACCTGGGCAGAAGCATCAAGCAGACACAATCCAAATACTGAGCTTCCCTCGGTCCCAGCAACAGTGGTAAGCTCTGAGGAATGTGAGTGTTCTAGAGATGCTACTTCTCAGATTATATCCAAGGTCAAAACACAGGTTAAAAACATCCGGCTACTGACAACAATGAAGTTGAGCTTCATACTGAGCCGTAATGGTACATATACTTTTTTAGCCTCCTGTATTCTTCCTATTTCTTCTCTCCAGTTTTATTTGATGGCTCTTAAATATCTGAAGCTTCTTCAGAACTGTTAAGTATATTAGATCCCATTAAATCATTTTTGTTCAAAGTAAGTGAAAGAGTTAATTACAATTATACCTACTGAACTTCTCTTATTGAACCATCTAAACCAGCCCTCTGAAGAAAAGTGATATTGCTTATAGCTATAGTTAGCATCAGGGACAATTGTTCACTGGGACTTTCTTTAAGAAGAAACCCTCAGATAATCTCATCTGTTACTTCACTGATACAATATCCAGAATAACGAAGAAATCATATAAATAAATATGGCACTTTATCTTTTTTTGCTGTAATGTTAGAGAAACAGAGCCACCGCACGGACTCTAACAGCAGGGAAACAGAAGTTAAGAAAAGCCCGAACAACCAATTCAGCTAGGTATAACTAAAGTCAACCTACATCAAGAGTTCGACGATGTGAGGGGCACCTGGATGACTCAGTTGGTTAAGCATCCAACTTCGGCTCAGGTCATGATCTCGTGGTCACTGAGTTTGAGCCCCGTATCAGGGGTCCATGCTAACAGCTCAGAACTGGGAGCCTGCTTTGGATTCTATGTCTCCCTCTCTCTCTGCCCCTCCCCTACTTATACTCTTTGTCTCTCTGTTTCTTAAAAATAAATAAGCATAAAAAAAAAGAGTTGGAAGACATGAATCTGGGCCTAGATCCACCACTTCCCAACTGTGACCCTCTTAGGATCATGGCTCTTTCATCTGTAAAATATGGATAGTACAAGCACCATGGGAGGCAGTCTGCAGCCCATCTCATATGGTAATTGTGTGCTTATGAGGATTCAATGTGATCAGCTGTCATAGTCTCTTCCACCTTATAGGAAAGTAAAAATGCTAATTCAGTAAGTGAATAAAGTCTAAAGAGGCTGAGAGTAGTGCTGTGCAAAGAGTGTGGCCTTTAGAGTCAGAGAAACTTGGGTTCAGAAACTGGTACCAAATGACTGTGGATAATCGTGGGATTTCTCTGCATTTCGTTAAATGAGAGCAACCTAAGATACACATGAGGAGACAGCTAACAAAGGATGAGGAGAATGAGTAAAAGGTTTATTTCCTTTTTCTTCAAAACACCCTATCATCCAGGATCTTGTACTTTCTCTGTAATGTAGTTTAAACTTAGCAAAACTCTACACCTAAGGCCATATAATGATTATATGGCCACCCATCGCAATCCAAGTTTTGTTGAAACTCTTCCCAGTTAGCAAGCTTTCTGAAGCTTTAAGATTAAAGAGAGAACAAGGAGACATAAGGAAGTAAGAACTAATGTTTATGTTTGGATGAGCTTGAGTCTATGTGTATATATGTTCAAATGATCTCAAGAGTGAGCATATGATTTCCCTAGTAAGTTCTGGATGAAAAATTAACTGGAAGAGAGCAGATCAATATAAAATAGCATATACATATGATCGAAGTATGCTTAGGGGCCCCCAGGACTGGTTTAAAGCAGCTGTAGCTAAGCTATTAGACCAAAACCCTGGGTGTTAACAGAGCTCCTGCCCAGAGCCACATTAGATATTGACTACTAAGAGACAGAGCTGGGGTAGTTAAGCACAAAGATTCAACCTAGAATTGTGTGTCATTTTTACCTGTGCAGGAAAAAAAAAAAAAAAAAAACTACCAGATTTGCCATTGTAGGAAATAATGTTCCTATTTTCTCAAACTGACTTTTATTCTTTCGTGTCTGAGGTTTTTCTGTAAATGGGTTATTCAGGCGAGTAAAAAAGCAGAAAAATAAACACTGCTACTCTTTTCAAATTACAACTACTATGGCTGTTAGTAATCCTGGATCGGTCCTGCCGCGCTTCAGTAACAGTATTCCATACACTTCCTTCTTAACAGTAATCCTTAATGTATAGGATGCATTGCCTTATTTTTTTTATCAGAACCTTCAAAACTGCATTTATGAGAGCAGCAATCTGCTATATAAATTTGAGGTTTTGTTCTCCAGCACAATCAGAGAAAGAAAAGAAATTCTAAAGGAACAGTTGTTACTGTATTGTTAAAAATACTAAGTCCGGCTGAAGTCCCTTCTCCTTCCTTCCCAAGCACTGGGATAGGATAAGGCTCTCAAGTCTGTCAACTGGAAAATTCTTCCTAAAGGGCAAAATGCAACATTATGGATCACAGTCAACCAAAGAGGGAAAAAAATAAAGTAGAAAATTGCCCTCCAAGCTGATAAAAACCCATCTGCCTCCCATGACAAGGCAGTGCCATTCTTCATAGCCTCCCATCCTGAAGACATTTAGAGGGTCATAATTTCCAGTTCCTTTTTCTTTTATTCTTCTTTCTTTTTCTTGGTGGGGGAAGGCAGTTCTGAATGGAGCTGGTTGCTAAAGACTGAGAGAAGATGGCCTGAACTAATTCATCTTGTGACCTTTTAGTGCCTTCACAGTAAGGTGATTTAATAGCACTTAATCTGTCAAAAATCTGAAGCTTTGTAATAACTGTATATTAAGCCGGTTTTTATGGAGCATTAGCTAAAGTCCTTCCAGTTTACAAAGAAAGACAGAAAGAAAGAAGAAAGAAAACACTGGCTGTGTTTATTCTCATTAAGCTTCCTGTCAATGAATAGGTTCCTGCACTGCCACAGGGCAGTTATGTCCCTTCCTTATAGGATGTCCAGAGGACAGTCACACCAACTGGCCTGATTGGAGCACTGCAGGTTGCGCCATGTTGCTGACTCAGAAAATGGATTTGCTACTGAGAATTTTTTGATGGGAAGAGACAGGATCAAAACTCACAACCTGTGGCTGTTTTGAATCAGAGTACTCTGATATAAAGTGAAAGAAATTGTGATTGGCTTGTCTTGATTTATTTTCCTCCAATACCAACAACCAATTCTCTGACACCAACTGGGTGTCCAACAATTCAGTTCAACTCTGACACTACATAGCTAGGGTCTGCAGCACATTCCACAACTTAAAAAGACTCATCCTGTAGGACTACTCCCACTTCAGATGCCAGACACAAGTGGGGTCCCAGTGACCCATGCTTCAGATGATCTGACTATAAACTCAAGGATTCCCATGACTCTGTCCTCAGATTCTATAATTGGCTAGTGACACAAAATTCAGGAAAATGCTTTACGTATGATTACTGTAATTATAAGCAGTACAATTCAGTAAAAGCTGAGTGGAAAAGATGCAAAGGGAAAAGTATGGAAGTGAGGAGCACCCTCTCTAGGTATGCCACCCCTAGCACATTCATGCATTCACCAACCCAAAGGCTATTCAAGAGTTTCTATAACCTCATGTCCAGCTTTTTTCTTCAACCCGAAGTTAGAGAGTGGACCTGAAATTCCCAACCTCCTAAACCTGTGCTAGGTCTTTCTGGTGGCCAGCTCCATCCTGAAATTATGAAGAGGCCCCACCCTGAGTCACCTATAGCAGAAACTCAGGCATGGTGAAAAGGACTCCTTATGAGTAATAAAGAAAGCAATTCTGTATTTTAGAACATTCCTAGGCTCTTGAGAACTCTGTGCAAGGACTAGGAACAAAGGTTAAATATGTTTTATTTTGGGGAACCTGGGTGGCTCAGTCGGTTAAGCATCTGACTTTGGCTCAGTTCACGATCTCACAGTTCATGGGTTCAAGCTCCGCATCGGGCTCAGTGCTGACAGCTAGCTCAGAGCCTGGAGCCTGCTTCAGATTCTGTGTCTCCTTCTCTCTCTGATCCTCCCTGCTCTCTCTCTCTCTCTCTCTCTGAAAAAAATAATTAAATATATGTTTTATTTTACCACACTTGGACAGAGTGTACAGTCTGACAAGGACAAGTCAAGGCCAGGTTACAAATTTTACCTTGAGTGGATCTAAAACTCCACTTCTTAAAACAGTTCACTTACATCCACCTGGTGATTTTGCTCATATTTTTATTCTTGCCTAAAACTTGGATCTCTTTGCCCATGACTGTTTAATACCCTCCCTTCACCAACTATTCTGCAGGGTTCAGTTTCATCTCATCTCCTACATAAGCCTTCTCCTGACCTCCCAATCTTTCTCACTCTTATTTCCCTTTCCCTTCTCTGAATTCCTATGTCACTTGGAATCTATGACACAAGCTTGGCTAATATTTGATTATTACTCGGACTGGGTCATAATTTCTGTATCATTTGGTGTCAAATGAGAAATAGATAGCACATTTATTTCAGGATAAACTGATGAAAATCTCATAGAAAAACAATTTTCAAAAGTAAAGACAGGATACAGAGAAACCAGTAGAACACCAGTGCTAACAATAGCCCTGTTGCTGTCCCCAGCTTGAAGTGATGAGCAAAGGAGCTGTTGGCGACTGGAAGGAGAGAGATGTACAGACAACTCCCTTGAATAGATCTGTGAATTCTGCTAGACTAGTGAAACAAGACTCAGATGATAGCACAGAGGGGACTGGGTGAATAAAATTCCCAAACCCACTGTCTCATCTCCTACTATAGTTCCATGTTGTCGGAACCAAACCAGAAGCCATGAGCAAGCAAGCCCATTGGTCAAGCCCATGCAGCTCAGGTCCCTGGGGCAGAGGGAAAGTGGAGAATAGTTCTAGAAGTGCAGTATAACAGAGAATAGTTTAATGATCATTGATATGGATCCTGGGGCCCATAGGTATTCTCCAAGTCCAGACAGGCAAATCTCCCTATGTCAGATTACTCAGACTTTCTTCTATGATTGCCATGCCCCAGTGCCCTATCTTCTGTCTAGAATACTGGAAAGATGCTCACCAAATGGTCACCCTTAAAACACTGCTATTTTGATCTACTGACTGACATTTAGCAAAACCAACAAAGGAACTAAGGGTCTACAGAGGATTCAAAGTACTAAACCCAATGGGCTGGGATATAATAAGATAATACTCTTTTCATCTTAGTTTCCATGAAGCTGTCTTCCTAGTTTTTCTCCTAACTCACTGCAACTTCTTGGTTCCTTTACATGCTCTACTTCCTCCATGCATTCTCTTTGAGTTTTTTTTCTCTTTACTCTTTCTTCCTAAAAGTTAGGGGCTCAGGTGTCATGATTTTGAATACTATCAAGATGCTTATGCCATAGAAGTTTTTGAAATCCCAAACCAGACTTTGTTGATAAATTTCAAGCATATACACCAAGCTCCCTACCTAGCAGTTCTTACTGAACACCTCACATACATCTCAGGTGTATCGTCTCTGCAAATAAACTCTTCCTTCAGTTTTTCCTGACTCATTACACAGCCCCTCCCACCACTGAGTTGTTCAAGCCAGCAGGGTTGTGTTATGTTTCCTCCTCTGTCCTCTCTACCCTTCATCTGCAAACCTGCACCAAATACTGCAGGTTCTCCTTTACTCTAGAGTGTGCATGGAATCTTCCCACTCCATGAGAGCCACTTCTGTCTAAACAACCAATATCTCTAACTGAACTACTAATCTCTCTGATTCTTTCCTTTGTTTCTTACAAATCACTTTCTACACTACTGGAAGAATGACTATTTTAAAATGTAAATTAAGTCCTGCATTCTTCTTAAATTCCTTTACCAAAATCCCCCTAGAATTTGGGTTTAGAATCAAACTCAAGTTCCTTCCTTTGATCTAGAAGACCCTACATGATCAGGCTCTGCCTCCCTCTGCAGATGAACCAGCCTGACATCCCACCACTCTCCTTCTCCCTCACTCCTTGACCTAGCAAGTTTACTGCTGCCTGAGAAGCTTCTTTATGGGTACTCTCCCTTCTTGCTTAATGTTCTCCCTAAAGAACATGCATGCTGGCTATTTCACTTGGCTGAGGTTTCAATTCAAATGTTATCTCCTTGGAGAAGCCTTCCCTGACAGTATCAAGTAAAATAATTCCCCTCCTAATCACCCTCAAATCTCATTCCTTCAGAATGGTTTCATTCCTTCAGAACCTATATATCCCTTCAGAATATAATATCTGAAATTATACTGTTTATTATCTACAGTTTTCTTCACTAGAATAAAAACTACTGGATATCACCAGTCCTCGCTCCCTATGCAAAGGTTGATTACATAATAGTTTCTCAATTAATGTCTTTTTCCCTGAAATTAGTGGATAAATGAATAAAAGAAGTCATCAATAATACACAATTCTCTCCTTCTCTTCTTATTAATGACTGTTTAATTCATTCAAAGAAGCACCTATCACATAACTTGGTATGTTAGCTATTTATATAAACAAAATTTATTTGCAAGATCTGCTGCAAGATTTACTTTTTCCCCCAAATTCAGTGAAAGAATGTGAAAGCTGGAGACTAGGTTTCATACAACTTTTCATCCCTTACAGTTTCTAGTACATGACATGTAAACCAGAAGTTGCTGGATAAACAATTACTAAAAGAATAAACAGAAAAATAGAATGGGAGGGAATGAAGAAGCAAAGTACGATTTGTTACATATGATAACATGCTCAGCATCCAAAATAAACAGCTTCAGCCAACAGCGGCCCTCCCTGTCATGGAAATAACCTTCTCTGTGTTTAATACTCTACCCCTAGGGTTCTGTTTTCTTGAAAGTTTAGTCTTTGCACAAAATCCAAAGAAATAAAGAGGCACAACATAAGCCCTCAGAGAAACTTGGTTAAAGAGTGAGAAACAGAGGTAAGGAGCAGGTATGATTTAAGACAGGTACTTCAGACTCCATAAATTTTCTCAGTCAGCATTAGAGCTGCTTAATATTTTATACAGCATTGCTTGCCTAGGTGTGACATCTAGAAAACCTCATAAATGTATAAGATTTCTCTTTAGATTGTTTTTTTTTTCTCCTGGCAACAGGGAACATTTTTGTCCACATTGCCTATAGTTCGTCCCCCTCTTTCTGCTCATCTACCCCAATTATAAATATCTCCACTTCTCTTAGATTATAGTTAAGAAATTGATCCAAAATCATCATCTTCCCATCTTTTTTGAAGTAATACAGGCATATCTTGTTTTATTGTGCTGCACTTCATTGTACTTTGCATATATTATGTGATTTTTCCTTCTATGTTTGTTTGCTTTTATAAACTGAAGGTCTGTGGCAACCCTGCAACTAGCAAGTCTGTGGGCACCATTCTTCCAACAGTATTTTCCCTCTTCTTTTTAATTTTTTTATAGTTTATTTATTTTTGAGACAGAGACAGACAGAACATGAGTGGGGGAGGGGCAGAGAGAGAGGGAGACAAGGAATCTGGAACAGGCTCCAGGCTCTGAGCTGTCGGCCCAGAACCTGATGTGAGGCTCGAACCCATGAACCACGAAATCATGACCTGAGCCGAATCCAGCGCTTAACCGACTGAGCCACCCAGGCGCTCCTCTAACTGTATTTTCTCATTTCATGTCTCTGTGTCACATTTTGGTAGTCCTCATATTATTTCAAAAATTTAGTTATATGTAATGGTGATCGGTGATCAGTGATCTAAATGTTACTACTATAATTGAAGGGGACACAATGAACCATGCTCATGTTAAGACAGCAAACTTAATTGATAAATGCTGTGTATGTTCAGACTGCTCCACTGACTGACTGTCTCCGTACCTCTCTCCCTCTCTTCAGGCCTGCCTATTCTCTGAGATACAACATGATTGAAATTAGACCAATTAATAAGCTTACAAGGACCTCTAAGTGTTCAGGTGAAGGAAGAGTCACATGTTTCTCTTTTTAAGTCAAAAGCTAGAAATTGATGAAGCAGAGTGAGGAAGGCATGTAAAAAGCTGAGACAAGCCAAAAGCTAGGTGTCCTGTGCCGAGCAGTTAGCCAAGCTGTAAATGCAAAGGAAAAGTTCTTGAAGAAAATTAAAAGTGCCACTCCAGTGACCACACAGGTGATAAGACAGTGAAATGATCTTATTGCCGATAGGAAGAAAGTTTCAGTGGTCTGGAGAGAAGATCAAACCAGCCACAACATTCCCTTAAACCAAAACCTAATCCAGAGCAAGGCCTTCTCTTCAATTCTATGAAGGCTGAGAGAGGTAAAGAGGCTGAAGAAGAGTGTGAAGTTAGCAGAGGTTGGTTCACAAGATTAAAAAAAAAAAAAAGCCATCTCTTAACAGAAAAGTACAAGGTAAAACAGCAAGTGCTGATGTAGAAGCTACAGCAAGTTAAAAAGATCTAGCTAAGATAATTAATGAAGGGGGCTACACTAAACAGATTTTGTATGGAGACGAAACAGACTTATACTGAAAGAAGATGTCATCTAGGATTTTTATAACTAGAAAGAAGTCAATGCCTAGCTTCAAAGCTTCAAAAGAACAGGCTCACTTTCTTGTTGGAGGCTAATGCAGCTGGTAGCATCTATTTTTTAATAAATATTTTGTAAATCATGGTTCATTATCCTGGTTAAAATTCATAGCTCACTTATTCATTAATTTGGAAAAGAAATATGTAATGCTGTATTTATATTATAAATCTAAATGTATATAGGAAAAAAAAAGGAGGGAAAAATAACTTTTAAAAAAGGAAAAATACCTTAAGATAAAATAATGCTTCCATATGTCAATGCTCTAATATGATTTCACTAGACAATACGAGGGAAGAGTCCAGTGTTCATATCACCGCAAAGAACCATTATGACTTAATAGCCATAAATGTAGACTGATATAGCTGTATTATATTGGCAAACACTTCAAGCATAATTTTAGTCAGTAGTATGTAACATTCTGTAGAAAACATTATGAAATCCTTCCTCAATTTCCCCCAAATTTTCCTGTGTAATAAAAAATTTGATCTCATCCCTCAGAGAGAGCCAAAGCTAGCCTTTTTGTTTCCAGTTCTACCTCTGAACCCTTGGAATTTCCTAAATGATTAGAGTACTTTTGTTATTCATCATGGGGCCCCAAGGACATTCCTGATAGTTTATGTTAATAAGAAGATCTAGGATGGGAAAAGGCCAACCCAAAAAGACCAACTATGATTAGAGAATTAAGCTACAGGATATCAGCTAGACCTCTGGGCAAAGGACAGTGGCTGGAGACGGAGTTCCATTACATAGTCAATGATTCAATAAATCATTGACTACATGATAAAACCCCAATAAAAAAGAAACTCTGGATACTGAAACTCAAATGAGCTTTCCAGGTTCAGCAATATTTTGTGTATATTGTCACATCAATGCCAAGAGAGTAATACATGTTAAAAACATGGAAGCTTTGTATTTGGAACTCTCCCAGACTTTATCCTATGCATCTCCTTTGATGGCTGGTTCTAAAGTGTATCCTTTTGCTACAGAAAAAAAACTATAATCATATGTATGCCGCTTTATGGAGTTCTGTGAGTTGTTCCATCAAATTATCCAACCTAAGGAGTTTGTGGGGATAGCAGAGTTTATAGCCAACCAGACTGAATTGAGGGTGGTCCTGAAAACCCCTCAACCTGTGGTTGCTGTCTGAAGTGCAGACAGGAGGGCACTCTTGGCACTGTTCCCTCAGAATGTGTGGTTTGTCTAATTCTTTAGATTGTTTGTAGAAAATTCAGGAAATATTAAAAATCATTAAAAACATTTTGGTTTTAGTCTGATTCTAGTAATGGCAGCATAGATTTGTTTTTTGAAAAACTCTACCACTGAAAATAACTAGGAAAAATTGAAAACTACCAGTTAGATGGCATAGAGAGTTTACTGTGTCAGTGTCGAATTATGAAGCCAAGATCCAAGAGAGGGAGGGTGCTCAGGGGATGACTCCAGCATCTGGGGCCACTTTCCTCCTTAAGTTAATTGCCAATTTAGAAAGAAGAGGCTGAGAAGCTGAGAAACCAAGTAGAGCTTTCAACAAACTCATATAACTAAGTGGCAGAAATTGGAGTGATAATCTTCTCAAAGATCAGGAGCCCTGTTCAAACACCATAAACCTGCTGTTAGTATGTCAAAGGAGAACACCCTAAGAATATGAATGAATCACTAATAGCTTAACCTTATCAGAGACTGCGATTCAGATTTCAATTAGCAAAGCTTTGACTGATAAAAGTCAATCTAGGATATCTAGCACAGAATATTCTAGCTGCCTATCACCACAGCCACCACCAACCACCACTACCACCACCACCACCACCACCTCCCCAAATAACACAACTCAGAACCACACCTTAATATGCCCTTTTTCATATATAACTTTTGGCATTCAATAAAAAATGACCAGATATACAGAAAATAAGACATGACTACCAAGAGAAAGCTAAGAGAAAAAGAAAATAGAAAAAGACCCATAAGGAATCAAGACAGTCATCCAAAAAGGACCATAAATTATTTATTATTGCTATATTCTAGGAATTAAAAAACAATTTGATAACATTCACAAAGAAATAAAACTATGAAATGAAACTAAATCAAAATGCTCAAAGTAAAAACAAGAAGATATGTAAAACTCTGAAATTAATAACTCAAAGTACAGGTTTGACCAAAGAAACCCAAAGATTACACTTGGATGAAGAGAGATGTAGAGAACTGAAAGATAGCTTTAAAAAAAATCCTGACTAAAGTAAAGAGAAATTTAAAAATGGGAAATTGAGAGTACCTGGGTAGGTCAGTCGGATAAGTATCCAACTCTTCATTTCAGCTTGGATCATGATCTCACAGTTCATAAGACCAAGCCCCACGTCGGCTCCATGCTGAGAGCATGAAGCCTGTTTTGGATTCAATCCCTCTCTCTCTCTCTCTCCCTCCTCCCTGCTTGTATGCATACCCCCTCTCAAAAAAAAAAAAAATCTTAAAAAAAATAGAAAATACAAAATAGAGCATACAACATACAGTGATAGGGCTACATGCTTGCAACTGAAATCCAAGAAAGAACAGAGAGGTAAAATGGACAAAAGCAGTATTTGAAAAGATAACAGCTGAGAATTTTCCAAAACTGAAACTAAAATAATTACTACAAGCATCAAGTTTGAAATCAAAATTCAGGAGTTATTACAAACCTCAACGAGGATAAAACAACACTAATGAAAATACTTATATTTTCTATAATACTTTTATTTCTATAAGTGAAAATAATATTTCTATAAGTGAAAACACTTATAGAAATCATAGTACACTGCTAAAAACCAAATAGAAAAAGAAAATCTTAAAAGTATATAAACAAAAGGACCTATTACCTTCAAAGGAACATTAACTGATGTCTCAGAAAGAGAGAAAGGAAGAGAAGAAGAAAGAGAGAGAGGGAAGGAAGGAAAGAAGGAAGAAAGGGAGGAATGGAAGAAGGGAAAGAGGAAAGGAGAGAGGAGAGAAAGGAGAGAGAGAAAATGAAATGAAACAATAGCCAAAAGCTAACAAGCTAACCATATCTTCAAGGTGATGAAAGAAAATATCTGTTAATCTAGAATTCTATACTCAATGAAGAAATTAATGCCTCAAAAGTAAAGGCCAAGTAGATACATTTTCAAAGAATCAGTAATTGATATAATTTTGTCACTTGCATACTCATCATAAATGAATATTGAAAGCAGAAGGGAAATGATTCACCTTAGAAGAAATTAAGAACATTGGACAGGGTAAATATATGAGTAAGCTGATAGAGAGAGAGGTAAAATACAGAATGAAACAGAAATAGATATAAAATATTATACTTTGGGAAATTTTAAATTATATGGCAATAATGGAAAAAATGAAAAGACTGTATTTTTTCTTTTTTAAAAATTTATTATGTTTTTAAATTTAATTCCAGTATAGTTAACATACTGTATTATATTACTTTCAGGTGTACAATATAGTGACTCAATAATTCGATACATTACTCAGTGCTCATGATAAATGTACTCTTAATCCCCTGCACTTATTTCACCCATCCCTCCTGCACCTACCTCCTCTCTGTATGTATGTGTATACACACATATATACACATACATACACACAAACACATCTTCTTTATCCATCTTCTTTTTCTATCACTGAACATTTGAGCTGCTTCCATAATCTGTCTACTATAAATAATGCTCCAATAAATATAAGGGTGCATAGATCTTTCCAAATTAGTGCTTTTGTATCCTTTGGGTATATACTCAGTAGTACAATTAGTGGATTGTAGGGTAGTTCTGTTTTTAATGTTTGAGGAGCCTCCATACAGTTTTCCACAGTGGGTGCACCAGTTGCATTCCTACCAATACTGCGTGAGGGTGCCTCTGTCTCCACATCCTTACCAACACTTGTCATTCCTTGTGAGGGAAGTATATTTGGAATAAAGTATTCTAAGGTCCTGCATTGGTCTCAGGAATGAAAGACTACTAATTTATACTAGAATTTAATAAGGTAATACATGAATCCTTAGCCATTTTTAGAAGAGGCTAAAAAAAAGAAAGCAAGAAAAAATAGAACAGGCAAGAAGAAAGAAAGCAAAAAATAGGTTTGTAGACTTAAATCTCAGTATGTAGGTAATTACATTAAATATAAATGATCTAAACATTCCAATTAAAGAAGAATTTGTAAGATTAAGAAAACAAGGTTCATCAGGAAAACCTAATAATAAAAATTTCTATGTATGTAAAAACAGACTTTATAGTTAAAATTGCATACACTAAAAATATACACTGGGCTGGCTATTTGTTTTGCATTGTTTGAATCAATGAAATATCTGAAACTTATACAGGACATAGGACAATTTTTTTTGCAAGATTGTTCTGTCCATTTCCAAATACTTAGCATTCCTCCATTAAGTGTCAAAAATACCATAACATACTACCCAAACACCCACTAAGGAACAGTATTAATTCAATCATTAGCCTAGACTACCAGAACAGAAATAATAGGAGGTTGTTGCCCTCTAGTTCAAAACATAAGTAACTGCATCCCGTGGGAAGGAAGCCCCAGAAATCAAGAATTCAAAGTGCTTCCTGCACATCTTGTAAAGTAAAAGGGGAAAATTAAATTAAATTTCCATTCTTAGTTGATAATCACATTGACAGTGAAACACACTCGCATTCATGTCACTTAATTTCTCATTAAGTTTCACAAATTGTGGTCAAATGAATAAGAGAAAGCCTTATAAGAATTCTAAAAGATTGAAGTTTAAGAGAGATAAGCCACAGTCCAAAATCACTGAAATACAGGAAAGAATAAGTAATGAAAAAAAAGTATAAGTAGGGTTTGAAAAAGACAAAAATCACTCCTATTTTCTTTGGTATCTTCCCTGATGTGTGGTAAGTGTATTTTAAATGTCTTAAGGATGATTCTAATACATTGTGAGGGATCAGAATCAACCTCTCATGCTCTCAAGGAAAGGATGCAGTGGTATCCTAATGCTGTAACTTCTATGATGCAAAGGTTTCTAGTGTGAGACTTGTTAAAAATAGAGATTCCTGGGCACTATACAGAGATTCTGATTTGATAAATCTGGAAAATGGTCCAGGAATCTGTATTTTTCAGGGCCATTAAGGAATTTCAATGCAGACTGCATGCTGGACTGCTCTTTTAGAAACACTCTTCTGAAGACAGTTAGCACATTTACTTGATAAAATATATGTTTCAATTTAAACCTGGAAGGATGGCTCCTCTCAAAAGAGCCACGTCAGAGGAGTCCATAGAGAATGGGGTACAACCAAGACAGGAAGTATGCACCTTTGGCTCCAACTTGATGAGACTCTTTAGGACCACTATGGCATGGCTAAAAGGCAGAGTAGACGGGGTCTACCTGGAGAATATGTTTTTGGAAGAACTTCACATATTAGCCCTGGAGTCTGAGGGCATATGTAAACATGTGTCTGTGACCTTTTTTTTGTTTTTGTTATTCTAGAGAAGACTGAAGACAGGAAGAAGGAAATGGAGGTACAGAGTACCATTCTAATTTCTACTTGCCTGTGAAATATTCAAAAGAATTCCTCAGTGTGTTATGGGACTGATACTAAATGGGAACAAAGTTTAATAAATGATATGGGAGCAGTGGGGCCACCCAGGGAGCCATGGGTTAGGGCAAGATATGATCCAGCAGTAGTGGTGCTGGGGTCATGGGCCACTGGCAGATTAAAGGGAAAAATGAGACAATATTTTGTGGTAGCGTCACTCAATAATGTGAAGTGATAGGGTGAAACTGGACTCTTCTCAGTGCAAACCATATACACACTGGTTTACAGACAGTGTATACGGCTTACATATAAGCCTGGAAGGACAACAAATTCTTATAGACACAGAACATACTAGAGACCACTGCTGTTTCCATACCTCTGACTATGAGGCCAAATTCAGAAGAAGATCTCAGAAGAAAGATCCAGAGTTGGGCAAGTACAGAAATTAGAGACCATGTTTTCCATATCACCAGAAATCTCTCAGAGATATAGTTCAAGTCTATGCTGTGGGAAGGGGAGGAAAGGCGAGAAGATGGGATTTAAACTGGACTGAATTATTATTTTTTTTTATTTCTAGGAGAGAGAGAGAGAGAGAGAGAGAGAGACAGAATGAGCAGGGGAGGGTCAGAGAGAGAGGGAGTCACAGACTGAAACAGGCTCCAGGCTCTGAGCTGGCAGTCAGCACAGAGCCCGATGCGGGGCTCGAACTCACAAACCGCGAGATCATGACCTGAACGAAAGTCGGACGCTTAACCGACTCAGCCACCCAGGCGCCCCTGGACTGAATTAATTTTAATCATTTAAAGTGATCATGAAGTTTTGGGATCTGCTACTCAGCTGGAAGGGGACTGAGATAGCAAATGTTGAAAATAGTAGTTAGAGAAATAAAGCCTATTTCATGTTTGAAATTCCGCTAAGTTAAGCCTCTCAAGAAACTGGTTGATAATGCCTCGTAGCAAAAGTGAGATAAATACCCTGACATGTATTAATCCTTCCAAGTGCCTGGCCATTTCCAGTTCTCACTTTCTCCTTAGGCCTGAGTAATTCCTCCCATACTTACACTCCATGTAATTTCAAAGAAAGGCTATATCCTTAGCAGGAGGAGGACCCACATTTTCCTTTCTTTCCACCCCTGTTATCTGAAGAGAGGCCTTGAGCCCAAAACTCCAAGAAGACAATAACTTCTATGAGTTGGCAGCATCTCACAACAGTGCTGATGGCAACAGACACCAATTTGGAGCTCTGGGGTCGCCAGATGGGACGACCTTGGGCCATTCCAACATAGGCAAGGTTGGAGTGGGACTGCCTGTCCATCAACCTGGCTTTCTCACTTTCTGAATGCTTGGAGTGCTGAGAGTTGCCTTGCCGGTGGGGAACAATTGCATTACCATAAACCTCCAATTAGAGAGCCTCACAGGCAGGCTGATCTGATCCCTTTACAAGAGATGCAGATAGAGGCCAAGTTCTGCCCCAGATCTGCATATTCACTCACTCAGAAGATACAGGAAACAACAGAAAAGAGATTTAGAGAAGGAATTTGGCCCAATGAGTTTGGCACCTGAGGGTTGCCCGTAGATTCACTTCTGCGTGCAGGAAGAATTAGTAATTAGTAAGCAGACCACTGTCAGTTTTAACAAACTGAATGAAAAGAGACTGGTGCTCTCCTTTCTTAAAATCATGTTTGGGCTCTGTGATACTCTGGTCATCTAAGATGTTTTCAGTTCAGATGTTACTAGAAAAATCCCAGGAAGGTGGGTGTGAGGACAACCTTGCCCCTAGATAACTAATCACATCTCTGTAATCATGTATCACTTTCATAGTGAGGTCAAAGCTAATACTGATAATAGTCTCCAATGAAATAAATACAATACAAGCATTTGTTTAAAGTTAAACAAGTTTCCTCCTCTAGTTTTAAGATATGTGGTTCCAAATCTTGGATTCTAATATACCATAAACAACAGTTCTAGTTTTTAAATGTTAAACATCACACATACCTACCTGCATGCACTTTAAATAAAGAAATCAGTGCAATATATTTTTAAAAAACGGGAGATGGTGAATGATGACCAATTCTTCATATATGTCATAGAAAATAACAAACTGTCTGAGTTTAGACCAAGTAGTAGAAACTGGTCTATGTAAGGGTTAACATCAGCATTTTCTTCTTTTTATTCCATTAAGACCAAACATATCTGAATGCAATAGTTAATCTAGAATAGTCAAGAACTATGAAATTCCAGCTTTTATTAACTGTGTGCATGAATGATATAAATCTTCTGTGAGCCCAGGGTCACTTTGATCCTTTTAGTGGCTCATAAAGCAGCGTGTATCCTCATGCGGACAAAGGAGGCAGGCGCCACATGAGAGCAAGAAGCTGAAGAAGGGTCTTTGAAGGGAGGGCAGGGATGTGACTGAGTCTTAGATTGCCTCAGATACTGAGACTAGATTTTTCTCAACTCAGTCTGGTAGAGAAAGACAATGACAAGTGAGATTTTTATACACTGAACTCATCTTCTGATCCTTCTCCGTTGCTATCTACAGGTTGTGGCATAAAATCTAATGTTCAGCAGTGTCCTGATGAAATCAAATTGGGTTAAATGAAGCTTAAGTGCCTGTCCCTGAAAGATCCTCAACCTAAGGTCAGAAACCTAATTATTGTCACCACTAGGGACTGAGTAGGGGAAGCACACAGCCCAGGACTATTTGGAAAGTATTTTAACAAAAAAAAAAAGGGGGGGGGGGAGGCCGTTCTCTCATGTGTAGGTAACAATTTGTTCGATACCCTTTCATTTGCAAAACCTAAGATGGCAGTATTTTTACCATTTTGTTTTGTTTGGTTTTGTTTTTAAAAGGCATTTAATAACACTTTTGTGTTGAAGGATTTTTCAGAGATGAGCTACAAGTTATCTGAAAAGACTGTGTGACACAGGCCAGCAAGTGAAGGTTAAAACTGTTACACAGGCTGATGGGACACTCTCTCTCATTACTTTTATGTAAATATGAGGTAAACAAGCCATTTTGCCTTGGAGGCCCCAAAGGAGGAGTGATGAGATAGTGAATTTAGAATGCCTGTGGTATGTTTTAGAAAGACAGTTTACGAGACCAGGGCATAAATATTATTACTGTTATTATTCTGATGCCCTACTAAATAAGGCAGCATTGCCCATGGTGTGTTCTCTCAGTAAACCCCCTCTGGAGATTCCAGCAAAGGTCCAACAGGTGAAAGGCCACACTTTTCATTAGATAACCCCCAAGCAAGGTTTGGAAGTCTGAGTTTTTAATAAGAAGAGCCTTTTCCAGCCCAAAGTTGCCAGTGTGTTGACATAGTTACTTATATTACAATTTCAGAATAAATGCTTCTGGCAGAGCTCTCACCAGCAAATTTCTCTCTACTAATCTATAAGAGGAAATCGGGGTAAGTAGCATATCATCACAGAGGCAGGATTCCTTCAGTCAATTCCTTCAGAGTGAAGTGTCAAATACTTCTGGCAAACACCCCCTACCAGGCAGGGGAGACTCCAAACTTGATACGTTACTAGCTTTGCCAAAACTGAGTCAAAATTATTTATATTTCATTTCCATCTACTGATTTAACTATAAATTTTAAAAGATGATCATTTTAACATATTAAATTATCCCTACCACCGTTGTCACACATAAGGACTTACAGAAAAACATGGAGAAAGATGGTAACAGTTTTCTCCAGTAGTGTATATCTAGTTTGAAAAATTAACATGGTGTTAAGAAATGTTTCATAAAACTGTCATCAGAAAATAACCAGAAAGGAGAGGTCTATGTACCCATGTATCTCACTGTATACATTTTAAATTTTATTGTAAAATAAGCCTACAAATAAGTACACAAGTTCGATCAATGGTCAATGACTCATTATTAAATGAATACATAATGGCTACCTAGGTCAAGAAAGCCCTCTCCGATCCCTCCTAGTCATTGTCTTGTGCCTCCAGTAACCACTATGCTGATTTAAATGTAATGGCGTTTTTTGGTTGTTTTTTAATTTTCTTTTTAAATTTATTTTTGAGAGAGACATAGAGACAGCATGAGCAGGGGAGGGTCAGAGAGAGAGGGAAACACAGAATCCGAAGACAGGCTCCAGGGTCTGAGCTGGCTGTCAGCACAGAGCTTGACGAAGGGCTCAAATTCACCAGCTGTGAGATCAGGATCTGAGCTGAAGTGAGACGCTTAACCGACTGAGCCACCCAGGTGCCCCTTAATCACATTTGTTTTTTTTTTTTTAATTTGTTGTTTTTACTAGAATATTACAATAGGGTTTCATTTGTATTGTATTGTTTCAGAAGACTGTAGGTCTTCTTTTTATTTTCTGGCTTCTTTAATCTACGTGTCCAGGGTTTTTATTGGGGTAGGTTATTTAGGCATGAAATGCCCACATGATTAACCTTGGCTACCTGGTCTCTAGCTCCCTCAGAGGTCAAACTAATTCACGATGGTTCCAAATCCCAGGCACACCAAAAAGTTCACCACAGATCACAGTGTTAGATAAACTATACAGCATGGTCCAAAGTTGCATATACACAAGAGACTCTTAGACAGGAGGGGGTAAATGGAATTAAAGAAATCTAAAATCTTTCCACTTTTGAGGAAAGAAGTTAAAAAAATGAAAGATCTGGATGATATGATTCCATGAATCCCCTAAATACCATTGCAATAATATATGTAGATAGTCTGATGTTATCTACGGAGGCTGTAGCTGTAAGAGATTCTGACCAGAGTGGAATGGTATATGAAAAACAGAAAGCAAAGGACAGAAAGGATGCCAGCAGGTGGCTTTTCATATATTCTAGCCATGCCAATCCTTCCAGACTGCTCATATCTTAAATCTGTAATTCTTGGATTCCTGGAAAAAATATCAAGACAAACTCTATACAGTAATTCTGCAGTGTTGATCTGCGGCATGGGAAAAGAAGGGATAGAAGAGCAATAAGTATACAGGGTGCTGCAAGCCAATGAGGACACCCAGAGGTCATCCTCAGAGTCTAAAAGTAATGGTGGGAAGAAGATGACAGGAACCCAAAAGAATTTTCAGCCCCATATCCATAAATCATTGCTTCCTGCTGGAAGTTGTAGAATGTCAGGATAAACATTATGAAGTAAATATTGCGCACAATGGGAAGGGAATTAGCTGTGCAATTCCCATTAATGCTAATGAGACTTCGGTGGTTAATTTCCCATGTCTTGTGCTGATTATTTGCCCCAATTAGTTATGTCAAGCTTGTGCCACACTCTGAACCAACCAAGTTTCCACTTTTGGGAAGGGGCATGGAAGGGAATGGGAAACTGTCCTCATCACTTCCTTCAATTTCAGATGGTGAAGGCAAGGCCAAAATCATCTAACTATACTATTTGCTTCTTTGAATGAAAAGCCTCTGAGAAACTAGCACTTTGCCAAAACTTTTGAAATGCACAACCCCTTGGAAATCATTGTTTTCATTAGTAAGCTACCTGCTGGGGCATTCTCTTACAGGAGACGGGTTTATTTTAGTTTATTTATTTCACTCCAAAGAATAATTTCATCTGTATTCTCATTAGACCTACAGTTTAGTTTAACATCCCTATTACTTCCATTATGATGCTCCAGATAATAGGAAATTAGAGGAGATGTAGGAGTGATTTTTTAGAGGAGTACAACTGGATGGATCAGTCCATAATATGCTTTTATTCTTGTGTACAAGATAGGGTTTTCTCTTTTGTTCCAAAGAAATGTGTATATATCTCATTTATGGTATCTCTCACATCTGCTTCATATTATATAGTACATATATTTCTCTTTATTTTCCCTTCTCGATTATAAGATCCCTAAGGACTGGGACAGTGTTTTACTCCCTCTACTAATATCTAGCAAAGCACTAGATGTTCGATTAATATTTACTAATGAATGAAAATATAACACACACAATTAAAATGGCTCTGGAGTAACACAAAGCAGTTTACAATATCGAACAGAAGTCCTCTTTAAATCAAATCTTAGGGAATATGGGGCCATACCACATACATTTTCATAACTTTAAAATTTTTGTTTGGGGCACCTGAGTGGCTCAGTTGGTTAAGCATCTGACTCTTGATTTTGGCTCAGGTCATGGTCTCACAGTTTGTGAGTTAAAGCCCCATGTCAGGCTCTGCACTGACAGTATGGAGCCTGCTTGGGATTCTCTCTCTCTCCCCTTCCCCTACTTTCTCTCTTTCTCTCTCAAAATTAATAAATAAGCTTAAAATTCTGTTTTAACTGTGTGAAAACTGCCACACTGAAACAACAGTGTGTTTAGAACATAAAAATAGGAGGTAAAAAAGAGAGTAGGAAGAAAGGGCATACTTCTGCAGTAAGCTTTTTGGAAAGATATATGAAAATGAGGAGAAATAAAGTCTAGCCTTTAAGCTGGATTCAGGTGGTTTTTGTGAGGTGAGGAAGGCCTAGAGCATCCATAAGAGGACCCAAGATGTCCTGTGTTCTGGAACAAAGAAAAGGAGGACTATGTAACCTTGGGGGTCAGATAAAGAAGGTGATCAATATACACTCAAATGGGCTGCCTTGAGGCTTTTTTATATTTCAAAGATCTCTGTGAATCCTCATAGCAATCCTTTGGGAGAGAAAGGGGGCCTCAATGTGAGAACACAACAGCTGATCATGAATCAGAAAAGAATTTCTAAATGTTGATTGAGAAACATATCCTAGCAGAAAACTACAAACTGTTCCTTCTGTGCATATTCTCCGTAACAAAAGAAGACAACACACAATTTGAGCATTTCACTGAAATCTGAAGAAAGTACATTCTGAAAGGATATTAATAAGCAAAACTAATAGGACGATATCTCTCCTCACAAATGTGAGACATGTAAATTGTCACTAATTCAGGCTTTAGTCAATAGGTGCATGATAAATAAATGATTGGGTAGTCCCCAAAGTATGCTGCCCCTAGATTGGTCCTGGAAGATATTGCTTTCAAACCTTCGTAAATGTGTTTAGAAAAATGTCCTCTCTGGGGCACCTGGGTGGTTCAGTTGGTTAAACATCTAGCTCTTGGTTTTGGCTCAGGTTATGATCTTGCAGCTTCGTGGGTTTGAGTATCACATTGGGCTCTGCTTGGGATTCTCTCTCTCCTTTCTCTCTGCCCCACCCCCATTCATGTTGTCTCCATCTCTCTCAAAAATGAATAAACTTAAAAAAAAGAAAATAAGAAGAAAATTTGCCTCCCAAAGAAGCAATCCCAAAGATGCCTCCCAACATCAGGAGGGAAGCATATCCATGTCGTACCCATGATTCCTCTTTTCATGTTTCCTCCAGAAAATAAACTCAATTTACCTTCACCCTTACCTACAGTAATTGCATCTAACTTAAACTGAATGTTCTGCTCCCTATGTGCCAGGCAATACTCTAAGCATGTATATGTATTAACTTATTTAATCTTCCTAATAACCCTATGATAAGTACTATTATTATTGTTTTACAAATAAAGAAAATAAAGCTTAGAGAATCTTGGTAGCATGCTCAAAATCACTAGTCATTAAAAGAATCAGGATTTGAAATGCAAGAAGCCTTACTCCATAGCGTGTTTCCTTCCTGCCTTCCTTCCGTCCTCCCTTCCTTCTGAGCTTTACTGAATATAATTCATATACTCTCATGGGATTCTGTTCTCCTCCAAAACTTATATGTTGAAGCTCTAACTTCCAGTACTTCACAACATAGTCATATTTAACTCCAGGACCTTTACAAAGGTGATTAAGTTAAAATACAGTTATTATAGTGGGCCCTAATCCTGTATGACCTATGTCCTTATACAAAGAGGGAATTTGGACACAGGCAGGTGCAGAGGAAAGACTCCGCAGAAAAACACAGAAAGAAGATGTCCATCTACAAGCCAAGGAAAAAGGCCTAGAATAGATTCTCCCCCATGGCCCTTAGGAGGAACCGATCCTGTTGAAACCTGTAATTTTGCACTTGTAGCTTCCTGTACTGTGAGAAAATACATTTATTTAAGCCAAACAGTCTGTATTACTTTGTTACAGCAGCCTAGCAAGCTAACACACATACCATACAAGTTATCTACCTAACATGGATAATTCAGTGGTTTTTAGTATATTCACAGAGCTGTGCAAACATCATCACAATCAATTTTAAAATATTTCATCACCCCTCAAAGACCTCATACCCATTAGCTACTATTCCCCACCTACAGGCCCTAGCAACCACCAATCTTCTTTCTGTCTCTGTGCAATTGCCTGTTCTCAAAATTTCATAAAAATGGCCTTTTCATAAAGAGTGGCCTTTTGTGTCTAGTTTCTTCCACTTAGAGCCCACTTTCTTCACTACGATGATTACTGTCTTACTTCTTTATTCTTGCTTTAATCAATATATGACTTAATAAATTTCTAACAATTACTGCTAATTCACATAAATATTCAATGGCACTCTGAAACAGTAAAATTTCAGACAAACCACAGAAACAGATGACGGCATGGAGGAGTGAGTGGTGGTGGTGAGCTCCAGTGACTAAAATGTACCAAAAAGTAAAACTGTATTACATAAAAACTAACCTAGATGATACTGAAAAATTCTTGTAAATTATATGAATAGTCTTGCCTGTACCTCTGAGCACTTAAAATATTTTTTTAATGTTTTTTTTATTTATTTCTGAGAGAGAGAGACAGCGTGAGCGGGGAGGGTCAGAGAGAGAGGGGGATACAGAATCTGAAACAGGCTCCAGGCTCCGAGCTGGCTGTCAGCGCAAAGCCTGATGTGGGGCTTGAATCCACGAACTGTGAGATCATGACCTGAGCCGAAGTCAGACGCTTACCCGACTGAGCCACCCAGGCGCCCCTGTACTTCTGAACACTTTAAATGCTCTCAAAATACTGCAATATCCATTTCCCTGTTGACTGTGTATCAGTGATGTAGATGAAAAAAAAAAAAAAAAGACACATCAATCCCACATTTTGGGTTTTGATGTTGTCAGGTTATAGAAAGAATTGGCAAAGCCTCACTCTCTAGAAGTAGTAGTAACTCTCCTAAGCCTCACTTTTAGGAAAAAGCCATCTCTTTACTGAATACCTATTATACCATCCTGCCCCTTCTCAGGCACCAAGCTAGAGGGAAGCAGCTGAGAAAACACCATCCCAGAACAATAGGATTTTATAGAAAACATCAACAGATTCAGTACAAACAGAAAGAACCACATTAAAATAGCAAGACAGAGAAGAAAGGGAACCTTATAAGCTGGGCAGTCCACCAGAGAAAGCAGCCCATCAGGAGGAGGTAGATGAAATTTAACAGCGTCCTTTTGGTAAGGAAATGGTAAGGAATCTTTTAGTCTCAGATGACAGAAATCCAAATGAAAACAGGAATTTTCAAAACTCTAGAACAGTGCTGGTTTCATGAATATCTGGATCCAGATGGTCAAATAACATCCTCATTTTTTGTCATACTCTCATTCTCTCTATCTCCACCATCTCAGCACTCATTCCTCCAAGTTTCTTTCCTTTCTCTGGTAGCTCTTTTTCTTTCTTCCTTTTTTAATGTTTACTATTTATTTTTCAGACAGAAGGAGAGAGACAGAGAGAGAGAGTGCAGGGAAGGGGCAGAGAGAGGGAGACAGAATCTAAAGCAGGCTCCAGGCTCCAAGCTGTCAGCACAGAGCTCGATGCAGGGCTCGAACTCACAAACCATGAGATCATGACCTGAGCTGAAGTCAGATGCTTAACCAACTGAGCTACCCAGGTGCCCTTGGAAGCTCTTTTTCTATGCCAGAAAGAAGGCCACTCTGAGCTCTGAGCACACATAGTTCTTTCCATTTGTGACCCCAGAGGCACAGACACTTTTCCTCTCTAGTACACACCTATCCTGACTCTCAGTGGGGTGCCTACTGGCTCTGCCTCGCTGTAAGCTCACCTTGTGGACAGAGTACCATGGACAGAGGACTAGGGTAGCACAGCCTGCCCAACTACCCACTGCTGAGGTTAGGAGTGAGTGAGGCAATATGACTGACAGTCTCTCATAACCTATGTGATAGGGAAGAAGTAATTAACTCAAGGAAAAAGGGGTACTGGGAAGATGCAAACACATAACCACGCAACTCAATCAACTGAAAGAGATTTGAATAGGCAGAGAGAAGGAGTGGAAAGCTATGGGAATATATAAATAACATATGAATAAAGTTATGCCCTAGACTGGATGTTTGTGTTTCCCCCAAAATGTTGAAATAGCATCCCCAGTGTAATGATAGTTCAGTGTGGGACTTTGGGAACGTGATTAGGTCATGAGAGTAGAGCCCTAATGAATAGAATCAGTACTCTTATAAAAGAGACACTAGAAACCTCCTTTGTTCCTCCACCAGGTGATGACAGAGCAAGAAGATGTCCATCTAGGAACCAGTAAGTAGAACTTCACCAGACACCAAGTTTCCTTGATCTTGCTTTCAGACTTCCCAGCCTCCAGAATTGGAAGAAATAAATTTCTGTTATGTATAAGCTACTCTATCTATGGCATTTCATTTTAGTAGCTCAAACACAATAACAAAGTTATATAGTAAGACAGGAGTATATGGTAAGCATCTATGGGGAGAAAAAGAGAATGTGGTATAGTGACTAGAAAATAGATTCATTATAAAGGAAAATCTGAGCATGGATATTATAACATTTCCTCTTCCTAACACTTCTCACACCTTCTCTGTTTACATGGATGAGCCAAGCAAACCTTGAGGAGGAACTTATGAGCACAAAAACTGGCCTAGTTGATCTGACATAAGATGTGGTGCCCACCTTTGTGAAGTTCATAACCTCATTGTAAAGACAAGACATATACACACAGAAAGCTCTCTAGTGATAGATGCTAACGGATTGACACATAACCAAGTTCAATACTCAAAAATAAATCTACCTTTACAGCCCCACAGCCCCTAGGCTTAGGGAAGATGGTTCAGTATGATCTTCCTGAAGGAGTCCTGCTGGACGAAGGTGGGCCTCAGATTTCAGCTTCTTCCTTACCCTGTGAAGGTCAGATTGTAGTTCAAAAAGAATCCTGGCGACGTAAATTATGTAAAACAACCACTTCAGGGTGTTAAACTGAACTGAAGTCTGGATTTAACTGCCCAGCAAATCACTGAAAAGGGACTATAGCAATATCTTTAATAGATGATATAAATACTTAGGGCATAAAACTGCCTATTCTACTTATTTCCATTACAGCAATCCCCTCCCTCTCCTAGACCTGATTAGGGCTGATAAACAGGCTCTCGAGCTTCTGTTTTCTGGGCATGTGCATTTTTTCTAAGTACACCACTTCTCCCACACAACCCCAAACTTATTTGTTTGGGTTCTATATAAGAAACATACTTGTAAGACCAGGAGCAGCAGACAAGACCTGCTGTTTTGTATAGGACACTCAGATAACCAAAGTTCATAAATTCCTGTGTTGGCCACCATTTCAGGCTGATATAAAATCTGTCAAAATCTAGTTCAGTCCTAAATCATCCTCTAAGCTCCATCTCCCCACTACCCAACCCAATTCCCACCTTTTTTGATGACCCTGAGCACATGAATCTGTCTAACTTCCTATTCTGACAACAGGCTGCCTCGTGTGGTAATTTTCCAAGTCTGCATCTTTTCTCCCACAGCTGAATGAATGTGGAGTTCTCAGAATCTGAGAGCACATTTTATTTTTATTCTCAGGGTGTGGAAGGCAACATGGAGGGACAAAATAGACAAGGTTTCAAAGTCTTAAGAATTCAGGCTTGAAACCAACTCTGCCATTATTTTTTCTGAGTCCCAGTTACCTCCTCTGTAAAATAGGAATGCTGCCACCCAATTCCTAATCGTGAGAATTAAAACGAAATAGTAAATGTCGGTTCCATTTCTTGTCCTCCCTGTTGTTTTTTTTTTCGTGATGCCAAAGAATGTGCCATCTGAACGCTTAACGAATATTGTTGGCAAGTCCAGCTGCTCTTCTAAAACCTGGAGTCACATACCATATCCATTCTGTCTCTAAATTCTGCCAACATTTAAAAGTCCAGCTCAAGTCCTAAATCCTTCATTCTCTAATCTAATAGCTCTTGCTCTTTTCTGTCATCTCCAAGAACACTGTGCACTCTATTTACTGCAATAGTTAACTACTCATCTTTCAAATGTTTCACATCCTTAAGTTTTCCTTCTCTGTGAAGCTTCTTCATGACAGAGAGAGCGATGGCGGGGGGGGCATTTTTTGTCTTTTTTTGTATGTACTTCCTTATAAGTAGTAAAGTACTGTTCCTTCAATAGAAACAAAATAAACAGGTCTTGATCAACACAAAAATAATACAATAATCAATAATATATACATAAAAATTAGTAGGTTCTAACAGTGAAGGTTACAAAAAATTGGTATGCCAAGCACTCTTCCAAGATGCTTTTAACAGATTATCTTACTGACACAAAAGCCTAAATGCATAAATACAAATATTAAGATACTCTTAGGAAGGGGACAGATCTAAGTTGTTTGGATTTTTCAAGACAAAGGCTTTGTAGAGGAGATAAAACTTCTTAGGAACTTCAAATGGTTCTTGTTGTAAGGCTGCAATTAGAAACAGCTTGCAGAGTTTTGGTTAATGTTATTTTCCTATAATATATGGTCCATCAATCAGCTGGAAATGTGTAAAATATGACTAATTCCTTAGGGGCCACTTCCCCAGACTAATCATAGTGCTTCTTGGGTTTCTGTGATCCCTTCCATCTGTGACCACATAGATAAGCACTTCTGTGGATACTTCTGCCTTCTTTGTGGTTTCCTGTATGTATGATTTTGTCTCGCACTAAATTTTAACTTCCTTTCAAAAAGACGCTTTTCCCAGCTTCAAAAAACCTAATACAGACCTGAGACTACACAGGCAGCATGCAACACATTTTTCATTAAACTTACTAAATTTCATCCATTCCAAATATCACCGCGAAATCCAACTACATCTCAAAATCCCACTATCTTTCAGTAAGGAAAACACATGACAGAGTGCGAACAAAAACAGCAATTCCTTTTCTAAACTCCTCTAGGAAGTGAAACCATGTTGCACAGTAGAGCATAACAATTTGAAATCCTGAAATACAAAGCAAAGCTGCACACTCAGAAATGAGGCTCATCCCCCACACAGTGGCATCCGGTTACTCACAGAGTACTAATTCTTGTCCTTGGATGCCCGAATACACCTTCTATTACACTAACTTAAATGAAAACCCCAAGGGGAGAACATGACCCCAAAGATTTATCTGATGATATGGCCATATTAGATCCTTTCAAATCCTTTAATTTGCAAAAAGTCCCGAAGTCGGTGAACCAAACAAATAGCAGCTCTCTCCCCATGCTGTGTAACTTGGGTGATATTTATGGACAGGGAGAAGTTCTGTATTCAGCATTTTCCTAATCAACTAAGAACAAATGGAGAAAGCAAATCCATGAAATAGGAAAGGGCAAGACCACCGAGCTATGACTTAAAAGGCAGTAGAGAAATGTTAACACCATTATGCTGCTGAGCCTCCTGCCCCAGTCAAAATGCATTCATCAGAGATGCTACAGAAGCTGAAACTTGATGAAATGGCCAGAGAGTGTTAAAGCTAGAGCCTTCCAACAAGGGCCCTACAGAAGAAGGCCCTATCTGAAATCAAAGAGGAATCTGCAGATAGCCTCAAATACCAATGACATGTCTCACTGGATTCATTTATATTTATTTATTTATTTTTTAACATTTTTTTAATGTTTTTTATTTATTTTTAGGAGAGAGAGAGAGAGACAGCGTGAGCAGGGGAGGGTCAGAGAGAGAGGGAGTCACAGGCTGAAACAGGCTCCAGACTCTGAGCTGGCAGTCAGCACAGAGCCCGACGCGGGGCTTAAACCCACGAACTGCGAGATCATGACCTAAGCCAAAGTCGGACGCTTAACCGACTAAGCCACCCAGGCGCCCCTGGATTCATTTATATTTAATGTGATGTAATTCATCATTGATTATTTCTGCTAATAAATTAAAATTCAACAAAATTGTTAAAAACAAATACTGTATGCATGTCATCACCTGAGAGAAAAGTTGTAGAACCTCCAAAATAGAAAGTGTGACCTCATCTCCAAAATGTGACATATATCAGAACCTGACTTTTGTTTTTGCTTTTGCTTCTGCTTGAACTTGGGCTGTGAATGCTTAGCTCTTCACCTGGATGCCTATCTCCTCCACCCTTTTACCTTCAACAGATCTATATCTCAAATGTCCCAGGTGGATGAACCATATATATTGTTGTGGTTTTCCAGCTGTGTTTCTAAAGTCATATTTTACACCATGGAATCCTGCCAGGAAAATCTTCCCTAAAATATGACTTAACTAACTGTTCCTATACTGAACCTCAAATTGTTTCATCTCATCCTTGATTCACAGTAAAAAGAATAACCTGTTTCTTCTTTACAACTATGTTTATATTTGTCCACTCAGAACTAGAAAAGTATTTCTGAATCTAAGGAATACAACTGTAGAATTTCTCCACACAGTGAACACAAGTTGTTAAAAGAATAAGAGAACAGGAGAGTTCAAAAGACTGTAGAAAATGGCTCCCTGCCCACTCAACTTCCTCTTATTTCCCATGTGGGGACTGTGCCCCACAAAATATGGTCTCTCTCTCTCTCTCTCTTTCATAGCATGCTGACATGGAGAAAGGTTGGCCCTACATCTTATATTTTACACAGTGTGCAAAGGCTCCATAGCCAATAAACTAAGACAATTATGAGTTTTCTAGGATGAAGGGGCAAAAGCAGTCATGAAATGAAGCAAAGCTAGTAATGTCACGGTGAAGAGGTACTCAAACTTCTTTGAGATGTCGAAGAAAAAAATAAATTCACTTCAAATTTGTTTAGATTGGTTTAGAACCTTTTTCTCCATCTTTCCTCTTATATATCTCTTATTGGTCCTTAAGTCTCACGTCTAGTATAACCTCCTCAGACTTCTCCCTTTTACCTTCTTGACTTGGTATGTTGGCAAACCAGTGTATCAATGTGACAAGTTTCTGTGGTCCCAAGGTTACTAGATTCTCCATGAAGAGATGCATCTTATTTCCTACTGGACTTAAATAATTAAAATAGGAAAGGACCCATTACTCAAAACTTCCATCCATAGCTATGTCTACTTCATAAATTTAAAAAACAAAGGAAAGAAAGAAAAAAAAAAGATATTGCAAAGAAAGACAAGAAAAGGCCCTGGTTTTAAAAAATAAGAAATTAAATTACATTAAAAACTGGATTCCTGTGTGTATTTATTAAAGGAGCTTGTCCACTACTTTACACCTATTTATTTTTTCAGGAATGTAGAGGGGTGAGGCAAGGGGGTTCACATCCAGGCTAGCTTGGTCAAATGATCGGCCAGATTTTCTGGAACCTCTAGACCAAGAAAGCATACAGGAATGGAACATAGCACTTCCAGTGGAACCGTGTCTATGCATAGCTGTGCAGTGCAGTTAAGAGTATAAAAGTCTTAAAGCAAGTAATAGAGGTCAGCCAAGACAAATGTTTGGGTCTGGAAATGCTTTTCAGAGGAACTAGGGAACTAAACAATAGCAGCAGATAAAAGTCTACCTCATAAATTTAAAAAACAAAGGAAAGAAAGAAAAAAAAAGATATTGCAACGAAAGACAAGAAAATGCCCTGGTTTAAAAAAAAATAAGAAATTAAACTAAAAACTGGATTCCTGTGTGTATTTTTTTAAGGAGCTTGGTTATAGAAGAAAATATAAAACAAAAAGATATTTCAAATGAAGGAAATGAAGGCAAGGTCAGCTATGGCCACAAACTAAGTTAAATACAAGCCAGGAAATACTGACCTATGGCTCCTCATATTCATTACACAGTCCTTCCCACCACCCTGGATTCTCTCCTCCAGACTGGCTTTAGAAGCTTCGATGACCTGAAACTATGGCTGAAGGACATTTAGCCACCATGGCAAAGGATATCAATTTGCTACCTGTCTCATTTCTGACTTTTGTGGCTGAAGATTCTCACTAAAGCAATGTCTGTGAAAAGAAGCTATGAACACAATCATGAAAGACATCTAAAAGACTTCCAGAGGAACATAGAAGAATTTTCTAGAATAAACCCTATGTTATAAGAGTGAAACAGCCATTGAGATCTTTTTGTGCTAGTGGCCTTTTCTGGGCTGCCTTAGGGCAGGTAAGGCATTGCTATTTTGTAGATGAAGATACTTAAAGTTCAGAGATGTCTCCTGGGTAAGGAAGGGATGGAGGACCTTTTAGAATCAGAATGTCCCACTGTTCAATCAGACAAGCACCTTCCCACTTTGCCACATGTACCCCTCATAAGTGTGTGTGGAAAGAAGATCTCTCAATATTTACAGAAACTTTAAAAATCAATTAGTGTGCTAACTTCGAAGAAGATATTGTAACCTGTCCAGAGTAATAAAATCAGCAATGCACAGCATTACTTTCCTCTATGAAGAGCTTGAATAAATAAGACATTTATAAAAATGAGTGGAAAATCTGAAATGAATATCCCAAGAACCATGAAAAAATAAGCTAAGAGAAATTGAATTTTCTTTTGAGTCTCTAAGAGAGAGGCGGCAGTTGAGGACTTTATACATAATTTATAAGGAAAATTGTCCCGTTCACTCAGGTATACACCGTATCAGTTTGTGGGAAAGATTAAGCAAGCTGTCTTTTTTTTTTTTTAATTGAAATCAAATATAGTTATGGAAGAAAATGAATTCTGAATGAGGGAGAATGCAGTGAGTCACATGGCCAAAGGCTTACTGGAATTTACATGAGAGCTTTTTTTTTTTTTTTTTAAACCAAGTAACTTTGACCTTATTTATCGATCAGAAATAAAAAAAGGCCCCAAAGCAAAGTCTTACCTAGTGCTAAAGCTTCCTGTTCTCATTTCCCTTCACTTCAAGGAAAGCTGGGCCTTGGCATAAATAGCACATTCCTCACTGGATACCTATGATTTGAACATCATTAGTAAAGTATTCCAGGCTGGTTGTCATTGTGTCCTAAATGTTATCACAATCAATTCAGTTCTTGAAATTATTTACCTAGAGAGAAACTCTTAAATTGCAAATGCTTCCAGAAACACTGAACTAATTCCCGCTAAGATATCGGTAACTTCCTCTAAACTTTGAATTAAGAGGATTCAGAGGGGTTGGGCAAGCAAAAAGAGAAAGACTTTGAATAGAAGAGAATGAGAACAGTAACTGAAAGTTAGGAAGAGGGAAAACCATCCTCTTGTACAATTTTACTGGTAGGACCTCAGGATAGGCCAGGAGCATCTGTACCAGCAATCTCTATAGAAAGTGCAAGTAATTTGCCAAGGCCCCTGTTTGTCTTGAGTCCTCCCCTCATCCCTTTTCTCCATCCCAGGTTCTTCATTCTTATCACCCCTTGGACCACTGTGAACTCCTTCAGCAGTGGTGGAATGTAGGCATTAACATGTATGTCATTCTCATGTCATACATTCCCTTGCCATTGTTTCCTGGGTGTTCAATATATTCTTGCCTTGGGACCCAGTGTCACTGAAGAGTTAATACACATCTCTTTTTGGGTGCCCCACAGCATTTGTAACAAAGCTACTTCTGCCTAGCAGCCTCAATACTAATACTAAGAAGAAAAAAACTGAAATGATGCGTCACTTTACAGTTTCTAAAATCCAACTATTTATATATGCCTATTTATTATATAAACCAAAAAAATAAATTAAGCAACACTTAAATAAAGGGGGATTTATTATTCCACATTTACAAAGAAGGAAACAATGACTGAAATAGCTATTACTAGCAACTCTTGCTGAAAATTCCTCTATTTCATGCACTCTTCAGGGCACATTATACATATTAACTATTTCAATTATTTCAACAGCACTACAAGGATGCTCAGACAGACAGGGGAACTGCAGCTTTAAATATTTGAGCTACTTTCTCAAGATCACACAGGCAGCAAGTGGCAGAAATTGGCTTCAATCTAGTTCTATTGAATCAAAACTTAATGCTCTTAAATGCTGATGCTCTAAACAAGAGTTAAAGTGGAGGTGCTTTTTTCTCAAGGTCATACTTCCTAAGTAGCAGGGAATAGACTACTCTTAGGTCTAACTCCTCATCAAACTCACTTACAACACTACTCTGATATTTATTGAAATGCAGGTGATTTGGCAAAGGAACAGAATGATAAGATACACCTGGTCCTGCACCCAAACTTTAACAAACACTGGTTCCTTACCTAGAGAACTCTCTCTGCTTTGCAATGGAAATTTCCTGTGGATCTCTTAGATGGTTTCAAGATATTCTATCTGCAAGAAATGAAATGGATTAAATGGTTCCCATTAAGCTTATGGTAATTTTAGCCTTTCCAACTTCTGGCAATAGAACATACAGTGTGAGCACAGGGTAAATTCCAATCTAAGGTCGCAATTTTGAGCACCCTATGTTATTAGCAGAGCCAGTCACTCTAACCAAGTGCTACCAAGAACACATTCTTCTGGGAGTTTCCTTGAACATGACAGTGAGGGAATGAGATCACAACATACTCAGCTTTTAGATTTTTACTCCAAAGTCATTATTACTGTGTTCTGATGAAGCAAAGACATGTCAACAAAATTAAGAAATGTCATTTTTTTAATAATGATGATTATTATACTTCATAGAGTAAGCTTAAATTATCCAGCATGCTTATTTGGCTGAAGAAAACAAAGCTGAATTGGATTGGTGTTTCTTATTTAAAAATCCAAGTCAACATATTTAACCAGGTTGCCAGGTGAGGTGCTGGCAACAGTCTGCATCCTACTTTGATGAAATGCTCAAAGGAGGTTTAGGTTTTGATGAGGAAGGAACCTTCTCCAGGCAAGCAGCATTACAACCTGTTCTGTGTTCTGATATGTACAGTGATGCTGACGCTGCCTCTCTCTTTGGACAGATAAGCCACAAAAAGTCAAATTTACCATGTAGATTCTCAATGAAGTGGCCGGAAATTGCTCTGCAATATGAAATTAATCTTCATAGCACCAAAGTGAAGAGAGGACACTGAAAATTACTTAATTTTATCTAGTTATCTTGACTCCCTAATCTAAGCACTAAATCTGAACTGGTATGTCTAGTAGTGTTGTGTACATTCACTTACAGAGTTAGTTCTTTCTCCTTGAATAAAATAAAGTTTATCTGTATTTTTAAAAATATTTTATTTTATTTTAGAGAAACAGAGAGAGCACAACTTGGAGAGGGGCAGAGGGAGAGAGGGAGAGAGAGAGAGAGAGAAGATAATCTGAAGCAGGTTCCAGGGTCAGCACAGAGCCCAATGCGGGGCTCAATCCCATGACCCTGGGACCCTTAAATCAAGAGTTGGACACTTAACTAACCGAGCCACAGAGGCACCCCTATCTTTATTTTTATGTCAAGAACATTATTCAATAAAAATTCTCCCCAACAGGGAGATCTTCTTACAGATGTAATGGCAATGGCTCTCCAAGGCCTAACAGTGTTTCTGGAAGTATAAAATCATATATAAGGTGACCTGGTTGTAGGACATGGAGGGAAGAGAATCTTTCTTAAAGATTCAGATTCCTGGGTCCCAACTCAGACCTACCAAGCTAAACTCTACAGAGACACCCTGATGTCAGCACAGATAATAAAATCCAAAGTCACTGTTTTGTACTAAAGTTTGAGAATCACTGGCCAAGTTATTGAGGCATGAGGAAAGTGAGGTGTCTGTGGAGCAGGTAGTGATGGGAGATAAAGGTGGCTGCCTTAGGCACTGTGGAAGGGCCTAAGTTCGCAAATTCCTTCTGACAGGAATTCCCAAGTTGTTTTGGCTTTCATTCAACAGAGCAGTCCTAAGTCTGGAGATAGAGGCTTATGAAAAGTGGCCTAGAAAAGACAGCTCCCTGAAAAAGGAAGAGGAAGAGTCACAGAGCCAACTGTGTGCTCGACTCAGAGATCCTGAGGTCCTCCTGAGGGAAGAGGTGAGTGAGTTGCATGGTTCCAGGAGAATGATACCGAGGTCAGCACTGCCCTATGTTTGAGGTTCTGGAGGGAAATCTCCTATCAGGGTTCCAGTATAATTTACAGTGGCCATGACAAAATGTGTTCAGTGACAAGATAAGCTCAGTCACGGAGAGGTCTGTGGAATGATGCCCTGACCTTCCCTTCTGCCTGAAAGCAGGACACAGAAAGGCACTGGAGATAAGAGCAGTGAGTTTGCCTTAAACCCAGTCTGGCTGAGGCAACCACCATAGCCCTCAAAACTAAAGCCAGAAATGGATTAAATGAGATGATGTACATAAAGGATTTAATGAGATGCTAATTTGAAAGGTAGCTAATGGCACAAAGTATATGATTTCTGATCTCCTATAAGACCTCTCCTACCTCACCTGCACTTTACCAGAGAACCACTGGTATGATTCTGTTTCATACTTTAACTTTGATCAGAGATTTTTTTAACTAAGGAAGAGTCTGAGAAATGTTGTGCTTAAAGATCAAAATTAAAACGTCACTAAGACCCTAGTAAGAAAAGAACTACTATTCTAAGATACAGTCCCCCAGGCCCAAATAGCCTTAAAACCAAGAACTATTGTCAACCTATTACTATTACTCATAATCTGTCTCCTGCTTTGCTTACTGATGAGTAGAATTAGAATCCAAAACCACGCTTAGAGTGAGCGCAGTAGTTTATAATGCTTGCAGCCCTAATCTGCCTCCACTAAAGAAGAGCATACTGCATTGACTCCAAGGGTTTACAATAAAATCCAGTGAATCTCTAGGTCCCCTAAGCACTGCCTTGCAACAAGCACAATAAATTACCTCACAAAAAGCTAATACTTTGAATTACTGTCAGCACCAATTCTTATCTGCTCGAAACTGATAAAACAATCAATAGAGAGTTTTTGTGTACTTGTTTCCAAGGAAATAACGATGTACTCAGGGTTACTGGGAAGACCTCCTGGTCTCCAGAGAAGAGCAAGGACTGCAAGACAAAAGCCTTGAGAACAACCATCACCTGTGTTTGGTGACCTTGGATAAATTCTTTACTTTTTATCTAAAAGTCTCCCGTCTATAAAATGGGAGGGATAATAGTTGGCCCAACCCCTCAAAACAGGAATAGGTCAAATATAAAATACTAGAATTATAGAGGACAAAGGGCCCTAATCATTAGATAGTATTACTTTGTGAACGCCAAACTTCATTGCTCTTCACCACTGTATGTTATAGTCATCCACTTACCTGTCTCACCTCTATTAAAATAGAACTGCCTTAAGATTTGGGATGATGTCTTAATCATCTTTGTCTCCATAGCACCAACACAGGATTTGCATATTCTAGAGGCTCACTTATTATTAATCATTTATTAAATGAATGAAAGAAGGAAATGAATGAATGAATAAATAAACAAATTAACAGATAAAGGTTTTAAACCATTTAAAGCTCCACTCCCAAATTAAGAATCCTTTATAAAATATCCACAAAAAAAGTCCCTACACTTAGGACTCTATTTACCAAGGAAGATGATCATGATGGCTAGGGAGATGTATGAACAATGCAACAAGACACAACATTCCATTATTAATGGAGCCAAAAATTCACACAGTTATTATTGGTAGTCATGTTATATTATCATACCAATCATTTAGTTAACCAGAACTCTCAAATAGTTTTTACATTCTATGGATTCAAAACAGCTAAACTCCAGGCACTTTGTGAGTCTAGAATCAGAAGTGTCCATAGATCTCTAATAAATATTCACGTGAAAATGTGTGCCTATTATTTAACTGTATTAAACATTCAGTTGACAATTGGGCCCATTATTTAATGTTACATTGATGTACAATATGCATACACAAAAGTGAAAAATCAAGTGTCCAGCTTGATAAACTTTCAAAACCAGAACCCAGGTAATTAGCACCTCAAAAAAATGATAGAACATTACCAATAGTCCTAAAAGCTCTACTTTGTGCCCTACCCCTGTAACTATTCCCAGCAAAAGTAATAACGCTGTACATTATTTGAGCCAGTTTTCAAGTTTTGTATGCATGGAATAATACTGAATAAAGTCTAGTAACATTTTTCCCCCTAATACTGCTGGTATAGTATTCCACCATGTGAATACCCTATCATGTATTTAGCCATGCTACTGTTGCTGAACATCTGGGAAGTTTCTCATTTGGGGCCATCAATTATAGCACTGTTATGAAATCTCGTACATGTCTTTGTGAATATGTGTTTAGCTTTCTGCTACAACCAATAAAAGCTTTCAGAATCATGAATCTATTTCAGCCCTGTCAGCTCCACCTCTGAACATTTCTAGATCTGACCACATCTGTTTTCCCTGTTCCCAACATGGTCTAAGCTGCCTTGCTCGTGATATGAAATACTGCAAAGACTCCTACCAACACTCTGCTTTTATAATGCATGCTGTACATTGCAGAAATGGCTGTCTCCTTAAAAACATAAATAAGCATATCCCACCTCTACTTAAAACTCATAAGTAGTTTCACATTAAAATAAAACAAATACTATATGTCATGTACTGCAAGACTCTATCAGGATTAGCCCCTGCCCATATCTCTGAACTGATTTAGAATTATTCTTTTCCCCTGCTCCTGCTACACTAGCCTTCTTGCAGGCTTCAAATATACCATGCATGTTCCTTCTTTCTGTAATGGACCTCCCCAAGAACTTTCACGAAACAGGATCCTTTTCTTCATTTAGAGAGGCCTTCCCTGATGCCCCAATCTAAAACTGCACCCCACCCCCCACCCTGGCTTTAGGTCATTTTCCATCTGGTTAAATGGAGCTCATTACACTACCTAATGTTTCTGTTATCTATTTCCTTGCTTACTGAGTATCTTATTGTTTATAACATTTTTATTGAGATATAATTCACATACCATAAAATTCACCCTTTTAAAATGTACAATTCAGTGGTTTTTAGTATATTCACGAAGTTGTGCATGCTTGCACAACTTCACCACTATCTAATTTCATACCACTCCTCCTCCAAAAGAAGCCCATTAGCAGTCATTCCCCATTCCTCCTTCCCACAACCCTTGGAAACCACTAACTTACTTTTGTCCCTATCACAGATTTGTAGATTGACTGCTCTTGACATTCCATATAAATAGAATCATACAATATGTGCTTTTCGCATCTGACTTTTTTCATTTAGCATACTGTTTTCAAGTTTCATCATGTTGTAACATGTTGAAACATCAGTTGAACATCAGTACATAAATCCTTTCCTTGCCAAATAATATTCCATTGTGTGGATATATCACATTTTGTTTATCCATCCATCAGTGGGTAGACATTCGGTGGTTTCCTTTTATGCAGGAGTGCTATTCTACATAATGTGGATATGAACATTTTCATATGAATATATTTCTTCATTTCTCTTGGGCATAAACCTAGGAGTGGATGACTGCCTTCTGACATTACAGTGCCATGTCATCTCTGTGAGAGCAGTCACCAACAACATCAGCACCTAATAGATACCCACCCATTTCAGGGTTGAATTAATTGACCCATGATCTCAAAGCAAGCTTAACCAGAACTGATTACCTTTTCTGATCTGTCTTAAAAATGTGGTATCATTTTAGGCCTCAAATGCCTGACAAAAATCACTTAGTAAAAGCTGCTTTTCCATACTAGTTTTCATATTAAACAGTACATACTAAAAATCATGTGTTGTAGAGATAATCTGAACTTAAATACACAGTACAATTTGTGTACAATAAGATACAATAAGCATGCAAAAGAAGAAAATTCACCTATGGCCACTTCTATAGATGCCTCAGCTTGCAGAAGCCCTAGTGAAGAATCTCTGAGGACCAAGTAGAGAAAAGACTCAAGGCACAGCAATCGTGTCCTTTAGCACGTGTGGAGACAGTTGAGAAAATAAATGAAGCAAATGACTTTAAATATTTGAGGCTGCTGCTTACATCAAAACTGGAGTAAAATGTTTTTATCTTCATGGCTGTGGGAATTTATCTCAAAATCCTCTTAGAATCCCATTTATCTCTCAGCAAGGTTGTTTAAGACCATCAAAGCACAGGAATTGCCCCAGTGGAGCCAGACCAATGGTCCATCCAGCCCAGGATCTCGCCTCTGAGAGTAGCCAGTGTGGAATGGTATGAAAAAAAGGCAAAAGTCCTTACTGAAATGCACTTAATTGTGCAATGTCAGGGCAGGGGGTTTGGAGCAATCTCTTCTGAGCCCAGCTGGTGACCAACTTCTGCCCTAAAGCAGGAGGCCTGACGGCCCTTGTAACTCTTAGCCTGGCAAGTGTAACTGCTGGCTCCATTTCAGAGCATGATTTCCTTCCCCCGGTGTTTTTAGAAACGAAGGTTGGATATTTACCACCCAACTAGCTTGCTGCTATCACATTATGGCGGGCCATTAGAGTTAATCCATTAGCAAAGGGAAAAGATCTTCAGGGAACTGGGGACTTTAAGTTGAAAATGTAGATAATTTGCTGCCATTTCCTCCAAAATAATTATTTTATTCTTAGGCTGACTTTTTTTTTCTCTTTTAAGAAAGACCCTTTGTATTCTGCCTTGCTTGAATGTGTTCCCTTAAACAAAGTGATATTCTCAACTAACTGTCCTTGTGCATCATAAACAGGCTAGCAAGAAGCATAAGAAAAGCAGTTATAATTTGAGAGCAGAATGGTTCCTCTGTACCTTCCCAATTGATACAGTGCTTATATTTCCAGGGTGTTAATAAAAGAAAAGCAAATTATTCATTCATTTATTCTTTCATTAAAAATTGAGCACTAACTGCTAGGCTGGACTCTGGGGATACAATGGTGAACAAGACAGATCCTACACTTATGGTCACAGGACTTCCATTCCAATGTGGTAACAGTAAAAGAAAGGGAGGGAAGGAAGAGGGGAGAAATATAAAGGTATATTTACAAAGTGGGGAACAACCTGCCTAATCGAAAAATGGAAGATGTTGAAATACAATGATTTGGTAAAAGCAGCTAAGGGGTTTAACTTACTTTAGGCTTTATTAAAGACCAAAGGTGTGATAAAGAAACAGAGGTGAGTTCCACCAGAGAGAAGCACATGTTAAGGCTATGAAGTAACAGTGGGGCTAGTGTGCTCCATAACAGTGACATAGCAGTGACTGACCCTACCAGAAGGCAGTCTATGAAAAAGAGCATGACATAAGATGAGCAAGGCCTACCTTGCAGAACCATTAATGTCATGATATATAGTCCAAACTGTATTTTTGTACCCTGGAAATGTTTAACTTCTGAGCCCATTATCTGACAGCTAACAGTCACTGAACAAGTCTCTACAACATAAGCAGGTTTCTCTGTGGCCAGCTGACCAGGTTGGGTGGAACCAGACCACAAACCATCTATCTGATCCCTCTGAGACTGCCCAGGCATAAGATGAAAGCTGCTAGATCCACACAGCTCCTCCATCTGAGATCCTAACCTAGGATACAACCCGGTACACACTTCCCTTCAGTCTGACCTGACTTCTCAACTTGACCAGAGTTTTTGTTGGATCTTGTGTTTCCATCCCCTTGATCTGATGGGGTTTTTGTTTTGTTTTGTTTATTTTGAGAAAGAGGGAGAGTGTAAGCAGGGAAGGGACAAAGAGGAAGAGAGAGAGAATCCTAAGCAGGTCAGCACAGAGCCCAATTCGGGGCTTGATCTCTGAAGCATGGATCATGACCTGAGGAGAGACGGAGTCAGACACTTAACTAACTGCACCATGTTTTGACAACAGCATTTCTTCCCTGAAGCTTTCCCTCTGATTATCAGCCATTTATCTCAGGGCATCTAACTTTGATGGTAAGTCCTGATGCCTGAAATCTGGCTGTCTCTCTCTCTGGGGTAATCAGTTGTACCACACAGAACATATGATTTCAGGCTTTGCAATTGCCAGGGAAGGCAAGGCACCGCACTGAAATAGAACACAGAGTAAAGGGGAGATAATGATAAAGCAAGGGAGAAACCTCAGGCACTGAGGGTTTGGCTAAAACACAGCACAGTAAAATCATAATAACCATACTAACTGGGTGCTTACTAAATGCCAGGCCCTGTACCACATACTTACTATGCATCTACTTATTTGATCCTCCCTGAAATACAAGAAAAATATTTTTAATCCATGTTTTACAGAAGAGGAACTGAGGCACAGAGGAGATATGTAACATGTTCAAGGTAGGAAGATGTTGGAGCCATCTGACACTGGAGCCAGTGTTTTTACCTCCGGCTACAGGGAAAGAATATGGCAAGTTGGGAGATCTCAGTTCTAAGAGCCGTGCTGCATGTGATGGTGGTATAATTGATCCCACATCTCTGAATAAAGGACATGAAAAATTCCACCCATCTCCACTTCTCAATGGCCTGAGGGTATTTAATCACAGTACTTAATGAGCACCTATGAGAAACCATGGGCTATCTCTGTATGTTTGGAAGGGAAAACAAAAATTGCATGGAAACATCCACCAAATGAGTATCTGCCGAGTACAGAAGACTTTGTTAAGCACAAAGGGACAGAGACAGGGAGGAAGAGAGAGAGATTCCAGTGATTCACAAGATATTCAATATGCCCCAGATAATTTGCAAACTGGTTGGGATAACTAATGATTCAAAGCAGGATGAAGAATAAAATCCATGTGAAAATCAAGAGACAGAAATTAATGTTAACTGGAATAGGCAGTAGAACAGGGCTGGGCCTGGCTGGAAACTATAAATTGGTTTCAAACAGGTGGGGAGAAAAGGGTATTCTAACTTCCTATTGAAAAATTTAAAATATATGTATATATTGCTAATATTTAGAGGACTGTTGTAAGGAACTGAACAAGCCCAGCCCCCCAAAAAATTGAGTACACACATTCGAACACATACAAGTGGTCCAGGTTGTCTTTTCTTATTTCTCATTTGAATTACTGGACTCTGTGTTATTGCATATAGATGTAAATAATAGAGTTTAAAAATTGGGAGTAGAAGCAGGAAATGGAGGGAGATAAAGCCACACTAGGAATTTCATATTGTATGCTATTGCTTTGGGAGAACTAAGGGGACCACATCCTTTAAGTAGCTAATTTCTGATTATCAAAAGCCCAAAACCCACAATGCCTCTCCACAAGAGAGCATGAAACTATGGTGTGGATGCTATGGGAGTTGTCCACCTCATCAGAGGTGCATCAAAACTATCTACAGTCTTTTTCCTGTGCTCCATCTCAGGCCTGATAAGAAAGGCCTTCAGTACATAGGTTTCTAGATTATTCCAATGGCTACTGCTTTCCGGGAGTACTGCTATACAGAACAACAACGGAAGATGTACCATAGTACTCTAAAGAGCCATAAGATAGGAAATCAAAGTTATACTCACAAGAATGTCTCTTTAAAAGGCAATGGTTGGCAACTAATAATGAGAGAGTGGATTTCCAAAGCCCACAGAGGAAGAGAATGACAGAGGCTACAGAATATCATATTCCCACCATCTTTCTGTCCTTCCGAATACCACGCAAAGATCACTTAATAGTGTGCTCCCCAAGCATTTAATTCTACAGTTCATTGTGGTTTCTGGTTTTTTTCCAAGTTGTTTTTTTTTTTTTTTGAGAGAGAGAGTGCCAGCACTAGCAGGGGAGGAGCAGAGGGAGGAGAGATACAGAATCCTAAGCAGGCTCTATGCTCAGTGCAGAGCCTGATGACGCGGGGCTTGAAGAGGGGCTGAAGGGATCAATCTCATGATCATAACCTGAGCCAAAATCAAGAGTCTGACGCTAAGCCACCTAGATCCCCCTGTTTTGTTTTGTTTTTAACAGAATTAATCTTAGGTTCAACCTTACATAAGATGTTTCAGATAGTTTAAGAAGAAAAACACATTTCCAGTATTAAAGGAACTTAGAAATGAGAGAGAACATTTGCGATATCTGAATAACAGTATATATGGTTTTGTGATAAAATGGCTATAAATAAAATTTGCTCTAGATCAAAGGTCACAAAATGGCAATCCATAGATCTCACCCACAGGTATGTTTTGTTTGGCTTGGACTTCATGGTGCTAAAAGTTAAAATGAGCCACTACTTAACCATTGGAAGACTTCATGAACTAATCAAGATTTTGAACCTCTCTTGAAAACACTAGAAGCTCTGGCCTCACAGTGGGTTCTGCTATCTTGCCTGGTTATGGTGGAGCTGAATTGTGGTTGCAACTTACCAGCCAAGGCTGGAATATCCTATTGTCCACAGTCCTCATTTCTCCCTTGTACTGCCGAATTCCACCTTCCTTCCTCATTCCTGTTTTTCACCTGGTTTCTGTAGATATTTGTATCTGTGTGCTCTAGAGGAAAGAGAGGGCACTGTGTGTTAGAATGCTGAATTACCAGAAGAGAAGGAGAGGGACGTGAGACCTGAGTGGGGATAAAGTATTGTGTATCAGGATTTTTTATCAATGTAAAGAAGTAGACTTTAAAATCCCCATCCCCAAATGAGAAAATATATTCCTTTCACCCATCCTTATTCCTATTCCTTTCACCCACCCTTATTTCCTCTTGATATCATGTCAGCAGGATTCATTTATAGTCATTAAAGAATACAACCATCTCTTTTCAGAGCCTATAACTTTCAGAATTCAGGAAAGAAGTAGAAATGCTTGGGGAAATGTGTTCTGGGCTTTGCCCTGCTCTAAGCACTTGCATAATAGTGAGGGACTCTGGCACTTTTAAAAGGAAATGGCATTCACCCATCCAAAGAGTAAGCAGTTACATAGAAAATGCTAATTCTGAGACCTGGTGCTCTGGAGACATTTAAATTCACAGTGGGAAAAGTGGCCAGCGGGTGCAGAATCCTCTCTCTAGCCCCTGGAAGGGAATTAGGAAACAGGAGGCTCTTACAGGTTTTGAACTCTAGGACATAACCACTCTACTTGCTTTTGACAAAGTGCAATCTAATTGTTAATCTGATGACCTCAAAGGGGACTCTTCAATGATTAAATTCAGGAGTCAAGAACCTTGTACCTACTTTTTCCTTTTCATTTCCAAACCATAAAACTTAATGAGGGAAATTCAAGGCCTTATGGAAGATTAGAGTAAAAAAAAAAAAAAAGCCAAAAAAGCCCCCCCCCAAAAAAAAAAAGCCTTAAAAATAAAGAAGAAAAGCCCAGATGGTCTGATCTGGACTTTTTAAAGTTGGCTGCAGCCAGCATTGCTGAGGCCCCAGCCATTATTTTTTTATCTCTCATTGACAAGGCAAAGCCTCCCTGCAGACCGGGATTTGGGACTTCTTATCTCCATTTTATTGGCCTCTTTGCCAAGAATAGTAGAGCCTATAAAACACAGATTTCAGTCAGCAGGGAAGGAGAGATGGACACTGAGGCCCCCAGGAAGGCAGAGAGCAGCCACTCACATTCCCCATGGAGGCAGGGGAGGTTGTTTACTTAGGGGCTGGAGGTGAAAAATAATGAAAACAAAGAAGGGTTGATGAGATGCAAGGGAAAGATAGAAAAAAGAGAGAGAGAGAGAGAGAGGAGAAAGGGATAGGGAAGAAATGAGGCAGGAAGGGAAAGGAAGTGGCAAGAAAGAGGGAAGAAATGAAAGAAGAAAAGAGGGTAGAGAGAAGGGGGGGGTTAGAGAAGGGGAAGGCAGAGGATAGTTTTATAAATGGGTCAAAATTCTATTTCAGTTTTTTAAGCCTTCTTTCTTAAAAAACAAGAGTATCAAGCAGCACCTAAAACAATTATTTCTCTCACATTTCCCTGTGATGTTTATGGAAGAAATTGGAGGGGCCTCCTGTCAACCTTAGAATAAAGTACAAAAATCTCTATAAGGTTTAGAAGGTCCTATAAAATTTTTCCCTAGCCAGCCTCCTCAGACTAGCATTAGACCTTTGTCATACACTTCCCATGTGAAATTCAACCTTCTGAAATCTCTTTCATTTTTCAAATGAAATGTGCCCATTCTCATCTCTGCTTTATTAAGAATGTTCCCTCTGTCCAGAATCCACCCCCTTTCCCCTCTGATGTGACTAACTCCATTCAACCTTAAGATATGGGCTGACTGTGAATGAGTGAAGAGAAAGATGGAGGCAGGATAATCAGACTCTTTTCTGAAAAATGTCCACAGATTCAATCTCTATCCTTGGATGTGAACAACATGATATGAGAGCCAGATAATAAAAGGAAAGGTCAGGAAGTGGTGATGGGAGACGGGCTCTGGCCAGGATATTTCTGGAGCAATCTGTGAAATCCTACTTTAATAAATGCAGAGGCAGAAACAGAGAACATTAGGACTGCACACAACCCCAATTGTCTACTCTGCACACCTCCAATATCTCCCCAGCGATCAGAGATGCACCTGTGTGATAACCATTTATATGATGGTGGAAGAAGGTACCCATAAAATATAATTTTCTGTGCTTGGCCAGACTTTCTGCAAGACTATCCCCATTGCTCTATGGACTATTTATCAGGTGCCCTTTGCATTTGCCCAGGACAGTGAGTCTGGGATATTCTCCAGATCAGATGAATCCTGTCTATCATTCTTTGGAGACTGCAAAGTGAGTTCTAACTGGACTTCTTAGATACTGTGCTGTAAGAGGTACCCTCCAAACCCCTAAACCCCTGGCAGTATATATAGATGGCAGTAGTAAAACAGGGTCATGAGGCCTTAGGAAAAGTGGTTTCCTCTCCAACAACAGAATTCTGCACTGTAAAAATTATTTTCTTGCCAGTGAAACCTCAATGACCAAGATATACATGTTAGAAATTCATAGTATTTATGATTAGGTCTAGAGCTGAGGTTTATTTTTTACACTAAAAAAAAACACAACTGTTTTAGTGATAATATTATTTTTGGCCTCAAAATAATCCAAAAGTGAGGGATGAGTAGGTATTAAAATGAAAAATATTAGCTATGTGTTGGTAGTTGTTGAAGCTGAGTAATGGAGACATAGGGTTATGTTATAAAACATTAACCTGTTTTCATACTTTTGTACATGTTTGAAATATCTGTAACAAAAAGACTAAAAAATATATAACACATTATATGTAAGTGATCAAGTAGAATGACATAAATGCATTTCTGTGTTTAAAATAAATAAGTTGTATCAAGTGAGATCATTTATATCATACAGGAATTTTTTGACAACTTTTTAAAATCTGTTAATAACCATGAGATCATTTGAACTTAAAAAAAAAAAAACCTAGTCATTTAAGTAGGCTATTATTGCCACTTATTAGATGAGTGAACTAAGATCAAAGAAATCAGTCAGTAGCAGGTATGTAATAAACAGCAAGGGCCAGATCATCCTTGATCACAGAGGACCTCAATGATGAAGATGATAATAATGGTAACTAACATTTGCTGAGTCTTTATTAGGGGTAAACACTATTCTAGATATCATTTGGTTTTAAGTCACTTTAGAATGACAACAAGCTTATGATACAGGTACTGAGGCTTAGAGAGTACAAGCAATCTCCTACATCTTTCAGATATTAAGAGGCTGAACCAGGATTCGAAGTCAGACGCAAATAAGTGCTCAGTAGCCACTATGTTATATACATGGTAATAATCCTAAACAACACTGTTTAGGCACTTATGTACCATGAACTGGGCTAAATCATTTCTACCGATTATTTCATTCAATGCACTAGCAACATGATGAGATAGCTATTATTACTATCTACAGCTTGCAGATGAAAAGCTTCAGGCTCAAAAACCTAAAAGGAGTTTGTTAAAGTCACTGTGCTTATGAGTAGCAGAACCACCCCCTCAGCCTCTGTGCTACAAGGCAGTTGTTAGTATTCCCTTACCTACAACTGTCAACATGACTATAGGGAGAACATTACCTCCACCAAGAGTATATGCTTTTGTTTAAGAATTTCAAGCTGTTGAGGCACATTCCAAGTTATGGTAAAAAACACTGATGCCATACTGTTTTTTTTTTTTTTAAATGTTTTATTTATTTCTAGGAGAGAGAGAGACAGCTTGAGCAGGGGAGGGTCAGAGAGAGAGGGAGTCACAGACTGAAACAGGCTCCAGGCTCTGAGCTGGCAGTCAGCACAGAGCCCGACGCGGGGCTTGAACCCACAAACCGCGAGATCATGACCTAAGCCAAAGTCGGACGCTTAACCGACTAAGCCACCCAGGCGCCCCTGATGCCATACTGTTTAATCTCTTGTGTCAGAAGGCTAAATATCAAGTAATGTTGAGTCTTCTCATATAGAAAGTTCTTCCCACCTGTTATAAAGATTTAAACTTGAATAAAAAAAAAAATTCCAGAAACCAGAAAATAAATCAGACTTTTCATGGGGATCCATCGCAACTGAATTTCACTTTGAGTTTGCATTTTAAGTATAAATGTAGCATATATATCAGTTCTTTCTGTCTCCTAAAATGGCTATAGCAGTAACTTAATCCAGTGGCTTCAAATTGTTGTTTGTTTGTTTGTTTTAGCAGTGGAACCTTTTGTTCACAGTCCAAAACAGTAAAAGATAAAAGTGGTGTATCCGTGTGATTTTATGTTATAAATATAACATATATATATATATATAAATAAATATATATATATTTATAACAAATATAAATATAAATTTATAACATTTACTTAGAAGTCAATTAATGAAAACAATGCAAAACTAATGCCACCCTCACTTCAAGGGCAGTGTATACTACTTTTCCAACTGACTAGACCAAAGAGCACCTGAAGCCCATGATCCAATTTGCCTTTTTCCCATCCTATGTGTACATTCTTTTTTTTTTTTTTTATGTTTTATTTATTTCTAGGAGAGAGAGAGAGACAGCGTGAGCAGGGGAGGGTCAGAGAGAGAGGGAGTCACAGACTGAAACAGGCTCCAGGCTCTGAGCCGGAAGTCAGCACAGGGCCCGACGCGGGGCTCGAACCCACGAACCGCGAGATCATGACCTAAGCGAAAGTCGGACGCTTAACCGACTAAGCCACCCAGGCGCCCCTCTATGTGTACATTCTAAAAAACTACCTTACCACGATCACTTCTAGTGCTTCTAGGAACCAGGGACTCCATACTCTTAACCTTCTCAGAAGAAAGGTAGTTATACCTATATACCTCATACCTCACAGTCAGGAGGGGAGAGGTGTGAGAAATGAATTCCACTCTAGGTAATTACTGCTCCTCTTATAATGGATTATCACATCCAGCCACACAGTACTTTGCTTCCCCATTATTGCTCCTACACTCTCCTGGTCATTGTCCCTCATTCATGAATCACCTTAATACGTGGACAATGGTCTTCCTTTCAATCCCAATTCCTACCAGCATTCACTAAAGCTTTAATATTCTCAGGGAAGACCCATCCAATTCCTGCTGTCAAATCCTTGACACCTCATCTCCAGTTTCCTTTCTCTTTACTTCTTAACCACACACTCTCACTGTCTGTCCTTGGACTTTATTATTAACAAAAAATGGCAGCAATCTTCTAAACCACTGATCGGAACAGCCCATCCTCTTCCAGCTGTAATATCTTGCTCAACCAGCTCACTTGCTACAGTGTCCCTCAAAAACAACAAATCTGTTTTTATTTAGTTGTCTAATCTCTTGGCTTGCTTTCCATCCATCCTCTCCTCCTATCTCTATCTGTCTCCTATATGCATTCTATATCTATCTCTTCTATCTATCCTATATCTATTTCCTGTCTCTACCTCCTCACTTTCATTGATTTCATGTTTCCTTATCATGCTTACCTCCTTGGAAACATCTTCAACTCTATTACTTCTTTTTCCTCTTTCACATTTTCCTCCCAAACCCAACTCTAGAACGCAATGGTCTTATTTACTCTCATAGATTACATAACTTGGAGAACAAGTCACAAATTCACCACAACCAACTTCAAACAGACTTCCAGCCTGACCTGGCAATCTCTGCATTTCTTTCCAATGCTCATGCTTTCATTCTCATCAAAGACTACTTTGTACTTCTTTCCTACATCTCCTCACCACTTTCAGTGGATAATCTATCCTCTCCTTTATTAGCAAATCAGGAGCCACGAGTTGAGCTTCTACATGTGCCTGTGTCCAAATCTCTTCACTGACTGTAAATACCCTTCTCCCCATGTTTCCTTCCATCTCAAATGATTAAGAGTCTCTCCTCTGTTAAAGCAACTCTCTATATGTGCTCTGTACCATAAATCTCCTAACCTTCTCAAGGGCTTTACTTTCTCAACTGTCCCTTTTCTCTCCTATATCATCAAACTCCTTCTTTTCACTAAATTGCTCACATTAGTATATAAACATGATGACTCTTACAACTTAAAATAAAAAATTAATAAAATAAAATAAAAACAGCCTCCCATGACCTTAACAGTTTTTCACCAGCGATAGCACAATTCCTTTGCTTTCCTTCACAGCCGATCTGTTAACAGAATTGTCTGATATATTCTCTATACTTCCTCAGCTACTTTTCATGGAACAACCTGCTCCAGTCTGGCTGCCCTCTCACCATTCCACTGAAATTGATGTGTATTTCAATAGCAATGAACCTAGATCCTTCCTCCTGTGTTCCTTCCTCTCTTGACCTCCAGGACACCATTCTCTTATTTTCTTCCCTCCTCCTTGGCTGCTCCATCTCAGTCTTTTTTATAGGCTCATATTCCTCTTCCTGAGAGATGAATGTTGTAGGTCCTTTCAGGTTTCACCCTACCTTCCTTTTTTCCTAGAGTCTCTTACTTTATTCCAATATCTTTAACTGACATTTATATTTTGATACTTGCTCAAATTTATGTTCTCGGTTATGCACTTCCCTGAGCTTCACACTCATATACCCAGCTACCTCCTTAACATGTCCAAAACAGAATTCTTGGTTTTATCTTAAAACCTATTCCTTCCTCAGGCTACCCATTTAAAAAAATGGTGTCACCATCCCCACATTTTCTGAAGCCAGAAACCAGAGAGTAACATTCCTCTTCACTCCTTTCATCTGAATCTACATCTGATTCACCAGCAAGTCCTATCCCTTCTACCATCACACTATACCCCAACTACCTGAAACTGTCCCATTCCTACAACCAACATCCTAATCCTAGACACTATCACTTCTCCCAAAGTTACTGCAAGAACCTCCTTACAGATCTCCCTTGTTGCCTTCTTGTCCTTCAAATCCACTTTTTTTCCATCTAAAAGCCAAAGTCAAAGTGATTTCAAAAATATATATATTAGCTAAAATCATGTCATACTCATCAACTCAAAAACTTTTGATAATTATCCACTGCAAACACCCTACCATGGCGCACACTATCCTTATTACTGTTCCAGTTCCATTTCATGCTACTGTCCACTTTCACAGAGTTTGTCCTTTGAGACCATCTTCCATTTTTCCAGACATATTAAACTCTTCCCCATATAAGGTCTCCACATCTGCCATGCCTTCAGCTAGATGTAGCCTTTTACGAGGCTGCCTCTTTTCTTCCGTCAAGGTGTAACCATCACCTACTTGGAGGTCTTCCCCCACTACCACATAAAAACATTAGCATAGTGTGTATTGTGCCACAAATACCCAGATAAATATTTTAAATGAATTATATTATTTAATACTTTTAACAAACCTATACTAATGCATTAGATGAGCAAATTAAGGCATAGAAGTGTGAAATAACTTACTCAAGAACAATATTTCTTATAAGCAGAGTCTCTAGAATTCAAAAACAGACTAAATCTAGAACCAAACCTTTAACCACTGTGGTATATTAATTTATGTTTTCTTTTCTTATTTACTATAGTTTTTAAAATGTGAAATTAAGTATTAATCTTCCTTTTCTTCTTCACACAGCTAAAACTGTGTCAGGGCCCATACTAGATACAAAGACTAGGTCTTCCACCTTGCGAGGGCTGTGGCTGAGTAGAGATAACCAACAGGAGCCAAGGAAACCAATTTGTGTCTTCCAGGAGGCCAGAGAATTGCCTTCAGACCCTTGTCCTGTTACATCCCTGGTACATGATTGGTGCTTAATGATGCTTTTGATTGAAATGTGAATTTTTTTTCTAAAATAGTTTATTGTCAAATTAGTTTCCACATAACATCCAGTATTCATCCCAACAAGTGCCCTTCTCCATGCCCACCCCTCCTCCCTCCACCCACATCCATCAGTCCTCAGTTTGTGTCAGCATTCAAGAGTCTCTCATGGTTTGCCTCTCTGCCTTTCCCGCACCATTTCCCCCCCTTCTTCTCCCTCTTGTTCCTCAGATAAGTTCCTCCTAATCTTCTTATATGTGCAAACATATGATATTTGTCATTCTCTGCCTGACTTATTTCACTCAGCATAACACCCTCAAGGTCCATCAATGTTGCTACACATGGCCAGATTTCATTGTTTCTCATTGCCATGAAGTAGTCCATGGTATAGATAAACCACATCTTCTTGATCCATTCGTCCACTGATGGACACTTAGGCTCTTTCCATGTTTTAGCTATTGTGGAGAGTGCTGCTATGAACATTGGGGTACATGTGCTCCTGTGCATCAGCATTTCTGTATCCCCGGGTTAAATTCCTAGCAGTGCTATTGCTGGGTCCTAGGGGAGTTCTATTGTTAGTTTCCTTAGGAACCTCCACACTGTTTTCCAGAGGGGCTGTACCAGTTTACATTCCTAACAACAGTGTAGGAGGGGGCCTGTTTCTCCACATCCTGGCCATCATCTAGAGTTCTCTGATTTGATCATTTTAGCCACTCTGACTGACGTGAGGCGGTATCTCGGTGTGGTTTTGATTTGTATTTCCCTGATGAGGATGGAAGCTGAGCATCGTTTCATGTGTCTGTTGGCCATCTGGATGTCCTCTTTGGAGAAGTGTCTGTTCATACCTTCTGCCCATTTCTTCACTGGGTTGTTTGTTTTTCCGGTGTGGAGTTTAGTGAGTTCCTTATAGATTTTGGATATTAACCCTTTATTTGATATGTCGTTTGCAACTATCTTTTCCCATTCCATTGGTTGCCTATTTTGTGGGTAGTTTCCTTTGCTGTGCAGAAGATTTTAATCTTGATGAGGTCCCAATCATTTATTTTTGCTCTTGATTCCCTTGCTTTTGGGGATGTGTCAAGTAAGAAATTACTGCGGTGGAGGTCAAGGAGGTTGTTTCCTGCTTTCCCCTCTAGGGTGTTGATAGTTTCCTATCTCACCTTCAGGTCCTTGATCCATTTTGAGTTTATTTTTGTGCATGGTGTGAGAAAATGATCTAGTTTCATTCTTCTGCATGTTGCTGTCCAGTTCTCCCAACACCATCTGTTAAAAAGGCTGTCTTTTTTCCATTGGATATTCTTTCCTGCTTTGTCAAAGATTAGTTGGCTGTATACTTTTGGGTCCACTTCTGAGTTCTCATTTCTGTTCCATTGGTCTATGTGTCTGTTTTCGTGCCAATACCATACTGCCTTGATGATGACAGCTTTGTAGTAGAGGCTAAAGTCTGGGATCGTGATACCTCCCGTTTTGGTTTTATTTTTCAGTATGACTTAGGCAATTCTGGGTCTTCTGAGGTTTCATACAAATTTTAGGATAGTTTGTTCCAGTTTTGACAAGTATGCTGGGGCAATTTTGATTGGAATTGCATTGAATGTGTACATTGCTTTGGGTAGTAATCACATCTTAACTATATTTATTCTTCTTATCCATGAGCATGGAATGTTTTTCCATTTCTTTGTGTCTTCTTCAATTTCCTTCATAAGTTTTCTATAGTTTTCTTCATACAGATCTCTTGTATCCTTGGTTAGGTTTATTCCGAGGTATTTTATGGTTTTTTTGTGCAATTGTGAATGGGATCCATTTCTTGATTTCTCTTTCTGTGGCTTCATTGTTGGTGTATAAAAATGCAACCAATTTCTGTACGTTGATTTTGTACCCTGCAATTTGGCTGAATTCTTGGATCAGTTCTAGTAGGCTTCTGGTGGAGTCTGTCGAGTTTTCAATGTAGAGTATCATGTCATCTGTGAAGAGTGAAAGTTTGACTTCCTCTTTACCAATTCTGATGCCTTTGATTTCCTTTTGTTGTCTGATGGCTGATGCTAGGACTTCCAGCACTATGTTAAACAACAGTGGTGAGAGTGGGCATCCCTGTCGTATTCCTGATCTCAGGGGGAAAGCTCTCAGTTTTTCCCCATTGAGGATGATGTTAGCTGAAGGCTTCTCATAGATGGCTTTGATGATGTGTAAGTAGGTTCCTTCTATCCCGACTTTCTCTAGAGTCTTTATTAAGAAGGGATACTGTATTTTGTCAAATGCTTTTTCTGCATCTATTGACAGGATCATATGTTTTTCTCTTTTCTTTTATTGATGTGATATATCACATTGATTGATATGTGAATGCTGAACCAGGCTTGTAACCCAGGAATGAATCCCACTTGATCTTGGTGGATGATTCTTTTTATATGCTGCTGGATTCGATTTACAAGGATCTTGTTGAGGGTTTCTGCATCCGTATTCATCAAGGATATTGGCCTGTAGTTCTCTTTTTTTGATGGATCTCTGTCTGGCTTGGGAATCAGAGTGATGCTGGCTTCATAAAATGAGTCCGGGAGTTTTCCTTCGATTTCTATTTTTTGGAATAGCTTGAGAAGAATTAGGATTAATTCTGTTTTAAATGTCTGGTAGAATTCCTCAGGGAAGCCATCAGGTCCAGGGCTCTTATTTGTTGGGAGATTTTTGATAACTGATTCGATTTCTTCACTCGTTATGGGTCTGTTCAGGTTTTCTATTTCTTCCCGTGTGAATTTTGGTAGTGAGTGTGTATTTAGGAATTTGTCCATTTCTTCTAAGTTGTCCAATTTGTTGGCATATAATTTTTCATAGTTTTCCCTGATAATTGCTTGTATTTCTGAGGGGTTGGTTGTAATAAGTCCATTTTCATTCATAATTTTGTCTATTTGGGTGTTCTCTCTTTTCTTTTGGATAAGTCTGGCTAGAGGTTTGTCAATTTTGTTTACTTTTTCAAAAAACCAACTCTTGGTTTCATTGATCTGTTCAATTGTTTCTTTGGTCTCTACGTTGTTTATTTCTGCTCTAATTTTTACTATTTCTCTTCTTCTACTGGGTTTAGGGCGTTCTTGTTGCTCTGCCTCTAGTTCCTTTAGGTGAGCTGTTAGATTTTGGACTTGCACTTTTTCTAATCTCTTGAAATAGGCCTGGAAAACAATGTACTTTCCTCTTAGGACTGCCTTTGCCGCATCCCATAGATTTTGAATTGTTGTGTTTTCATTTTCATTTGTTTCCATATATTTTTTAATTTCATCTCTAATTGCCTGATTGGCCCATTCATTCTTTTGTAGGGTGTTCTTTAACCTCCATGTTTTTGGAGGTTTTCCAGACATCTTCCTGTAATTAAGTTTCAAAGCATTGTGATCTGACAGTGTGCACGGTATGATCTCTATTCTTTTATATTTATTGAGGGCTGCTTTATGTCCCAGTATATGATCTATCTTGGAGAATGTGCCATGCGCACTTGAGAAGAAAGTAAATTCCCTGGCCTCAGGATGTAAAGTTCTAAATATATCCATCAGATCCATCTGGTCCAATGTGTCTTTCAGCTCCATTATTTCTTTAGTGATTTTCTGTCTGGTTGACCTATCCATTGCTGTAAGCGGAGTATTAAAGTCCCCTGCTATTAGCACATTCTTATCTATAAGCTTGTTTCTGTTTGTGATTGTTTTAGATAATTAGGTGCTCCCATATTCGGTGTGTAGACATTTATGATTGTTAGTTCTTCCTGATGGATGGACCCTGTAATTATTTTGTAGTTCCCTTCTTCATCTCTTGTTATTGTCTTTAATTTAAAGTCCAGTTTGTCTGATATAAGTATAGCTACTCCGGCTTTCTTTTATTTCCTGTAGCATGATCTATATTTTTCCATCCCCTTACTTTTAATCTGAAGGTATCTTCCCGTCTAAAATGAGTTTCTTGTAGACAGCATATAGATGGACTTTGTTTTTTTCACCCATTCTGCTATGCTATGTCTTTTGATTGGAGTATTCAGGCCATTTAAAATGTTAAAATTCAGTGTTATTACTGAAATATGTGGGTTTATAGTCTTTGTATCTTTTGTAGCGTTCATGTTTGTGGTGGTGTCTCTGGTATCTTTGTTCCTTGCAACCTTCCTTTCAGAGCGTCCTCCTCAGGATTTCTTGTAGGGCTGGCTTAGTGGTGACAAATTCTTTCAATTTCTGTTTATTTGGAAAGGTTTTTATCTCTCCTTCTATTTTGAATGACAGGCTTCCTGGATAGAGGATTCTTGGCTGCATATTTTTACTGTTCATCACATTGAAGATCTCCTCCCATTCCTTTTTGGCCTGCCAAGTTTCAGTAGATAGGTCTGTCACCACTCTGATAGGTTTCCCTTTGTATGTGAGGGCCTTTTTCTCCCTAGCTGCTTTCAAAATTCTCTCTTTGTCCTTGTATTTTGCCATTTTTACTATGATATGCTGTGCAGAAGATCGATTCAAGTTACGTCTGAGGGGAGTCCTCTGAGCCTCTTGTATTTCAACATTTACTTCCTTCCCCAGGTCCGGGAAGTTCTCTACTATAATTTGTTCCAGGACTCCTTCAGCACCTTTTCATCTCTCTTCCTCTTCTGGGATTCCTACGATATGGATATTGTTGCGTTTGACCATATAGCTGAGCTCTCGAACTCTTCTTTCATGTTCCATGGATCAGTTTGTCTCTTTTTTTGTCCATTTCTTGTTTTTCTATAATGGTGTCTTCTAAATCACTGATTTTCCTTTCTCCCTCTTCAATCCGTGCATTGGAAGCCTCTAACTTATTATGTATCTCATTTATCGCATTTTTTAATTCTTCATGCCTATTTTTATTTTCCATTCTGTCTGTAGCCATATTTTCTTTGATGTCCCCTATGTTTTTTTCAAGCCCAGCTATTAATTTTACCATCATTATTCCAAAATATTGTTCAGTTATGCTGCTGATATCTGTTTTGAGCAGTTTATTAGCTATCATTTCTTCTTGGAGTTTCTTTGGAGGGGAGCTCTTTCATTTCATCATTTTAATTAGCTTTCCAGCTCTTGTTAGTTTTAAAGATCTGTTATGCTCTCTGTACCTATGAGCACTGCTGTATCCAAGAAGACTTTTTGACTGTCCAGGGCCTATCCTTTCAGAGAGTGTTTTTTGAATGGTATCTCTTGGTCTCCCTTGTTGGGACCTTGGTTATTTTATTTTACTATTCATAGTGATATTTGGGACTCTCTACCTTGTGTACTGTGGCTTGTTTCTTGAGATAGCCCTGGGTGACTCAGTCAGTTAAGCATCTGACTTTGGCTCAGGTCATGATCTCATAGCTCATGGGTTCGAGCAGTACCTTAGGCTCTGTGCAGACAGCTTGGAACCTGGAACCTTCTTCAGATTCTCGGTCTCCCTCTCTCTCTGCCCTTCCCTTGCTTGCACTCTGTCTCTCTCTCCTAGCGCATGAGGTCTGAGTCTGATGCGGGGACACGGGGAGGGTCTGCCGTCAGCCTCTCCCAGCTGCACTTCAGGTCTCCGAGGCGCTCGGGTCTCCTGGCGCTCAGCCGCCCCGCCTGAAATGTGAATTCTGAAGAAATCTCTATTTAAGTAGCAGGAGTTGTGTATTGGTTTCATGTGGCTGCCATAACCAAGTACGACAAACTGGATCACTTAAAATAACAGAAATTTATTCTCAGCTTCTGGAGGCCAAGTTCCAGAGTCTGCAATCAAAGTTTTGGCAGAGGTGACTTCCACTGGAAGGCTTTTCTTTCTTCGTTTTTTTTTCCTTTCATACCTTATTATGGCCTCATCTGTCTCTGCTCTGTCTTTACATCACTTTCTTCTCTGTGTGTCTGTGTGATTTCTTTGTGCCTTTCTCTCTAAGGATATGTGTGATGGCATTTAGGAACCACCTGGATAATCTAGGTACCACTGTCATCTCAAGATCCTTATTCCTTATATTCTTGGCCATAGTAGATACTATTCACATGTCCCAGGGATGAGGACATGGACATAACTTTTTGGGGGGAAGGTCACTATTCAGTCCACTAGAAGGAGTAGGTCCATCTGACTTATCTAAGATTCACTCTCAATGAGGTAATACATTTCTTTTCTTAAAATGTGCACATTGTCAAAAATAACTGTAGACCCTACCAAGACCCAGATTCATTTTTTGAAGCCACTGGAGAAGGAGCTCTCAAGTTCCAGTGTATTTAAGTGTTACCTAGGGAGCTTATTTAAAGTCTTGGCTGGTGAACCTTCGATCCAAAGATCCTAACTCCACAGTTATCCTGTTAGCATCAGATACCTGCATTATAATGATATCCAGGGAATTCTAATACAAGTGTCTGAACACCACTGTTTGTGGATAGTGTCCAAGAGAAAAATCCAAGCCAAAATCATAGAGAGATTTCTACAAATAATGTCTACTCTATTGTTCTAAAATCAATATGGCCTAAAATACTAGCTTACTCTTCAATAACCAAAGATTTAGATACTAAGCAGAATCTGAAAAGATTCCTATCCTTCACATACTTACAGTACTTTATTTCTTTGAGAACACTGAAGGATTGTTCGGTTTCTTCTAGAAAATAACTTTGAGAAGGTCTCAGGACCTTTTAAACAAACACTCACATGTAACACAGGGGTATAGCTTCCAAAAATTGTAATGACAAATTTTGTGCTATTAGGTAAAGTGGATACTACTTGAATCACTGAATTAAATATATATTATCCTATTTGCTTATATAAGTGGACACAGCTTCAAGTATCTTTTCAAGCATCTGCCTATAAGAAAGTTAAGCTACTGGACACATTGTCTAATACCTTTTTTCCTTGAAAAATCTTCTCACTTTTTCTTTCCTTGAAAAATAAAATGAAGGTATAATCTTGTCTAAAGCAAGGTACTAAACTAGCATCTTTAAAATATATTGCATGTCTATTTTCAAAAGCAAAGAAACATATTTTAAAAATTTTAAATGAGGCTACCATTTGGCTTGTGGCCAAGTTTTTTTTTACAGTTACAGACAAATTAGGAACTAACTAAACTAGAGGGAAAATTCTTCAAATCTGTTAATTTTCCCCAGAAGTGTCTGAATTTGATTCAACCTAAATATTCTGTATGCCAAATTGTTACAGTCTATTTTTCCAGCCCCTCCAATGGTTCTGTTGCTTATAGGCCTACAGTTCAGACAATTATCAAGAATCGGTAATGAATCACAATAAATTGGGATAGCTACGTATTTCATTTCTTCACAGAGCTCAGGTAAAGTTATCCCTGCAGAGACCCAGATATGTTCCCCTACATGGTATAGCAAATCAATGCATCACATAGGCTATTTTGGAAGTATTCCATAACCCAAATTCCTCTATGGTGAGTCAGGTTCACATTCAGCTGGGTAAGCAGTTTACTAAATGGTACTTGAAGAAATCTGATGATAACAACCCCTGACTCCAGACAAAGGCATGGAATTTCCTCCATTTCCCCATCCACCTCCCTCAGGAATAGCCCTGTCTGAACATGATCACATTCTATAAACTGTTTCTCTTTCAAAATTCCAAACATTCATTTTGACTTGATTTTTCTGGATAAAAAATAGCAAGGGGAAAACTTAATTTACTTTGGTACCATGCTTTTCTAAGAGTATGTTCACTCATTTATTTAACAAATATTTATTGAACATCTAGCATCTGTCAGACACATAATTGCATCATGATTTACTTTCAAATAAATTGAAAGCCAAAGAGATTATTTTTTCTTGGCTGCACATTTATGCATTTATACCTGTATCATGTGGATGGAAAAGATGATTTTCAAACCTAGTGTTAACTATAAAATGTATGAATGAAGTATATTTTCACATTATTACCCAAAAGGCTTAATGTTGGCATCTTTCATTAAGAATGCCTTGACAAATGGGGCGCCTGGATGGCTTAGTCGGTTAAGCATCCGACTTTCGCTTGGGTCATGATCTCGCGGTTTGTGGGTTCGAGCCCCGCGTCGGGCTCTGTGCTGACTGCCAGCTCAGAGCCTGGAGCCTGTTTCAGCCTGTGACTCCCTCTCTCTCTGACCCTCCCCTGCTCACGCTGTCTCTCTCTCTCTCCTAAAAATAAATAAAAAAAAAAATTAAAAAAAAGAAAAAAAGAATGCCTTGACAATGGACATCAGAAAACAAAAGTGTGTTTGTATGGCCACTTACGGTTGAATGTACACTCTTCTGATTTGTGTTTCACCCAGAAAAACCAACTTAGCAAATGCTGCAATGTGTTAGTAGCACTACTTCAGCATGACCTGGTATTAATTAAATATTTAAATTTCACTGTAGAGGTGTAGGTGGTCATTTTTTTCATTCTGTAGATAGCAGCTATATTTGGTGATTAACTGCAAATCTCCCTCTCTCTTTCCTTCTTCCTGGCCCCCTCTTTCTCTCATACACAATTTACTTATTATTTTCCCACAGATAACCAGAGGACGGATATTTGCCGTCAAGATAGCTTGGGCCTTTGGTAGCTCAGCAAGGCAGTTTGTGTGATGCCTGTGATTCCATTTGTCACAGGAGCCTTTATGAGGGAACAGAAGATATAACTTTGCCTCATTTTTCATTTCCTGTTATCTCTCAGATTTCGTTCTTCAGCTGCTCTGTTTTCCTGTACCTCAACTGGAGCGGACATTATCAGAGCACCACCTGCTACCACCACTGCAGCTGAGGCCCTGTCAGCAGTTCCAGGGGGATAAAGCTTCCTTCCAGAGCAGCCAGGACACTCCCGCTGGACCAGAGCAATCCAAGTCCATGGTCAGGCCTACATATGCAGAGCAAAGTAAAGGCATTTAGAGATGAACTAAATAATTCCAAGGGAGGAACATTCCAGGAATTATAAAGCACTTTCAGTTTTATGGATCTTTCTTACCTGTATTTCACTGGATCTTTAGTTTAGTTTAGTTTTTAATTTATTTTGAAAGAGACAGAGAGAGTGTGAGCAGGGGAGGTGAAGAGAGAGATGAAGAATCTCAAGTAGGCTCTGCTGTCAGTGCAGAGCTCAAAGCAGGGCTTGAACCCATGAACTGTGAAATCATGATATGAGCCAAAGTCAAGAGTTAGAAGCTTAACCAACTGAGCCACCCAGGTGCCCACTCACTGGATCGTTAGAGCAGCCTGTAAGACGACAGAGCTGGTACAATTATGCCCATTTGCACTTGTGTGGAGATTGTGCTTTCCATATCCACTGAAGTGAGAAATGGCCTGGCTGTGGGGTGCAACTAAGGACAAGTAAAAAGGGATCCCTGAGTGGCACTTACATGGTACACATCTGACTTCAGCTCAGGTCATGATCTCATGGTTCGTGAGTTCGAGCTCCAAGTCAGGCACTGTGCTGACAGCTAGGAGCCTAAAGACTGTTTCAGATTCTGTGTCTCCCTCTCTCTCTGCCCCTCCCCACTAGTGCTCTCTCTCTCTCTCTCTCTCTTTTGCTCATTCTCTCTCTATCAAAAATAAATAAACATTAAAAGAAAATTTCTTTTAAAAGTAGGTAACAAAGGCAATGAGTCCGTGCTGGGGTACCCATGGCAAAAGTATACCAAAAAAAAAGGTAAATGTTTTAATGTGAAGCCGCAAGAAAGAACAGTGAATGGCTATGACTTAGCTATAATATGATACTCAGAATGGAGAAGGACAAGAACAGAGGGAAAAAGTGTTTGATAATAAGAGAAAGGGAGACAAAACATATCAATGGGGAATCACCTGAGCCACTCATTGTGGGGAAGGAGGGCAAGCTGCTGGCAATGGACTAATTCACCCTGTTCTTACCTGCTGCCCTTTCTTAGAGTTTGCTCCTCCAGTTTGGACCCTAACTCATCTACCATCTGCTTATACATGCCGTTCTCCCTCCCTCTCCTCCTTTACAATATACCTCTCTCTTGGTCATAGTTCCCTTAAATAAAGGTTCCCGCTAACTCCCAAGACCATAGTAACATCTCCATATTAACACTGGAGTGGGAGGAGTTGGTGTGGGGCATGTTGACACTCTCTTCACTCCCCCATCACTGCCCCTCCCCATAGACTCATTCTGCTCCCATATCTAGTGATAATTCTAACCCTGTTTGATTTTTACTATCAAATCTTATACTTCAATCTGATCACTGGACCCTGGTTTGATCATTTACCCATTCCTCTGAACCCTTTAGGACCACACCTTCTGGAAGGTCTCCCTCATTCCCAGGAGTGGCCATATGAACCTCTAGTCCAAGGACTGGGGATCTGGTAATTACTGAAAAATGCTCTCCTGATGCTGGCTGTCTGACAGTCAGTCAGTCCATCTAAATTGTACATGTCATCTGCTTATCCCTCACCACAGTTGTGTTTCTCCTACCTTTTGGGAAAGCTTTTCATTTGTTCTAAATCTCTCCAAAGTGAATGTTATGCTTAAATTATAAACTGTTGCCATATTCCTTTGGTATCTAGTTTTCTCCCCAAACCTACAGAACAGTTGTTCTCATTAACACTTATTTAGCCTAAATGAGACCTGGGAACTGATTTCAGGCCCTACTTATATTTCTCCCATCTTCTCGAAGTCAAGTTTTGTCATGTGGTATGGAAACTGAAGGCCATCACCAGAATGACTGGAAAGAAAACTCACATTTCATTTGTATCCTGAGATCAATGTGCCATAGAATGGGTTAAGCCATGAGAGAGAAACAAAACCTGATGAAAGCCCATTATGGATTTGTACACACAGAGCCATTGGAGGCTAACTCTGCAGGTGCATATGGGTAAGACTGGCATGGATTCCAGTATGGCCTTCACTGAGAGCAGGCATGTCCCACCACGCCTATGCCTTCCACACTTCTATAAGTTCAAAACATTCTGCTTCTTCAGAATACCCTGGTTCTGTTATCACACCTGCTCTCACCCAGGTGTAAATGATACAACTCACAACTAGTTGTGGTTTGATACACTACTGATACTAAAGATATTGGATAACTATTCACAGGAAGGGCCCTAAAAGGAATGAGCTTTAAATGGAGCATCATGCAAGGCACTGAAAGCTATGGGGTGCTATGATACAGGAGAGCTAACGTGTGTGGTGCTATATCTCTGATGGGGCAAGTGGTCAAGGAGAGAGAAAACAAAGCATTGAGGGGCTGCAGAAGAGGCCTCCACAGGAAGAACTGGAGCCCTAGGAAGCTCCACCTTACAATATCCCCATGCTGGACATGCTCCCTGAGACAGGGGAGACCACTCTTTTCCAAACTGTCCTATTGACCCCTGCAGTTACTGCCATCCAAATCATTCCTGAGCTTCTCCTAGAACTTCTGATGACTTTACAGCAGAACACTAGTGACTTAGAGCAGTGTTTTCCCAAGTGCAAAAAGCCACAGATAATTTTAGGTGGTACGCAAGTTTGGCAAATAAAATTTGCCATAGCGAGACAGTTATTCCCTTTCCAATTCTCTTTGCATTCCTATGATGACACCAAGGATAAATTCTCAGTCTTGAATTGTACACCTTTAACACGTCTCTAATACCTGCTTTTCTCCTTTTTGCCAAAGGGCACAATTTGAAACTTGAAAGCTCAAAGCCTTTGACAGGTAATAGTATATTCCCATAAATTAATAATCTAGGTAGTTACATTTATTCTCATACCTATTGCCTTCTTATGCAAAATAATCCCAGTCATGTATTTGAGATAGTGAAATTAAGTTTTCTTTTAAAAATTAGCTTCTAATTTAAAAAGAACAGATAAGTTTAAAGAAAATTTTAACTAAATGATAGACAGGTGGTATGTGGCGGTAAGCATAGGAAGAATGTCAACAGTGATATGCAAATGACTGACGTGGCAAACAGTGGCTTAGGTCACATTCCCAGTATTTCCACTGTGCCACAGAGATCCTCTCTCTCACCCTACCTGGCCTTTTTGGTCTCTTTCTGCCTGAAATGATATTTCAGTTGACGTGAACTTGATTGACTTGACAGGAAGTACACAAACCCTTAGCATTCATGCATTTCATGGCAGTGCTACAAGTCTCACTTAAAAGCTCAGGTATAGGCAATGGAAGGAGAAATTTCACAAGGGGAAAGTCAACAGCCTTTGCCTTCAGCACAGGGGAAGGCAGAACGGGGATGGGGGAGAAAACATGACAACACAGTCTGGGTAATGTATGCCCTTTCCAGTCTCCCCCTTGCCCTTAAAACCTCCAGCTGTTCAGAGGGCAGGGGTAGAGGAAAGAGAGACCATAGCCCATGTATTTAGGTAATTGCTTTCTTGAAATGAAATGGCATCTTCTTTTTATTTCCCTTACTCTCACCTAATAACAACGGCATATTGTATTCCCCACACTGAAATCTGGGTGTATAAATCTTTTCGGGCACGGTGAGGCCTTGTTGGGTTTGGCTGTTGTTTCTGAAAAGAGTATAAGGGGACATAAAATGTAAGTGAATCAAGCCCTCAGCTAGCATTTAATTGATAAGAACCAAAGCTAATATTAGATAACAAATAAATGGTCTGTTGCACAGGCATTTAATTAAACACCAAATTAATGCAGTAATGACCTACTGGAACTAACAGCCAGGAATGCTTTACTGCGCGCCAGCATCTGGACGCTTTCACCTTCCAGTCCCCCTCCTCCTTCCCCCGCCTCCATGGACAGATACATTATAAAGAAATATATTCACTCATATCCTACGTCCTCATGTTTTCATGTCCCAACTCATCATGCATAATAATCTACTCTGCCCAAGGAAGCTTGACCATTTAGGGAACTCTCTACCAAGTTTCCCCTATCGTAGGTCCCAAACATCAGCATTTGAGACTGTTTGAAACCCTAGTCTTATAGCCTTTGGCTGATTACATGCTGTCTTGAAGATTAATTGCCGACAGTGTTTTAGATAATGGTCTCAGAGAAGAGCATGCAAAATCATGAAGGGGCACAGAGGAATCGATAACTTGGCTTTGTCTGAGCCTATCCAGGAGCTCTGAGACATACAATAAAGCACATAATAGGCATGGGAGGTGAACTCCACTCAGATTTACTCATCTTAACCCTGTTGGCTTTTACATGGCTCATCTGGGCTGTACTCACACTGTCTTCATGCTAAGCAATGTCCATAAGTTAGAAATAGGAAATAGGGCACTCTGAACACCTTCTGCATACGCAAACTATACACATCCATGTGTATGCTACATTCCTCTCTTGGTCCATGAGAGTTTGAATTCCCCTCCTGGACACAGGGACACAGCCTTTTCAACCAGCACAAACTCACTTCAGTAAGGAAGCCATCTCTAGAAGCCAACAGGCTTACATCAGTGCATCAATTCAATTATAAACCTAAAAATGGATGTAGGTGGCTTTACTGGAGGATTCCTGGGTTCAGTATTGTCTAAGTTCCCATTCTGAGAGCTGAGAAAGAGAACTTTCAGGATCTGGAGTATGTATGTACTTTCCATTGTGGGGTCTCCACCTATATACAACCTCTGAGTTAAGGATGCCTACATATAAATAGGCTTTAATGAGCAAAAGCAATTTGTTTCCTAAACCACCACCTGCTGTCCTCTCAGACATCTTCTATCAAACTGATTGACAAACTGAGTCAAACTCTATTGACTCTAGTAAGAACAGTATACATTAAAAGATACTTGCATCTATCTATCTTTCTATCTACCTACCTACCTACTATCAGAGATTTCAGTTTAGAATTTACTTTTCCCTTCAGGTATCTCTTATCTACTTTACCATAGTCTATTCTTTTTACATCACAATATCCCTCTTAATCCTACTCCATTTCCATCTCCCCTTTGGGATCTTCATTCTCTCATCCTCCCCCAGAATTTTCTGTATAGATCGTCACACATTCCAGACTATTCCTGCTTCTTGGAATTAAGAGTCTGAAAGTCAATAGTGACTTTAATGGACTTTTTAAGGATTAATTTCCCTTTGTGAGAAGACAGAAAGGAGTAAATCTCTAATAGTGGACTATCCTGAAAAATTCAAGGTAAATAGGTGAGATATCAGAGATCCAGAAGGGACTCTCGGTATCTTTTAACAACACTGTATGTGTTGCTCTTTCAATGTAGAGTTAGTGCTATGTGAGTAGTGGAGGAAGAATCAAGGCAAATGAACCTTAGAACTTATAATATCATTGGATCCCATAACATATATGGAATCTTCTCAGTGACCTAGAAACAATAATAACATGTAATTTTTACTTCGACTTACAGGTGTTGGGCACTGTGCTCTTAGAGAAATATTATATACATACATCTATCTATATATACATATATCTATACATCTATATAGATGTATAGATTCTAGATATATACTCTAAATATATATTTAGATATGTATATTCTAAATATATATATTTGGAAAGAGACAGAAATTACACATATATGTATACACACACATACACACAAACACACACACACATCTGTATAAAAGATATGATATATACCCAACATTCTGTTTTCTCATTAATGCATTAGTTCTAGGCTTCATCTTGCTATTAAATGGATGCTTTAAAGTGCTTCTATACATGCTTCAGCTTTTCCATGCAATACTCTTCACATCTCTGGTAAGATAAATTGGACAGGTGTAACTATCCCTTTTGAAACGAGTGTCTAAATCCAAGATAAACTTGAATATCACACAGTAATTTAGGGCTGAAACTAGCGAAGAAGCCTGACTTCCAGAACAAGGTGTTTCTTCATGTTATCACATTATCCTTTGCCTTGAGAGGCTGTTCTGCACACTGTTGAAATAATTTGCTGGGGGAAAGGCAATCATGTAATAAATTTTAAAAATATATAAAGAGATATTAAATTGTCTCCTCTAATTTTTGTTCTTCAGTCATATGTTTTATCCCAGGATAGCAAATTGTTTACAAGCAATTACAGTAATTAAGCATAAATACACCCCAGCGAGGCAAATATTATTATCCACTTTTTAACAGATGGGAAAGCAGAAGTGGAGAGAACTGGAATGACCTGCACAAGGCCAAAGAGGGTGTCTGCCACAGACACAGGAAGGGCCTGAAACCTCAGACACCTGGCTTTGTCCTTGAACTTCTGGATACTCCACACTATTTAAAGAAAGTCTGACTTTATAAAAAATGGAGGAAAAAAGAAAGAAAGAATGAAGGTGGCTTGTAACAATGCCAGGAAGAGACATGCTGAAAGGAACAATCCCAAAAGGGATACGGTTGAGAGAAGCAAAGCAACACAGCTTGATACCTCAGAGGCATCTGAGACAAGGTCCAGGCTCATTTTGGGACTCTCTAGGTTTAGTAGTAAAGGTCATAAATGGAATATGAGTGAGTCTCCTCTAGTAAATAAGGTGGCCAAGCTTTTTTTCCAGTTCTGCATCTTCAGAATGAGTCTGAGCCCATAAAAAGAAGATTACTGGAACCACAGAACAAGATGACATGCTCATGATGAAGATACAACTGTCCTTTCTGAAGGGCTTGGGAATTTGTGAGTGAAATGTACAGTTGTATTAATATTAGGAAAGTTACATCCAGGGAAAAATGCTGAAAGACAAGAAGGCTAACTTCTCATGCTGCCTCTTTCTGCCCCATTATCACATTTGACAAACGGTTTGAATTCAAGCAGAAAGTGTATGGCCAAATAGAATAAGACAGAAATAAAACAATAGTGTTAAGAGTTAACAAAAACAAATCTGAAATGAAAAGTCGACAAGCAAGGTTCGTGTCACGTTCCAGATATCAAAAACAGTGAAGCCAAGACAAATAATTGTTTGATTTTTCTGTTGAAACATTTGGGAGATTTTTATCCTATTTGTCATCACTTATCGATGTAAGATGGATGCAGCATGCAATAAAACAGGAGGGATTTGAAAGCCGCCCTCAGATAGCTTTATGAAGTTGTATGGATAGGACAGAAAAGTATCCAGACACCTATTTCCACAGAGAAGCAGTTATTTACGGCACTTGTCATTTCTATGAAAATTTATATAGGCAACACATACCAACCACAGAAGAGGCAGAGAAGAAGAGAGAAATGGGGAGAAAGAGAGAGAGACAGAGACAGAAAGTAGCACTTCACTGTCTAATCAACTGGGCTCCACCCATCTCAGGGAGGCAGGTGAAAACAGGATGTGTATCTGTGTCACCTCTGATTTTCTCAGAAGAAACAGGAAGATGTTAAGAAGGGTATTTACCATCTTAAAACAAATGTTCTGGCCAACACTGTAACATGTGTGAACTGGCACTATTTGCAGTGAAGTGACCTTAGTTGGTTCCAACAAATTCTGAAAATTTATTTAGAAAAAAAATATACAACTTAAGTGTCAGCTGAAATAAACCATTCTAAGTCTTTGGTATTATGACACTCAGAACACTCAAAAATTATGTTTCTGTTTCAGTGGTGCAGGTAACAATCCTTCCTCTTTGACTCCCACTTCCCCTTAGATGTTTCTACATACCACCAGAAAAACCAGCTTCTTGTGAAGAAAAAGAACAGTGAGACAAATAAAGCAGTGAAGCTGTGTAACCTATCGCCAATTAAAAAGCATTCCCACTCAACAATAAATCTCTACATGTTAAACAGACATGATCTCAAAGACCAGGGCACCTGGGTGGCTCACCTGGTTAAGTGTTCAACTCGTGATTTTGGCTCAGCATGGTTCTCTGAATTTGGAGCCCTATGTTGGGTTCTATGTTAACAGAATTGAGCCTGCCTGAGATCCTCTCTCTTGCTCTCTCTGTCTCTACCCTGTTTGCTAGAGCACTTGCTCTCACTCTCTCTTTTGCTCTCTGTTTCTCTCTCTCAAAACAAACTTTAAAAAAGGAACTTATTTTGACAAGCAGGCGGAGAAGTAGGGAGCTCCATACATTTCATTCGTCCCCATCTCTCAAATAGAGAAGGCCTGAAACCATAGGACACTGAATCACAGGAGTCTGGGAGGAAAAGAGACAGAGTCCACTAAGAAGACAACCTCATAGGTGTGACTGCGAACTGGGGAAGATAAAAACGGGCCGGGAACCAGAGACATGGAGGGAGGGGAGGGCACCCCATTTGCAGGGAGCAGCAGAGAGTTGAGGAGAAGAGAAAGAGCAGCTGAAACTGCTCATAGAACTGTCACTGGAGAAGAGAAAAACCTTGGCTTGGGACAGAGAGTGATCCTATTTCTAGCTGTGGCACTAACTTTGGGCTGGGTACCCCTGTCCCAGGTGGTGCCAGGAGAAACTGCTATTCCCGTCTTCCGGCTCAATCCCGGGCTGGGAAGCGCCCTGGCCTGCGAGATTTTATTTTCAACAGTATCAATAAAGCAAGCAGACTAAGACCTGGAAACGAGGCATGGCTTAGACCATAGAATGTGGCCCACAATGGCTACAACCGCAGCACAGGGCAATAAGACCCAAAAGAGTGATTTGCAACAGTTGGTTGGAGAAGGGACTGGGGCACCACCATTTTTCTCCCAACAACCACCAAGGTGGGACATCAGGGAATGGCCCAAAGACCACTGTGGAGGCTAAAACCTGCCTACACCAAACCACACCCATCCCCACTAGAGACCTGCTGGGGTTTTTTTGTTTATTTGTTTTGTTTTGTTTTGTTTTTTTACCAGAGCCCAGGGAAGGACCAACACTGATGCACTGCCATGATTAATTCTAGATCAATTCTTTCCATTCAGATATACTTTTCCTTGTTTCATTTGTATCCCTCCCCTCTGCTGAACTAGGCACTCTGGTCATTGGTTTGCTTAAACATTTATATTTAATCCATTATCTGGATGTATATTCTATACCTCCACTGCTACTTTTCTATCTCTCTGTCTCTCTGGACTAATCAAACTATATAGTTTCTCAGAGTAACATTATCTTCGTTTCTTTCTCCTCAACTCCTATCATACTTTCCTCTTTCTCTCTCTGAATTAAGCCTCTTAGACACTCTGTCTGGTCATTGTCCAATTTTGCTTTCTCGCTGCCCCTGTCATTTCTTTCTTTGTATATGCTCTTCAATCAGCGCTGAATACACCTTGCTCTTAATTTGTAGCTGGAAATTCTGGTTTTATGCTTTTAAACTGTCCTTGGTCTTTTGGTTTTATTTCTTTTTTCTTATTATTTTCCCTTTTCTTTTTCACTTTTGGTCTCCTTGTTTGTTGGATTTCTCTGTGCATTTGCACACATTTGTTCCCTGTGTGTTTGTCTGTCTGTTTTCCTTTCCAGGGCTACCTCAAGAAACAAGCCAAAGTACACATGGTGGAGAGTCCCAAATACCACTACAGGTAGAAAAAGAAAATAACCAAAGTCTCAACAAGAGAGACCAAGAGACACCATTCAAAGAACACTTCGTGAACAGATAGGCCTGGGACAGTCAATGAGCCTTCTTTAATATAGCAGTACTCGCAGGTGCAGAGCACATAACAAGCTTTTCAAACTGACAGAAAGCTAGCCAAAATGACAAAACGGAAGAGCTCTCCTCTAAAGAAATTCCAGGAAAAATTGACAGCTAAAGAACTGCTCAAAACAAATATAAGCAACATAACTGAAGAAGAATTTAGAGCAATGGTCATAAAATTAATCACTGGTCTTGAAAAAGGCATGGAAGACATCAGAGAAGCTATTGCTACAAAGACTATGGACCTTAAAAATAGTTGTGATGAATTTAAAAATGCTATAAATGAGGTGCATAATAAAATGGAGGTGTCCAATGAACAAACTGAAGAGGTAGAGAGGAGAATAGGTGAATTAGAAGACACTATTATAGAAAGAGAGGAAGCAGAATAAAAGATAGGTAATCTAATCCAGGAGCACAAAAGGAGAGGTCGAGAACTGAGTGATACAACCAAACAGAACAATATCCATATCATAGGAATTGCAGAAGAGGAAGAGAAAGGAAAAGGAGCAGAAGGAGTCCTTGAACAAATTAGAGCTGAGAAATTCCCCAATCTGGAGAAGAAAACAGACATTGAAATCCAAGAGGCACAGAGAACTCCCCTCAGATGTAACTTGAGCTGATCTTCTACACAACATATCATAGTGAAACTGGCAAAATATAAGAACAAAGAGAGAATTCTGAAAGCAGCTAGGGATAAAAGAGGCCTAACATACAAAGAGAGACCTATCAGAGTAGATACAAACCTATCTACTGAAACTTGGCAGGCCAGAAAGGAATGGCAGGAAATGTTCAATGTGATAAACAGAAAAAATATGCAGCCAAGAATCCTCTATCCAGCAAGACTGTCATTCAGAATAGAAGGAGAGATAAAAGCCTTCCCAAATAAACAAAACTTGAAAGAATTCATCACCACCACTAAACCAACCATACAAGAAATCCTAAGGGAAACTCTATGAGGGAAATGTGGCAAGGAAGACAAAGTACCAGAGACACCACTACATGAATGAATCCTACAAAGATCACAATGACTCTAAACCCATATTTTCAATAATAACACTGAACATAAATGGATGAAATACTCCAATCAAAAGACATAGGGCAGGAGAATGGATACAAAAACAAAATCCATCTATTTGCTGTCTACAAGAGACTCATTTTAGACTTGAGGACACCTTCATATTGAAAGTAAGGAGATGGAGAAATATCTATCATGCTACTAGAAGTAAAAAAAAAAAAAAAGAAAGAGTAGCCATACTTATATCAAACAAACTGGACTTTAAAGTAAAGACAGTAACAAGGGCTGAAGAAGGGCAGTATATAATAACAACAGGGTCTATCCAACAGGAAGACCTAACAATTATAAATGTCTATGCACTGAATACAAGAGCACCCAAATATATAAAACAATTAATCAAAAGCAAAAACAATCTTATTGATAAGAATGTGCTAATAGCAGAGAATTTTAATACTCCACTTACTGCAATGGATAGGTCAACTAGACAGAAAATCACTAAAGAAACAATGGACTTGAGTGATACATTAGACCAGATTGATCTGACAGACATATTTAAAACTCTACATCCTGAGGCTGTGGAATTCACTTTCTTCTCAAATGTGTATGGCACATTCTCGAAGACAGATCACATACTGGGTCATAAAGCAGCCCTCAATAAATATAAAAGAATTGAGATCATACCACGCACACTTTCAGATCACAATGCTATGAAACTTGAAATCAATCACAGGAAGAAGTCTGGAAAACCTCCAAAAACATAGAGGTTAAAGAACACCTTACTAAAGAACGAATGGGCCAATCAGGCAAGTAGAGAAGAAATTAAAAAATATATGGAAACAAATGTAAATGAACATACAACAATCCAAATTCTATGGGATGCAGAAAAGGCAGTCCTAAGAAGAAAGTACATTGCACTCCAGGCCTATTTTAAGAAATTAGAAAAAGCACAAATACAAAATCTAACAATGCACTTAAAGGAACTAGGAGGAGAGCAACAAGAGTACCCCAAACACAGTAGAAGAAGATAAATAATAAAAATCATGGCAGAAATAAACATTATGGAATCCAAAAAAACAATTGAACAGATCAATGAAACCAAGAGTTGGTTTTTTGAAAAAATAAACAAAATTAATAAACCTCTAGCCAAGCTTCTCACAAAGAAAAGAGAGACCATCCAAATACACAAAATCATGAATGAAAATGGATTTATTACAACCAACCCCTCAGATATACAAGCAATTATCAGGGAATACTATCAAAAATTATATGCCAACAAACTGGACAACTTAGAAGAAATGGACAAATTCCTCAACACATACACACTACCAAAATTCACATGGGAAGAGATAGAAAATCTGAATTTACCCATAACTAGTAAAGAAATTGAATCAGTTATCAAAAATTATCACAAATAAGAGCCCTGGGACAGATGACCCTGGGAAATTCCACCAGACATTTAAATCAGAGATAATACCCATTCCTCTCAAGCTATTCCAAAAAAGAGAAATCAAAGGAAAACTTCTGGGCTCATTCTACAAAGTCAGCATCACTGTGATCCCCAAGCCAGAAAGAGACCCAGCAAAAAAAAGAGAACTACAGGCCAATATCCTTGATGAATACGTATGCAAAAATCCTCAACAAGACACTTGCAAATCGAATCCAACAGCACATAAAAAGAATTATCCACCATGATCAATTTGGATTCATTCTTGGGGTACAGGTCTGGTTCAATATTAGCAAATCAATCAATGTGATACGTCACATTAAAAAAAGAAAAGATAAAAACCATATGATCCTGTCAATAGATGTAGAAAAAGGATTTAACAAAATAGAGCATCCCTTCTTAATAAAGACCCTCGAGAAAGCTGGGATAGAAGGAACTTACTTAAACATCATAAAAACTATTTATGAGAAGCCCTCAGCTAACATCATCCTCAGTGGGGAAAAACTGAGAGCTTTCTCCCTGAGATCAGGAACACGACAGGGATGTCCACTCTCACCACTGTTATTTAACAGAATGCTGGAAGTCCTAGTATCAGCAATCAGACAACAAAAGAAAATAAAAGGCATCAGAATTGGTAAAGAAGTAGTCAAATTTTCACTTTTCACAGACGACATGATACTCTACATAGAAAACCTGACAAACTCCACGAGAACCCTACTAGAACTGATACATGAATTCAGCAAAGTTGCAAGGTACAAGATGAACATATAGAAATAGGTTGCATTTTTATACACCAATAATGAAGCAACAAAAAGAGAAATCAAGAAACTGATCCCATTCACAACTGCCCCCCAAAAAATTGCACAAATAAACAAAGATAAAAAGGATCTGTGTAATGAAAACTATAGAAAACTTCTAAAGGAAATTGAAGAAGACACAAAGAAATGGAAAAACATTCCATGCTCACGGATCAGAAGAATAAATATTGTTAAAATGCTATTACTACCCAAATCAATCTACACATTTAATGCAATTCTGATCAAATTGCACTAGCATTCTTCTCAAACCTAGAACAAACTATCGTAAAATTTATATGGAACCACAAAAACCCTGAAGAGTCAAAGTAATATTGAAGAAGAAAACCAAAACAGGAGGCATCACAATCCCAGACTTTAGCCTCTACTACAAAGTTGTAGTCATCAAGACAGTACGGTATTGGCACAAAACAGACACATAGACCAATGGAATAGAATAAAGAACTCAGAATTGGACCCACAAATGTACGGCCAACTAATCTTTGACAAAGCGGGAAAGAGTATCCAACGGATACTAGAAAGACTCTTTAACAAATGGTCCTGGCAGAACTGTACAGCAACATGCAGAATAATGAAACTAGATCACTGTCTCACACCATACACAAAAATAAACTCAAAATGGATAAAGGACCTGAATGTGAGACAGGAAACCATCAAAACTCTAGAGAAGAAAACAGGAAACAACCTCCTTGACCTCAACTGCAGCAATTTCTTACTTGACACGTCCCCAAAGGCAAGGGAATCAAGAGCAAAAATGAACTTTTGGGACCTCATCAAGATATAAAGCTTCTGCATGGCAAAGGAAACAATCAATAAAACTAATAGGCAACTGATGGAATGGAAAAAGATAGTTGCAAATGACATATCAGATAAAGGGCTAGTATCCAAAAGGAACTCACCAAACTCCACACCCAAAAAAACAAATAATCCAGTGAAGAAATGGGCAGAAGACATCACATCAACAGACACTTCTCCAAAGAGGACATCCAGATGGCCAACAGACACATGAAACAGTGCTCAGCGTCCCACCTTCTCAGGAAAATACAAATCAAAACCACACTGAGACAGCACCTGATGCAGGTCAGAGTGGCGAAAATGAACAAATCAGGAGACTATAGATGCTGGCAAGGATGTGGAGAAGCAAGCACCCTCCTACACTGTTGATGGGAATGTAAACTGGTGCAGCCCCTTTGGAAAACAATGTGGAGGTTCTTCAAAAAATTAATAATAGAACTCCCCTATGACCCAGCAATGGCACTGCTAGGAATTTACTCAAGGGATACAGGAGTGCTGATGCACAGGGGCACGTGTACCCCAATGTTCATAACAGCACTCTCAACAATAGCCAAAACATGGAAAGAGCCTAAGTGTCCATCAACGGACAAATGGATTGAAAAGATGTAGGGTTTATCCATACAATGGAATACTACATGGCAATCAGAAAGAATGAAATCTGGCCATGTGTAGCAACGTGTATGGAACTTAAGGGTGTTATGCTGAGCAAAATAAGTCAGACAGAGCAAGACAAAACACCATATGTTTTCACTTATAGGTGGATCAGGAGAAACTTAACAAAGGACCATGGGGGAGGAGAAGGGGAAAAATAGTTGGGGAGAGGGAGGGAGGCAAACCATTAGAGACTCTTGAATACTGAGAACAAATTGTGGGCTGATGGCGGTGGGGGAGAGGTGAAGGGGGATGATGGGCATGGAGGAGGGCACTTGTTGGGATGTGCGCTGGGTGTTATACAGAAACTAACTTGACAATAAACTATGAAAGAAAATAAATAAATAAAAATGCATTAAAAAAATAAAAAAGACATTATCTCAAAAATCAAAATGTGAGTAAATAAAGAAAAGAAGGGTGACTAGAATAGTAGGCATTAGCTGTCAATTCTTTTATTTCTATTATTTTGTTGACTTAAAATTATGACTTCCTAAATTCAGCAGCATGAATTCCAGTGAAACAAAGCCACTGGCCTAAATGAAGAAGTGAATGAATGAATAAATAAATGCATCATAAGTAGCTTTATCTTTGATGTATTTACACCAGGTAATCAATTTAGTAAACTGGATGTTTGAAACCTGAAGTTCCTAATCCCTATCTTGGATTGTTCAGGCATCATTCGTCAAACATAATGTATCAGTTGGCATTTGGTAGCTTCCAGACTGAGTGAGACATTATGCAATGCTATAACAGTATCCAGCAAGCAATGCTATGATGCCAAAATGACCCTTTAGGCTCCTATCACTATGGAGTCTCAGTTGGAGGTAGCTTTGATTTCCACCTTGTATCGTACCCACCAAAGCACTTCCATATAAGAGGGTTCATCAAAACATTGGACACTGGTATGGATAGCTTGGTTTCCTCTCACCTCTGAACACAAGTAGTTGATGAGTAATGGCATTATTGCCTTCCAACTCACTGGAGAAGAACAGACCCCTCTGGAAGCAATTACCAATCCTGGTGGTCAGTAGGTAAACTATAGCTCCTGTCCCCAGGCCTGTATTTCAACAATATGACCAAACATCTCTATTCTGTAAAGCTGGTCATCCAGTGCATGCTGAAAAGAAAGCAGTCCAGTAAAGGGACTATCTAATGACCTCCCTAGTTGATGAATCTCCAAATTTTCAATATGGCATTTGAACAAAGTCACATTTATACTCTGCAAATTTTTCCCAAGTCTAGACTCCAATTTATGGGTCAGCGAATTGGGTTTAATGGGTCTCAAACCTCTCCTGTACTTCCCGACCCCTTTTTTTTCAAATACTTTATAACCATTAATTTCACATAGGGACACCATGTATTTTCTGGACAACCAAAGAAAGAAAATTCCTATAACAAGTTGCTACAACTATTTCTCCCTACCTCCTACTTTGATGTCCAGAGGATTGAGGTGGTTTAGGACAGATACCACTGGCTAAATAGTTCTGAAACTTTAATTGATTTATTTTTGAGCCAGCTGCCACATCTTCCTTTGTTGGTCAATATCTTAAATTTTCTTTACACTCTTCCTGCCCTAAAGAGCAATGAGAGGGATTTATGGAAATCAAAATTAGCTTTTAATTAGAAAAGCAATGGGGATCAATCTATCTATTCATCGATTTTACTTATTTATTTGCTAGTGGATATTAAAATCAGGAGATTTTTTTTATTCCTTTCCATGTTGTATAATTCATTATCTATCCACTTATAATATTAAGCATTAAATGCACTTGGGATACTAGTTTATTTTTCACGTTAGCAGTTCTCCAACCTAGAAAGATCTACTCCTTTTCTCCCAACTGTGATGGAAAAAAATCAAAATAATCTTCAGTAGTCAACCTTTTTGGATGATTTGAGAAAAAAAATCACATTTTTAAAAATAATAATTATTTCCAAGATGTATAATACTAGTCACAAATCCTAATAGCCTAGGTGGATGGACTTCATACCTACATGAATTCATGGCTAATGGTGACATGGCCATACACCTAAATTACAAAATTCCAAATCTCCATAGAGAATGGTAATCTTAATATAATCTGATTTTGAGCCTGACCTCTACTGCAGGCTATCACAGATCTGCTGCTCAAAAGGGCATCCAGTTCTCCTGCCTACCACTCCAGTCTCAAAACTCAAAGTTCCCTGACACTAACTACATTTTTGTGGCATTGACACCAAACTATATGTAATATACTGCTCCTCCAACATCTCTAAGCACCTTATAGCACTTTCTAAACTTACCACCCTACCTGACACATCTTTACCATGTTGAACTCTCCCTTCATTCTGGAATGTTCTAAGATTGTTTCAGATAACTAGTGATAGTGCAGTGTGTTGTATTTTCTGATTTATGGCTCCTTATTAAACAAAACTGAAACATAATGCCATGAGCTTTGCATTAAGAAATACTGAAAGCCTATTTTTTGCATAAAGTTGAAGTTTCTGTATCAAATGGATCTATAATCCACAAAGTGAACCCTTCGTAAGAAGTTTTCTGAATATAAAACTCAAATGTTTTCTCAGATCATACCCTTTAAAAGTCACAAAAATACTCAGATGAAATATCAGTAAACAATTATTTCTTCTATCAATGTCCTAAATTTAGTAAGAAAATCACAGTATGCCCTCAAAAATCTGACAGTCAAGCTAAGATGCAACCCTCATTTATTACCACATTATAAAATGGCTTATATGAAGAACCAAATGAAATAAATGTACCAATGAATGAAATAAAAAATGTATGCAAATGGAAAAAGAAGAAAAGAATATGTACATTACAGAATCAAAGAATGCCATCATCACATGATCAGAAGCATTTCCTGGTAGCCTTTTTGAGGGAAGGTATGGCTGGGGGAGGTGAGTTCAGGATTTCATTCTAACTAAACAGAGGGCTTATGTTGGAAAATGGTGATGGTAAGGTTGGAAAGCAGAAACATGATCACTCCTGTTTATTTCATGCACTGACTACTCATGTTTTCATATAAACAAGGTACTCAACTCAATTTGATCTGTGATCCACTTTTGTCGAACTTTGATGTTAAAGCTCACTTTATCACATGACTGTTTAGACATGTACCAACTACATGTTCATCAGGTAAAGACTCTGCTTCATCTGACCATCCACAAGGGCGAAGTTAATTATGACTAAGCAATGTAAAAGGGTTAGCCATCAGAGCATAACAATTCAGGAGGAAGAAAATGTCAACAACCTTTGACTTTTTTATTCTCCACTTTGAGGTTAACTTACTTTGTCATTAGTTTTCCAAAATAAATATACTTTCAAAATGTAGACTTCCATCAGCCACATATTTCAATTCCACTTCTTCCCTTGTTGGCTACCACATTTCATTTCTCCGCTTTCCAAACTTCCAGGTTAATATAGAGCAAACATACATTAGAAACATATACACTTATCTATGACTACATACAAGAAAAGGAAAGTGTTGTGAAAATTTAATTTTGAATCAGAAGCCCTCTATGACCTAAATATAATTAAATCTGAGTAATATATACTTTTTTTTCTGCAAATAGTGATATCTAATAATCTTTAGCTACCCTAAAAATAAAGATTAAATACAGAGCTAGTAAAAGTCAGTAATTATGCGATGGTGTTGATCTGAAATATGGCATAAATTAGTAGCTTCATATTCCACGATTAGACTAAGAACAGGAAACTACAATCCATAAGTTCCTACTATCTATAATGTTCAAGTTACATAAAAATAGTCTTAGTTTCTAACATTACTTTTTTTGTTGTTCTGATATCCTTTAAAAATAAAATATTATACTTCATTACATTTAAAAGTGACTTTTCCGGGGTGCCTGGGTGGCTTAGGCGGTTAAGCCTTCGACTGGTGGTTTCAGCTTGGGTCATGATCTCCCAGTTTCATGAGTGTGAGCCCCATGTCAGGCTCTACACCAAAAGTGTGGATTCTCTCTCTCCCTCTCTCTCTACCCCTCCCCCACTCACACCTTCTCTGTGCCTTTCAAAATAAATAAACTTAAAAAAATATGATTAAGGGGCACCTAGGTGGCTCAGTTGGTTAAGCATACAGCTTTGGCTCAGGTCATGATCTCGTGGTTTGTGAGTTCAAGCCCCATGTCAGGCTCTGTGCTGACAGCTCAGAGCCTGGAGCCTCCTTCAGATTCTGTGTTTCACCCTCTCTCTGTCCCTACTATGCTCATGCTTTGTCTCTCTTTGTCTCAATAATAAATAAAAATGTTAAATTTTTTTAAAAAAATAAATATGATTAAAAATAAATATAAATATATAAAAAATATATAAAAAATAAAAATAAACAAATAATAAAATTGACTTTTCAAAGTTTATAGAAGTTAAGCAAAGAGATAGGACTCTTGGAATATTCTTTCCATTAATCTACTTTCCATTTACCCTATTTCACATTTCTGCTCCTTAACATTCCTTTTCAAAATATTTCAAACTATATATCTGATTAGGGGTTAATGTCCAAAATATATAAAGACCTCATAAAATCAATAACAACAACCAAAAAAACCCAAATAACCTAATTAAGAAATGGGTAAAGAATCTGAACAGACATTTCTCCTACAAAGATATACAGAAGACCAATGGGTACATTAAATAATGTTCAACACCTCACTAATCATTAGGGAAATGCAAATTAAAGCCACAACGAGATATCACCTCATACCTGTTAAAATGGCCATCAGCAAAAAGACAAAAGATAAGAAATGTTGGCAAAGAGATGGAAATATGGAAACCCATGTGCACTATTGGTGTCATGTAAATTGGTACAGCCACTATAAAAAAACAGTATGCAGAAACCTCAAAAAATTACAAGTGTATAAATGACCACATGATCCAGCAATTTCACTTTGGGGAATATATCTGAAGATAATGAAAATACCAACTCAAAAAATTCACAGGATCATTACTTACAATCACAAAAACATAAAAACGATCTAAGTGTTTTCAATAGATGAATGGATAAAGAAATTATGGTGTATGGTGTATGTATGTGTGTCTATACACACACACACACAATGGAATATTATTCAGCCATAAAAATGAGGAAACTCATTCATTTGTGACAACCTGGATGGACCCTGAAGACATTATGCTAAATGAAATGAGGCAGAAACAGAAAGATAAATACTGTATGACATCACTTACATGTAAAATCTATAAAACAAATAAACTCATAGAAGAGATCACACTTACAGTAACCAGAAACAAGGAGTGGGGGGAGGGGAGACTGGAGTTGTAAAATAACATTCCAGTTATAAAATAAATAAACACTAGGGATATAATGTACAACATGAGGACTACAGTTAACATTGTGGTATGATATATACAAAAGTTGTTAAGACACTAAATCCTAAGAGTTCTCATCACAAGGAGAGGTTTTTTTCCTTTATTCTTTTCCTCTTTTTTTCTTTTTATTGTATCTATATGAGAAGATGGATGTTAGCTGAACATACTGTGATAGTCATATCACAATATATGTAAATCAAACCATCATGCTGTATGCCTTAAACTTATACAGTGATGCATGTCAATTATTTCTCAATAAAACTGGGAAAAAAAGAATCCTTTTCAGTATATACTAGAAAGACATTCTTGAACTTGTCCACAGCTACTTCTAATTTGTCTGATCTTCATCAGTCTGTTTAAAGGAGCATAAAATGTCATCTGCCTCATCTGTCACTGTGTGTGTGTGTTAATGTATTTATCAGATTCACTTTCTCTGACTCGTCTAAGCTTGATGGAGTTCTGAATCTTTTCCATCTCCTAATTTATTTCAGTCACTCCTTGGGTGTACTGAAGCTGAATTTCTCAGGTAGACTTGTCTGAAAAGATGCTATGCTCTAGCAATTCTATAAGCAATTATCATCCTAATAGCCTGCAAGTCCTGCTTTGTATATTCACTGTTGGTCTAGTGCCAGACAGAGGTCCATTTCCCTCTAAGCCTCTGACTTAGTAGTTTTAGGAGCCTTTCAATGGAGAAATGTTTTTTTGACTTCTTTCGAATGTATGGAGATGGTTAATGATGCTGTGTCAGCTTGCAGGACTGGTATGGACAGTAATTCTAACATTTAATGGCAGTATGGCCACAGTTCCTGCTATTAAAAACTTCAGCCGAGGGGCACGTGGGTGGCTCAGTCAGTTAAACGTCTGACTTCAGATCAAGTCATGATCTCACGGTTCATGAGTTCAAGCCCCACACTGGGCTCTCTGCTGTCAGCACAGAGCCTGCTTCAGATCCTCTGTCCACCTCTCTCTCTGCCCCTCCCCTGTTCCTATGAGTACTCTCTCTCAAAAAAACAAATAAACACACACACACACACACACACACACACACACAGCTCAGCCTCATGTTGCAGCCAACTCAGTGAAGAAAGTGGGCCTACTCTATTCTTAGCAGCCCAGCACAGTGTCAGGAGACCTTTCTTTGTGACCACCACCACCACCACCATCCTAATTTAGACTGAATCTAACATTTACTATATGCTTATTATGTTGGGTATTACATAATGCATATCAAGAGGCAGAATGATATTACAATATAAATATCAGCATAGATAGCAGATGATGTTTCTCAGATGAATAATACAGATAGTAAATGCCACAGGATTCCAGAGCAGGAATAATAGAGTCAGAAAACAGACCAAGATACAGTAAGATACAGCTGGTGGAACATTAAATTAGGTTGACCATAAAGGAGAGGCATGAGCAGGTATAGAGGAAGGTAGAGAATGCCATGGGCAATGATACAGTGGTCATTCTGTTTGGGAATAACCTATAAGCAAATCACGGATGATGTGAAGGACTTAGAAAGGAGAACATAAGTTCTAACCAAAAGAGTAAGTGAAAATTCAGATCATGGGGGTTTTGAATTGGGGAGTGTGAACTTTGGCTGGGCCAGGAGAAAGTAAGAGACATAGTAAGAGACATAAGCACTCAAAACCAGCCCCTTGAGGGGCGCCTGGGTGGCTTAGTCGGTTAAGCGTCCGACTTTCGCTTGGGTCATGATCTCGCGGTTTGCGGGTTCGAGCCCCGCATCGGGCTCTGTGCTGACTGCCAGCTCAGAGCCTGGAGCCTGTTTCAGTCTGTGACTCCCTCTCTCTGACCCTCCCCTGCTCACGCTGTCTCTCTCTCTCTCCCCTAGAAATAAATAAAAATTAAAAAAATTTAAAAACCAAAAAACACAGCCCCTTGACCTGGGACTATGTCCTTGGAATGAAAGACTTCCTGGAGCACCTGGGTGGCTCAGTTGGTTAAGCTTCCAACTTTGGCTCAGGTCATGATCTCACAGTTCATTGGTCCAAGCCCTGTGTCAAGCTCTGTGCTGACAGCTCAGAGCCTGGACCTGCTTCAGATTCTGTGACTGCCTCTTCCCCATTTGCAGTCGCTCTCTCTCTCAAAAATAAACAAACATTAAGAGAAATCGAAAGACTTCCTAACAAGTGTCTCATTCAGTCTTTTATTTACTTACTAAGCAAAGGGTTTTTGAGTGCTTACTGTGTGCCAGGAACTTTTCTTGCTTTCTGGCATAGAGCTTGAAACAATACAGAAAAGGTCTTTCTCATTCAGGAGTATGAAAATTTGCAAAACAAAGTACCATAGACTAGGTGGCTTAAACAACAGAAATGTACTCCTTCCCAGTTTTGGAGGCTGGAAGTCCAAGATGGAAGTGCTAGTAGGGATGGTGTCCTTTGAGGTCTCCCTCTTTGTCTTGCAGATGACTGCCTTCTTGCTGTCTCATCACATGGTTGTGCCTCTCCTCTCCTGGTAAGGACCCCAGGCATATTAAAAGGACCTCATTTTAATAATCTTTTTATATTTATTTTGAGAGAGAGAGAAAGAGAGAAAGAGAAAGCGAGCAAGTGGGGGAGGAGGCAGAGAGAGAGGGGAACAGAGAATCCCAAGAAGGCTCCATGTTGTCAGTGAGAAGGCCCAATGTGGGGCTCAAACACACCAACAGTGAGATTATGACCTGAGCCACAATCAAGAGGGGGACACTAAACCAACTGAGCCACCCAAGTGCCCCACTACCAAATTTTAATTTAATTACTTCTTGAAGGAGCTTATGTCGAAACATGGTTACAGTCTGAGATACTAGGGGTTAGGACTTCAATATTTGAGGAGAGACACAATTCAGGCCATAACATTTTTTTCAGCATACACTGGAAATGTATTTATATTCTTATTTGTAAACAACTTAAATCCTTTGAAAAATGATTTGAGTATATAAATTTGATTTTGTTTTTATATAGAATATAAAGATTTCCATCATTGATCTTCCATGTCAAGGGTATTACAAGCCTGAAGGGAGAATTTTCCCACACAAGTGTGTATCTTACATTTAGGGTAACATGAAGTAAATATTCTAATGGTAGAAATAGCCACATAAAAATCAACTTCCTGGGGAACTCTTCCAGGGTTGTTCCATTATACCTAACATGCTGGAACCCAGGAGTCGATACAACCAATGCTCAGGCTGAGCTCCTTCTTACCACCCAATATGACCTTTCTTCTCTGTTACCAGCATCATTCCAGTAAAGTGTCTCTTACAACTTTTATTCTTGTCAAGGATTCTCTTGGTATCCACCATAACCTGATTTCTCTTGAGAGTAATGGCGATAAAGGACTAACATAGTGAGATTTGGCCTTGGATCCACATACCCAAGGGATGTCCCTGATCACAAGGCTCACATAAGAGCATATTAAGAGATGAAAATGCTTTGAAAATAAATACGCTATGTGTAACCTGAATTTCCTAGTCTCAGCAGTCTGTGGGTAAAATGAGGTCACATTAATATTAATAATAAAAATTTCCTGGCCTGCAGCCACACCTGAAGAACTGGAGATTCTCATTCTTCATTCCCCTGGCCTACACCCCAAGGTCTTTGATCATCTTTCAGTTATTTCTGGGAGGCCCTAGGGTGAGTCTCAGCTCATGTTTGTTCAACAATAAATGCACATTTGTCCTCTCAGCTCCTTGAAAAGACCACTGACTAGGACATTTGGGGCAGCACCTCTCTATCACCACAACCAATGATGTCTTCTGAGAGAGCACTGTGTCCCTGTCACACTTGGCACTCCCCAATCCCCACCAAACTTGGCTATGCCACCCCTTAAAACTTGGAAAGAATGTCCTTTTCTCCACCTCGGCTTACTCTTCCTCACCTAGGCACCCAGGCAGCACAGTCAGTGTTCCAAGTCTCACACATTGTTTGCTAGTGTCCCCTGGAAATAGAAAGGAGGGTGCTTCCCACTCCAGCCTTCTCCTTTATCCCCAACTACAAACCCTCAAGTACACCAACACATAAAACAGATGGCTGCAGGAAGAAGGGAAAGTGTGGGATCAGGCATAACTTGCCCTTACACACCCAATTTCACTTTGGCTTACCTGATCTTTACCATACTGCTATATATATATTCACCATTTTTGATGACATGACAACAACTTTCATATCATGTATTCTGTTACTTAGATGTTGGTTACTTAATTTCTGCCAGATAGTCTCTATCAGGAGAAAGAGAACAATACTCTAATATTTTTCTATAGGCAAATTAGACTATCTCAATCATTAAATATTTTTTGAGCATGGACTGTAGGCAAGGTATTTTTCCAGCAGAGCTCATTGATCATATGCTGCAGGGAAGACAACCCTCTTTCTTTTAAAATTAAGTATTAATTTTTCTTCTCTTCTTCCTAAGGATTTAGTGGCAACCGATTCTGTATATTTTCTTAAACAGAAGGAATAACTCTTTTCTCTTGCCTCAAAGTTAGTAGAATCAAGGGTAAATTAAGTACATAAACCTTATAGGAAGACTCAACAAGTCATTTGTCTTAATGAAAAGGTGAAGTGACAGACATCCAGCCTGTATCACTTACACCCTAGGTCTCTACTGGCCACTACCCAAGTTGGGCCAATTAACTTTACAAACCAAGGGACTAGCTTCTTCCTTTTTTCTTTTGTCTGAACATATTTGAGATAAAGCATGTAGTCAATCTACCTCAAACAGAGAGTCTCATAAAAATGAATATCAAATCAGTAGTGTCAGGTAGATGATTGGATGAACACTGTTTCTCATTTTTTACTGTGTAGGTACAGGGAAATATAATTTTCCAAAATGTTTCCCACACATGGAATAGTAGGGTGATTTCTACATACACCTATATTTGAAAGACATTTCAAAATATATTTTTTATCTCCAAAAATAAACTCTTCCTTGGGGCACCTGGGTGGCTTAGTCGGTTAAGCGTCCGACTTTCGCTCGGGTCATGATCTCGCGGTTCGTGGGTTCGAGCCCCGTCGGGCTCTGTGCTGACTGCCAGCTCAGAGCCTGGAGCCTGTTTCAGTCTGTGACTCCCTCTCTCTGACCCTCCCTGCTCATGCTGTCTCTCTCTCCTAGAAATAAATAAAACATTAAAAAAAAAAAAAAAAAAAAAAACTCTTCCAAAAAAGTCAACAGTGGTCCAGAAGAAGATTCAAACAAATAACCCTAAATAGTCTTCCATTTATAATAAGGACTCTAATATTTCCCTAGGGCTCTGCTAGATAAACTATTTCCAGTCTTCCACAGAGTAGTGATCATTATCTGAAATCAATGGAAAAAGCAGTAAGTATGTGACTTCTTCAGAGACTATACACAATAATAAGAATTAATTTTTGTACAGCTTCAGAATTTACACTGTTTTACATTCCCTACCTCACCTGAATCTTCTACAATCTTTAACATGTATATAAGTATTACTTTAACCATCTGTAAATTGTGCAAGATTTAGAGACAAAACTTAGAGAGGTTATTTGCACTGTCCAGAGTTATTAGATCAGGAGAGACTACAGGCAAGGTTTTGAGTCTTGTTTTCTTTCTGCACCCACTACTGTCTCATCACTAAAAGCCATAATTGTACACCTCACCACACCCAATTTTTCTGCCCTTTCCTCCTTTTTGAACTTTACAGACAGACAGACATTAGTAGCTATCACTGAATTATCTGTAATAATTTTATGTCAGCAGCCATCCTTCTTTTTTAATGTTCTTTTATTTATTTCTTAGAGAGAGAGAGAGCATGAGCAGGGGAGGGTCAGAGAGAGAGGGAGACACAAAATCTGAAACAGGCTCTAGGCTCTGAGCTGGCTGTCAGCACAGTGCCCGGCATGGGGCTTGAACCCATTACCCATGAGATCATGACCTGAGCCAAAACTGAACGCTTAACTGACTGAGCCACCCAGGCGCCCCTGTCAGCAGCCATCCTTAAACAATAGTCTTAATTCTATGCAATGGCATTCCTAGAATAAACTGTTCGCTCTTATTTTCCTCTCTCCCCCCATAAATCCTTAAATATCATTTTTGCAGTCATTTTTCCAGGCTTTGACTAACTTTACCTTAAACATGAGAGAGTATGGCCACCTACTATAAACTACTATAAATCTGATCAAAATACATAAATCCATCATTTTCAAGTAATATATAAAAGAAAAAGCAGTACCTAACTGTTCTCACCCGAAAAAGAAAAGAAGAAAAAAATAAAAGGTAAATGTGTGAGGTGATGGATGTGTTAATTAGATGGGCGAGGAAATCCTTTCACAATGTGTGTGTGTGTTTGTGTATAAAATCATATGTACTCTAAATATTTTACAATTTTGTCAATTATATGTAAATAATTATTTATTATTTATATTATATATATTATTTATATTGTATATAATATGTAATTACATATTACATATAATTATTTTGTCAATTATATGTAAATAAATGTTTACATGTTCAAGGAATTAAAAGATGGTCATCTTGAGTGAATGAATCATTATGGAATAAAAAATAAAATAGCTAGTGATTCTGGAACTGGTAAATAAAAACTGTAAAATGATAACATCACTGAGTGAGTTATTGTGTATTATGTATTGGAGACAGTAGAAGAAAGAGTTAGAAAACTTGAAGATAGATCAATAGAAATGATTAAACCTAAAAATCAGAGACAAAAATATTTTGAAATACATGAATGTCTTTGAAATCTATAAGTCAATATCAAGAGATCTAACTTAATGTAGCTGAAATCACTAAAAAAGATAAACAGAAGATGGGGCAGAGAAATACTTGAAGAAATAATGTCAAAATTCATGAAAAATATCAACTTACAGATCTAAGAATCTATGTGAATCCCAGCAGGACAAATGTAAAAAAGAACCATGCCTAGGCACATCAGAGTCAAACTGCTGGAAACAGAAAATAATCATAAAAGCAGCCAATGAAAAAAGCCACATTCATACAGGAGAGCAGCAAAACAAAATGACAGCTAACTTATTATCAAAAACAAAGAAACCCAGAAGACAATAAAATGACATCTTTAAAATGCTTTAAAAACCCAAAAGAGTCAATCTAGAATTGTATATCTGTGGAAAATATTCTATTAAAAATAATAAATTTAAGACATCTTCAGATTTATAAAAGATAAAAGAATTGTTGTCAGCATACTTATGCAACAAACAATACCAAAGAATTATTCATCCTGAGGCAAATGACATCAGATGGAAACACAGATTTATAGAAAGGCAATGGAATGGTAAATATGTGGATAAATATAAAATCGCACCATTTTTCCCCTCAATTTTTTTGAGACAACTGACCGCATACAGTAAAAGTAGTAGTGTTTGATTAAGTTTACAATGCATATAGATATATTAATATTTGACAGTAACAGCACAGATCAAGGAATGCAGAGAGAATAAATGAAATAATATGGGGGCACCTGGCTGGCTCAGTAACTGGAGCATGGACTCTTGATCACAGTGTCATGAGTTCAAGTCCCACGTTGGGCACAGAGCTTACTTAAGAAAAAAAAAAAAGGAAAGAAATAATACTGATATAAGGTTCCTACACTTCACTTGAAGAAGTACAATATTAATTCTAAGTAGACTGTGACAAGTTAAAGAAACATATTATGAATCCCATCAATTATTTTAATATAAATAAGATATAGCTAAAAATCTGGTAATTTAAAAAAGAGAAATACTAAAATTATATTCGATTTGCTTAAAAGGAGACAGAAAAAAAAAAGAACTAATGAACAACAATAAGAGATTGTACCAATAGAAAATATTCAATCCACAGCCTCATGTTTATGGTTAGCTGATTTTTGACAAAGTCTCAGCGGTAATTCAGGGGAATTGTGTCAACAAACGGTACGGAAACAACTGGATATTCATGTGCTCTTCCCCCCCACAACAAGAATAGAACCTTATACCACATTAAAAAATTAACCAAAAATACACCATGAACCTAAATATAAAATGGGGGCACCTATGTGGCTCAGTCAGTTAAGCATTCAACTCTTGGTTTCAGCTCAGGTCATGATCTCACTCACGGCTTTGTGAGTTCAAGTCCCACATCAGGCTCCAGGCTGATAATGTGGATCCTGCTTGGGATTCTCTCTCTCCCTCTCCCTCTCTGTCCCTCTCCCACTCACACTGTCTCTGTCTCTCTCAAAATAAAAAATAAATTTTAAATAAATAAATAAATAAATTGTGTAATATAACTATAAAACTTCTAATAATAACACTTAGGAGAAAATCTTTGTGACCTCAGTTTAAAGATTTCTTTGCTTATAACACCAAATGCACTATTAATTTAAAAAAAAAAAAAAAAAAGCAAGGGCACCTGCTGGCTGAGTCAGTTGATCATCCAACTTCGGCTCAGGTCATGATCTCACAGTCTGTGAGTTCAAGCCCCACATCGGTTTTGCTGCTGTCAGTACAAAGCCCACTTTGGATCCTCTGTCTCCCTCTCTCTCTCTGCCCCTATCCCGCTTGTATGCGGGATATTTATTTATTTATTCTCAAAAATAAATAAACGGTTTTTAAAAATCTTAAAAAAAAGCAATTGATTAATTTGGCTTCATCAAAATTCAAAACTTCTCCCCTTTTTGAAAGACACCTTTAAGAAAATGAAAAGACATGCCACCAAATAAGAGACTATCTGCAAATCATATACCTGATAAAAGACCTAAATCTAGAATTTTAAAAAAACTTTCAAAATTCACTAATGAGATGTAAGACAACCCAATAAAAAAGGAATGGCAACGATGTGTGATATTTTAATTTTTGAACTGAGTGGTGGCCAACTTATATACTTCTTATAGTTATTCTTTGTACTGTATACATGGTTTTTTAAGTGTGCCTTTTTATTTACTCGGTATTTAATAAAATATGTTACCAAGTCTTAGAACTTAAACACTCAATTTAATAGACAGATTGCCAGACTGGAGAAACAAACATGACCATCCATATACTGCCTACAAATGATGCAATTAAAATAAAAAGACCAGAGAGGTTGAAACTACAAGGAAGGAACAAAGATAAAAGATGAAAACAAACATGAAAGAGAAAGTATTGTTATGTTAGTATTACTCCAAGTACACTTCCAGATGGCAGTGCCACCAGAAATAAAGAGGAACATTTGATAATGATCAAAGGGTCAGTTTAACAAAGTAATGGGGAAGGAGTGAAATAATTATCTGCAAACACCAGGACCAACTAATTGGATAATGAGAGTTCACAGAGTCCTTCTTGGTTTCTCTGGAGAACAGAGTAGTGAGCTGGAAGGACTCTGGCTCTGTCAACCTCACTTACCCACTGTTACACTTCTGAACGGCCTCCCTCCAGATTTCTTTTACATCATATTCATAGACTTCTACCCTGTCCCAAAGAGGAGGAGGGGGGAACCCATCACCAATAACAATGAAAAGAGAAAAGAATGTAGGGGTGTTCATAAAGAAATCAATATTATAACTATTAACATTCAATAACTCATTATAATACCTGAACATCAGCTCAAATTCTAAAAACAGGTTGTTTAGACGATAAACTTTTGATTCTACCTCTATATGCAACTTGCTCTTTTGCTTGAATATTTTTTCTCTCTTTGATTTTATGTTTGCACTTAAATCAGGAATACAAATATTGAACTTAAAAATAAATTGATACATAGTTGGGGCCATGTGTGATCAGAAAAATCGAAATCATTTTTCTTTTCAGACAAAAGTATTAAAATGAATTGCTATCCTGGCTAAGTGGAGACATTACAGTGACATGAGTAATATTCCAAGTTTCTGCAAAAAGCTGCAGTATTTGCTGACTGCTCTATGGTAACTGTGTCAGAAACAGGTCTTGGGGACAGATTTCATCTTCTAAAATTATTTTCACTGACAAAGAGAAGCTGCCACCTGATGACTGTTAAAGAATAAACAAAACAAAATAACTCAGGCAACTGACATTGGCTGGGGACCAGTAGAAACTACCAACTTCACTGGCCCCTGTCCATCTAGTCTTCTCTCTTAACTTACTTGTTGATTTATACAATGGATGGATTTATTCTCTTCTTTTCCCCGGCTTACACTTCAGATTTTCAGAGTTGGATTATATTTCCTCATTTCCACTCTCTGGAGAAAGAGGCACACATCCATATAACCTGGGGTTCAGTCACAGAGAGGTATCTGTATCAGCAGAAATCTTCTTTCTTCTAGCTCTCATGACCATGGTATTCTGAATAGCTATAAACCACCCAGAGCATGGTCAGAGCTGAAGACACTAGCAACACATTATTTCTAATATGAAAATGTGGTTATGCAGGCAGTATGTAACCATTGTTCAAATATATTCCGTCAACTGGGATGTATGGGTGTACATTTGTGGGATTTGTATAAACCATACACAGAAAAACCCATATCATGATTTAGTGTTAGTACACACATGTGCCCACATATAGAGAGAGATTTCAGCAATACTAATATTTTCACCATCAATCATTTCAACAAATGTTTATTCATTAAATATTTTTTGGGAACTGATGATGTACCAGGCCATGAATTTAACATGGTGGGAGCTAAAAAGAAGAATTAGTCATAGACTCTCCCCTAAGTGTCTTATAACCCAGGGGCAGAGATAAACCAAAGAAGCCAAATAAAAAGTACCCAGAGCTAAAAAGGGGGAAGACTAACTCTGAGGGTGCAGACTATACAGAAGAGACATCAAGGAATGCTTTATGGATGAAGTATATTTTGAAATAGGCCAGACAGTCTGCTCAGAATTCAACAGGGGCAGCTGGGGAGGACATTTCCATTAAAGCAAACTGCATGTACAGAGTTGTAGAAACAAGAAAGTGAGGTGCATTATCAAGCATGTGGATTTGTCTACTTTGAGTAGAGCATAAGTTTACAAGAGAGTCCTGGGAGATGAAGCCTGGGCTACAGGGGTTTAGAATAAATGTAATGGTCAATGGGGAACTATTCAAAGAACCTGAGTATGGAGATGACATGCACTAAGATGCTAGTTTCTTCTATCAGTTATTTCTCTACCTCTGAATACACAGCAGAAATCCATGCACTTAGTGGATGTCGGACAAAAAATAATGTTTATAGCTTACATTTATTGAGCTCTTATTATGTGACTGCTCCTGTTTTAAAGACTTTACACATAGAAGCTCATTTAATTCTCACAGCAACCTGATGAGCTTTGGGAACATAATCTCTCTTCCATAGATGAAATAACTGAGATGTTGTGTTTAAGTTAAATATTTAACCAAAGTAGATGGGCTTCCAGGGAAAAATAAGTACCTCGTTTTCTAGGAGGAAAAAAGAACATAACCAAAGTCACACTGTTTTTTATAACACAACAAGGACATCAGCCAAAGTCTTAACTAGTTTTCTGTACTACTTTTCAACAAACTAATATCTATTAAATAAACAAATGAAGACCTTCATACCCTGAAAAACAAAACATTATACTCTTTCATCTCATAATTAGATGACAGATAAAATTAGACCCAATCTACTGAAGTAAGTCATAGCCTTAGCTGTTACATTCTCAATGACAGAAAACAGGAATTGTTGGTTTGGGTCAGATTCTCGGTATCACCAGGAGTATGTGGTGTCTTGTTGTTTTGTTTTGTCACTGAATACTACAATATGTGCAAAAATAGCTCCCACGTGCCAATGCTAGACCATAGCCAAAAGCTGACCATCCATTATGACATGGCTACAGTGTGTGGCCTCCCAGGCTAGGCACTGGCTATGAGAAAGACATGAAAGAATCTGCAAATGGCCTATGTGGAAAGCAGAGTAGGAAAAGAACCCTTGAGGGTCCTAGGGATATATGAAATTGCCTCCTCTTCCACAGCTGAATCATAATGTTTCTCACACTGGGATAATAAAATCATTCTGCAGTTGGTTGACAAAGGGGTTGGGGTGGGGAGGACTAGGCTGTACAGTCATTTGAGACTGGTCTACACAAGCCAAGGAAAGAAAAAACAAGCATCTGTTCTTTATAATTATAAAGAAGTTCTTAGTTGGGAAATTTTAAGACCAAAAGTCATTTTAGCCTATGAGATTTCTTTTTGCTCTTTCCAAATAAGATAAATCCCTTAAATCTTTCTAGAAAGACATGGCTTTAGGATTTCTGAAAACAGGCACCACTCCACCCTGTCTGGAAGTACATACCAAATACTTATTATGACCATTCAGGTCCACTGTGCTGGGAATTAGAAGACCCTGAAGCATTGTGGTAAAGGGAAGTGAGCATGAACTCTGACACCAAATCAAATCCCCCTCCAGCTCTTCCTGGTTAAGAGTCCAAGCTCAAGGCATTTCAATGCTCTAATCCCATTACTTCATCTCTAACTAAAGACAATAATAGCATCAAATAATAGGGTGGTGGTAGAGTTCAAAGGAGGTGAGGTAGATGAAATGATTTTTTAAACATTAGAAGTACTCTGATGAATCTATATGTGCCTGTATGTCTGTGCATATGTGCACGTCTCTAAGAAGTGGTCAAAATATATTTCAGGTTCAGCAATTGCTGAAAAATTGTCTCACTTACATTTCTGAGACCAGAGAGCCAGGTTATTAGGACTTGATATACTTCCAGACACCACCAGCTATCTGTCCCAGCTTTACCAGTGGGATGAACTACCTTTTGTTAACTTTGTAAAAGAGTCAAAAGAATCAGTGTGTCAACCCTTCCTCTACTCTTGCTTCCTTTTTTGGGGTCCATTAGAGAGAAACTGAAGGTATTAGGGAGGTATTAACAAAGTTTTAGAATTAATTTGAATGAAACTATACAACATGTTGGCAAAGTGATGCAAGAGTCTAGATACTCTTTCCTTCCATAAGTGTGTATCAGTTTCCTATATATATTTCTACATGTAATCCTAAATATACAAATATAGTGATTTAAACATTACAAATTTGTTATTTTACAGCTCATAAGGTCAGATGTCTCACTGGGCTAAAATCACAATGGAGGCAGAGCCTCCAGTGTTTCTTCTAAAGGCTCTGGGAGATAATCCATTACTTGCCTTTCCCATCTTCTAGAGCCGGCCTACACTCCTTGGCTAGAAATTCTCTTCCATCTTCAAAGACAGCAATCACATGAATCCAACCTCTGCTTCTGTCATCACAACTCTGACTTTCCTGTTTCCCTCTACTTATATGAATCCGTATGATTTCAGTGTGTCCTCATCTCAAAAATCCTTAACTTGGACAGAGTTGCTTACCTAGTGAGGGAAATACTCTCAGGACAATCAAAAGCAGACTCTGATAGCATTGATCCAGGCATACATTTTTGTGGAGCTTTCCCCCCTTCAGACCTCAGCTTAGCAGAACATCACACTGGATCTCTGAAAACAGCCCAAATTCAAGTAAACACATTCTTAATCATCTGATTTGAAAATGGTACCTCCCCAAAAGACAGTGATCTTCTGTCCTTCCAGTATTTGGGCCTGTAGTTAACATCTGGATTTCCTGAATATGAAATGAGAATACTTAAGTTTCTGTCACACATGTTGGTACAACGATAGTCAAGGAAAAATAGTGCTGAAGAAAAGATTGTTATTATCTTGTATTTATTTACCCTCTAAAATCTAATTTACAGCATGGGAAGAAATGCCCACACAAAACCAAATTTCATGTTCATTACTGTAACTGGACATTCGTGCCAATGCTACCTCCTTCCACTAAACAGTGAAGACCACCCTCTTCCTGTATTATCATCAATAATGGCACAGTGATGGCCAGGCTGGAACTGACCAGACTATAACTGAGCTCTGGGTCCCTTGGGCAACAGAATGATTTTTATTTACAGTGACAAGATGATCTTTACACTTGTTTCTCTTTGGACTGCATACACACAGCTCTATCCATAAGCCAAAACACAGCCGGGTTGGCTCTTTTTGCTCTGCACTTTACTTAGCTGACTAGGTGTCAGCATTAATTTCTTGACTGTGGGGAAGTTTCATCTCTCTTGCCCTAGGGATGTTTTCTTGACCTCTCCAGTCCTGTGATTGGAAGCAGTTTGGTCTTTTCTCATAAGCTCCAAACATTTTCTTTCTTTTCCATTGCAATTATTAACTCCTGTGACATTTACAAGGACCCGTTCTGCTGTAGCTAGAGCTAAAAACATGCAAGGAGCCTCAGCAACCCAGAATTCTTTTCTCCTTCAACATGCCAGTTAATAACCATTGGGACTTTCATCATGAATTTCTGATTTGAGACCCCTGAGTAAGTGTCCAGCTTCAAAAGCAACATACCAACATTGCCATTCTCACTTGAGAAGAGTTCTCATACTCTTCAAGAATATGTTTGAAAAGATTATAGCTAAGCATAATTATACAAACAAAGCAATTAAATGTTCAACTCTACAAAAACCATCATATATATACACATATATATTTTAATTGTAAGTAAATGAGGTTCACACATGGCTGGAAAAATGTTTGCATTAGGGTTGAGCTAAGAAATCAGGGCAATGGTGAGAATACCACTGGTATAGATATGAACTGAACTTGAACCACTAATGAGTTGTACCATCTCTGACAAGTTGTTCATTTCCTGAGAACCCTATTTTCCTAATTTGCAAAAGAAAGTTATTATCCTAGCTCATCTCTAAGATCTCGTTTAGTGCTGGTATTCTGGAAATAAATAACCACCCATAGGGAACTGTCAGTGTGTTGGACACCTGAAACTAATATAACATTGTATGTCAACTATATTTCAATAATAAAAATAAATAAATAGCATCTAGAAGCTTTCAATGTTTACAAATATTTTCTGTGGGAATGCTTTCCTATTACAGTTGAAGAATTAAACAACATACCACCCATTCTGTTTGCAGCGCTGTTGACCTCAATGCTCACATATTTTCACGGCCTAACTGTAGGCAGGAAGAACAAGCTAGAGCCGGCAAGCGTTTGCTCTTATCCACATAGCAATGCATTCAAAGGCCCAGATGTGTTGAAGGGGAGTGACAAGAACATCCAGTTGGTCTCTATTTACTAAGGTGAATACTCCAAAATGCCATGACTTTGGTTAACCATTAGACAATTTTAGTATCCTAAAGACATTTTGATTAAAAAATGTTATCTTTAGTATCACCATCCCAGACTTTAGCCTCTACTACAAAGCTGTCATCATCAAGACAGTATGGTATTGGTACAAAAACAGACACATAGACCAATGGAACAGAAATGAGAACTCAGAAGTGGACCCAAAAGTATACAGCCAACTAATCTTTGACAAAGCAGGAAAGAATATCCAATGGAAAAAAGATAGCCTTTTTAACAGATGGTGTTGGGAGAACTGGACAGCAACATGCAGAAGAATGAAACTAGATCATTTTCTCACACCATGCACAAAAATAAACTCATAATGGATAAAGGACCTGAACGTGAGACAGGAAACTATCAACACTCTAGAGAAGAAAGCAGGAAACAACCTCCTTGACCTCCACCGCAGCAACTTCTTACTTGACACATCCCCAAAAGCAAGGGAATCAAGAGCAAAAATTAACAATTGGGACCTCATCAAGATTAAAAGCTTCTCCACAGCAAAGGAAACAACCCACAAAACTAATAGGCAACCAACGGAATGGGAAAAGATAGTTGCAAATGACATATCAGATAAAGGGTTAATATCCAGAATCTATAAGGAACTCACCAAACTACACGCCCGAAAAACAAACAACCCAGTGAAGAAATGGGCAGAAGATATGAACAGACACTTCTCCAAAGAGGACATCCAGATGGCCAACAGACACATGAAACGATGCTCAGCATCCCTCCTCATCAGGGAAATACAAATCAAAACCACACTGAGATACCACCTCATGCCAGTCAGAGTCAAATCAGAGAACTCTAGATGCTGGCGAGGATGTGGAGAAACGGGCACCCTCCTACACTGTTGGTGAGAATGTAAACTGGTACAGCCCCTCTGGAAAACAGTGTGGAGGTTCCTCAGGAAACTAACAATAGAACTCCCCTTGGACCCAGCAATAGCACTGCTAGGAATTTACCCCAAGGATACAGAAATGCTGATGCATAGGAGCACATGTACCCCAATGTTCATAGCAGCACTCTCCACAATAGCTAAAACATGGAAAGAGCCTAAGTGTCCATCCACGGACGAATGGATCAAGACGTCGTTTATCTATACCATGGACTACTACATGACAATGAGAAACAATGAAATCTGGCCATGTGTAGCAACATGGATGGACCTTGAGGGTGTTATGCTGAGCGAAATAAGTCAGGCAGAGAAGGACAAATATCATATGTTTGCATGTATAGGAGGATTAGGAGGAACTTAACTGAGGAACAAGGAGGGAGAAGAAGGGGGGAAATGGTGGGGGAAAGGGAGAGAGGCAAACCATGAGAGACTCTTGAATGCTGGCAAAAACTGAGGACTGGTGGATGTGGGGGGGAGGAGGGGTGGGCATGGAGGAGGGCACTTGTGGGGATGAGCACTGGGTGTTATGTGGAAACTAATTTGACAATAAACTATTTGTAAAAAAAATGTTATCTTTAGACAATGAAACTTTGCTTTCAAGCCAGATAAACACTATTTATCATGGGCAAAATAGCTATCCACTTTCAAAAAGTCTACTGAATTTTCCTGTCACTGCTTTTTCTCTTGTAGATTCTCTTGAAGTTAAAGCAGAAATTTGCCCTTATCTTCTATGGAGAGTTTCTATTCAAAGAGTATTGCTTTGTCCCTTGTTCCCCTGCTTCTGAGTAGTAATACTTGCTATGCCTCCCATTTCTCAGGTAATGTGTCCTGTCCATTAAGCAAAGCCCAATGAGTTCCTGGCTTATCTCTACTCTGATTTCAGGCTTCTGAGAACACTGCGCTTTTATTTACATTAGGAGGATATGCACCAAGCAATTTAACTTCTGATTTTTTTTGTTACATTTTTTTAAATGTGTCTTCTCAATTAGAATATGAGACTACTAAGAACAGCAAACAGGCTGTACTCCATTTCTTTTGGAAATAGTAAGTGATCAATGAATATTTAATGATTGCTACATAATGTCCATCATATAAGATAGATAATCATAGATAAATACTGGTCTTAAAGTGAAGTCCTTGAACCAGAAGAATTAGCATCACCTGGGACCTTATTAGAAATGCAAATTCTTAGGCTCATTCTAAATTTACAGAATTAAAGACTCCATAGGTGTGACCTGGCTGTGGTTCAAGGATCCTCCCGGGTGAGTCTAATGTCTGCTAATGTTTGAGGATCACCAGTCACAGATCAATTTATTTATTTATTTTTTTAATGTTTTTTTTATTTATTTCTAGGAGAGAGAGAGAGAGAGACAGTATGAGCAGGGGAGGGTCAGAGAGAGAGGGAGTCACAGACTGAAACAGGCTCCAGGCTCTGAGCTGGCAGTCAGCACAGAGCCCGACGCGGGGCTCGAACCCACGAACGGCGAGATCATGACTCGAGTGAGAGTCGGACGCTTAACCGACTAAGCCACCCAGGCGCCCCCAATTTATTTATTTTTTTAATTTATTTATTTTGAGAGAGAGACAGCATGCATGTGCATGCAGCAAGAAAGCAACAGAGAGAGATGGAGAGACAGAATCCCAAGTAGGCTCCACACTGTCAGCACAGGGCCCCACAGGGGGCTCAAACTCACAAACCATAAGATCATAACTGTAGCGGAAATCAAGTCAGGCACTTAACCAACTGTGCCACCCAGGCACCTCAGTCACAGACCAATTTTTAAATCCTTGAAGGCATAGGAAGTCTCTCATCACTAACCCAAACGTAGCAAAACTTTGTTACTTATATTGTAATGGAAATATGCAATGAATTAACTTATGGCTCCATTCATTCATTTTTTTCATTCATTGTGGTGGTTCATTCATAAAGATAAAATATTTGCCACACACACCCTCACCTGCCAGTACAGTGTACAGAGCAGGTATCAGTAAGAGTTTTCCAAGGAAAATGTTCATTGACTTTTATCAATGAAAAACTTTACATAAATTATTATCTTACTATAAATTACTTTTTAGTTGTTTCCATTAACTGGGATTAAAGCACCAGGTTCTGAAGCTATTTTGTAGATCACTGCATGGACTCTAGATGTGGTTTGACTGATTTAGCTAGAAGGGTAGATGTTCTCTTCTCTTTCTAGTCCTGGAATTTCCTCCAAACTGCACACTTTGGAGAGAAGATATTAAGTGTACTAACCTATGAAAAATCTCCATATATGTTCAAAATCCATTATAACAGAATACTGGATTCTCTAGATCCATCCCAAAGAGGGACTATATGTAACCTACATTGCTTTTAAAAATTCACTTATTTTACAGGGAGCCTGGGTGGCTTGGTTCATTAAGTGTCTGACTCTTGATTTTGTCTGACTCTGTGCTGTCAGTACGGAGCCTGCTTGGAATTCTCTCTGTCCCTCTCTCTCTGTCCCTTCCATGCTTGCATGCTTGCTCTCTCTTGTTATCTCTCTCTCAAAATATATAAATAAACTTTAAAAAAATAAGTAAAATAAAATTCACTTATTTTTGCTTTTATTGTTTTATAGTACAGATGATCTGGTTTCTGTCAGTGAATCTTTGCATATATGTTCTTTCAGTAAATGACCCTGAATTAGAATATACTTATAAACAAAGAGGCCCTGAAAAAGTGTGGGTGTGTGCTAAGTGTGTGTGTTTATGCACAGACATACATTATTACAGGAGAGAGTGAATAGAAAGATTTGTTCTCCTAAGTTCTCACCACAAAATCCCTCAGAGTTAATTATTTCTTTTGAGAAATTAGCCCTGATCGGTCACTGATTTACTGACAGACAGTGATTTCCTCCGATAAACACCTGGAAGCAATTGCCTTCAGCTGCTTACCTGTGATTCAGGTATATATATATGAGCACAAGCACTGTAGAAGTTTTTACTTAAAGCTATGCAAATGCATGGGCAAGGTGTGGCACAGAATGCCCAAGAGATAGGAGGGGTTCCTAAGAAAATCAATTCAGTAAATCAATCCAAGAGGTTTAAGTATGTCTTCTCTACTCAACCCATGTTAGGCAGACAACACCTCCTTTCCTGTTGCTTTGGGAGCATGCCAGCTTAACTGGGAGTTCAGACATATGAGGCGAAGGAAGGAAGGAGGAAGGGAAGGAGGGAAGGGAGGAGCGATGGAAGGGAGAGAGGAAAGAAGAAAGGATGGAGGGAGGAAGGGAGAGAGGAAAGAAGGAAGGAAAAGGAAGGGAGGGAGTGAAAGGGGAGAGGAGAAATAAAGAGAGGGAGGAGAAAAAGAAAATTAAAGGCAGTACCTGATCATATGGAAAGGATTATATATAATACAGGAATTCAGAGGGAAAAAAAGAGATTGGCATGACGTGAATAAACAGGAAAAGCCTCCTGGAAAAGTGGGACTTGAATGGGCAGGACCTAAAGGAAGAAGAGATGGCAAAGAGTTTCCTACCAAACAATTACCTAAGAATTAACTTTTCTGATTAGGCCAGAAAATGAGGAAAGCAGATGCAGGTCTCTTTTACTTGAAACATTCTATTTAGCTCCTGTCAGTGAACAGATAAATGATACTGCCACTTATCCCCGATCTCACAGTGGCCTTTGATACTGCAGAAAGGACATTTTTACCGCAGGCAAATTAATCCATTCATTTCTTTAAAAAATAATAGATTTCTATTGATATATTTAAAGCACCTGTCAATTCCTGTGCAAACTGCCAAATCGTGTTAAATTTAAAAATAGAGCTGAGCACTTAAAACTCATCAGACTGTAATCATTGAGCTTAGACTTGAAGAAAGAAAGAAATATGAATGAATGCAAGGCATAGGAACTAAGTTAACTAGATCTCTACAGTTTTGTGAAATCCAAACATATTCCAAACATTTTATGAAATGGAAGCCAACCATTGCTTTTCATTGGGAATGCCATAACTGGTACACTATACAGTCTATAGGAAAATCATATTGTCTTAATGATTCTGAAATACGTAGACATTACAAATAAGAAGTCAAACAAAATTCTCTTCTATAGTGGTAGAGAACTGTGATAATCTATTTCAAGGAAATGAATGTTTCAATATTTCTAAGATCCTTTGGAATGTAACTTAGTAAATTAGACTTCCAGACCATCCACTGTAAAATTTTAACTTGAAGCCCACACGTTGGTCAATATTGCATTATCTTTCTTCTATTCTAGTGCACTCACTTCTCATTAACTGGTTAATAAGATAGTGAAAAAAGGCATTTTAACCTAGAGTCATGGTTCTTCAAGAAACAATAAACTGTATTTCTTTATAATCAGTTACTAGTATCTGTTTATCAGATATCAACTAACATAGTTATTAGGTGCCTACTTTTGTGCAAGTCAGAGAATTACTAGACAAAATTTCCATCTTCAAGGAATTTAAAATCTCGCATTGCAAAGAAGGAGAATACCTATGAGAAAAATTACAAATCAGAACAAAATTCAGTAATAATTTATGAGTTGTAAATTAAATTATATCATAGATTAAAAAGATAGTGACAATACAAGAGATCTTTTTTAAAGCATCTTGTATAAGGCTTTGAACACAGTATGCACTCACTAAACATGAGCTGAATGATAATACTAACAAAGACAATAGTACAGAGGATGTCAATTTTACAAGTAAGCTAAAATGGTCAAAAGAAGACCTCATCAAGGAAAAATTACTTAGACTTCAGAAGAACAGTTTTTAGGGGCACCTGGGTGGCTGAGTCAGTTAAGCATCCAACTTTTGACTTTGGCTCAGGCCATGATCTCAGATTTCTTGAGTTCAAGCCCTACATTGGCCTCTGTGTTGAGAGTGTTGAGCCTGCTTGGGATTCTCCCCTTCTCCTTCTCTCTCTCTGACCCTCCCCTGCTCTCCCACTCTTTCTCTCTCAAAATAAATAAATAAACTTAAAAAATAAAGGGAAAGCAGTTTTTAATGGATAAATTTAGAAAGACAAAAAGGAATAAGTGACATAGGTAGAAGAGGGTAAGTAAAATCTTAGACCTGTACTATCCAGTATCAGCCACTAGCCATATGTAGCTAATTTTCTAGCCACATTTCAAGTACTCAATAGCCACCTATGGTTAATGGTGACCATACCAAACTGAGCAGATATAGAATATATCCATCATCATAAAAGTTTCCAATTGACAGCACTACCTTAGACTCAAAAACACACTAAGAGTGCATGTGTGTTTGTACACACATGTGTGTTGAGGGAGTAAAAAGTTTGGCCAGCTTTATTTCCCTATCTATAAAATGAGGAAGGACACAATATAAATTGTGTCTCTCCCAGCTTTAAAATTCTGTCTCTCTAGGGGCACCTGGGTGGCTCAGTCAATTAAGCATCCAACTTCAGCTCAGGCTATGATCTCACAGTTCGTGAGTTTGAGCCCCGCATTGGGCTCTGTGCTGACAGCTCAGATCCTGGAGCCTGCTTTGCATACTGTGTCTCCTCTCTCTGCTCCTCCCCTGCTTGCACTGTTTCTCTCTCTTTCTCAAAAATAAACAAAGATTATTTTTTTTTAAATTCTGTCTGTGTCTACATAGTCAAGTCAGTAGAGCAGTTGGTTTGTATATAGGAGAGTAGAAGAGAAATTTTAGAAAGAAAAATGGAAAGAGATAACAAAGGAACTTAATGGGACTTGTACCTAAGCTGTGGGCAATGGTGAGCCAATGGCAGCCTTCAAAGAAGAAACTGATATGGTCAACATTGCTGTCATTTGCACTTTGAAACATCCCATTTATTTATATAACTCTTTTCTCCCATTTCTTAGCTATCATTGGGAAATTATATCTCCTTCTTTTGAACAATCATATATTCCTAATATCTAGATGTGTCAAAATGGGTCTTCTGGGAAGCAGCAACTTAGATAGAATTAGGAGTTCAAATGATTGATTGGCAACTAACTCAGTAAAAGACAAAAGAGTGAGGATATTAGAATTAGGCAGGGGAAGCCTTTGATTGTACAGAATTGACTCCAATAAAGAAAAACAGTAGAGGAAGCAGGTCTGGGCAGAGACAGCCTCAGATCAAGATTTAAACCTAACAAATTCTCCACTAACCCAATGGGGAGAGCTCAGAGCAAAGATGGCCTATTGCAGGAGTCTTTCACTGGATAGAAATAGCTAGACCTGGGGTACCTGGGTGGCTCAGTCAGTTAAGCATCTGACTCTTGGTTTTGGCTTAGGTCATGATCCCACAGTTCATGGGTTCAAGCCCCATACCAGGCTCTATGCTGATGGTGTGGAGCCACTTGGGATCCTCTCTCCCTCTCTCTCTTCCCCTGCCCCGCTCACTCCCATCTCTCAAAATGGATAAATAAACTCAAAAAACAGAATTTTAATTAAAAAAATAAATAAATAATAAATAGCTAGGCCCTAGGAAAAGTGTGGCCTTCACACAAAAGCTGAGGCAGGTCCTGAAGGTTCTGCCTCACCTTCAGCTGAATGACATGTGCTAACTACATTCCTTGCCCCTAACTGGTGAGAACTGTCTTACAGTGAGATCCAAGCAGCACACATCCATGGCTAAGCCTCCAGCTTACAACTCCAACACTCCTACCACCACTTCTCCATGTTATAGCCTCCCATTTAGTTTTGGTTTTGGCTCACTCCCATTCTTCTGACCAGCAGGGAGCAAGTGAGACTGAAAATGAACCTCTTATTAATAAAAGGATGGCACATCAAAGAAGGAAAAACTCTCACAGAGAGTTTCCTTCCCTCCAGTCCTTAAGCCATTCTTGTTGAATTGTGGCAAGCCAAAAATCTGTACCTACAGCCTTGGCTCTGCTACAGTCAAGTCCTGAGCTGGATTGTTATAAGGACCAAAAAAGGACAATAGAGGAGAAAAAGGCTTTCAATTTAGTTATATAAAGGCGCAGGTCTTCCCTAGTCACATCTATGTTAATGAACCCTTCGATGTCCAGAAAAACCAGAGCTGCCAAATATCCACCTTATGTGGGCTGCTTCTTAGATAACTGCAAATGTCTCTTTCAATTGGAAAAGAAAGAAAAATGTCACAAATGCACATCCCTAACATTAAGCAAAGGGTTGAACCAGGGCACTTTAATGCCATGCTAACACTAGGCTCTTTAGACATTGCCCCAAAGGGAATTTATTCATTTCCCCTTGAAAAAAGAGCTGCACTAAATGACATGAATTTTCACCAAATGTCAGATTTTCACCATATGGATAAAGCCATTAGTCCTAAAGAGGCTTTTCGTAGGTTGAAAATGCAAAGTTGGTTATGCACATAAACACAAATTTAAACTTAGGTGGTTATGAGGTAGATTCTATCACTGCTTAATGCTCAAGGCCAGTGATTACCAAACTATGATCCTCAAAACCAACAGCATCAGCATCACTCAAAACTTGTTAACAAGCTCACATACCCCTCAAAAGATGTTTATATTGAATCAGAAACTCTGGGGATAAGCCCAGCAATCTGCAGTTTACAAACCCTCATGGTGACTGTGATGCTTAAGACTGAGAGCCAGTGGTCTAGCTTAGGATGACAATGATTGAAATACACTGTTATTATAACTAAGTTCAGGTGTCCTGGATGGAGGGTTAGAGAAGGGAAGCTGGAATGGGGTCATATGCTATAGAGTTGGACTGAGAAAACTGAAGTCACAATAATAAAGAACAGGTTTTATTTAAATGAAGGTGTTAGCAAGGAAGAAACCAACAGACAATTCAGGGTCTGAATTGATGAGATTTGGGGGTGATTGGGGGTTTATGGGGTCTGAAGCTGATGACCAGGAAAGAATTCTTGAAGATATCTTTGGTACAAAAAGGTGATTTTATTAAAGCACAAGGATAGGACCCATGAGCAGAAAGAGCTGCCCTGGGACCATGAAGAGACACTGGTTATATACTTGGGAGTTGGGGCAGGTAAAATCCAGAAGTTTCCAAGGAGATTATCATATGCTAAAGAAGACTCACAGAATACTAGAGGGCTAGCTGTTGTCAAGCTAAGGTTGTTTTCCCCTCTAGTAAGCATTAATATTAGGGCAGTAGAGGGTTCCTGGAGATATGGCATACTCTGTATTAGCCTCAAGTATTTGCTAATGGGCTACAGGTCATGAGGAAATTTAATTTTACCTGTCATTTTCTTCTTGCCTTTGTTCTCCATATCACGATTGAGGAGTGATGTTGGGGCTCCAGGAAACTGAGTCCATTGGTTTCCGGAGATTAGGCTATTGATAAGATTGTCTTTTTCTTATAATTTACTAAGGTATTTGTAAACCCATGTCCTGTAGGACTGTGATCTCTAACAGTTGGTTTCCTTTCCTTTGTCCTTGGGCAGCGAGAAGCGCCTGAGAATATCACACATATCCCACTTGGGGGGTGGGGGTGTGCTAACTTGCACTTTGTCCTCAGCCGGCCTCAAGTTCCCTCATCATAATCTATAAAGAGGAGTAATTCAAATTGGTGATGAAATCTGTTATCTCGTCAGAAGCAGAGATGTGATTAGACTTCCTAATGGCATGTGTAAAAATTTTCTATGCATTTACATATGTGAAAGCATACCATATAGTGATCTGTAGTATCTTGCTCTTCTTACTAAATTTTTATGTTGGAAGTGTCTTATAATTTTATATAGAACATCATTTATTTAATTAGTTGCATAATATTCTGTTGCATGCAATTAAAAAAAATAATGGATACTATCAGTTGAAATGGTTGCCTTAAGAGAACTCTGTCATTTTGGCAGGAAGGAGAGTATATTGAGTATATCTCATAATTTAAAAATTTTGTAAAATGGAATTTTATTTCTGAAGTACCATCACTTTCATAACTTGTCCCATACGTTAGAGCATCTGAGTTTTAATTCTTGCTCTTAGGACAATGCTGTGAAAAAAAAAAAAAAAAAAAAACCTAGAATATACATCATTTAGCACATATGCTATTCTATCTGTAGAATAAAAACCTAGAAATCCTGTTCTCGCTTAAATGGAGTGTGATATTTTTACTGAATAATATTCCTAAAATGTCTCCCATAAAGGCCCTAATTCCAACCAAAGTGGAAGGAGAGTGCTTTTTACTCAGAATAATTAATATGCTGGGTTATATATCTTTTTAAGTTTTTTTTTCATTTATTACATGGAAAGTGGTAAGCATTATAACTTTACTTTGTAACTCCCTTATTTCAGTGGAGTTGAACATCTTTGTTAAGAAGCCTTTGCTTTCTTTATCAACTGCATATTACTCTCTTTTCCCATGTTTTCTATTGGGTTATTCTTTTCTTGATCTGTATAACCTCTTTATATATTAAATAATAAACTTTTTCATCTATCATATAAATTTATTAAATTTATATTTAATTTAAAATTAAATTTTCTAGTTACATTATCTTCTACCTAATGAACACCTTATGTTTTTATGTAGTATTCATTTTGTTATATTACACTGACTATATCAATGCTTTCATGATAAAACACCTGGGGGTGATGGTTATGTTCATTATCTTGATTATGGTGATAGTTTTATGCACATATGTGTGTTTGTGTGTGTGTGTGTGTGTGTGTGTGTGTCAAACTTACCAAATTATACATTTTTACATGTGCAATTTATTGTATGTCAAATATATCACAATAAAATTGTTTAAAAATTACTGTTATAGAGGCACCTGCATGGCCCAATTGGTTAAGCATCTGCCTCTTGATTTCAGCTCGGTCATGATCTCATGGTCATGAGACTGAGCCCCTTGTCAGGCTCCACACTGAGTGTGGAGAGCACTTAAGATTCTCTCTCTCCCTCTGCTCCTGCCTCCCCCTCAAAAAATTAAATAAAATAAAAAACAAAAAATACTAATATATATCTTTCCACTATATATTCTAATTCCATGTTTATATGTATGTATATTTTTTATAAATATATATAAAAATTGTTCATTTCTATGTACTATCTTGGCATTCAGCTATTTTATTCTCTCATCTTTTAAAATCAATTTTCGGTTGACTTTCTTTAGTTTTCCAGGTAAAACTTGGAATTTTCCCTTTCCTCAATTTTTCCTTAATTTTCTCCCTCCCTCTTATTTGTCTTCACATCCTCCAGCTGCCATAATGCTCCAATATTCAACACTAAGAGTCAGGTTTAGAAACACACACAGAAGATGGTTTCCCATTCAGATACAGAGTAGGCTCACTTCTCTAGGTGTGGCTGAATGGCAACTAAGCCTCCCCCTGAGGGAAGGCCAATATTGTTTACGATATCACATGAGTGGACCATATCCCTGGTCTTTTTCAGGTTCAGAACAAAGGTACTCAAAGTAAAAGTAATAAGAATAGATTAAAAAACACTATGAAAGTAGGGTGTTGTAATGTCAGTTTGATAGGATATAAGAATCCGAAACTTCAAGCTCAAATGAGTCAGACAATAATAAATGCATGAATAAGGTAGTGGAGAATTTTTTGAAAAGCTTATGCCCAACCTAAAAAGCATTCCAACATGCAGTTTTAAAGCACTCACCTAGTGAAAAGAAAACACCTCTAATGGTTCACAGCTAAGGTCAGAATTGAAAATAAATGGGGAACTCCTGGGTGGTTCAGCGAGTTTAGCAACCCACTCTTTGATTTTGGCTGAGGTCATGAGCTCACCATTCCTGAGATCGAGCCCTGTGTCAGGCTATTGCTGACAGCACAGAGACTACTTGGGATTCTCTCTCCCTCTCTCTCTCTCTGCCCCATGCATGTGTGTGCTCTCTCCGCCCTCCCCCTCTCCTTTCTCTCTCTAAAGAAATAAAAACTTTTAAAAACTTGAAAAGAAAATAAACGGACAATGAATCTTGTCAGAATATTCTACCATTCATTTATTCAATTAGTAGATATTTATTAAGCAAGAAGTATGAAAAGCACTTGGGATATAATGTTAAATAATACCCAACCTCTAATTATAAATAGTTTATAATCTACAGAGAGGACAAAACATCTCTCTGAGAAAGTAAAGTGAGACTCCTAGATGAAAGGACACTTGATAAGGTTTTATGTAACTGAGGTTTGGCCAAACATAGCACAGAAGTAAAGAGCAGGTATGAAACCCATTTCACAGACGATGGCTATGCTGGCACTGTCTCTTTCCTGATGGATGTCCCTATACTGCTTGTTTTGCTACAGAAATGTGTTCATTAATAAAGATTTGAACCCACTAAATATCTAGATTCAATTAAAAATATAACAATGTAACAAACTCTGTCTTTTTCATAATTTCACTTAGAGTTTACCTTATGTCCCCTTAAAAAATGTGAATGTCAAGAATGTAAGATGTTTTTCCTCTGACACCTGGATTCTGGCAGAATCCAGGTATGACAAAGATTTGTGGATACACTGGATTTTTAGATTTCTGAATAAAATGTAGAACCAAAATTTAGTATGGTCTAAAAGCAGATAAAGTAAACTGGACCTGGCTTTCTCTTATTTTCATCCTTGTGTGTCTTGGGTCTCCCATGCCATGTGAAATGCTTCTGGAGCCACCTCATTGAGAAGAGAAACACAGAGGTGTGTCTGGACACTGATGTTGGATAGTGAGATGTCATTGTCTTTCGATTCACTGTCTGAGGCTGTGAGAAGGGTAGACTCACCTAAGGACTTATTTTGTTATTGGAGCAGTCCAACACACACCTAAGAATCAATGGTCTCCTCAGTAATCTCAGAAGGAACTGAGAACATATAACCCTCATTCCCCTCTTCTGCCTCACGTCCTCGTGGACTTAAAGCAAACTTTTTCCTCTTGTCCACCACTCTGGTAAAGCCTTGGCAACAATTCTGCCCTCTGCCAACTCTTCACTTTGATTTGGGGCCAGGAAACAGACATTATAAGGATGGGTAAAAACAGAGCATGGCACATTAGCATTTCCAGTCTACCACATCGGGAATCTCGGCATTTTCAATATATATTTAAAATAACGGTGCGAGACAAGTGGCTGCCTTCCCTCAAAATTGCCAACGTATGCTCCAAGATCTCTTGCATTTTGCATTATGTCAGTCTGTGTCAGAGGTTTCAGGAAAGGTAATATAGAAGATGAATGAAAGTCTATCATTGCAGTGCCAAGATGAAAAAGTGACAGCTCATAATGAAAAGAAAAATAGTTTCCATTTTGGGCCTCTGTAAGTAAGAAAGTGACAGAGTCTTGGGAACTGTGAGCCTGAAAAATGGTCCCTTTGACAGACATGCCTGTAAGTGAGAAGGCCCCGGATATAATACCACCTATAATAGAGGGAATAATGATTATTTTAGGCATTGCATGATTTTGAATAAATCCTTGACTACTCCCTAGAAAATGGAGTTGAAAGGAATCTAGGAAGAGTGGTGGGTTAATTTAAGGAATAAATGACCACATTTTTTTTAGGCTTTTAAGCCAAAGTTGGTTAAATTTATTCATGTCAGAAATGACCAAAAGTCAATAGTATTAATAAAAAAAAAAATTTTGCCTCAGCAGTGATAAGAAAAAATGTCACTCTAGAATTTTCCTTCATGATTTTGTTCTTTCGGTGGCCAAATCTTGTGGAATTAAGTTCTAGATTGGCTATAATATTTCAGTGTTTTTGAATTAATTAAAATCCAAATTCAAGTTGACACAACACTATATAAATACTGATGCTTTTTAATTAAATACCACATTTCAAGATGCTTGGGACTCTTTGAGAAACTATTTTCACTTTTCTTTAACAGATGATATTGTTTGGATGCAGACTCAGATGTTAGCCCATTTTCAGTGTGTAGAATTTCTTACCCTGCATAATTTCTTTATCCACCTTGATCCACACACAATCAGAAACACACTACTGACTCATTTAACAAATACTAGGTCAGTGGTGCTTTCCTTGTGTGTTTGCTTTCCTGAGAACACATGCTAGTCCATTGATTTTCTTAAACGAGGCTATACAAAATCTATCTAGGAAATGGGGCTCATAGAGTTTCCACTCTCTCGGTTCTAACCATAAGCTATAAGAAATAAATGATCACGTGCTCGCTTCGGCAGCACATATACTAAAATTGGAACGATACAGAGAAGATTAGCATGGCCCCTGCGCAAGGATGACACGCAAATTCGTGAAGCGTTCCATATTTTTAGCTTAACAGAGGACCAAGGGGGAGAAGAAGGGCAGAAATGGTGGGGGAAAGGGGGAGAGGCAAACCATGAGAGACTCTTGAATGCTGACAAAAACTGAGGACTGGTGGATGTGGGGGGGAGGAGGGGTGGGCATGGAGGAGGGCACTTGTGGGGATGAGCACTGGGTGTTATGTGGAAACTAATTTGACAATAAACTATTTGTAAAAAATAAAAAAAAAATAAAAAAAATAAAAAAATAAAAAAATAAAAAAAAAAAGAAAGAAATGATCACTAAAAGGAGTGATTGCTACCCATGGACAGCTGAACTGTGGAGCCTGAGGGAGAATCCAAAATTATTTATCATAGAATCATAGGGCTGGAAGGGACATAGAGGGCTAGGCTCTGCTGGCAGGGAGAGCTGGATGCTCCCCAATTCCATTTCCAGCAGATCAAATTATCAAATGAACTTCCTGATTCTAAGTCAATACCAATTTTTCTCTGACAGGCATTCTTTGGTCCCATCTGGACCTGGAAATACAGGGAAAGGATCTCTGTCCTCCCTTTAAATGATAGCCCTGCACCTGTTGTAACCAGCTACTTTGTCGCCTTTGGACAACCTTCTTCTCAATCTTGTCCCAGAAGGAAAGTTGAGTCATAAAGACTATCGAGAAGATCCATGAAGGGAAAAGGTCTCAGGGGAATCCACAGCTCATCTGCTTCCTCAATGTTCTCCTAGAGTGCTGCTGCCTACAGCATTTATCTTCCTGTGCAGTGACCATGTGCTTATCCCTGCATGGGCTCTGAATACAGAAGAGCGGAAAACACAGGCTTTTTGAGGACCTGCATTGGAATATGGCTCAGCCTTCTGCAGTTTTAGTCATCAGAGACCAATCATTTCACTTTCCAAGTTTCATCTGCAGAATGGCCCAACTCCTATTTGGCCCAATTGTTGTGAAAATAGAGTAAACATGTATAAACCTACTGGAAAATAATAGATATTCAACAAATACTGAATATTTAAATATCTTGTTCCTCCCCACAGGCTTATGGCTAAATTTTAGTTGTCGTTGTTTCTTGGACAAATGTCACATAGCAGGTATTCTGGAAATATCTGGGGAGATAAGAAAGGAGGAAAAAATGAGGAAAGGAGCATTTCAATTAATTTTACAATGGGGATTGGAGAGACAGGGGGAAAGTAGGAGTATATGAACTGGGTTCTTTTCTTTTTTTTCCTTTCATTTCTGAACATAATATCCCTAAGCTACAGCAGTGTTGGGTGCTGGAACACAGCACCTGAGGCAATCACTGCCATCCACCTTTCCAGAGAATATTCTTCAGCAAAAAACAAAATAGGAAAGATAATGAATAATACTGGGGAAAGTACATTTTGGTACAACCAGTCTCAGAAAAATAAAGACTAAAAATCTGGGTGAGTACAAAGAAGCAGGTCCTGATGCTAAGATTTATTAGTCAGGGACAATCTGTCTAACTAAGCACAGGCAGCTTCCGCTCTGAAAAGAAAAGAAAAGAACAGAAAAGAACAGAAAAGAAAAGAAAAGAAAAGAAAAGAAAAGAAAAGAAAAGAAAAGAAAAGAAAAGAAAAGAAGAAAAGAAAAGAAAAGAAAAAAGAGAAGAGAAGAGAAGAGAAGAAAAGAAAAGAAAAGAAAAGAAAAGAAAAGAAAAGAAAAGAAAAGAAAAGAAAACAAAACTGGAATGGACAAAAGGCAGGGGAAGAGACTGTATTGTGCTCGGAACAACGCAACTCTAAAAAGATGGTGAAGAGATGCCCTGATAGATCTTCTATCTCTCACACTCGCTCAGCAAGGACAAACAGTACCAAGAGGACCAGCATTTTTCTCAGAATGCTGGAGATAATAAAACAGTTTCCTGAATGAAGATTACTATTTATTAACTGGGGTACTGTATGCACCCCTGAATTCATCAATATGCAGAGGTACTGGATCAGGATTTTGAGATGGAAGAGGGGACAAGAATATTTATCTCATGCTTGCTTTCTTCCTCAGACTCCTGAGGAAGTCTGTCTGCCTCCTCTCTGTCAGCTGATCTCCAGCCCAGTGGTTAGGGTCTATGTTATCCATCATGCAGTCTGCTTCCATTGTTCAGAAAAGAGACACATCTCACAATCATAGCCAACACATATATGCACAGTTCTACCATTGTTCATGTGCATGCTTTCTCACACAAATTCTTTTCCATTTCTCAAAATTCTAATTATCAGCAAGGGGTGAGTCAGGCCTGAGTATCATACCCTCTGCATAAACCTCCCTTAGATTCAGTAAATTCACAAGGTACAGATTGCCTGTCTCAGTGAGTATGACTATTACTAAACAAGGTGGCTTCCTTTCAAGGAACTCAAGAAATTGACAATCCGATTGGTGAGACAAGGTTTATTAAACACAGACACACACACCACCACACAAACACGCAACTGGGCTTTTTCAAATGAATGATGCTGAATAAAAACACCATAAAAAAGGTTTGTGTTGAGGGAGAGATGACATCAGCTGGGGAGGGGGATGGGACTTCAACTGAACTTTAAAGCAAGGATCTGACTTAGATAAGCAAGGAGGGAAAAGAAGCAATTTCCTAAGATTTTACTATAGCATTCTTCCCACAGACAGGGGAATGTCCTCTTGATTTAATCAAGATAGACCATATTTAGCAGCCTTTCAGTGTAAAGAATCACACCTGGTGGAAGCCTTCAGGACACAAAGGGACTATCTAAAGCCATACTCATGGCTGCTTATAGTTCCAGCCTTAATAAAATATATGGATTTGAGTTTGTCTTGAACTTTACCCCTGGTATCAATGCTTAGAAAGTAAAGTGGAAAGTCAAACGTGGTCAATGGCAGGTGTGCCAGTTATTAATTTATTTCTTCTTAACTTAAACCATACCTTTTTTTTTTTTTTTTTTTTTTTTACTACTTGGTGATATTCTAGCTGGGACACTGCAGTGGACATTTGCTTCTATGTCAGATAGACAGTGGGCTGGACCTTAGCCTCAAGGGTCTTCCTCCAAGATTCCAAGTTTCTTCTTGTTCACTGTTTTTTTTTTTTCAACTTTAGGAGTAATGGTTGCTTTCCCTAGTTCCTACCTTTGTTACCCTCAAGAGCTCCCATTTATCCCTTTTAGCAGGTAACTACCTTTTACCTAGTTATCAGTTATCTAATTTACCCCTGAACAGTACTATATAACATATTTGAAAGTTACTAAGAAAGTAGATTTTAAAAGTTCTCATCACAAAGGAAAAAACGCAACTGTGTGAGGTGACAGACTTCAACTGCATTTATTATGTAATCATTTTACAGTACATACATCTATAAAATCATGTGATACACCTTAAATTTAAGCAATGCTCTATGTCAGTTATATCTCAATAAAACTAGGGGGAAATTTTACCCCATTCAAAATAATTGATAGTTTCTGTCTCCTGACTAGATCCTAACTAATAGAAAGGATTTGTTTTTCTTTAACAGGAGAGCACATTTCCTTTAATCTGTGAGATCGAGGTAGGCAGAGACATAGAGCTGGATGTGGAGACAGAGACAGAGATGGAGATGGAGATGCAGAGATACCTTTAGCCATCAGTCTAGCCCCCTAGACCCCTTGGGCATTTTATCGACTGCCATTACAGATATTGTGTTAATGATTCTTGCTGTATAATCAATTCACCTGTTTACTCTCAGATCCATTCCCTGCCATTCCTCTTCTCTGCTTTCTAGCACAAGGGCTGATTCACATTTTTTTTCCCAAATAGTTTCTGGCTAAGTTCAGCCAGTGGTGGGAAATGAAGAGGAGGAAAATAGAAGAGTAGGCATCGTTCCTCACTCCCTAGGGTGGCACCTTGAGCAGGGCTGCCCCTCCTCCTTGGCTGTAGTGATCAAAATAGTTTCAATCCCTTCAAGGCAGCCCTGGCCCCAGGGCTCTAGTAATATCACCATTTCCTTTGTTCCCTCCAGCCAGTAGCATCTTCCTACTGTTGCTAATAACCGGTTTTGCTATTTTTTTCCAAGACCTTTTTAACTAGTTGCCCAAAATAAATTCTTACAATTGAATAGACTGGTGGAGGCTCTGTTTTCCTAATTAGACTCAGGTATACCTGTAGAGGTACCACTTACATAATCTGTATCAGTTGATTTATTTCAATGTTCTCTAATACTGTCAAATTATTCTATGTCTTAGTTTTTTTAAGACAGTATCATGGCTGCTTCAGAAGGAATGTCACTTAATTCCTCAGTAAGCACATATATTCTGTGGGTTTCCTTTCTCCTTCTTGGTTATTTTTAGCAAGGATCATGAAAATGAGTAAATAATAGAGCCAACCAGGGTTTCTTTTTTGCAATTCTACATCACTACAGGACACCTCCACATCTAAGAAAAAGGAACTGGGAATAAAAGTCTCATTTAAAGCCACTTTTCCCCTAAAATGTCTAGGTAATTGAGGAAAATATGTTTCTTCCCCTTTGATTTATAAATTACTGGTCTAGGGGCACCTGGGTGGCTCACCTGGTTGAGTGGCCGACTTCAGCTCAGGTCATGATCTGGCAGCTCATGGGTTCGAGCCCCGTGTTGGGCTCTGTGCTGACAGATCAGAGTCTGGAGCCTGCCTCAGCTTTTGTGTCTCCCTCTCTCTCTCTCTGCCCCTACCCAGCCCACTCGCTCTCTCGATCTCTCTCTCTCTCTCGGTCTCTCTCTCTCTCTCGGTCTCTCTCTCTCTCTCGGTCTCTCTCTCAAAAACAAATAAACATTTAAAAAAATGTATAAATCACCATCCAAAATAATGAGCCAGAAGAAAAGAAGGAAGAACGGAGGAGGAAGAGGACAATAATAGCAACTTCAACTGAGTATTATTAATATATGTTTTTCCATTAATTTTCATAACAGCCCATGAGTTGGATATAATCCTTATTCCTCTTTCACAGGTAAGATCATTAAAGTTCAGAGTAGTTGAATAACTTCCCCAAAGTCATTCCACTGGGCCAGTATGTTAGACCTGGGGTTTGAACATAGGTCTCCCGAACTTAAGGCCCAACTGACATGCTTTGATAGCAGACCAGGGAGTGAGAAAAGTCTGGGGTTTAAGATAGAGCTCCACAATGAAGACATCAGGAGAAACTATGAAAGCCCAGAGAAATAAAGGTGAAATTTGGAAGGGAGAGTCAGAAAGGTGACTGGGAAAGAGCAAAACCCACTTCTGACCTTTGTTGGGGGTAAAGAGAGAAGGGGCACAGTGGCAGCAATCACACAGAAAACATTCTGGAGGGAGAAGTGGCCACATGTGAGAAATGAGCTTGAACTCTACAATGGCATCCACAAGGCCAAAGCATATGCCATTAGCATATGCCATTCCCCTAACAGGCAGGTAATTGCTTTAGTACCACGGTAGAGAAGAGCTTTTGATTTGGGGTACCTTATTAAGATGTCGACGGACTCTGGAGAGTTCAGAGAGGATCAGGGAGAAGATTACAGGGGCTGGAGGGGTTGATTTATGAGGCAAGATGGAAAGACTGGTGCTGTTACCGTTTGGATAAATGATAGCTAAGGGAGGCATAATGATATCTATAAATATTTGTAGGGCGGAAGCAGTGTGAAGAGAAGGGATTCATGTGCTACTGATGGAATACAATACTCTCCGTTTCCCTTTGCTGAACTGCCAGGAAAAACTTTCTGACAGCAGTGTCATCAGAACTGGAGAAAAATCAGCCACAGGGGAAAGGGTGAAAGTGACAGCCCAGGATCACTTAAGACCAAGCTCCAGGAAAAATAGCAAAGTGTGCTGAAGGGCATCCTCTTCCCCAACTCAGGAATGGATGGGAGAGGCCCTCATAGCTGCTGTGGGCACTGGGGGGCCTCTACCTCCCAGCCTTACCTTTCACCCTCCTCTCTGCACCAGCCAGCTTCATTCACTGTGTCTTTGTTCAGACTTTCTCTTTACCTTAAAATCCCCACTACCAGTTGGTATCTACCCATTCTACTCCCACAACAAATGAGAGCCTCCAGCAGGCCAGGCACTTAGCTGGCTATGGATACAAAAGCAAAGAGACTATCATCTCCAAGCTGACGGCTAACTGGAAAATCAGCCAAGTAAACACCTAAGTAAACGCAGTGTAATGAGTGTGATGATAGACTTGGATCCACGGTACTCTGGGAGTAATGAGAGGAAGCCCCTAATCCAGACTGGGGGAACTGGGAGATAACTCCAAATACTGACCTTTACTGAAGTCATGAAAACAGCATGGTTAAGAAATCCCCAACACCTACACCTTTCTGTGTTCTGGGGAGTGGCTTACCATAAGAATCACACTTCCAACATGACTTAGAGAAGGCATGCTGGTTCGTTCTTTCTCACAACTTCTAGGAAGAGTCACAGATGGCTCCTCTGTTTACCTGTGACAAAGCCCAACACAGTCCTTGCCCCTTTTGCCTGAACTTCTAAAGAGCCAGGCACAGACCCTCCAACTCCCCATTCTTTTACTAATGAATTAGTAAAAGATTAGAAATTGTTCTCCTCAGGCACCTGGATGGCTCAGCCAGTTGAGCATCCAACTCTTGGTTTCAGCTCAGGCCATGATCTCACAGTTCATGAGTTCGAGCCCTGAGTCAGGCTCTGTGCTGACAGTGCAGAGCCTGCTTGGGATTCTCTCTCTCGCTCTCGCTCTCTGCCCCTCCCTCACATATGTGCTCGTTCTCTCTCTCTCTCTCTCTCTCTCTCAAAAGTAAATAAACTTTAAAAAAAAAAAAAAGAAAGAAACTATCCCCCTAAAATTAACTACATGCAGGTCCTGTTCAGCTGAGACTGTGATTTCAAAACCAATCCCAACCTATAATTTGTCCTCTCCTTTCTATAAAAGTCTAAGGCAAAGCCATCCCACTGAGACACCCTAATCTTCAGATCTCCAGGGTTCTCCCTATTGCAATAACCTAAATAAAGTTCCCTTACTTGCTCTGTATTTGTCGTCGGCAAAGTAATCTTGAAGAGTGAACTTCAATTAAAGAAAGGGAAAAGGATGCATATGAAACAAAGTTGCATGGAGAGAAGGTACCTCATACACAGAATATGTCAGTGGAACTGCCATGGTTGAAGGGTTGTATCTAAGGTGGGAAGGAGGTGAGGAATTTGACTGTAAGGGCTTCATTTATTAAAAGACCTGACCATAGCCAAGTATCTTTTCTGACTCAGTTTCTTTACTACAAAAATAGAGGTGGGGCACGTAGGTGGCACAGTTGGTTAAGCATCTGACTTCGGCTCAGGTCATGATCTCATGGTTCATGAGTTCAAACCCACATCAGGCTCTCTGCTGTCAGCACAGAGCCCACTTCCAAATCCTCTGCCTCCCTATCTCTCTGCCCCACCTCCACTCACATGTTCCTTCTTCCTCTGTGTCTCAAAATAAATAAATAAACATTTTTTAATGGAGGAAAAGATAACAACAACCTCATCAAGGAGGTCACATGGCAAGCTTCTGACTCATGGAAGATGCTTAGTAACAAAGCAGTGTCTCCAGGACAGTACAGTGCATGTGGTAGGCAGACAAGAAATTATGTCATATAAGCAGCTGGTAAACACATATTCCCACATCACCCGCTACACCCAAGTGAGTTAGCATAGCCAGGTCTGCTGCCACATGGATCAGAAGCCAGCACAGACTGACCCTAATTTTCTCAGACTATGTGCTGAGAGGGCCCACCCTGGCTTGGGGTGCACCACTGTGGTTCAAGCTCCTCAGAATGCAAACAAAAGCAGACTGCATTTCCCTTAAGAACACAGCCCCGCCTGAATTCCCAGAGCAGTTTGGCCACATTGTGTACCTTACAGCATGAGCAGGGTCAGCCTGGTGTGCAGATACACATGGCTCACACTGAACAGCCACTGTGTGGTCAGCCTGGCTCCGGTTCGGATCCCATCCCCCTGCCCAATGTGCTGCCACTTGTGGCAGCTGCAGTTAATATGGACGATTGGTTAGGAGGGATAAAAACAGATTTCCCAAACCAACTGTATTCAATGCAACATATTTTTCATATGTTTAATGGAACAGAAATTTTTATTTTAACCGACATTTATGGGCATTACTAGTGTTCTGTGGAGGGAGCAGAAACCTGGTGGGGAGAGATAGCAGGTATAGGAATCATATTATTTTTATCATAAGATTAGGGCACTCTGTGTTTTCCTCCCCCAAGGCTCCTTTCTCCTCCTCCCAGCCTAGAAAAACAAGAGATTATAGATGGAGGCTCCCGCTGTACAAAGCCCCAGCTCAGTTAACCCTTCCTCCATTGCAGTCCGGGTACCAGAGATCCCATTATTTAATGCTAATGTATTGTTTTTCCACTGCCTGGCTCTGGGAGATCCAGATTCTTGGCGCCACAGACTCAAGCATCAGCCAAAGCAATAAAGAGGAGACAATTCTTCATTATCATCCCTGGAAGCTACTCAGTGACAATGAGGGAACCGGGGTTTGGGTTGTTCGTGTGTCTGTATATATTCAGAAAGCATGTCCTGAAGTTGTGGATTTATTGACAATCAGCTTTATCTACTCTAACCATCCTCCGCCCCTACTCTGCTTTAAAAAATTGCAGCTTCCACGAGATCAACAGAGATGACAAATTTGGGAAAGAAGGTCTCTGAGACAAGTATGCCCTCTGCTTTAGTTTCTTCCTCTGCTGATTCCCACCACACCCTTGATAACCTCTCCCTTGGCTCCTCTTTCCTCTCATCTTTTGTCTCAACTGTTGTATTTCTTCACACAGAGAGAAAACGCTGGCTATGAATCAGCGTTCTAATCCTCTCTGTAACCTTACAAAGCTGTGTAAACGTTAAGTGAAGTCAATCAAGCACAACCACAGTTTTGTCTCCTGTGGAAGTGGCCCTGAGGCCTTTCTAGCTCCTTCACAAAACACGGAAATACAATTCCACACATTTCCTGTGTGGCCTCTGCCACCACAGTTTTAGAAGCGAGTGTGATACTGAGTAAGGAAGCTTTATTTCATCATTTTACCCCTGATGAAACAAGGAAAAGTAGCATCCAAGTTTCTGGTGGTGGCATCACCTTTGTAAATTGCATAATCTAGTATAAACCCCAGAGTTCAATTTCTAAATAGTGTTTAGTCTTTGCATAGCATCATTGCTGGCTTTCTATGCAGCTGGCCAAACACACTTAGCTGACCACTCTCCTGGACACTGTGGATAAATGAATACTGTGAATCAAAGGAAATGTGGACCAGTACAAGAAAAGCCAAGGGCAATCCCATGAGAGTAGTCTCATGTTTGCAGCGAAATCCAGATGAACTTTCCCTGCAGCAGAGTGAACAAGGACACTTGTAGGATTAGGTTGGCACACAAGATAACGTCCAGTGAATATTCCAGCCTCCAATCTCTGCTCCCCATCATATTCTTCTCTTTGTGTGCAAGTTTTAATCAGGATATGGAGCCATGGAATATACTCCCTGGTTCAGAAAACTGCAGTAAAGTGGCTTCAGTTCTTTTCAGCCTGGCTCTGATGCTGAAAGCCACACCTCTTGGAACTTATGAGCATATCACAGATGCTGAGCAGGTGAGCTTTAAAAAATGGGGTTCCATCTGAATAATCTGTCAGGCTACAGACGACAAAAAGCTATTTCTGACTCCAGCCGGAATGAGTGATTACTTTGATAACAAATTAAAACAAGCTTGGAAATTGGAAATTACAAGAATTAAGCTATCTCCAATGAATGACTAAGCTCCCCCCTTCAGTACATTTTCTTCTATATTAGCCATAAACATGAGCTCTTCATTAATAGAAATTGGTTCATTGCTACTGGCCACAAGGGGAATCTATTGGATGTGTGGCACTAACTTCCAACCTGATCAAAAAGACAACTTGTTCTTAATGTGAGTGCTTTCTTGGGAACTTAAAAATTCTTTATGTCCCTTTTGGCTTCTTGCATACAAAGCCAATTGTAATGTTAAACTTTAAATGTTCGAATATTTTCTCTGTATGGGATGTTTATGGCACCAAATAATTTCTAGATGATTACTGTTTTTAATAACTAGCTAATTACAGTATTAATCAGAAATGTCCTTTTGGCTTATAGAAGGTACCAAGGGACAGAGGTAAGAAACAAAGATATTCCTGTTGCAAACCACTTGCACAAAACTTCTGAGTTTCCTATTCGGAAGATAAGAAGTGTTGCCAAACAGAAGGCTTGCTCCTTAGTGAAGAGAAAACAATTCAGCTTCCCAGCTAAGTGTTCAAAGCATTCAAAATGAAATAGGCATCCTGTGACCTCCCAAATTCCCATATATCCTGAACACATAATTGAATCACCCTTTTGTACTGTAACTTTGTGTGGTGGGAAATGTTGTCATTTGGTCTCAATTGTATTCAAACATTTTCTGTTATTGCTTTGTTTCTTGATCCCTGATCTATAAGCAGTGACCTTATGCAATGATGAACTAGAGGGGTTAATATTCCAAAGAGGTTGTTATTTTTCTTCATATTTCTCCTAGCCTTACAGAACTTCCATTTCATCAGGTGACCCTTGCCATCTATTTAGCTAGCAAGTTTTGTCTAAATCACAATAGCCATATTCCCTGCTGTTCCTCCTACCCTCATCTCCCTGTGGTGTTTTTCGTGGATAGGTCAAATATGGAAGTGACAATGACATCTGTTCTATCTCTCTCTCTCATTCTTATGGCAAGAATGTGTGTGTGTGTACGTGTGCGCGCGTGGATGTGTGTCTGTGTCTGTTTCTCTATGTGTGTCTAAAGAAATAATGAAAAATAGCCACTGAAAATTTTGCAAAGTATTGAGTGTTTCATTAGCAGCACTGCACTAATATATTCTGTGTCTGATGAGATGATTTTCCTGCTTCTCTTTCAAAGTGAGCTTGATGGACAAGCCCTTCTTTAATGTACAAATAATCTTTATGACCCTTGTAAGCAGGTCTGATGATACTCAGCTGAGTAATGTACCAGAACTGAAATTTCCATCTACTTGATGTTTTGCACAGAGATTTTGATGAAGTCACTGTCACCTGCTATTAACTGAATATCAATTCTTAATAGGGTCCCTCTCTCACCATCTCCACGCTGTTGGGGTCCAAATTAATTACTGAGTAAAAATTCTGCCACATAAATAAATCCTCACTTCTCAGAGAGGGCGAAAAAGAAGTTTTTAACCTCATTGGAGAGCTCAGAGAATAGCCTGTAGAAGAATATTCACCTTCAAGACACATCTAAGTCTGTGCATCAATGAGGAAACCAGAGTTCTCTGAAAAGCAAGGCTTACTTCTTCATGCTCAAACCTCCTCTTTCTCAGCATCTTCATATTTACCCTCAAAAATCACTACAGACTTCACCTGGTGCTCTCTGGTACTAAGGTATGGTTAAGGTTAACAAAATTCTCCTTAATAATAACCTGTTCAGAGATGCCTGGGTGGCTCAGTTGGTTAAGTGTTCAGCTCTTGGTTTTGACTCGGGTTGTGATCTCACAGTTCGTCAGTTCAAGCGCCACACTGGGCTCTGCACTGACAGCAATGGGCCTACTTGGGACTCACTCTCTCCCTCTCTCTCTGTCCCTCCCCTACATGCTTGTGCACTTTTTCTCTCAAAATAAATAAATAAACTTAAAAAAATGAAACATGTTCATTTGGTATCAAATGTATCAAAAATATCAAATAGGGTGTGGGATGAAATAAACTAAATCTCTTACAAACCTGGTATTCTGTAAAAAGTTGTGAACTAGTAAAAATGTAAGAATTTTAACAATCTGTTCAATAGTCATTTGGTATTACCTAGAATTTCACCATCATAAATAATTTTTTTATTAAATGATAATAGCCCTAAAGGGTCAGTGGATGAAAGAAAAAGAATAAGATAAGAAGTTAGGCACACATAACTTCCTGGGAATCTGATTAGAATACAGCTGGTAGAGAAGACAGAGTGCTTAGGGTGTTCAAGAGAATATGAGCCAGTGGGATAGCCTCTAATGGTTGAGAGGATGGTCAAGGGTCTTTCCAAATGTTTGGTAGAGCACTGAGAATAACTTTGCCTAAGTCGCAATTCTTACATTGCAGATACCCAAGGATAAGGAAGAAAACAAAACAAAACAAACAAGTAAACAAAAAGACGGGGTAGGGAGTGATATTAGGGCCTACAAATTAAAAATCTTTGCTAAAAGTCGGAATAATAAAAAACTCAGAGATACCTGAAACTCCATCAACATGTAGACACCTTGATTTTTATTGCTTATCAGAAGCTAACAAAACAAACATAACTCCCATTTTATCCTTTGTCCAAAAATTGAAAATTACCCTTTTGAAGCTTTCAGATCCCATTGTATCCCTTTTGCTGTCCCTACCTTCTTGTTCCCGTTTCTTGGTTCTAACTACCTATACCTGCAGCTCTTCTTTACCTGGATTTCTACCCTTGGCTCCTAAAGTCCATTTACCTGCTCAGATAAAGCACACAAAGTGCCTAGAAGTTTATGCTGCCAGGCCCTTGGACAACAACTGACCCCAAAGGCCACAGGAGCATGACAGCCTTGCTCCCCTGCCTGAGATGGGATGAACCCTGAAGCAGGACTTAAACTGCAGAGCTATCCTGGCTCAGACTGAGTTACTCTCCTCAGGTCACTGCCTGAAATCTCAGCCTCCCTTAGTTTCTCCCCTTTTCCTAAATTTGCTTCACCCCCTTCCCTAACTGGATTCTTCTTTACAAATCACTTGTACACTGCTCATCATCTTAGGGCTGCCATCTGGGGAATCCAACTAAGATATAGTGCTCACTGAATATATATGTATCTGAAGATCTCGGTGAAAACTCCAACTTATTGTGACCAAAGCCAATGGATTACCAAGCCCCACCTATCCCTTCCTCCTACCATTTCTATTAGGAATGCCAACATTCTCCTGGTTACCCAGACACAAAGCTTTGGAGAAATTTTTAAGTGCTTCTTTTTCACTTAATGACTTACTAAGATTTTATTGTCTACAAAACATTTTCATTTATTTAATATCATTTAGTTCTCAAACTACACTTTAGAAACATGTAGGCCAAATTCGTGCGCCCTTCGATAGCTCAGCTGGTAGAGCGGAGAACTGTAGACTAGAAACATGTAGGCCAAATTTGATTATTTTAGTCTTAGAGTAAAAGATCATTTTAGTTTTATACAACAAAGAATAAAGAAAATTAAACAGCTAATAAATTGAGTAATCAGAACCAGGACCTGTGCCATTGACATTGATTGACTACTTTTCTACAAAGCCAGATGTTCTTTCTTCAGGATATCTCTTAGATGCTTTCCTTTTATTCTGTTTCTTCCACACAACTCTGGTTTAGACCCTTGATATTCTTTCTCAGGTTAGAGCAATTGTCTATATGGTTACTTTGTATTCTCTATTTCTCTGTATTGCATTCCTAAATGCTGCTGCCAGATTACAATCCTTACTTCACCTCTAATTCCCTTCCCTGTGATCTGGATCCTGCAAACATTTCTAGTTTTAACACTTATTCTTCCCTTCAGTCTAATTCTATGGTTTATTTGTTACTGAATCACAGCACAGCTACACTTACAACAGTACAGCAATGGGTATCTTGCAGCAGAGTGCTGCAGTAACAAATGCCTACAATGTGTGCCACTGACATAGGAACCAAGCAATGAGATGCCATAAAGCTGCTGTAAGAGGTTGGAAAGATCTCTGTGCATGTATGCATTGAATAAAGTACTGAAGTTCTTAGTAGAACTGTTGTCTGCTATATAGCTGGGAAGGCAGAGCATATGCCTAATAAGCTTATGGCACTAGAGGAAGAAGTTGGAAAACTTAAAGTTAATAGTATGTATTGGAAAGGTGATTTGCTTCTAGTCTAATGGATGGCCACAGAAGTGATAAAGCCACCCCTAGGTCTGCATATGAAATCCACCCTATGCAATCCTGTAGTTCCCTCTCCCTTCACAGCGACCTTGAAAGCCTTAAGTAGAAGATGGCAAAATCTTGAGACGGAAAGATCCTGAACCCTAACAAATGCTGGAAGACTTTTCTCCAAGGAAAATTGCCAGGACCTGTACTTGACTCAAATGAAGGGTAAATAATCTGTGCCTGCGTTAAAACCTGAGACACTGCAGTTTGTTTTGACAGGCAAGCATGTCCTAAGGACACCCTGTTTGAGAGGCCACAATGCCTACATCTTCCATTCCAGCACCAAGCAGAATACTATGCATAAAGCTGAATGTTCAGTGCTTCTTAAATTAAATAGAAACAAAAGCTCATATCATAAACTGATTTAAATGAATAAAAAGTATACAGTCATTAATGGATACTAGTACACAATAACTACATAAGAAATAAACATCAAGGAAGAAAATGGTGATTATGTTTAATATCTCAAAATAATTATTCTTAATAGCTATGAGTCAAATTATACAATTATAACAAAGTGAATAGAAAACAATAATTAGTTGAGACATTTTCAGAAAATACTCATCATAATCCTCCAAATTGTTTTTATTTATGTAAATCATTAAGTAAATGGGTGAAATATATAAGCTGCACTCTTTATAACATATTTATTATTTTCTTAGTTAATGCAATAAAAATATCCTAGTGGTGATTTATTCCCTTAAAGAGGTAGAAAATATTAGTAAACAATTCTAGCAAATAGCTCAGAGTAAGGGAAGTCAGGCTTGCTGGAGTCTGTGACATCCACAGCACTCAAGACTGTGTTCATAAAATTGCTTCTTCAGTGACTCTGGTTTGCAGTATCAGGTTCTGGTGGCCCTATCCTGCTGCATCAGTCAAGGTGAGTTCCCCAAACATGACAAAACCTGACACAGTGACATGTTACAAGCCAACAGATACCACGGTTCACAAACTATTAAAGTGGTTTTCAGAAACATAGCCTTCCCCACCTGAGTGGCCTCCACAGCTGCCAGTTTGGTCTCAGCAGAATGTATCAGCCTCCTTCTCCAAGTCCCACTGCTGAGAATTCAAGAATCAGTTATAGTAAACCCAACCTAGTTCATTCTAGATCAGTATCATTTAACCTCCTTCCACTCACATCCTCTGAGTGCCTTCTTATTCTACCCATACCCCAATGTCTGATTCATTATCACCTATGTAATGAGATCAAGACTTTTTGTCATAAGGGTTCTTTCCAGCTTCACTTTGAGTTTTTCTGCTCCACTTCTCATATTTCTTGCTAGAGTCCACCCTCACCCTGCCTCCACCCATCCCGGCCCTCCAATGTATTTTTTCTCTGATCAACACTGCAGCTTCCCCCTGCAATGAATTATCTGGTACCAGCCTGGGCTCCAGAACGCTGGCTCTACCTCTGGTCAGACCTCTATTTCATCCCCCGACATTAGAACTTCTCACAGGCACACACCTGCACCTCTCACTAGATTCTTTTGGATGTAGTTAAAGCAAATCCTTAAAATGTGGATCAGTGAAGCTAGTCAAGAGCAACGATGGTGTACTCTTGGGTTGTCCTTCTCAGTGCCCCAAAGCAGGGTCACTGGGACATACAGGGTCTCTGATGCTCACCTAACACACTCTCGTATACCCAGATGCAGGAAACCACAGCCTCAAAGTCTTGCCATATGGCCCCCAACCACAGTTTGTGTCCCATAAGAGACTTTGTGGATCTCATGTAAATGGCATGGAATAGGTCACAAGGCAGAAACTATCTCAGGATTAATCACTGGTAATATTAACATACACATAAATGTTGGCAGAGAGTAAAGAGTGATAGTATGCCAGCTATAACGTGAAGCATTATTTATTTCAAGACTATAGGGGATATAAAGAGGTGACTATTTTCCAGAATTTCTGGGGAAATATCTCCATGAACTGTAGGGCATGTTGTATCTGGGCAATTTCCCCAGGGATTAGCCTCCAAGGCTAAAGATGGTCTCAGATTTGTTAAACTCTGCTTCCCATCTGTAAAAAGTTTTAAAGCACTTACCTCTTTTATCTTTATAAATCATATCTATATACTATTGTATGAATGCATTATGTTCATTATAAAACATCTTCAATACAAAATTTAAAAGCTCAGATGGGAGAGAGAAAAAAAGAAGGAAAAAATAAATGAGCTCTCATATTTCCCCCACTACCAGTGAATGGTCTTACATACTCCCTGACAAACAGGAATATCACTTTGGTGACGGCTATCCTAACAAAAGTACTGTAAGCCACAGATGTGACATTAAAAGAGTGATGCAACCAACTTGTGTCACTGGTGGACAAGACTTTAAAATGTTATTTCTAAACTCCTGCTCTATAGCTCAGAGTAAAAGTTTTCTCTGCAGCTGGAACATGCTTACTTGTCTCCCTTTTATTGATAAAAATTGTACCATATGTGTTATGGATGCTCTGAATAAACCTCTCACCATTTCACCATAAAGAAACCTATGGGATATTCGACATTTCCCAGTCGTCTTTATCACCAGGTTCTCTTTCCCAAATTTCTAACTTGGATTGCTTTTTTGGGGATTCACGCCTCCCATTATTTGCAAGACATTTTTCTTATGCATTCATCTACCAGATCCTTCTATAGATGGGAAGATGTGAAGGTGCTGGCAGGGAAAGAGGATGCAGATGCCTTGGCATTTTTGTTTCCATATAATAGGCACCTACTGAAACCAGCTAAAGGGCATCGTGAGCTGTCCTTGACTCTCCAGAGCACAAACAGCATTTATCTCTGGGCAGCGGGCAGCTCCAACGTGGGTTTTTGTCAACCTGTCAATTTTTTTTTTTCTTAAACAGAAAGCAGAGTTCAGTAAATAAAGATAAATGATTGTGCTCCTTCTCTGCAGACCCTGGAGCTAAACTGAACAGGCCTCTTATGGTTTGGCCCTGCTTCATTGACTGTTCAGACAGCCCAGTAATACGACAGATGTACCCAGCCGTTCCCTCTTCCCCGCTGTCCATTAGATTATGTTCATTTTGTCTGAGATGCCATTAGAAGTCTCAAGGTCAAAGAAGTCACAGGGAAGAAGAGAGGATGACTAATTTTTTCCTGCAGTCCTTCATTGCCCAAACAGCCTCTAGACAGGTGGGTTCCTGCTTTGTGAGGGGCACAAATGGGGGTGGGGGGCTCCATCCAATTTACTTGAAATAAAATGCAGGTGTGCAATTAACCCAGACACTTCTGGCAACCAGCACAGCCCAGCACTGAAAGTTTTATTTGAATCAGGGGAAAATACCATTTGGGATATTTTCCTAAATGACAAATGAATGATTTACCTGCAACAACATGTTGAGGAAAAGCCTGGGGAGCAGAGGGGGCTTACATTTCTTTCTTTCTTTTCCTTTTTTTTTAAGAAAAAAGGTAATTGGGGGGGGGGTCTCAAACAGCATTTCCTGTGGGATTTCTTGAAGATATCATGCAAATAGGGAATTTGTCCATGCTTAGCAACTGTGATTATGCACGTAATGGTCCTTGAATTTATATAGTGTGTTATTCCTGGGCTCAAAGCATTTAACACATGTGGCCACATCATTAACACTTAGAATCATAGGATGTGAAACTTGGAGGAGACTAAGGATCACCTGCTTCAATTCCTCCACAGACAGAAAAATAGGCAGTGCCATCATATGGGTCCTTCACTTGCTTTGTACATACAAGGAAGATTATCTTTCCAAACAATGGCAATGGCTACATTTTCTTCATCTCTGAAAGTCCCCACAGCATTTAGCATAAGCCTGGATACAAGTGAAATGCAGACAAGTCACAGCATTGACTGTTAACTACAGAGCTAACAGCTGAAAAGTAAAAGGCCACCTAATCTCTCTAGAATTCTAGGAAATCTGCCCCAATGTCCAGAAAGGGAGTGAACAAGGGGGAAATTACATACAGGGTGCCAGGTTCTATCACTACTTCAACCAGATCCACTCTCACGTAATTTTTAAAAATATTTTGTAAGATTATATGAGATTATTGATTGAAGTTCTCCACTGGTTTAAAAAAAAAATCCTCATATAGCATTGCAGAGTCATTATCATCTGACTTTCCCTTGAACAGGTATGGGAGAAACAGCAGAATTTAAGTCCTGTTCCACAACAGCTTGCTGAGTTGGGGCTGTATGGGGTAAAGGCAAATGTAGCAAAATGTATAGAATTATCATATGCATTTTCCTGATGCTCTTATTCCTATCCAATTTGCAGTAGCAAGTACTGAGCATCTTGTGATTACCAATGCACTAAAATGAAGGCTATGTAGAATACCAGAAAATAAACTCTTTATGAGCTGTGAACGTATTTTAACAGAAAAAAATCATTATAAAATTAACTACACATTTAAGAATATAAGCACCAATGTGCATCATTCAAAACATAAGAGAATAAACCAAAGATAAATGAAGTCAAAAGAGGGAAAACTTACTTAGAAGGGATCTTAGGTACTCTTTCCTTATCATATGGGTAAGCATGATATGAAGTAACATGATACGCTCAAGACTACCCAACTTAGAAGAAACACAACTAACACTGTTCCACACATCTCCTCACCTCCAATTTAGTGTCCTTTTACAGATTGTGCTGTCTCTTTTAGACTATGAAGAACTAGACTAAAAAGAAATCAGAGTTTAAACAGCAAAGGAGAGAGCAGAGTTTTTTCAGTGCAGAAGGAAGAACACAGATGCAGGCTCAGTAGGCCACAGCCAAGTCGGTTCATAAAGGAAGTTAGATGATCACACAAAACAACTGTAGTTAGCATACTGTCATCAAGTAAGATCCCTTTGTAAGACAATGTGCAAAATTCTGTGGGAATACAAAAAAAAAAAAAAGCAAGGGGCAATGCAATTTCTGCCCTCAAGGAACCCTCTCTAGAGTAGAAGGATGAGAATATTCACAGATGTCTGTATTTAAAAATAAGGTGTGTGTCATACTAGAGGGGCAATCACAGTGCTTGGTGGACTGAGAGTATCTACATACTAATGACTGTCAAACCTCACCCATATTTAGCTCCTGCATCCCAGTATCCTACATCTAGCTGCCTGTTCACATCTCCACCTGGATGTCTTAAGCTCTCCTCAATTTCAGAAGTCCAAAAGAGAATTCATCATTGCCTCTTCCCTCCCTACATCTTCCACCCACAATACTCCTTCTGAGTTCCTCATCTCAGTGACACACCTCAGCTGCCCATCTAAATAATGAGACACACCACCCCATCTCATCCCATCAATAACAGTTACACAAAGCCAGAAACCTGGGAGTCAGCCTTGACTCTTTCTTCTCCTTCATTTCTTATATCCAACCAATTCCTGGTGGTTTTGTCTCTGAAATAGCTCTAAATCTTGTCCATTTTTCTCAAGACTCAACTGTCAATATCCTAGTCTAAGAGGTCATTATCTCTTGAACCCTGGTCTTCCTGATTTCTAGCTTCTCACTTCTAATCCAAGATGCACATTAGAACCTTAAATGATCATCTTTAATTCACATCTGATTGTAGCCTTCCTCTTACCACTGCTCTTAGGAATTAAGTATAAAACTGCTTAACATGTTACAAAGTTTTTCCCTATTTCTGCCTGACCTACTTCCCCAACCTTATTTCCCATAAACTTCTTTCCCTCTTATGCTCTCCTATCTTAATTTCCCATTAATAATAGGCTAAGCTGGATTCCTTGATATTCTCATATTTTATTCCCTTTGCCCATGCTGTTTCTTATTTCAAACACTCTTTACCCCCTCACACAAAGTTACACAGTCACACACACAAAAAACAAAGACATACACACACTTTACAAAGGTAGCTCCAATTCATCTTCAAATTTCAGCTTCAATCTCATTACTCCAGAATTTTCCTGACCCTAGAATAAGGACAGACACTGTCTCCATAGCATTTTCTTTGCTCATACTCTGTTTCCATATTATTGCTCTATCATAATATGCACCACGGAATGTAGCAATTTTTTTAATGTCTGTCTTCCTCATAGGACTGTAAAGTCTGACGTGTGCCCTACTCCATCCCTAGTGCTTGGAACAACAAATACACATAGTACTTAATAAATATTGAATGAATGATTACTCAGGTGATATACAGAGCATTTAATCTCAGGTAAGCAAGTTTCCAAAGGTTTAAAGAAGGACACTCTTTAAGTGAAAATTAGGTGTATTAGAAACAATTTAAAAGGTTCTTATCCCAGCAGGCTGGTGCCATGCCTGGATCAGACCATAGCTGACATCGTCATTTTACTGAGCATTAAATTCATTCACAAATGTTAATGGGTCTGAAAAAAAAAAATAATTGCAATGATAACAAATTAGGGGTCTGTTACACTAACTAACTTTTCTCTATTAACACAGAATTTACTTTGAAGAGCAGAAAGAGCCAAGTGAGCAGATTTCATAATTGCAGAACTTTATTTTCACTTTGCTCTAACTTTCCCAGTGAAACAGAACATAAAGAAAGCCTTTTGCAAATGGATAATTACACACTACATCTCAGGATTATGAGATACTGTATAACCTTTTCTCCTCCTTTTCTAATGTGACTGAGAACCATCACAGAGCTATTCTTGCCCTTATGGGGGAAAAAAAGCACTTCAAGTCACTCTTCATATCTAATAGCATGATTTCATGTTTATTAACATATACCCATAAAATGAATAATTTTTCAGCACCTGAAGGGACCATACGGATCAGCTAACCCAAACTTCTATTTTAAAAAGCTGAAACTAAGGTCAAGAAAAGTTAAATGATTCCTTCTAACACAAAAATTCTAGAATAAGAGAAACTTCTATCAAATGAACAGTAATGGCTGCTTCTTTGGAGAAGCAAAATGAAGGTTCATCCTTAGGTGTGGGAAGAGAAGATGAAGTGGAAACAGGTGTTAAATTATAGAAAAATCAAAATTTATTCAGAGACCTGCTTGCGTAGCTCAGATGGTTTAAGATAAGTTATCTGACATTTATCCCCTGTACATCCAGGAATGTAATAATATGTATAAGGTTAGGAAGACAGAATACGGAATTGCACAGACTTACCTCCAAACCAGAATGAATCCCAATCTACCATTATAGCCTTTCTTTGATGTATGTTCCAGTTGCTTTATCACACAGTTTTACCTATACATTATGTATGGCTAATTTTGGCAACTTTGACCATTATTACTATCAAAGTATCTAGAATTAATCAGGTGTGTAAGCAAACTCTCAGAGAGCTCTGTAATAATGATCTTTTAGATGTTTTCTCTTCCACCTAACTGTTAAGAAAAATTCTATTAACTTCAAATTTTTAGATTTAAAACCTGGGTCTCTCAGGCCTTCAATTTGTATCAGTGATGCCTATCTTAATGCTTATTGTGGATAACTTTGCAGTTCAATCGGCCATTTGGAGTAACACAAGCCAACCAACAGCTTGAGTGTATCTTATCTTTTCAACATGTCATATTTGACTTTGTCCATTTGAGAAATTTTCCAGTCAAGCAAATTAGTTCATGTTTCTTACAAACACAAAAACTGAAATCCCTCATAAAGAACCAAAGTATCAGAAGATCAGAATTCAAGAAATCAAAGTTTCATAAGATCACTTCTTCACTAAGAAAGTAATATATTTATCTTTACAAATAAGAATTCAACTTTGGAAACCTCTGATAAATCTACCAAAACAACTTTAGTTAAAGTCAATGATGACTTTTAGCTGCTAAATCCAATGATTAAAATTTAAGTTATCACATGGCCTCTCCCAGTAGCAGTATATGACATAACTAATGACCTCCTAGCATACTGGCTACTGCTTCTCAGATTCTGTGTCTGATTTCTCCTCATTTTACCAAACTCTAAACACTGGGCTACTCTCTGGGTAAGCTTAGGTTATTTCCCTTACGCACATATGCACCCAAGCTTGTGGCTTTAAGTATTCTCTAAGTGCTAATAACCTCAGACCTATCCATTAAAATTCATTATTTTATAACTGCCTTTTAACGTCACCAACTGGATGTCTGACTGGCATCAGAATTTCCCTAACCTATATAAATTAATACTATTGATTTTACCTCAAATCTGCTCCTCCTACTGCCTTTTCCATCTCTGTACATGATAGTTCTATTTTCCCATGTGTTTATGTCTAACATCTTGATTTCTCTATTTCATTAATATCTTACCTCCAACCCCAAAACAAATCCCATTGGCTCCATGTTCAAAATCAAGAGTGTAACCATCTTTCTACCTGCGCTTTAGTGTAAGCTACTATTATCTCTCAGCAAGCTGCAATAGCTTTTTAATTGGTCTCTCTATTTTTACTTACAAATTTGACTAATTTATTTAAAAACTTAAGTCTGATCAAAACTTTCCTCTACTTAAATTCTTTCACTTCCCATCTACACTGGATTGGGAGGCATGTCTTCCCAGGACCTACTGGGTTCTACATAATCAAGATTTCACTGCTTCCCTGGATATATCTCCTGACCTCTCCCTACTTTTCACTGTGATCTAGCCATACTTGTTTTTCTGCTATTTTCCAAATGCGCAAAATCACTTCCGTCTCAAAAACTTTTTCTCTTGCTATTTCCCTAGTCAAGAAGACTCTTCTCCCAGATATATTAATGATTTGCCCCTCCTTTCTTCATTTCTTCACTTGTCTCCCAAAAATACTATCTCCCTCTCTGGCTTCTTCCTATACTCAGTTTTCTGCTACATTTATCTCCATCGTACTTGTCATCATCTGATTTATTTATTTATTATCTGTCTTTCCCGATCAACTATAGAAGGTTAAGTTCTATATAAGCAGGACATTTATTTTGTTCATTGCTAATCCTCAATATCTATAATAGTGTCTTGCACATAGTAGGTGTGCAATTAAAACTATTTATTCATGTTTGAATAAATCAATGAATGAATGAATGGTAACTTTATTAAATAATTCTTTTTTAAAAAATTACTAGTCAAATTATTAGTCAAGACATCAGTGACATAAAAAAAAAAAAAAAAAGCCAGTGGTATAATTTGAGGAACATTGTACAAATTCTCCAGACCAAGAGGCATCTTTAAGTTGAAGGACACTGAGGTTTAAATTTCATCTCTAAATATTAAAAACCCAGGCAAAGAAAAAACACTGTCTCACCCATAAAGCCATTAAAAAAATTAAAGGCATCTTAGTTATAGTCACAAAAAGAAATCTTTAACATTTTCCATAAACATGACTCTAGCAAAACAAAGTCCCTGCTTTTCCTACAAGGATATCTAAAGACAAGTCATGATTTTTGTGACTATGATAATTATATGAAACGACTGCCAATTCTTCACCATCACTCCAAGGTAAAAGTGATGATCTTAGTTAAATCTGCATATTGTTTTTATCTTTTATTTTTATTTTTTAAATTTTTTAAGTGTTTATTCACTTCTGAGAGATAGAGACAGAGCATGGGTGGAGTAGGAGCAGACAGAGAGGGAGGCATAGAATCTGAACCCACCTCTAGGCTCTGAGCTGTTAGCACAGAGCCTGACAAGGAGTTTGAACCCGTAAGCCACAAGATCATTACCTGAGCCAAAGTTGGATGCCCAACCGACTGAGCCATCCAGGTGCTCCTGTTTTCATCTTTTAAATACCTGTATCTTTTTTAACTTTAGTGAGCCAGTTCTAAAGTCTGGCTCTCTTTACAAAAATATTTCCTTTTCTCTGAGGCAGCCTATGGACCAGCACAGGTGATTGATGGAATCATCATCAATTACTCTTCTGAATCCCTCAGCACTCTGGTCAGTACTATACAATTAGTAGTGCTAACACTAATAACCAATGATGTTCTCTCTTATGGTATTTATTATATTTTCAGGTATTTCCATCATAGTGATTAGCACATTGCCCTTCTCATACTAGCTACACAATAAATATCTGTTAATTTATATGTATTATGGTATTCTTTTAAAAGACCTAGATTTGAAAATTAAAGGAACTCTGTCCATACCCAGGGTGTACTGCTTATTAAATGGAAAATCTTAGGCAGCCTAATCTCTCCACATTGAGAATTTCTAATTATTGAGATAATTATGTCTATCTCGATTCACAAGACTGCAGTGAGAAATATAAGCGGTCATTCATGTGAAGCTCACAGTACTGTACCTTGTACATTATAGACATCTCTGCTGTTGCTTGAATCTATATCTGAGTTAATCTCTTCTGTGACTGCAGCCTCTAGAGTCTGGGTTCTCAACCATGGCCACGTTGTAGAATCTCTGAATAAATTTTACAAAACAGTGATCTTCTAGCCCCACCCCAAATTAATTAGATTCTCAAGAAAGAATGTGGTCATAGGTAATTTTTCAAAGCTGTCCAGGTGATTCTAACATATAAACAAGGGTAAGAACCACATGCCGAAGTCAATCTGCCTAATCAGACCCTAGCTCCACCACTTACTTGCTACATGACTTTGGTCAAGTAAATTAATCCCTGTAGGCTTTATCATCCTCAGTCCGTAAAATGAGATTAATAATGGTACCTTCTTCCCAGAGTTGTTACAAAGATTCAAAGACATAATCCACAGAATGTAGTTAAAATACTATCTCTAGTACATACTTATTGCTCAGTAAATGAGAGCTAACATTAATAAAAATCATCTCTATTTTACTCCTCTCAAGGACAAAGACTGCCATGTGTTCATTTCTCATCACAAACATGAGATAATGTTACTGATGCATGGTCCATTTATGATTATAGGCCAGTTAGGGACCTTTGGGTATGTTGTAATGCATAACCCTACAGAATCCCAGTGTAAATCACTATCCACTCATAGCTCAAAGAAAATCAACTGGTAACCACTTAGGGTAAGACATTCACCTGGAAAACAAATGAATAGAAAAATATCACAAAGGGAAATGAGAAATCATGCAAGCTCACAAAGTTATCCTTGGTTGAGTTAGTAGGGAGCAAATGGGAAAGGAAAGGAAGGCTATTTAACATATTCAAATTATGGAAAAGAGCAATTTGGTGGAAACCCAGTCTTCAAGGCAAGGGCAATATTGACTATGGGTGGGAAATCCCTGGAAGCTCACTGCTTTGACATGAAGATTGAACATTCTTGTATTGCATAAGTAGAACATTAACAAGATGATATTAAAAACCCAGTGGTGATCTATGTTTCAATCTTCAGAGCAAAACTTATCAAGAAGGACACACTGTATAATGGCTAAATATGTTTTCTTCATTATATTGGCACTTTACAAATTCAGAAAGGAACACTTAGCTCACACCATTTGTTTTCCTCAGACAGTTCCAAGAAGAAAAATGCTAAATAATTATATTCTTGTTACTCTCCAGAATTTTCATTTGATATTCAATATGAAGACTAATAGGAGGTGGAACATAATTTCTCTTCACCTATGTGATACAGTACTTTTATTATCCAAGCTCTTTACTGAAAATTTAATAGACTGCTTATACCCCACCATTTAATCTATGAACTTTGCATTCTGTTAATTCCCACACTGACTACATAATAGAGGGAGAGTTTAAAAAAAAAATGAGTTTGTAGTAACAGTTACTAAGTTGACATACGGTGAATTGTTCTATTTTCTGGCATTTTTTATTGAAAAAACACGATGCTTGCTACATTATAGTAATGATGATGATTATTTCCAACATATTTAATAAAGTGCTTTAGATTTGACTATTTCTATTAAATTAACCAGATGGTGATAGCACATAATTTCACCCAGAAATGTACATTAATTATTAACAATAAATGTAGGGCAAAACAACAGACTTCAGTAATATAACTGCACATCTGCAAAGTAGATTGTTGGCGATTTAAAAATGCTAATTCTGTTATTAATCTTCCATTTGGCCACTGAGCAGCAGAAGTCGCGCAAACAAGAATGCTAAGATGAATGATGGAACATGCAGACTTCAAATCGGATTGTGTTCTCAGACAGCAGGAGACTTTGGTAGGTGATAAAAACTTCTCACCAAAAATATGTACTTTTAGCACAGAACCATTCAGAGGAAGATGTGTTCGGTTGTCTTTAGTTGAGGCATCTGTCCTTGGGATAACACAGGAAACGCTTTCTTCCTTCTTTTCCAAAGATTTCAAATCCACCATACTGTAGCCTCTTACTTCACAGAATTACCATTTCCACATAGCCTGAAATCTCCTTTCCACAATACAAGGAAGATTATCCTCTATTGTTGCAAAATCATGGTGACTTCACATCTGAAATACAGTGTGCAATTCTAAGCACTTCACCTCAAGGGAGATAAAACAACAATGGAAAAGTTACAAATAATCAAGTGAACTGATTAAGGACTTTCTGTGGGAGAACAGACTGGGAGAAAAGGAACCTTCAAACCATAAACAAAGATAGAAGGGAAAGACAAAAAAAGTCTTTTAACACTACAAATGATGAATAGCAGGTTAACTCCACATTGGATAGGCAAATCTCATATGATAAGAACATACATTACTGGGTGTTACATGGAAAACAACTTGACAATAAACTATTTTTTAAAAAAAAAGCACACAGGGAGGGGGGCACTTGTGGGGATGAGCGCTGGGTGTTATGTGGAAACTAATTTGACAATAAACTATTTGTAAAAAAAATAAAATTAATTAAAAAAAATAAAATTAAAAAAATAAAAAAATTAAATTAAATTAAATTAAAAAAAGCACACAGATAATGAAGAAGAGTTCACACTGTGAGATTTTTGAAATGGACACATCTTATAGTTTAAAAAAGAAGATGGGGGAAAATTTAAGGAAGTCTCCTTTACAGAACTTCTTGACCTTTGCAACTCAAGAAGGAACATAAACTGAAAGTGTAATGTTAGAAATTTTTCATTTTTTAAAAAAAGCTTATTTAAACTTCACTTAGTTAACATACAGAGTAATATTAGTTTCAGGCATAATTCAACATTTCCATCACAAAACATAAAATTTTCACCTTAATTCACAGAGAATACATTCAAAATGATTTATAAGATATTCCAGGAAAATAATTAGCCAAAGATAATTAATAATTTAGTTTTATAAGGTAATGTGTGAACATCTTAGACTCTAACAGTGAGAAGGGATATGTAACAAAGTATCTATATCTCCTACTCAGGATAAACCTTAAAAATAATAAAAGTCAGGGGCGCCTGGGTGGCTTAGTCGGTTAAGCGTCCAACTTTCGCTTGGGTCAATATCTCGCGGTTCGTGGGTTCGAGCCCCGCGTCGGGCTCTGTGCTGACTGCCAGCTCAGAGCCTGGAGCCTGTTTCAGTCTGTGACCTGTGACTCCCTCTCTCTCTGACCCTCCCCTGCTCACGCTGTCTCTCTCTCTCTCTCCTAGAAATAAAGCATTAAATAATAATAATAATAATAACAATAATAATAATAATAAAAGTCAATAAAATTGTGGGGCTCCTGAGCATCCAATTCTTGATTTTAGCTTAGGTCATGATCTCATAGTTTGTGGGATGAACCCCACACTGGGCTCTGCACTGAAAGTGTGGAGCCTGCTTGGGATTCTCTTTTGCCTCTACTTCTGTCCCTCCCCTGCTCACGCTCTCTATCAAAGTAAATAAACATTAATTTAAAAAAAACTAACAAATTGATAAAACTTTAGATAGACTGACCAATAAAAAGAAAAGACTGAAATTACCAGAATCAGGAATAAAAGAGAAGACATTACTATCAGTCTATTAAAAGGATTACATTGGTATAAAAAAGATGATAAGGGAATGTGATGTGAAATTTTATACCAACAAATTAGCCAACCTAGATAAAATGGACAAATTCTTAGAAAGAAGTTACTGAAACTGACTTAAGAAACAAAAAATCTGAATAGGCCTGTAACAAATAAAGAGATTGAATCAGTAATCAAAGAACTCACCATAAAGAAAAGCTCAAGACCAGATGGTTTCATACATGAATTCTACCAAACATTAGCAAACACCAAATATTTCACAAACTCTTCCAAAGACAGAAAATGGGGGAAAACATACCAACTCTATGAAGCCAATATTCTATGAAAACCAATATTAGTCTGATAGCTAACCCAAAGATACCACAAGAAAACTATAAACCAGTAACCATTATAAATATAGATGCAAAACTTCTCAACAACATACTAGCAAACCAAAACCAGCAACTTACAAAAAGGCTTATATATCATCACCAAATGGAATTTATCCCAAAAATGTAAAATGAGTTCAACACATGAAAATTAATACTACCATAGTAACACATATTAATAGAATATAAGACCAAAAACAAAACAAAACAAAAAAACCCACATGTAATCTCAATAGATGCAGAAAAAGGATTTGATAAAATCCAACACCCCTTCATGATAAAAGCACTTTACCAAATCAAACTGGAAGGAAATTTCCTCAATCTGATAAAGGGTGTCTATGAAAAACTCACAACCAACATTATACTTAATTGTGAAATACTGATAGATTATTCCTTAAAATAGAGATATCCATCATTGCTATTCTAATCAACATTGTATTGGAGCTACAATAAAAATGAGACAAGAGAAAGGAAAAAAGGCAACCAGATTGTAAAGAAAGAAGTTAAAACCAATCTCTATTTGCAGATGACATGATTTTTCATATGTAAAATCTTCAGGAATTCACTAAAAAAGCTGTTACCTCAATAAAAATGCTCAACAGGTTGCAAGATACAAGATCAGTATACAAAAATCAATTGTACATAACAATAGTGAAGAATAATCCTAAAAGGAAATTGGGAAAACACTCGCACTTACAGTAATATCTAAAGAATAAAATATTCAATAATAAATATAACAAAAGTAGTCCAAGACTTCTACACTGAAAACTATAAATCCATTGTTGGAAAAATTGGTCTTTTTTTTGTTGTTGTTTTTGTTTGTTTTTTGTTTTTAAATAGTTTATTGTCAAATTAGTTTCCACATAACACTCAGTGCTCATCCCCACAAGTTGGAATAAATTGGTCTTAAAAAAATGGAAAGACATCTTGTGTTCATGGATTCAAAGACTTAATATTGTTAAAATGACAATACTCCCAAAATTGAGCTACAGATTCACTCTAATCCTCATCATAGTTCGAGCTAACTTCTTTGTAGAAATTAAAAGGCTGACCTTAAAAATCACATGGAAATCAGGAACCCAGAATGCCCCCAAAAAATTTTGATAGGGGAATTTAAAGTTGGAGGATTTACATTTCAGTATTTTAAAACTTACTACAAAGCTAAGGTAATTATGATAGGTTTGTACTGGCACAAAGGTAGACACATCAATGTGTCAGTGTGTCAGTGAAAAAGAATTAAAGTTCAGAAGCTAACTTTTACATTTATGGTCAATTATTTTCAATAAGGGGATCAAGATGATTCAATGGGGGAAAGGACAGGGTTTTCAACAACAACAAAACGAACATGGACCCCTCCCCACTTCACATCATATACAAAATTAACTCACAATGAAAGCATAAACCTAAATATAAAAGCTAAAACTATAAAACCCCTAAAAGAAGACACAGAAGTAAATATTTGTGACCATGGACTTGGCAATGGTTTCTTACATAAGACATCAAAAGCACAGGCAACAAAAAAATATATAAGTAAATAGCACCTCATAAAAATTTTTAAAAAACTTTTTTATTTCAAGGGACACCATCAGGAAAGTGAAAAGACAACCCAAAGAATCAGAGAAAGTATTTGCTAATTATATATCTGAAAATGGCCTAATATCCAGAAAATTTAAAGAATATTTAAAATTCTTAGAACAATTTTTTTAAAAAGACAAATAACCCAATTAAAAGTGTGTCAGGGTGCTTGGGTGGCTCAGTTGGTTAAGCGTCTGACTCAGTTTTGGCTCAGGTCATTCATGATCTCACAGTTAGTAAGTTAGAGCCCCAAGTTGGGCTTTGTGCTGACAGCTCAGAGTCTGGAGTATGCTTTTGATTCTGTGTCTCCCTCTCTCTCTGCCCTTCCTCCTCTCTCTCTCTCTCTCTCTCTCTCTCTCTCTCAAAAATAAACATTAAAAAAATATTTTTAAATGTGCCAGCACATTTGAAAAGATATTTTTCCAAGAAAGATATACAAATGACAAATAGGCACATGAGAAGATGTTAAATGTCATTAATCATCAAGGAAGTAAAACCAACTACACAATAAAATACCTCTTCACTAGAATGGCTCTAATGAAAAAGATAACTAGTGTTAGTGAAGATGTAGAGAAGCTGGAACACTCCTTCACTGATGGAGGGAATGTAAGTACAGCCACCTTGGAAAATAATTTGGCAGTTACTTTAAAAGGTAAACACAGAGTTAGTATATAACCTAGGAATTCCACTCTGAGGTGTATACCCAAGAAAGTTAAAACATGTTTGCACACAAAAACGTACACAAATGCATTATTCATGATAACCAAAATGTGGAAACAACGCACGTGTCTACCAATTGATGAACAGATAAACAAAATGTGGTACATTCATATAATGGAATAATATATTTCAATAAAAATAAGTACCGATACATGCTACAACATGGATGAAACTTGAAAGCATTATGCTAAGTTATAAAAAGAGTCAGTACAAAAGTACACATAATGTGTGATTCCATTTATATGAAATGTTCAGAATACACAAATCCATAGAGATAGAAAATAGATTACACAATTTCTCTTTAGGGTGATGAAAATGCTCTATAATCACAGAGTGTTCTGCATAAACTATGAATGTATTAAAAGCCACTGAATTATACACTTTCAAGGGGTGACTTTTGTGGTATATAAATATATCTCAATAAAAAAGTAATCACATACTACTTACAGTTTCTAAGTTTACTACTTCATGGGTACAACCAGAAGTGAAATCCCTTTCAGATCATTTTTCACTACCATCTCATGTTTAGGCAACCAGATAAAAAGAGTCTCACCCAAGGTAAAACTCTCTGACATAGCCTATCTCTTAAGGTATCTGCCACAAATGTTATACCAAGGAAAGTGACAATAATGGCAACTAAACACAACTGTTCTTTTTACATGAAGGACATAGAATAATAAAATCCCTATATTATTTACTGCAAAATAGCAAATAAGAATAATGTTATGATGTGGTTCAAGAGATTAAGATTTCAGAATACCCTATGTTTATATTCTCTTCTCTTCTTATAATTTTTAGGTATTCTAAGGGGAATATTGTGTTGTTTTGTGCGCTGTCATAGTATGGTTTATCAAGTCCATCTGCTCACATTTTAAAATCTGTGTCCAGCTTTTCAGGTTTGTCTTAGGAGACATTAGCTAGTCAAAAGGACTATGTGTCTTAACAATGGTCATTTTCTTAAAAAACAATTTCTCTAATCAAGATAATCATGCATTGTAGGGGAGACTGGGTGACTCAGTCATTTGAGCCTCCAACTTCAGCTCAGGTCATGATCTCAGGGTTCAAGGGTTCAACCCCGTGTCTGCCTTTGTGCTGACAGCTCAGAGCCTGGAACCTGCTTCGATTCTGTGTCTCCCTCTCTCCCTGGCCTTTCCCTGATCGTACTCTTTCTCTCTCGGAAATAAGTAAACATTAAAAAATCTTTAGAAAAGGCAATCATATACTGTCTACACTGCTGGTCTTTTGTAGCTAAAGATAGAGGACTACCTTAGCTTCCAGAAAATCCCCATGGTGTGTCATAGTCTACACTGTCTCAGGACGGTGTAATACCAGGAACAGTTCAGGCAAAGGCGTAGACATGAGGAATTAACTGGAAATTCTGGTCTTTCTGAGAATAGTCAGAGTCAGAAGTCCAAAGAACTGTGCTCTATAGGGAAAGTAAACTATAGATTGGGTTTCATCACAAATCCTTTTATTTGTCCATCTACCCCTATATCCATCCCCACGATCTCTTTGTTCAGTATCCAAATATGGTGTAAACACTAAACCAGGAATGAAGCATTCAATAGCCAAAGAGGCCAGAGCTGAAGGAGGTAAAACAACAGACATTATGGCAAAATTCCAAGTAATTTAGAATTTTGAATTTAGAATACAGAGATATGGTTCCAAATAATAAATTCACTACTGCAAGACCATGCCAGTAACAGAATGCCCAAAGATGCTAAGCTCTGTACTTGTTCCGTTTTCTCTATCAACCCATCTAACCCTCAAAGAATGTGAGATGGGAATGATATTTTACAAATAAGGAACATAATGATCAAGGAAGTCAAATAACTTCTCCACAGTGATTGAACCTGTAATTCTGGATTCATACTCCAAAGCCCATGATCACTGTATTATGTTATGCCGCACACATGATTCCCCTATGTAGCAGGGCAAGCAACCCTAGACAAGCTAGAGGTCAAAACAGAGTTACAGTCCCAGAAGTGAAAATGATTGCTATGTAAAAAAAAAAAAAAATAGGTCATCATCTTACAGATTACCTAGCATATCAGAACACTAGGAGATAGATGCCACAAATGAGCCAACTAAAGTCGCTGGTATCTGGGGGTCCAGACTATCTTGGGAACTAGGGAGAGGTGATCTCAGTGAGAAAAAGACATCATTGACTCCAGCTGAGAGAGAATAACAGGTAGCTCATTAGGAACAAAACCTAAGATACAAATCCTTACATTCTCACCAAAAGTTGAGATTTTTCTTATTTGAAATGTCTTCCTTCTACTATTAAAGGGGACATTTACCTTTCTTCCACCAATATAGTAACAATGCTTCTTCAAGCTGGCAACCAAAGAGTAAATACCTACCTTAATTTATCTTCTGGTTGCAATGAACATTATTTTGATTTGATAACTGTTAATGGGGACAGCAGACATCAATGATACAGACAAACCACTGGGCTGAAAACAGAAATATCAACATAGGCACAATCTCCTAATTTTCTCATCTTTGGTGTACATTAGTTGGTTAATGGACTTGAGCCAGGATATATACAAAGACAAAACAAAGTGGATAATTGAGCAATTATCTGATGAATTTAAACACTAAAGAACGTGACTCTGGATAATTAAGATTTTATTTTAAACTGCTGGAGCATCTTTCTTTGGGGAGAAATCATAGACACATGAACAGAAGTAGATATGTATATGTGTTTTTCCACACTGCTTTCTAGAACGCCGAAACTTAACAGGGTTGGAAGAGGGATCCAACCTTTGGACTATTTTCTACAAACTACATGATTAGGTATGGCTCTCTGCTACCATCACTGACAGCCAGAATACAAATAGAAATAAACTATGGCAGAATCCTAGTTTCAGCCCTTTTCTGGAAGCTTAGTGCTTATGATTCGACAGAGAACCAGTCCCCCTCTTCTAGTGTGATTGGGGGTCCAAGACTTGTAGCTGCAGTTATATAATGTGTCAAGTGGCAGGATCAAACATGCCAGCACTCTTGGTTGAGGAAACACCAGCCCTTCACATGGCATGATGGATATGGGGATGGGGATGTTGGGATCCAAGCCTTGCTATATATGGTACTTCTCCATAGTTGGTTCCCATGAAGCTCTGAAGACAGCCAACCACTTGGTAAATGATCAGGCTTGAACAGGTTAGCCCTAATCTGTCAGTATCATTATCCATGTTCGACAGATGAGAAGACTGAGACATGAAGAGACTAAGTAGCTAGCTCAAAGACATATATATCAAAGAACTGGTAGAACCAGGGCCAAATCCCAAGTCTGTTTGACTCCAAAATTACTATCTTCCAATGACCTCATACACTGCTATTCCCATAAAAGTGAAAATAAAATATATAATTATGTAATTTATTATCTCTCTTGGGATATTTTCATTGGTAATATGAGATAAGGCAGTTAGCTCAGTACACTGCAACAGACATTCCCCCTAATTACATCACTGAGTATCTAGGCATGACTGGTCCACTGGACTAGAATGATCCAGCCTGCTAAACAATGTAGCAGAGACTGTCCCTCAGAACATAAAATGAAAAGAATTAATACAGAGGAAGGGAATATATAACAATCTGAAATAAATCAAGTAAACAAAATCATATGTATACACTAATTCAAATATTCCAAGGCAGGTCAAAATATAAACTTTAACCATATTTTCATGTATCAAAACAGACTGAATACTGAAAATTCTATGCCTCAAAGTTAATACGAAAAATTAAACTTCCCTTTAATCAGCCAGTTTAGAGTCAAGTTCAACTCTATTGAGTATTAGCTGTATTGACGCAGCCAAGATTCCTCAAGGTTTGCATATTCCTCCAAAACATCAGCCCAAACCTAAACAAAACAGTATGCATGATATTGCATTTATTCAGACATGTGAAAAAGAAGTTTTACATCTTCAGTAACTACTTAGCAGGAAACCATAGAGCAAAAGTTCGAGAGGGTAGTGGTTAGGGATATATTTCAATGAGAAAGAAGTGTACTAGCTTCTAGGACTTCCTAAAGAGAAAAAACAGCTCAAAATGGTGCATGTATATGTCTAGCATCAAGTATAACAAAAATCCAAGTGCAAAATAATTCATTTTAAATTGAGAAATAAGGAATTTTGAGTGATTATACTAATTAGTTCTTTTTGTGAAGGGGGAATGTTATAGAGCCTCTATATGAGGATCTGATTTCCAAGGGCAACAGAAAACAGAAGTTTTCTCTTTTGGAAAATTATGCCCAATGAATTTTTAAAAAATTAAAACATCTTGGGGTGCCTGGGTGGCTTAGTCAGTTAAGCGTCCGACTTTCGCTTAGGTCATGATCTCGCGGTTCGTGGGTTCGAGCCCCGCGTCGGGCTCTGTGCTGACTGCCAGCTCAGAGACTGGAGCCTATTTCAGAGTCTGTGTCTCCCTCTCTCTCTCACCCTCCCCTGTTCTCTCTCTCTCTCTCTCTCTCACTCCTAGAAATAAATTTTAAAAATATTAAAAAAAAATTAAAACATCTTGACTTCGAAAGCAAAGCAAGAAATGAATCACACATAAATTTCAAGAATGAGGGAGAATTATATGTCATATGCAATATCAAGTGGTAATGCCAGGATACTAGACTGGACAAGAATTCCTATGAAAAATTGCCTGGTTTAAATAGCAATTAAGGATTTAATGGGGGAAAGTAATCAAGAATATGGGTGATCTAGCCAGTAAAAGAGCATTAAATGAGTGATACAGTACTCAAAATATGCCCTGTGAATATTCATGAGTTGATCTTATTGTGACTTATCTACATGGTGACATTTTCCAGTAGGAAAACATTTGACTAAAAGAAAATAGCTCCTGAGCTTCTGAACATTATCAAATTTATATTGTAAAGGAAGCAAAATTAAGTGCTATGAGTAAGTGATGGGCAATTGGATAAAATATTACAGAATAGGGACTGTGAGATTTCAAATGGTGATTTACCACTTTAAAAAACTCCACGTGGTTTGATTATGTGCATCCCAATAAAGAGAAAACACATAAAAAGTGACTGGTTTAAAAAGACAGAAATATCTTCCTGGTCTACCTCTCAAACATTTTTGCATATGCTTGTTCACTAAGATAATTGCTTTCATTAAAAATGGAAAAGTGTTATAAGGAAGTTTCAGATAAGAAAAAAGTTCATGTTCAAATTAAGAAAAGTCTGCTCTTTTGCTCTTGTGAAGCTACCTGGAGGGAAACAATAACAGCAACAGAAGTAGCAACAAAAGTTCACTTGGGGAATAAAGGATCAACTTAGGAAAATGACATAATTTCAGAGCTCTCAGTGGATATGGAAATCAGGAGAACCAAAATATATGTGTGCAGGTGAGATGTTGGCTGAACTTAACTCATGCAAAAGAACCTGCTGAGAAAATGCATCAAGTTTGACCTGAATTAGCCAGACAGGCTGTCTAATGCTGTGTCTTGATATCAGCAAACAGTATAAGACTAAATAAATATATATGTAGTTTGTTGCCGTAGAATTTCTTTGTGAATATACTGTCAACACTATTTTCTTTTAACATCTTGGTCCAAAACATGACAGTCAAATGGAGTAGTTTTCCCAGGTATATTTGTTTTTCTTAGTTGACCATGGTTTCTAGATATGCAGGAGGTGTTTCCTGTCTTTATGTGGTGTTCATAATCTCACATTTTTTTTTTCTGAAGCTTTGCCTTACAAAGGTGCTAATGACCACTCCCAGCCAACCTTCCTTTCTCTTTTTGGCATCACAATCATGAATACATTCAGCATCCAAGATTTAAACAAAGGAACACTTCTCTGGTAACTTAAAAGAAAGGAAAATCTTGATCATAGCCAAAGAAATTCTATGCCCTTCAGCCTCAAAAATAAAGTCCAACATTTTCCCCATTCATATTAATTGGAGTTAGGGTTCAGTCCAAGTTCTTTGCAATGCCATGAGAAAAGGAAAATGTACATTCCTGTCCTGCCTCCAACAACTTTTATACCTAAGTCTGAGATTTACAGGTCTCTAAAGTTAATGTGAAGATGAATTTCACTTAAAGGTATTGAAACTTAACAAGAACTCCAAACATTCTTCCTTTCCATCAAAAGTAAAATTCTTAGTCGGTTTGCTTCCTGGGGAAAAAAAGTACATGATCACTAGGGAGATGGATATTTATAATTAATACACCCTGTGAATGTCAGCTTCAGCATAACTTTTCCTCCACACTTGTCATGGTGTCGCATTCATCCTTGAGGGATCCATCAATTCACCCAGTAGCATCAGGAGGCCAGAAGGAAAGTTTGTCTTCATTTCTACCTTCCTTCCAAGGTTAACTACCTTCAGATCACATTCAGACTAAAATAAGGAACTTGGTATTTTTCTCCTACAGTTTTAGTTCTTAAATGTAAAAAAAGAAAAGAAAGAAAAATTAAGCCTAAAATGAGTATGATACATATTCATGAAAGTCAAAGCAATACTCAAGTTATTGTAGTGTTGTTGACCTTGAGCTGTTATCAATTTACTGATCTTTATCTATAAAGGATCTGAAAAAATGTACACCAAAGATACTGAATATCTACAGATATAATGATACATACATACATTCCTAATAGTAAAAAATCTGTAAATACAGAATCATCCAATGATGAGGTGTTGATTACAACAAAGCAATGGTAGTGACTAATTTCACTACAATGAAGACTTCAGCCAAAAGGATGAAGAATCATTATGTTGGTGCAAATGTGTATAAGTAAAATAGAAGCAGAGTCAAAGTTGTCTTTTTTTGCTCTCTGCTACCTGTATGTTCTTGTCCCCAAGCATTACATACTAGCTCTTTCCTTATTCTTGATTTGTATATAGCACTAAAAATCTTCGGTACTATTTTTTTTTATATTATTTCTGTGAGCCTCAGTTTAGTGTGAGACTGAGATCTCTTGAAATATTTTTTTATAGTTTCATTGTTCTCCTTTGCATTTCCTTTTAGTCATGTACTCCTTTCTTTTGTCCTTTTAGTATCTGACTTCATCTGATTTTAAAACCAGCATAGTCAAATTTTCTCTAAATGACTCTTCATGCTCTGAATATATAATATGAATTTATTTTTCAGACTCTCACATCCCCTCTGTAGCCACACAACTGCCTCAATACCAATCTAATGGCGTTTAATCCATAGTGTGAAGAGACTCTTCTAACTTCTCTCTACCTTACAGATCTCTTTCTTTCTTATCTGATAGATCTTTTTTCTCTCTCTCTCTCTCTCTGACTCTGCTTCCTCCATCTCTTGACACTCCACCACCTGCAACAACTATAGTTCTTCTCCCTATACCTATCCTTGTCCGTGACTGTCTTCCTAGACAATATTATCCACTGCCATATCTGACTAGCTCTTCCACAGCAACTCAAAGCCCACATGCTCAAAACTTAGTTAACAACCCTCTGCCCAAATGAGCTCCTCTTCCACAGAGAGACACATTTCTCCGGTAACTTGCATAAACAGTTCCACAAAGTCAGGTTAAATATATGATCAAAGAGAAAGGGTTGGTCAGAGACTCAAACACCAGCAGAGCAAGTATTTCAGCCTTGAGGTCCCCTTCTCCTCTGGAATGGGTAAAACAAAAAGCCTATGGGTATCTACAGTCCCAAAAGTGAACTGCCCCAACTTTCACTCCCAATAAGCCTCTAACAAGTCTCAAGGTGCCTCAGTGGCTCAGTTGGTTAAATGTCCAACTTCTGCTCAGGTCATGATCTCACAGTTCATGGGTTTGAGTCCTGTGTTGGGCTCTGTGCTGACAGCGAGCTCAGAGCCTGGAGCCTGTCTTCAGATTCTGTATCTCCCTCTCTCTCTCTCTGACCCTCCCCTGCTCGCGCTCGCTCGCTTGCTCTCTCTCTCTCTCTCTCACTCTCTCTCTGTGTCTCTCAAAAAATATAAATTAAAAAACATTTAAAAAAAAGGATATAACATATCTCTAGCTAACGTTGCTTTTTTTTTTTAAAGAGTCAGAGGTCTGTCACACAGATAATCTAAAACAGGGTTGCCTTGGACAAGCACTTGCTATGGCCCTAGTCAGTGACAGAGGAAGATCTGGCACTGTGGATTCTCTAAGAGTGACTGACCCATCCTCAGGGTCCTTTACTCTTTGACATGCCAGTGATTCAGATACATCATCAGTTATGGGTGAGGAACATATGTGTTTTATAACGACATCCAACACAATTCTGGTATGCCTTTACCTTCTTGTTCCACCACAATGAGCACCTCTAACTCAGTACTGACTTTTCTTACACTTTATTCTGAGTTCCAGCAAGATCACTTTGTCCCAAGGTTCTTACCACTTTTTAAAAATCAAAAATAGTCTAGATTATAACTTTCTTTCAGCATTTGATAAAAATCAAATGGGCAGAAGTTTATGTTAAGTGTGTGGTTTTTACTTTTAGCAAAATTAGTTCTTCCGTACATAGAAGTATCCTATCCCTAATATAGACATTCTGTGATCTGTATTTGAAAAGCTGTGTCCACATCTTTCCTCTGCATGAATTCTGCAGCATACACCTGCTACATCACTGCTTGTGTGTCTAATTCCTCTCATCTGAGTTCAAATGCTTCCCACCACATCCACCACCCTGTTTTCATTGATTTTTCAGTTATAGATATTTTGAAGCTGTAAAACTTTTTCTCTTTTCTACCTATTAAACTATCTGAAGAACAAATTATGCCCTTCCATTCATAAATCTTGCCCTGCCAAGTCTCAATAGAGACTTTGGCAATTACATTTTGTGTATGTGTGTTTAAATATCATTATCTTTGTTCTCTTCCACTCAAAGTAATTTCTTTACTTTGAATTCCCTACATTGTCTCAGATTTATCTTATCTCTTGTTTCACTTGTCAGTTACTTTTTAAAATACAGTTTCATGATGCTTCTATTCTCACTACTCTACTGGAATACAGAAAGCCAGTCTTCAAGTCCTTTTATTGTTTCCATTAGCAGAGGGCACATTTTCACTTACAGCAGATCAAACTTGGGGTAAAACAGACATCTAATACATCATTATACATTCCTACAATGGTGCTAATAGTTTCCAATATTTATTTAAGTGTCAGATGAATTATATACCCTCATTAACACCCCTGCAAGCACCATCTATAAATTTCCATGGAAATTCTCCTATTTCTGGAGTTTGGGGAGGTAAATTCCAGAGAACAGAAGGAGGGAGTTGCTCAATAAATGCAATTTCTGACTCCCTTTTCTCCTTTTCGGCTGAGATAACTTAGTTTAACAGACACGCAGGGCAAGGTGTTTAGTCAAAGTATTTATTTCAAGTTGTCAGAAGCAAGAGGCTAGGAAGAGATTAAATTTACTGCACAAAGACATGCTTTTACGTAATCTAGCTAGAAATTTTTTGAAAGCAGGCACATGCTGTTTAAAAAAAAAACACAAAACAAAAAAAAATACTTAACACAGGGTTCAGAGCCTTCTCCCACTACTTGCCACTGCAGTTTCTCAAAGCAAATAAGGTCAAGGGAAAACTTACAGCGAGGCATCTGTGATATGTTATCATAAGCAACTAAAGTCTAAAAGCCAAATTCACATCTTCAAAGGCATAAAGGAGTAACAAAGCCTATGGTCAAAGTAATCATATATTTTGAATATTTTGAATCCCAGGAAATCAAGCAGGCAAGGTATTAAAACTAATTATCAGAAGAGAGAGTGAAAAATAAGCTCAAGGGAAGGATGTTTTTCCCTTTGGCATCTGGTGATTATCATATATGTTCTCTGCCTACTTGTAGATGACTGAGGACTTCAACAGAACACACAACTAGCAGTGGCCAGAGTGCTACTGGCCAGACATACTCTGGTTAGAGCTAAGATGAGGGCAGGAATTTTGCAGCCTCAGAAATTTGGTATATGACAACTCCTTGTCAAGAAGTGGGTATATGTGACTAGTTGATAAAGTAAAATAGTATACATGTAAAATGTAATTGCTACTAAAGCAGTGGTTTTGAGAAAGTTCAGAGAAGAAAGTGATGCAGATGATCTGACATAAATACTATAACAATAATGATAATATCTACTTATTATTATTATTACTATTATTATTTACTGAGCACTTTATACATACCAGACTTTGTTCTAAGTGCTTTATCTCATTTAATCACACATGATGCCTGTGAGACAGACTCTATCATTACTTTCATTTTTAGATCAGGAAAGCAGGTTAGAAGAGACAAATAGAATTAGGCAGCGAGTAAGGTTTGGCAGAGACACTACAACTCAGAATAGTCATATCCTCAACCTAATAAACTGTCATAGGGTTCCGCACTATGATCGTGAGGAGTAGAAAGGACTAGGAAGGCATAGAGGGAAATAATAAACCATTAAACACAGTGCAAGAATAGCTGGATGGGCTCAGAGTACTTTAATCTGAAAATGGGGAGATACAATGAATAACTAAGGTAGGGCCGGATTCTAGAAGGAAGGCTTCAGGGTAGCCCTATAAATGTATAACTTCATGGGTTTCTGATTTCCCCAAAGTCTCAGCCTCAGGAATTGCTAGAATTACTTTCTTTGTAAACCCAGGATTTATTCATTATCAAACAAACATGAATTTAATTCTGGTCTTCATACATGAGGAATTAAGACTCTGACAGGTAACTTAACTGTTCTAAGTCTGTGTTCATATATATCACATGGGGATAATAATAGCACATGTGTCACAGAGCTATGGCAAGACTTAAATGAGATAATTCCCAAAACACATTCAGGCCCACGTATGACATACAGCAATCAGCCAATAAATATTAGTTCTTATCACTACTCTGCAGGGCACTGTTCTAAGAATTTAAAAAAAAAAAACGCATAAAGTATGGTGCCAACCCCTCAACTGCTTAAGTTCAGAAAAGGAATACTGAGATAGTTGCTATCTGCAGACAAAATGACACAGGAGGAGTCTTTTCCATGAGGTGTTGCAGGGGTTGCAATCAAATACGAATTACTCTCCAGTTCAGCCTGTACCGTCACAGCCCTCAGTCTGTACCAAACATGTTGATATGTTATATCTCCAAAATAACATTTTGGAGAGTTGGTGAGGTTTGGACAGTTGGGGAGAATGAGGCCTGTGTCCTCTCTATGTGTGGGTACTGGAGGAACATGGAAAACGGTTTGAAAAAGGAGCAGGTTTAATGCTAGACAAACTGGCTGAATGGTATATATATCAAACTGGTAATGTTCTCCTGGGACTAGTACACAAGGCAGAAAGAGGAAGGTTAAACTAACTTGTTGAATAAATTAAATTAACATCCTGAATGTCCACAGTCCTTTCCAAACCAATCAATTTTAAAAAGTACTTTGGGGTAACTTCTAGGGTAACCACCATCTAGTGAACACATGGCCATACTTTTCCAAGGACTCAATATATTCATAGTCCTTTTTATAGAGAATAGCCCTTTGTTTAACCAGGTTTGTCTTCCTCACAGTCACTTGCTCAAAAGTCACTTTTTACTTTCTTCCTAACTTCCTTTTACCCTGTCCCACATTATTAATTGTACCCCTTAGTGTATCTGGTCCCTTCTGTATGCCAGGAGGGAAAGAATGTAATTAAATAAACTGATCTAAGGTCAGAATGTCTGATATCATTTTGATCTTACCAGCACCAAGAACACTTTGAAAATGTATGCTGAAAATATATATACTGAGAAGCAGTGTGGTTAGATTCTAGATTCAGCTAGAGTTAGGAGAAATCAAGCTCTTTCATACACTGAAGGGAAAAAAAGGCAATATAGGAGTGAGACTGCAAGGGTTTTCTAGCAACACGGACAAGTATCCCTTCTTGTGGTATGTTTGACCCAAAATTTCCTTGTTATATTGGAAAATACTCTCTCATAGAATACTATTAATGTGACACATGGATTTAGAACCAGGGGAAATTCTAAATTGAGAATATATGCCAATGGTATTGAATTATGCCATCCGGGAAGATAGTGATGATTCCAACATAATTTCAGCAACAAAGCAGCACAAGGACCAATGACATTCAAATTGGTTGTGACATAAAGATAATCAGGTAGACAGACACATTCTGACTTTTCATCTCAGCTTGAACTCACAGGTCCCCTGATGAAAAGGACTCAAGCCACAGCATTGAGGACCACTCGATAAAGATGTTTTCCCAGTATGTGGCAGCAGTTAAAAAGCAAATAGGTTTCAGGGATGTAACAAAAAGGGTTGGAAGACACAGTGGCACAATGAACAATGAAGCTTTTTTCTTCAGAGGGACTGGACGCCTGCCATCTTACCACCTGAAAGCTACAGGGCAGGTTGAAAGAATCCCAAGCAATGCATCTGAGACAGCTCGAAGTGAGGATGATCTATTCTGAATGTCTGGGAAGGCGAATTACTGGCAGTCAGATGGAAGGATTCACAATTATGAAAGGCATGGTGAAAGCTGATCAGATTCTCCTTTCTACTAGGCTTCATGCTTCAAAACAACCAGAACCTCATTTTATTAAAATACTCATTGCTGTCAGTTAAGGAGACAGGAGTCCGCTTGACAGCATTGCCTAAAAGGCATTGTTAGGGATGCTGGCAGGGCTCTCAGGCCACCTGACCCAGACAGGGCTCTTGCTTATGCATCCTCATTGCACAGTACTGGAAGCTAAAATACACTGTGAAGACAAGTCAGGCTGATTTCTAGATTAAATTCCCCTGTCCACTGTTGTGTGCTTCACCAAATGTGGTAAGCTGAGCGTGAACTTCAGCAAAAGGGCTGTTGAGCAAATAAAGGCAGATAAAGAATGTTAAAGGACTAAAAATAAAAATTATAAATTGCAAACTGTCAGACCATCCATAGCCTCAGCCAAGTCCAAATGGCTTCATTTTCCTTTTCTAGCCTGGCCAGTCCGCTTGAGTCTCTCCCACTGGTATTTTTGGGATACAGTCCAGGCCATTATGAATAGATCCAACAATGTGCAGTGATCTTGAAGCTTGCAGAAAAGTTTGGGACTACTTAAATTACACCCCATTTATCTTTACCAGGGGATTGTGTAGATCTGTCAAAAGTATCCTTGGTTCCCCAGTGAGCTAACATGCAGTAATTCTGCCATTTGGGAAAGATTTAGAGGTACAGTTCATAATAAATGCTCAGGATTCAGTATTTCCTTTTAGTTGAATCTTCTGTCTCCTTCCATTTCAACGACTATAACCTCTTTCCCTTTGTAACATATAGCCATTCACCCTGGGTGTCTTTTCAGTTAGATATGAATTGATGCTCCTTTGTCAACTTTAACCTTCGCCCAGACATGGAAGGCTGTTTCCATACTTAATCAAGCCATTTCTTAAATGTTTATTTGCCTGGGGTACAGCTAGTCAACCTCCTGTGTTTCGTAATGTGATATTTTTCCTTTTCAGAATGGTACTTAAATAAAGTAATATTGTAGGGTAACTGCTAGAGTTTTCAAGAATCCGAGTGCCAGACTATGTGGTCTTATGGCAAGAGCCCGTGTCCTAGAGCCAGAGGAGCTAAACTGCACACCAGGTTCTATCCTTGGTAACTCGCAATTTTTACAGGTTCATCTGGTTCAGCCTTGGTTTCCTCCTTCTTTGAAATGAGAGCAGTGTCTTCCCTCAGAAATGTATTAATAATTAACCTATGTGATACACATAAGGGCTATTTCACATAATGTACTTCCTTGACTAACTGATCTTTTTCTGCTTCTCTTCTTTTGCTTTACTTCTTATTTTCTCTCCTCTCTTCTTCTCCATCTCTGATCCTTCTGCCCTTTCTTGGTATCCTATTCTGTCTGCAATATTTCCCTATTTCCCAGCTACCCCCTCCACTCTTGCCAGAAAAGTCTGTTAACAGACCCTATACATACAGCGCTCACTAATGCAGGCTTTTTGCTCACATGGCCTGATTGTCTGTAACTGTCTCTTCATGCCCCAAGCATTATTCAAAGACTGCTCTTCCTTTAAGATTCTACTTAAGCCTCACTGTCACTGTATACACCTGCCTGGTGATTTTACCCAATTCTCAGCTCTTTTTCCATCTCAATCCTTACTATACTTACTTTGTGTCCCTCTAAGAGTTGGTCACTCTTCACATTTTTATTTGTTCGGGTTTTGTCTGCAAGTTAGAGTCTCACCTCACTAAGGTCAAACTTGTACATGGTTTGCAATCTCTGAAACACCTATCATATTTGCAGGTATCTTGTAGGTCTTAAAATACGTTAAATGATACTAAATGACTAATTATTAGTCCAATTTTCCACTTTGGTCTTAACTATTTCAATATTTATATCTGTAGGTGAGAGAATTCCCCTATCCTACTATAAGGTTCTCACTCATAGGCCAATTGTTGTCATGTTTCTAGTTCGCAAGTAAATATTTAGCTAAACTTATTTTCTAAAAAGTAATTTTAAATGAAAAAAAGCATTCTGAATAAAATTTTGACTACTGTCTATGGCTTTAGTGTATTTAGGGTATTATGATATCCAGTTATCTTCTGGTAAATGTTTTAACATCTTTGTAGGAAAAGGGGGAAAAAAAACTCTGCTTGTCAGTTCCCATGGTGTAAATACTCCCATCATGATTGACTTCGAACTTCCAAAGTGATGTCACAGAGTGCAAAGTCACACATTCAAAAATGTGTGTGCACATTCAGCCTCTTGAGTCATTACATGCCAGCTCCAGCTCACCAATGAATATCCCACCATATTTAAACAGGTGATGATTTTCTCTATTTTAGAATCTTAAGATCTTATCTCTCTACACAGTTCTAAAATACATTCATTCTGTAAATATCATTCCCAGTGACAAAAAAAGCAAAGAGCTGTCCGGGATGACCTTTCCACTTCAGGAAATTGTTCTCAGAATTCCTTCCTAATCTGCTCTAATAAAGACTGACATGTTTCGGGGCGCCTGGGTGGCTTAGTCCGTTAAGCGTCCGACTTTCGCTTAGGTCATGACCTCACGGTTTGTGGGTTCGAGCCCTGCGTCGGGCTCTGTGCTGACTGCCAGCTCAGAGCCTGGAGCCTGTTTCAGTCTGTGACTCCCTCTCTCTCTGACCTCCCCTGCTCACGCTGTCTCTCTCTCTCTCTCCTAGAAATAAATAAAAATATTTAAAAAAAAAAAAAAAAAGACTGACGTGTTTCTCCTTTAACATGAAGAACTGAAATCATTTCTTTTCATCTCCAGAATGAGAGTTCACCTCTATAATACTAAATTGCTTTAGTCATCTCTATTTTTCTGAACATATGCTAAAGGAATGGAATTCACTGACCGTTTTCTTTCATTTTAAAAGAGCTGTCGGCATATAGCATTAGTTTGGTATACTTACACACCAGCAAACATGGAACTTTCATTCCAGGCATTGGTCTTCATTTCTTAAAATTCCTCCTTTCCTAAATATACCTCTAGCTCAACAACATTCTGATAACTGTTTTACCTCCAGGGTGGTAGATTCCAGCATTTCCCACCATGGCTGATTTTAAGCCTCCAATAAATTGACAAGATTTCTGAAAATGTATTTGTCAACTCTAGTGAGCTTAGACTCTTAACAAAAACACTCCAGCTTCAACACATCTCTGTCCCAACTGTACCTATGGTGGTACCTTACAGTACTACTGCAAAGTGGATGAGGCATCTCTTTTACATAGTCTATTCAATGCTACCTTTGTAGATATTCTAAGGATTATCTACTTCAGAAAGTACATTTGAATTGTACATTCAAAGGACCAAAATTCTAGTCTGGATCTTCCATAATTAGCTTTGGAATTTTATGTCTATCCCTTAACCTTCTTTGGTCACAGCTTCCCCATCTGAGGAAGAAATGCTACAACATATGTGAGATGCCCTTCCAGCTCCAACATTCATCTTTCTGATCTATATGTAAAGAAACGGGCTTTGCAATAATAAGCAAGTACCTACATATGTGTTTGGCATCTGTGTTAAGTATTACACATCTACAGATTTCACATCTGTAATATCTACAAAGTTTCAAATAGTTCAAAAGTTTCAAAATTTCAAATAGTTTACAACTTACCAAAAGATGTGATTGAAGTGTAAATTGTCAATATGTATTAGTTTATCAATTCCTTCTGCAGGAAACATCTCTTTCTTGCTTAGTCCTGGTCATCTCTGTAACTCTTTCCCCGTCAGGACTATTGCTTTATTTCTCCTTTGTTTTGTTTTCTTGTTGTTGTTTTGTTTCTCTCCCTTTGGCATACAGTGATAAAGACCTGGGAAATAGGTTTGATTAATTTCAAAAATTCATACTATCAGCCACCCATCCCAGCAGATGGATCACATGCATCACAAAACATTCAGATCTTGTCTCTGTCCTAAGATTGTAATTCTTATATATCTGGCTCTCCTTTGTTAGGCCATTCCATTATTTAACTTAATGTATACTAACAATTTTGCACACTACAGATAAAATACTGGCTGCCTCTGGAGAATACAGAAAGATAATATACATGTTTTTAGCAGAGTTAACATTACTTTATATGACCTCTGTGTTTGGAACATAGCAAACAGCAACTCTAAACTAGTGCAAATCAAGAATTCAGCCCAGGCATCTAACCTCATACTGTTCACATGTCAAATGTGAGCTCAAGCAGCAGGAAACTGGCCTGCTCTTTCTAATTACAATTATGATAAGAGTTTAGCACAAGTCTACTTAAAATCATAAAACCTTTCGGTGCAAGACTGGTGTTTTATCTCATTGTATATTCATATGATTAGGTTTATTTGACTGCTCAGAAGAAAAAATGACTCTCATTGTCCAACATATTCTTATTTAGGATGCTACAAGGAGTAACCCATGTGCAATCACACATTGTCTAGTTTTCATGCAAATAACACAAGCATGAAAAAACAAGATGATAGGAAAGGCTTTTCCTCTCCTCCCTAAAACTAATCTCTCCCTTCCAGGGAGACCACAAATCTCAGGTTCAAATTTTTTAAAAAAGGCTTTAATTGGGTGGAATTTCTATGCAAAAAAACTAATGTTATTTGGACCAGCAGGCAAGTACAATTCTCCACCTCGCCAGGGAACCACATTTTCCCTAGTAAGCTGGGTCCCTCTTTCCCAGCACTGGTAAGGCAAAAAGTGTTCCAATTAGTAAAGCTGATTTTTCTCCTATCACTCTTATCTCATGTGCCAGTGTGGGGTAAGTTAGGGTAGGCATGGAAATTGCTTTAAGTCATTGATGGAAGAGCCAACTGACTGATTGATATTGGGCTGAAGCAATCTTCCTGTTCATCCATTGGTTTGCAACTCATCGGGAAGCCAAGAGCACTGAAAGTGAGCCAAGCCTGTCAGATGTGCCACTGAGAACACTGTTCTTTGCAGAATATTTTTGGATGCCAGATGCCAATCACTCATGGGACTTTGCCACTCAATAAGAATTTCAGATGTGGACTTTAATTATAGCCTAGCAGAAAAGGATGATAGAGGGAGCAGAAGCAGCTTTATTTTTAGCAAACCCAGCTCTTAGCCACCACTGAAACCCTGTGAATCTATTTTAGGGGCTTGTCATTGTTATTTGGTGGCTTTCATCAACAGTTTAGAGAGTTGAAGATCTTCACCCTAGAGAAGTGGAAAGATAACAATGGCCACATTTGGGAGAAGGTAGGCCCCTGATGCTCTAGTGCTAACTTACTGAGCTTGCTGAATCATCTCTAAGAGATGTAGAAAAGTCTGGATTTTAAGAATAAGCAGATGCCTTTAATATCTGCCTCAAAACACTTGAGGGAGGGAGAGCAAGCTAATCAAAAGAAGCCTACAACTGAGTTACAGAATAAAGTATAAATTAAAGGGAGACAAGAGTTCTAGTTTTATTAACACTTTAGTCTCTATGCAGACTCTCATGGACCTCATAGATTTGTACTGAAACATTCATTTTGGCTGAGGCAATCAGTAAGGTATTGACATGTACTGAGCACAAACTTCATCCTAGAGAACACAATGATTCTTCCCTCAGACTACATATGTATCTGGAGAACATGTCAACGGGTGGAAATGCATAGCACCATACTTGTATTATATAGTAATCATTTCATAGAAATGTTAACTGGGTTCAGAGAAATGGCAACAAATTTAGTGGTGATATTTAGGAAGTCGGCAAAAGGATGGCTATGGCTATCCCACCCTGACCCCACACATACACACATATACACGCCCTAGCTAGAAGCTGGATATAAACTCTCTTTTTATACCATGAGGCAGCCATCAGAAAGTAAACACTTGATACTTGTGAACTGGCAACCTACTGCCAAGAGGACCCCTCAGCCCATTACCATTTCCTGAGCTCCGCATCTCCCATTTTTGAACTTAATGTTAAAGGGCAATGAGCCCAAGACACCCTACTTGGAGGTTGCTGTTTTATTATTTATTTATTACATTCAATGTGCTGTCTTTACATACTCCCTCATCTCAAAACCCATGGTCATTACAGGCCATGAATATTTATTAAACAAATAATGCTTGAATGATATTGCTTTGGAATTAAGGAAAATTATATCCTGAATACATGGAGAGTCCTAGGGAGAGTTTGCAATCAAATAAGAGGACTCAACTAATTCAGCATAGGCTTCAAAACAGATGTAAGGACTCACTGCTCACTATTTATTTTCATTAAAAAACTATGCATTGAACATTTATAGTCTCTGATCTCTGATTTGATCTAAGTAATTCTGGGGATATAAAATAGATTCAGAATGTAGCACTTGCCATCTACTATAGCATACAAGATAAAAATGTACCGCAGATACAATTACATATAGTAAAATACCACAATTAGGGACTTAAGTAATATAAATACGAATTAGGGGCACCTGGGTGGCTCAGTTGGTTAAGTGTCCGACTTCAGCTCAGGTCATAATCTCATGGTTCATGGGTTCGAGCCCCGTGTCGGGCTCTGTGCTGACAGCCAGCTCAGAGCCTGGAGCCTGTTTCAGATTCTGTGTCTCCCTTTCTCTCTGATCCTCCCCTCCTCACACTCTCTCTCTCTCTCTCTCTCTCTCTCTCAGAAATAAATAAAACATAAAAAACAAATGTGTGTGTGTATATATATATATATATATATACACACACACACATGAGGTATATATATATATATATATATACACACACATGAATTACCTAAGATCAGATCAGAAAGAGATCAGTATGAGTTGATATATTTAGTAAAGATTTCAAAAAACTCCACGGAGATAAGGCAGTTATCTAGTTAATAGCATAATAATGAATAAACAAAAAATTACCCTAAATAATGGACTTTTTTGGCCTAAATTGTCTACTTCATGATTCTGATTTGATCAGTAAAAAGGTATCTGTATACGGATTTTGGCTGTTAGATGGGTTTATGTTTAAAGATATATGATCATATTATAATGGTAATGGACTAAAAGGACCTTTAGTAGTCTGTCTTTTCAGTGCTATGGAAGTTATACATGCAGTCCCCTTTCATGAATGGACCAATGTGATCTGAGGTGAACATATGTAGAGTCCAAGTTCCACTGGCTCACCTCCTAGGCATATTTGGAATAGTTCCTGTTCTCATACTATGTCCATATGAAGTGGGCAAAACTACCACCATCTGTTCAAAGCACTAAGGGATAGCCCATAGCAGCAAGTCCTAATGACCTGTCTTGATCAATTCATCACAAGTTTCGCTGAATTTCTGAAATGTTGAAGACAATCTTCAGAGGTATGTGGAATACAAAGAAGATTCCTGCCCTCTAAGAGCTTACTAAGTAAGGAGTAGGGCATCAAGAGATGAACATATAAAAAACAATTAATTATATATAATGTAGTAAATAATAAAACTCAAATGAATAATACCAGATATGGTAAAGTAAGTAAAGGAGATGAGTTTGAGAGACGTATTTCTCCCTTTCCTAGATATTTAAAATTACCAGCGTATCTCCTCCCCTACCCCACACAGAAGTCAAGCAAAGGCCAGCTACAGACAGAAATTCATTTCCTGGTCATCACCCAGTCTGCTTTCAGACTTGCCTGCCTCCTTTACCCTATACTCTAGCTTTCAATATCTAGTTCTAGCTCCTCAGTTTGGCAATTTATTGAAGCTCTCCTTTCTGGTTTAGTAAAACTGGTTCCTTCTTGACTTCCTCCTCTACACCTTCCCGTGAATTCTATAACTCCATAGCTTCAGATAAGAGACTATCATTCCCCAGCCTAAGAGAAGACTAAAAGCAGCCTCTGGCTACTCCTACCAAACAAAAGTAGCATCAGAGTAAAGAGGAAAGGACAATTAAAGCATGCATACTGTGTCAAAATAAAATCAATGCCAAGCAGTCAAAAGTTCAGCGTTAGAGAAGAAGGAATGATGTTCTTCCAACTTAATTATCTCCCAAAGCAGCCAGTAAGAAGAAGCTTTAACCTGCTATCTTGAAATCCTCCTGTAAGAATTTAATGTTGAGCATTCTATTTTTTGGGTTAGTGCTTAGTGCTTGGTCACTTGTCTACCCAACTATACTTCATTTTGTTCTATGGTTTTACTGGCCCATACTAATAGACAGTATGCCTATGGTCATAAACCTGTTGTAATCTGTCTTTATGATTTTGACTCATATTTACTGATTGCTGTTCAATACAAAAATAAGTGACTTCTAGTACACAGAGTTCTTAAGCATTGAAGATACTCTTATCTTCTCAGCTAGGATCTAGCTTCTAATGAAAAGGACTGTGCCTTTCGTACTAAGTCTTGAAAAGAAGGGAAAAGTGAAACAAGAATATTTACTCTTATACCTCCATAGTTACCTTCTTTCTATGGTCAAACTCTTTCACTCCTAACCTTCAGAGACTTTGAAGAATTGCAATTAAAACTCATAGAAGAAACGGATAGAAGAGCAAGGTACGAAAGTGGACTGTTTGAACTTGCTTTCAGGAGAAAAAAATCAATACTTTCCCTGACTCTCTACATCTTAAAATGTGGCAGCTCAGTTATGGGTGATGACTAGAGGACTCGCTCTATGACTCTTTTATGACCACTCAGAATGTACCTCAGCTGCTCAAAGACCAAGAAGACAGATGCTGTAAGCAATTCTAATGTGTCTGGGGACAGCTGTGGTGGCCAAGCTGTCATCAAGGTTGATATGCTGACACAGTGCCTTAGAGTGCACCAATAGCTCTGTTTTCTAAAAGCAAAGCCTCTACAAAAATTACTGGGTTATTATGCCATTAACATATAGTTTCTTAAGGAAAAAGCAAATATGTGAACTATTATCACTTCCTATCATTACTGTTTCAATGGCTCCCAAGGTGTCCTTTGCCTATATATGAATATATATACACACACACACATATATATATATATATATATTTTTTTTTTAAGGCATTAACTCTAGAGCTAGAGATTCTGACTTTGTTTCTGTATGTGACATTTGGAAAGAACTGAATTTGTCTATATTTTAATTTCCTCATCTAAAATGGGACTAATAATATATATTTCACAAGGTTGTACGGATTAAATAAGATGTTACAGTAGGGTCTAGTAAGTGCTATTTAAGTGTTAGATATGTGTGTTGTTATTACAGCTTGGCCAGTGTGAATACACAAATACTTAAAAAATATAAGCAGAGGTGCCTGTATGGCTCAGTCGGTTAAGCGTCCAACTTCGGCTCAGGTCATGATCTCACAGTTCATGGGTTGAAGCCCCACATCGGGCTCTGTGCTGACAGCTAGCCTGGAGCCTGTTTCAGATTCTGTATTTCCCTCTCACTCTGACCCTCCCCTGCTCACGCTGTCTGTCTGTCTCTCTCTCCCTCAGAAATAAATGAAACATTACAATTTTCTTTAAAAAAGTGTAAGCAATCCCTCCCTTGTCTTCTAGAAAAGTTCTCAACTCCTTCAATGAAAACACCATTCAACAAACACTTAATTTTGTTCAAAGAAGAGAGATTCAAAGAATTAAATACACATGGTTTTAAGCTTCGTAATCCAAGAAAGTTTCTAGTAGAGTTTCACAGGATGCACAATGCTGTCCACATATGACATCCATGATCAGCTCGAACTCTGATCTGTGAATTGTTCTTTTTACAAAAAGGCAAATATCAACATTCCTCCTCCTCATTTCCACACATAAACAAATTAAATGGATTTTTGCCTACAGAATCCAAGACATGAAGGACAAAGGACTCAACAATGAACCACAGAACCCCACAAACAAAAGAGGATGCATTCTAATATCAAGCATTTGTCCAACACATCTCAAAGGAACTAAACCCCCTTCTCTTTGGAATCAAATCCCCTTGAGCCTTGCTTTGCCTAAAGAAAATTTTGAGCATTTTTTTTCCTATGCTGCAATTGATATCTCCTGCCTATGGGACAAGGGCTCCAATATAAGAAAATTACATCCAGACATGGGACAAGGTCGCAGAAAAGGACTGGCAGAACTTTAATACTGAAAAATTCATGTTGGATCTAAACAGAAAAAATGTCATAATAATAACAAGCTAAAGCTTCTCACTAACTCCTTGCAGGTGAGGGAACTAGAAATGAATATCACAACCATGTTACATTCCATGTATAAATCATTATATCCTCTCTGCCTAGCTGAAATAAATAGTGCGCTAAGAAAGCTGACATATCATAGTGTATGTTCTGTTAGTCTCAGCCTAACCTGTGTTTGTTCTTAGGAAGTCTTAAGTTAAAGAACCTTTCAAGAGGTGTTAAAATATCTGAAATAACAGGACTCTTCCTCGTGACTGTAGCCAAGATCCTGGTGTCCAAAGTGGACAAATCTGGATAAGAAACACATGCCTATTACAAAAGGTTCCTTAACAGTCTGGGGGCCCTAACAGTGGCCTTACACCTAGGCCTCTATTTTCCTATTGCAGTGGGATCTACAATTACTCCTTTCTACTCTCTGCATTACTTTTTAAAGATAAGTTGGTTTCTTCCCTCTTTAGCATGCATCACAATTTCTCTGGTCTGGAGTACTGTCTCATAGTCCTCATCATTTATTGAAATTTTATCTCTCCATTAAGACTCAGTTCCTACCTCTGCACGACATCATCCCTGGTCCTCCCGGCCTAATGGGCACTCCCTCCTAAATTACAATTTTGAACTAGTTAAGAGAAGTCACTCTGTTGGTTTCTCTTTCCCGTTCCTCCCACTGAATCTTGCATCTGCTGTTTGTTACATGAATTTTATCATTTATAAATGCTACTATATTGTGATAATTTCCTTATCCCATTGATGCTGCCTCTAAATATTTGTATAAAAGATGGACTGTATTATAGTTCAGATGAGTAAGCTAGAAGGTAGGAAAATGGAAAAGGTACCATGATGTGTACAAAAAGCAGTCCTCACTCTTGAGCAGGGGCCTTGGCTTTGACTTCATGACCTTTCCCAACACCCAGTATTTTTTTTTCTTTTAATGATGTTATTTTTAATTAAGTAAAGGAGTTACAAGCTAATCTTTCACAAATGGAGTGAAAAGAAGGACTCCTTCACTTTAGGAATGAAATCTTGTTTCATTTCCCCTTTGATGTCTGTATTTAGGCTGTCTTTTGTGACCTTGGCAGGCAAATTCTACCACTGTGCAGCTGAGGTTATGAGACAGAAGGGCCTGGCCTTCTCCAAGCAGCATTTGCTCACCCTACAGAACTTATCTGGTGATTCCAAGGAACAAATGGCTTTCGCTGGGCTCTTCAATAATATGATTTGCATGCTTGAAATGAGATCGCCAAAGTAATTGTAGAATATTGCCTGCCATTACCGTCATTAAAAACAGGCAGATGTAGGAGCACTCCCAGGGAAAATCTTCCTGCTGGGTTTTCATGGAGATAAGTGCACAAAATCCACTTTTGAAAAGATGTTGAATGGAATGAATTTGCCATTCACTGGCTGTCTGATGATGATTTGCTTGTTAATTGGAAGTTTAGGCTTTAGAGAAGCCTTAACAAATTTGATTGCTAAATTCAGGAGGTTTACTCCCTCCTTACAAGCCATATTCAGAGGCATAAATCCTAGTTTTTGCATGTGTGTCTATATGTTCATTTAGAATCTCTGTGAAAAGAAACCAATCCTTGACCCTCCTATCAGTGCCACTTTCTGGAGTGACTTTACCAACAAACAAGGAAAAAGCATTTTGTACATCTGGAAGTGTCTCTAGGGCCCAAATATTCACTAAGATGGGAGGCAACAGAGCTAAGAGATAAGCTGAGAGAAAGGGCAGAAATGTTATTAGGTTATTTCAATGTATGTCTGTTGAATGTCCCATACTTTGCTTCCAAAAACCAGAGGGCTGGGCCCCACTTCTGGGCACCATTTCATTTCCTTTGCAAATCAGCTCCACTGCTGCTAATAAACTTAAGCAAAACGTAAAAAAGGGACGGGGCGGGGAGGGGGAGAGGGGAGGGCCAGTGAGCAAACATTTGTTTGGAAATCCTGCTGCTTCTCTTTGTTCAGACACAGGCTGAGTGTCCTCTGATCTGGACAATGTCAACTAGCTGGCAAGGTTAGCAGCCCCCTGAGAAGGGTCTGCTTTATCTTTAATGACCACAGTTGCACATCTACAAAATGACTTTATTCATCCCTGTCATTACCTATCCAGATTAGTTTCCTCAAAGTGATGATAAGTTTATTGCCAGCCAAGGAGAATGACAACTGCCATGTGGAGCTACATGAGCAGTTACAATCTAGACAAGAGCTTCTATACAGTGTCATATACCATTTCCAAGATCTAACAGCTCTAGAAAGAATGACCAAATAGACTTTTCTATCATTCCAGGGGATTCAACAGTGTGCATGTACATCGTCTAATAAGCCTGCACAGAACATTATTTCTAACAAATGATATTGCCATGTAATTATACATAACATAAACATACAGTGGAATCAGTTCTATGCAGAGGCCTACAAATAATAACTATGTTAAATATTTAGTAAATTAAAAGCCTCTCCTTGATCCTTAGTCCTTGTGGAGTCTCTGTCATTACAAATAATACACCTAGGCACACCTAAAGCACAATAGCCAGGAAGAGGTAAAGCTCTCCCTCTGGGAGGTTAAAACTCCAGCCTCCTTTCTGCAGCTTGTGAAACAGAGACCACTGTGGCTGTATTCATTTATTCAAAAGTATGTTTTAGGTATTGTCTGTGTTTCACAGTCTGTGTAGATGCTGATGATGTAATGCTGGGAATGGCCTCCTCTTTGAAGGAACATATAATCCAGTGGGGATGAAATGAAACTGGACGGCTGTAGTGGTAAAACTTAACAAGGATTATTTATGAGGGAGGATCAGCCAACCTAGTCTCAGTGGTCTAGGGAAGGCTCCTTGGAGAAGGTAACCATTAACTAGACACCTAAAGAATAAGTAGATGAGAGGAGGGACAAGATGGTTTGGATGGAAAAACAACACATACAGAGACCCAGCTGTAGGAGACGATGAGACACACTCAAAGGTTGGGTGCTGGTCAGTAGAGCTAGAAGGAAGCATGAGCAAGGAAAATGGCAGTGCCAGTGAGGTAGAGGATCCTGGGGTTGTGAAGGAGACTGGCAGGGTGGTGAAGGCTTTAGTACCACTGGCTCCTGCATGCATGAATGAATGAAAAGTCAGGGACATATATGAAATCCTGGCCCTAATGAGGACCAAGAAGAAACATTCACTTTGCTCACTCTACAAAGGGACCAAAACAAACAAACAATTGGGAAGCAAATCATATTTATGCCAGAGCTTTGCTGAAATCATAGAAAAGTTACCCCAACAGAAAGGGGCCCCAACAGCTTTGCCTGACTTGCCCTTAGGGCATCCTAGGATGGGGCTCCTCCTGGTGAGGACCCACATACTTCCTCAAGAGTGGTCCAGACACTTCATTTCCGGTTACCAGGTGGAAAATGAAAACAGATAACACTGCTCCCAGTGATATGCAGAAATTAAGGGAATTTTCCAAAATAATTTAAAAGAAAAGACCACTTTTCCAGGACACTTCAGGAAGAGAGAAGAAAGAAAAAAGGGAAAGGCCTACTCTCTTCTTCAAGCTACCCCTCATTGTCCCTCTAACGGACCCTTTCTCACACTAGCTTCCTGAATAATGCTAGTCCTAAACAAGCAACTTAATCACCTCTGAAATTTCAGCCACACCCCAGAGGCACAGGAGTGCATCCTATCACAGATACAAGCTGCTGCTTGCCTGACAGGAAACAACTCACTGATGGGATTTGATATGAAAATGATGCTAAGGAGAGAGACCCTTGGCTGGTGAAGCAGTAACTGCAGGGAAAGAGAGTTCAGCAAGGATGGGGTTTCTCCTGCCACTTGAAAGCAGGGCAGGCCTCTGTCCCATTGTAGTCATTGATTTCAGTCACAATATTTAATTCGTTCTGAATTTCAAATTATAGGAAAGGAGCACATGATATCTTTTTGTCTGTCAAAAAGGCACTTGGGTGGCTCAGTTTATTAAGCGTCCAACTTTAGCTCAGGTCATGATCTCATGGTTCGTGAGTTCAAGCCCCACACTGGGCTCTGTGCTGACAGTTCAGAGCCTGGAGACTGCTCCGAATCCTGTCTTCTCTCTCTGCTCCTCCCCTACCCTCACTAGGTCTCTCTCTCTCTCTCTCTCTCAAAAATAAATAAGCATTAAAAAAAAGAGGCACAGTGTTATAAGGGCTGAGAAACCGCACACAAACCCTGTGACAAAACCTACTATCTTTCTGAGTTTCCTTGTATTCAAGATTTTTAAACATCAGTGGCTCTTCACACAACACATACACACACACACACACACACACACACACACACACACACACACACACACACACACAGTACAGTAATGTCATTTATTTAGGTACTGCCTGCCCCATCTAATTCTAGGACAAAGTAGTCTCTCCTCCTTTCATCTATAGTGGATAATATCCTATGAACTTAAGATAAAACACAGAGTATTTATTCACCAGAGTTGAGAGAAATTAAAAAGAGCAAGAAGGGCTAGTAAAGAGTTACAAAGCGTTATCCAAGGTCAGCTTTGCCTGTTAGTAGTAGAGCTGGAAATAAAAGTCAGGACTCCCCCTTCTTTTTCCTGTCCTGTGCCCATTGGACCAAACTGCTCTCAATCAATAAGCAGCCAGTTATGGTGGATTCACATTCTACCCAGTGTCAATAAAAACAAAAATCAAGTTTTAATCAAAACACATAACCAAGATCTACATTTCTCTTGGCCACAATAAATCTTCCCCAAAGGAAGCGGGCTAAAATTCTTTACATTTAAAAAATGAGCTCCGCTGGGACTCCAAATTCCAGTTCGATTTTTGAGCCAAGGCATTTTTTTTCTTTATCATGCACTTGGTGCTGTAGTGTGATAAGGGCCCCATGCAGACCATAAAACTAATTTATCATCTGTAAGGTGTACAAAGAAAATGGTAGCTGCCTACTTGTCTGCTTGACATATGAGGTCATTTTTGCCGCTAGCTTTCTAATACTGAGCAATTTTATCAGCTATTTATATACATTAATTGTGGGTACCCATATGCTCAATGCTGTATTTAATAATGCATTGCATTGAATATGCATTCCTTAAGTTTTAGCATGCAGCACAAGCATCTTGCATTTAACTATTTGGTTTGCCTATTAAATCCCATAATTCAGCTATGCCATGTTACCTACTCTCTCAACTGAATTTATGTTTCTTTAAATCTGGCTCACCCTGCTGAAACCCATTGAACTGGACAAGGCCACCTCACATGTCCCAAGGGCTCCAAGCAAAAACAAGCAAAGGAAGTGCCATGGTCCACTTAATAATACTCAAGCAAAAGGATTATTTGATGAATCCTTTTCCCCAAAGGAGAGCAGCATATTCACGCTTCACAGTGTAAATATAAATACAGTTCTCAGGCAACAGAGACACGGGATGCTAGATAAAGTGTGAAAAATACCACGGCAAACGGCTATGCCAGAGTGATTTCTTAACTATCAAGAGAGAATCAGTTCAAACATCCTAAGCAATCCCAACCCCCTATTCTCCAAGGCTTCCCCAATTTATCCCTCAGAAAAGAAAACAAAGTCGGTTTAGTTGGATCTTTGGCCGACTGATTGCTCTAGCCATTCCTCCATGCTAGAAAACTCACTGTCTGATAAGGAGAAGCCCAGCTCATCACCTACCCTAGGCGATATCTCTCTACAAGCTCACATGTCACAAGTGTTAACACTTGCATCATAAATTAACTGCTGTAGGACAAAAACTTAAATGGCCCTGATCAAAGACAAACAATTTCTATGGGTATACTAATCTATAAAGTATTACTCCTTGAATGCCTTGGCTCAGAATTTATTTTCAGAGGAGCTTTCTTTGTTACCCAGCAGAACAAAAGAATGGTAGATTTTTGATCCCCAGAAATAAAAAAAATTTTTTTTAAATAAATCAAGGCAGCCAGGTCCAGATAAAACACATCAGTGGCAGATCAGTATGAGCAAAGCCAGCCTAACAGCCTAGGTGGTGAGACGGAAAAGTGGCCAAAGAGAAAGGAAGGTGCTAAGCTGGTCATCTAAGTGTGAAGACAATCATGTTTCTACATGATTTAGGTCACATAATCTCACATTTAAATGTGTTCAGAAGTCCTGCTACAACTGGATAACTTTAAACCACACAGAAAATAAATAACATGGTACCACCTAAATTCCTCACTCTGGTTCAAGGTATGTGTCCTGACTATGCCTGATTCAGCTGCTATCTGTATGAGTGGAGGAATCCACATACAAATGTTGACATTACCTGGTTTTTCTTTAAAACTCTAAACCTCTAACTTTCATGTAGGGTAAGCAGGATATAAAGAGCAAGCTGTGATGAATACCCCTATGAATTCTTCCAGTTATCAAGCCACCAAGCAGGGCTATCTGAGTTTGTTCAGCCTCACCAGACATTCCAATGCTAAATCTTTTTATTTGACTTGATAATTAGCTAAAGCCCCTATGGCCTAGGCCCTGTGACATTGGTCAAGGGAGCCTGGGTCAAAAGACATTCTATGTCATTGCACCTGACACCTGACAATGTTCTTTATCCCATCTCTAAGCTTCTCATACCAAACAGACTTCTACAGTAATTGTTTCTTTTTCCTTGCAGTTTCCAAGGAGCCAAAGAAAGAATGCTATAAGGCTTAACAAGCCTTAAGCTCTCAAATGCTGCTGATAAGGTAGGCAAAGTAAGTGTCCCCTAAATTTAGAAACATAAAGATCTTTTTTTCCAGTTTTATTGAAAAATAATTGACATACATACTGTTTAAGTTTAACATATATAGCATGATGGTTTGATTTACATGTTGTAAAATGACCATGACAATAGGTTCAGCTAATATCCATGTTCTTGTATAGATACAGAAAAAGAAAGAGAGAGAGAGAGAGAGAGAGAGAGAAAGAAAGAAAGAAAGAAAGAGAAACAAACAAACAAAGAGGAGAGGACAGAAATGTTCTCCTTATGGTAAGAATTCATATAGGAAAATTCAGAGAGTAAATCCTATAACATACAGCAGTGCTAGCATAGTCATCATGTTGTACACCACACCCCTAATACTTATTTATCTCATAATAGAAGTTTGTACCTTTGACAAGACTAGCTGTAGTGAGTAGTAGGGGTGAGAACCAGTTGGCAATGGGTTGAGAAGGGGTAAAATGGGAGATGAGGAGAAAACCTCTTTCAAAATGTATATTGTTGTGGTCATAAAGGAAATAGTGAAATGGAAGGGTTTTTTTTAAAGATGAGGAAGAATATGGAATCTGAAGGAATCCTGAAGATCAAAAACAATCACGAAAAAGAAAAACAAAGTAAGAGACATTTCACATACTGATTTCAAAACTTACAACAAAGCCACAGTAATCAAAACAATGTGGTACTATCATAAAGACAGACACATAGACCAATTAGACAAAAGAGAAAGCCCAGAATTAAACCCATGCATGTATGGTTAGATAAGTTTCAAAAAGGTTGCCAAGACATTTCAATGGAAAAAGGACAGTCTTTTCAATAATGGTGTTGGGAAAATTGGATATCCATATGCAAAAAAATTGAAACTCAATTTTCAAAATTAGCTCAAAATGGACTAAAGACATAAAGGTAAGAGATAAAACTACAAAACTCTTACAGAAGAAAACATAGGGGGAAATCTTCATGACACTGGATTTGGCAATGATTTCTTAGACAGGACACCAAAAGCACAAGCAATAAAGAAAAAAATAGATAAATTGGATGCCAACAAAATTTTAAAACTTTGTGCAAAGGACATTATCAACAGAGTGAAAAGGCAACTGAAAGAATGGGAGAAAGTATGTGCAAATCAAATACCTAATAAGGTATTAATATCCAAAATATATAAAGAACTCCTAAAACTCAATAACAACAATAATAACAACAACAACAACAACAACAAAATAATCCAATTTAAAAATGGGCAAACTATTTGATGTTCAACAGACACAAAAAAAGATGTTCAACATCACTAAATATTAGGGAAATCCAAATCAAAACCACAATGAGATACCACCTTATACTTGACAGAATGGGTAGAATCAAAAAGACAAGAAATAAGACATGTTCATGAAGACGTAGAAAAAAGAAACCCTCGTGCACTGTTGGGGAGAATGTAAAATGGTGCAGCCTCTATGGAAAACAGTATGGCAGTTCTTCAAGCAGAGAATTACTGTAAATCCACCAATTCTTTTTTTTTTTTTTAATATTTTTTAATGTTTTATTTATTTCTAGGAGAGAGAGACAGACAGCGTGAGCAGGGGAGGGTCAGAGAGAGAGGGAGACACAGACTCTGAAATAGGCTCCAGGCTCTGAGCTGGCAGTCAGCACAGAGCCCGATGCGGGGCTGGAACCCACGAACCGCAAGATCATGACCTAAGCGAAAGTCGGACGCTTAACCGACTAAGCCACCCAGGGGCCCCTAAATCCACCAATTCTATTACTGGGTACATACCCAAAAGAACTGAAAGTGCAGATTCAGAGACTTCTGTACATTCATGTTCACTGCAGCATTACTCACAACAGCCAAAAGATGGAAGCAACCCAGTGTCCATCAGCAGATGAATAGATACAAAATCTGATATTTTCATATCCTGCAGTATTACTCAGTTTTAAAAAGGAGGGAAATTTGACACATGCTACAACATGGATGGGCTCAAAGACATTATACAAAGTGAAATAAGTCAAACACAAATACGCACACACGTGTATACGTGCACACATGCACAAAATGCTGATTCCAATTATTTGAGGTATCTAGAGTGGTCAAATACATGGAGACAGAAAATATAATAGTGGTTTCAAGGAGGTAGGGAGAGAAGGGGAGGAGAGTTAGTATTTAATGAATAAAGAGTTTCAGTTTGGAAAGACGAAAATTTTCTGGAGATGGATGGTAGTGATAGTTATAGAACAATGTGAGTGTACTTATACCAGGGGATTGTACATTTATAAATTGTTAAAATGGTAAATTTATTATTATGTATACTTTACCACAAAAACAACAACACGGGCATCTGGGAGGCTCAGTCGGTTAAGTATCCAAGTCTTAATTTCAGCTCAGGGCATGATTTCATGGTTCCTGTGCTGGCAGTGGAGAGCCTGCTTGGGATTCTCTCTCTACTCTCTCTCTTCCTGCCCCTCCCTTGCTCACACACATACACACTCTCTCTCCCCCTCCACCTTTAAATACAGACAGACAGACAGACAGACAACAACAACAAAATATGAGGGAGGTTATTTAAGAAGGAGACTCACAGATCCCAGCTGGGAATCAACTCCTGTGTCTCAAAAGGAAGTGTGAAGATAAAAATAATAATGGCTTACCATGTGAATATTTAATCATTTCTTTGTGATTAGCAAATACTGTAAGTCCCATTTTTCAGATAAAAATACTGAATCACAGACAGGCTAAGTGACATATCCAAGGTTTTCTGTACCGCAATTCCTATGCCAGCACCTTTCTCAGGAAACCTATAGAACGACTGCCAGTGATACAGTGCACACAGTCCAGTTCCTCTGTGTGTCTTGCCATAAAATCTTCCACAACAGCCTGATCTCTTCCTACTCCACCTTCCCATTCCTTCCTCCCTTCCTTCTTTCCTACTAAGCAAATCCACTCAGATGTGTAATCCGCTGTCTAATTGGTTTGCCTTTGCCCCATCTCTCTCTTTAGACTTAATTGGAGAACTGTGCCTTCAGGGCTGTTTTATGTGATTATAGTATCTGTGGGCTGAGGAGAATGGTTGCTCTATGAATGCTTGTGATTGAGTTGACTCTGATCCATGGTGCCCTCAGCCAATGTGCTTCTGGAAAGGATGAAGAAATAGATGTGCATTTGCCTCAGAAATGCCACTCCATTCTCCAGCTTATTGTCATTACAGTCCATCCAATGCCATGCAAAGACTTAAGTGGAGCTGGAGGTAAAACTAAAAATCAGTAATACTAATCTTGTCTTACTTTAAAATTGTGATACATTTTTCATCATGGATTTTTACATTGGCTTTGACTTTTTTAACATTACATTAAAATATTACTTATCTTGATTACTGGGTTCTTTGGTGCCCCCTTAAATGTGCCTGAGGTAAATCCCTCACCCTTGTTCCAACCCAAATCTCTCTCTTCATGACTAAAAAAGACAGAAAGAGGAAAGAAAAAAAAAAAGGTAAAGCAGAAACAGCCTTACTGAATCAGTTACTACAACAAAATAGTGAAGTCAGGTGCCAGTCAAGTGTTCTGGGGATAAAAGACATGAGAAGGATCAGCTATAACCCTAAGTAAAAAAGAGTCTGGCGTAAATGTCTTTCATGTACTTTTTTGACAAGATCGTTTCAACCTAAAATCAAAAGCTTATATTTAAACACCATAAATTGCATATCTATGAAAAATGAAGTCCCTACAGGCTAACTTTCTGCATTTTTGTTCTCTTTAAAGAAGGTATTAGAGCAATTTGGACTGTCTTCTTAAAAGATTTTTATTGTTTTGTGATAGGTAGCAGGAAGCTATCAACTGAATATGTAGCCAACAGGTCAGAAAGAATGCAATGTGGCTTGACTGCTAAGTATGTCAGTTCTGTCTTCAACTGACCGGAGGCCCTTGTGTTTGTGTGTGTGTGTGTGTGTGTGTGTGTGTGTGTGTGTGTGTGTGTACACATGTTTTGCATTTCTCACCCCAGGCCTTGTTTATCAGCTCACAGCCAAGCAACCTGAAATAGCTTTGTTTTCTAAGCACTACAGACCTTTTCTCTTTGACTAAGAAATCTGTCAGGAGACCTGGCAGAACATTCTCCCATTCAATGACAATGGAGATGAGCAAGTCTGCTCTCCCCTTTCCAGAGAATGCATTTGGAATCAGCCTGAGAATGCTCTGGTCAGATCTCAATGTACAGGATTGTTGAGAGAGGAAAAACTGTCTCTTCATTCCTCAGGCAAGCAAATGCCATCACATTGCAGGCTCTGTGGGAGAGTGGAAATAATGAGGTATTTTGAAACAGTGGACATTGTCAGAAAGACAGAAATCGGGAAAAGGGCTGAGGTGGTGAGTGATTATTTCTCAAAGGAGCAATGGAACACAAAATGGGTCTCAGTTTGGGTTAAGCAGGGAGATGAGAAAAGGAAGTATTATAAATTATTTACCCCTGGATGTAGTTTAGCTTTGATCTTAGTCCTAATTGTGCTTTGTCTTGATGTGTATGAACTTAAATAACTTTCTAACTCTTCTGACTATGTATTCCCATGGACACACACATACTCCAATGTTCCTTAATGGATATATTCATAGGCCAAGTTTAGGTTCTCTTACGAAGTATACAATTTAACAGGTACTAGGAATGTGATACATCAATAAATATAGTCCTCACCATGGGCTGAAGTGTCTAAAATCTATCATTAGAGATGCATTAATATGAGTAAATTAATACTTTCTCATTTGATTTTTTTTATTTGTAAGTAAAAAGTGCCTTGGGGAGCCTTGGTGGCTCAGTCGGTTGAGTGTCCAACTTTAGCCCAGGTCATGATCTCGCAGTCCATTAGTTCAAGCTCCACATCGGGCTCTGTGCTGACAGCTCAGAGCCTGGAGCCTGCTTAGGATTCTGTGTGTGTGTCTCTCTCTCACTCTGCCTCTCCTCTGCTCATATTCTCTCTCTCTCTCTCGCTCTAAAGTAAAAAAAAAAAAAAAATTTTTTAATATTTTTAGAAAAAGGTGCCTAAAGCAAGAGGTAGCATTTATTAGGTGTACAATAAAGTATCTCCAAAAGGCTAATATATTAAGTCTTGAACACTTAAGATAACTCCACATCCTCATTTGACCAAGACACTCCAGGGTTATGACTACTGTCCTGAAATAATAATGAGCAACCTCTTTCATATTAAAAGTCATATTAAATAATAAATTATATATACACCCTATAAACATCATACTTTCAGTTTAGTAGTTTGCTATCATCAGAAAAAACCCTAGAGAAATATGATGATAATGGGTCTTTGGTTATACTGATGTGCTAGTAAGAGAGAAGTATTGAGCACTGAAGATAAATGTCACCTATTTCATAATTTTGCTTCTGGGACATGTATTCTATCCATACCTCATTTCCAGCAGTTCTCTCATGACATGTGGAATATAATGCAGGACCTCTCATACTTGGTTATAACCATTCTATCAATTAAAATCCACCAAGAAAAGCATACAACTAAATATTATACATGTGCAGGAGACTATATTCCATCTGCTAAGCAAAAACTTCAGAAGGGCACAAAAGGCCAAAATGGCCAGCACTGCTACTAGCTTCTGACCTAGAAGAAGAATTAGAGAAGAAAATGGGGAAACCTAAATAACTCACAAACTCAGTAACAGTCTCACAAGGAATGGAAAGGTCAGCCAGACTTAACTGAGTAGGTCTCAGAGAAAACGTGGCTTCCTCCAGATACTTCCCTTGCCCTTTTGACTAAGTCAGAATTGGTGGGATTCTCTGTAAGTATTATGTATTTCCTTTATCATAAACCCTACTGCACTTTCCTGTTATTAATTTTAAATTATCCATCCTTCAGCTAGAATATAAACTCTATGATCATAAAAATAATTAACATGTATTATGTCACGCAGTGGTCAAAGCACTTTGCATTAATTCAGTGAATCCTTAAGGTCGCCCCAACAATGAGATTCCTCTTCTAATTCAAAAATAAATAAAACTGAAGCACAAGTACATTTCTCCAGGTCATAACATTTTCTAAGAGGCAGAACTGGTACAGTATTCAAATTCAGATTGTTCTTAACCAATATGCTATGTTGCCTGATTCAGATACCAGGAATTAGATGTCCTGTTCTTTACTGCTATTCCCTTAAGCCTGCCATAATGCTTGTACCATAATTAAGGCTCAAAAATACCTACAAGACAGATGAATAAATAAATCCTTTTATATGCTGGCCACAATGGAAAGTACAATTCCATAGAGTCAAGTAAGTCACAGCTCCTGCCTTTGAGGAGCTCACATTCCATCAAATTCCAATGAAACAGGCAAATTCTAATCAATAAGATGAAGACAGGGTGGATGCTTAAAGCTTTCACCTTGTTCCACATATTTTAAATTCAACGGCCTCGCTGTTAAGTTTCAAATATGTTGTTATGATTGAACTTAAAAGTAAAATATTAGAGGAGAAATACAGCAGAATCTTAAAAAATGTGGTAAACTCAGAGTCAGGTACTATCTTATAGATGCCACAACAGAAATGTTGAAGAAAAACTGTAATGCTGTTTTTGCTGTCTTCTTGAAGGTGCTGCATTGTCCTTCAGTAGCAGGTCAGCGAACAGGAAAACTGTTCATTGTGGACAACAATGGCTGGGGACAGCTCTGAGGGGAAATTACAGTGCTGGATAGCTAGGAATGAATGATACATTATGATAGGACATGCTGTGATACTTTTAATTTTATACCATGATTTAAACACATAGGGCATATATTCAGGGTTTTTTTTTTGTTGTTGTTGTTAATTCTAAGTTTTAATGAATAAGAAGGGAGGTGTAGGAACATTTCAAAAGCCAAAGAAATCACATATAAAGACACAACAACCATCAGTCTAGGGATCTTTGTAGAGAAAGGGATGGCTACAGTCACCAGTGAAGAGCTGTGGGTGACACAGTGAAGGGGGGGGACAAGAACTCAGGGATTAAACGAATTAGAAATAAGAAGTCTCTACTGGAGTTTGTCTGTGGAAAAGTGATTGCTATTATGGTAAATGGTTATTCTCCCATCATTAATGTAGGAACTTTTCCAGCTATATATGTGTCTAGAATTATGTAGTATGCCTTAAATCCTCTCTTGCTTGCCAACACTCTTAAGAGGAATTCGAAACATTTAAAGAGACCTTTCAGCTCCCCCAATCTCCAACTACATGTCAACTCCATCTCTACCAAACTGACACCATGATGACTGACGTTGGTTTTGATTTGACATTTCAACCGTTGAAATACACAGGCACACTCGCTCACACTCATATACACAGAGCCTTCAACTTGAGATTTGATTGGCATCAGTCATTTCATAATCTGTCTCTTGGGGATCGGACCAATGGACCTTTTTAAAGCTTTCCTTATTGAACTAACCCTTCTGATCTAGACGCATGATTCATACTTGCTAATCTTCTTGGGAGCCTTCCTTACTCTTAACAAGCCTGTCATTTCCTCCTTCTCTGAAATATTTTTCTCTAGGTACAAGATGATTTAAAATGTTGTTTTTTATGTCTCTTCTTGACTTTTGTGAGGGGAAAAAATCATAAAAAGGCATCAAAGAAGTAGCTATTCCACCTGATTAGCGAATTTCCTCAAAGGAATATAGACATCACTACGGCTGTGGATTACATTTTAAAGGAACATAGACTTCAATCCAACTTAAATAAAACATTATGAAATGTTAGATCCAGAAAGTTCCTTAGAATTTAGTACAACCTTCAACCCAGTAAAAGAATCTCTATGTCATCTCTCTTAATTACCCTCTGTTAAAACATTTTCTGTTAATAAAAGTTGTTTTGTTTTAAGTTTATGCTTTTTTTTTTTTTTTGAGAGAGAGAGAGAGAGAGAGCATGAGCACAAGTGGGGAAGGGGCAGAGAGAGAAGGAAAGAGAGAATCCCAAGCAGGTTCTGTGCTCTCAGCACGGAGCCTGACACAGGGCTCAGTCCCATGAAACACTGTGGTACCCCAGTAAAAGCTATTTTGAAAGTGAATCTCATTTGAGTTTCTTCTACCTCTTAGAAGTTCTAACTTACTTAATATTGAAATCAATCCCCTTTGACTTCATTCTAAGTGCTAGTTTTGTCATCTTCAGCCACATAAAGGAAGAATCTCCCCTCCACAAGACATCTCAGGGCTGAACTAAGCTTGATGTCTACAGTTCTAAAATTTATATATTTCTTGTACTCAACCTCAGGATCATCTGTCCCTACTACCATTCTTTATGACATCTCACATTCTCTACAGGCACCCAAAGAGCCACACTGAGAGGTTCTGTGATCACGCTCATAGGTTTTCTTAGAAGGCAGTCCCCCTCTTGCTATCTTCCTATCTCATCTCCACCTAATCACAAGGTGGTTTTATTTTTCCACATTGAAACCCATTCTTCTTAAAGGAAGTCAAACATTCCTTGGACACAAAAGAACTGTCATTTATTGAGGGCCTCATATGTTCAGGCACTGTAATAAATGCAAAGATGAAAAAGACACAAATATGGGAGAAATACAATATTTTCAAGAATTTCACCATTCTTTGGAGGGAAAGGGACCCAGTTAAATATATGGCTAAATATAGTGAAAATAATATGATATGTGCTATTCTTTTTTTGTTAAGTTTTATTTTAATTCCAATGTACTTAATACATAATGTTATATTAGTTTCAGGTGCTCAATATAGTGATTCAAAAATTCTATACATTACTCAGTGCTCATCATGTTATGTGCTATTCTTTCAAATGAGTCAAGCAATTTATAATCATATATAAGAACTATAGGATTTCTTTCTAATGGAGGAGAGTAAAGGAGAGGAAGATATGCTCTGCCATGGGAACTCAAAAAAGGCTATAAGAAGCATTTTATAGAACAGCTATACCATACATATATCTTTGATGTAGTAGTGATCTCCTCCTCTATGTATCCTAATCTCTCCCTTCTCAAAATATAATTTATCCCGCAAAATGTATTTCCTGCAAACAATATTCCCAATTAAAAATCTATCAAAATATTCTCACTACCTAAAGGGTAAAACATAATAATATTAATTTCTATACTCTCTTTACTCTTAATTTGATACTATTCCTCAACTTAGGTATTTCATTTGAGTATACTCAAGAAGATTACAATTTCAAAAGGTTCTAATCTTGGCTTTCATCCTTTTAACCCTGGTGTACTAACATTTCCAAATTACTGCTTTGCATACCACACTCCCTTCTAATAGAACTTGCCATATCCTCAGAGCCTGGAAAGGAAACTTACAACTGAATATACACTCCACACTAAGCAATGAGACTACATCTTGTCAGAATTTAGACAACAGCTAATTGGAAGACCATTAGCTCTCAAATTAGTATACTGTGCTGTAAGAGCTAGAGTAACCAGCAAGGCAGATGGAAGTCAAGAACAGAGAAAAGTTAAGATGAGTGGCAGGCCATAAGTTAGGAGTATAAGCCAACTGAGAAAAAGAAAGAATGGCTCAAGCATGCAAGAGTCACAGAAGCCAGGGTCATGTGCCTTCAGCAGTGGTTGAGGGAGGAGCCTCTATTCACAACTTGCCCATTCCAGTCCTTTCATGGGTTTCTGAGCAGGATTTGGCTTTATGACCTTTTCTAACTGTGATAGTACCTGTTAAGTTATTTCAATAAAATTCCTTTCTACTTGAGCCAGAGTCAATGGGCTTCTGTTCTTTGCAAGAAAGTAATCGTTGACTAAGACACACCTACAGGACCTACTCATATTTCTCTTAAGAGTCTAACTTTATTCTTAACCACTCTATACCAGCACAGCTCCCAAAACTTTGTGCAGGAAAAAAAATTTATAGGACTATGATGAAACAATGGGAATATTTTTGGTTTTTAAAAAATTTTTATTCTGTATTAAAGTTAAATGAATAAGGGAAGAGTATTTCATGTTATTTCCTTTGTATAATAAGAAAATGGAAGTGTTTACAACTAGACCTTCATGAAAAGAGGGGAAAATGAAGTGGAAGGATTTGTGTACTTTATCTCTGAAAAAATAAAAGCAAAATAATGTTTGGATATTTTGATATGGGGTAGCATAAAGATGAGTCCCAAGCTGCAAAAAGAAGTCTTAAGGGACATTATACCTAACTGAAGAAATAACTAATCCTAGTGGACAAAAACAACAAAATATATAGTTTCTATTTATATATTTTAAATAATAAACAAATTATGCAACACAGTCCTAAGCCAGTCAATTCTTGTTGACTATGCTGTTCTCCTACCACAAATTTCCCATTAGATTGCCAAGTAGAGAGCATCATGAGCCAGATGACAGGACACAAGTAGAACAAGTAGGACAAAAAACAGTATTCTTTTTTCCTCACCAGAAAATATAAGTCTTGTCTTTCCAAGCAAAACTCCATATACTCACATATACTTATCAGGGAGGAAATATATTCTAATTAAAAGAGACAGCAGTAAGAGTCAGAGTCCATAGTAGTAGTCTCATTTCCCATCTGTTAGAAATTGAGAAAAACACTATATGGCCTCTATTCACAGGCTGAAATGAGAATCAAATGTGATGTGGGGGTGCCTGGGTGGTTCAGTTGGTTAAGCGTCCGACCTCAGCTCAGGTCGTGATCTTGCAGTTCTTGAGTTCAAGCCTGTTGTTGGGCTCTGTGCTGACAACTCAGAGCCTGGGGCCTGCTTCAGATTCTGTATCTCCCTTTCTCTTTGCCTTTCCCCACTCATGCTCTCTCTCTCTCTCAAAAATAAATATTAAAAAGATTTTTTAATGTAAATGTGAAAGAATTTTGCAAAATTAAAAAAGGTTCAATGAATGTAAGGTAAGATACTATAAGATACTATAAATGTTAAACATTTTTCTTTTTTTTTTTTTGCAGACTTGGAAGGAATAGGCAATAAAATAATATGCTTCTCTTACCCTCTCCCTCCTCCACTTCATTTAAAAGTTTGAAAAGTAGTAATTAAAACTTCAGATAAATCCAAAGTTTTCCCATCCATAATGTCTTCATTGTTTCCTGGCTCTTTGAATGTCAATGAGTATATACCTCAAAATTACTCCTGTCAATTATGAAGGTCCTTATCTTGGCATTGATTTTTACATGCACAGATCAATAGCAGGATATGGCCCAATAATTAATATTGGGAAACTGAATTGCTTTTTTTCCCAGGCATTTAGCTTTAGTCACAGAAGTATTTCTCTTTTACTAATACTGTGTTTTTATATTTATACCATTTTGTTTATGTTTCATGACAAATTCTCCCGCATAACAATACTAATTATTTTTAACTCATCAAACAGAATTTGGTACCTGCTGCATGTTTTTAAATAAGGCTGATGACTGAGTAGTTATATACAAACGTTCATGCACAAATATTTTAAATATAGATTAAATTATTTAGTCCATATTTTTCCCAGTCTTTTCCATATATTCTCCAAATTGTTGTAATTTCACTCAAAGTCTGTTTTGTTTTGTTTTGTTTTGTTTTTCTCAGTGAACATTACTGAATACCCAGCATTGTGTGAAGCACTGGGGAAGTAAAAATAAACAAGACATTGTCCCTTTAATAACTTCACAATCCATTAAGTGGAAAAGGGCATTATAATGAACACTGTGATCTGCAGGACAAAAGATATAAGCAGAGCATGCAGGAGTTGGAAGCGCTCTTTCAGCGTGTGATATAGCTGACTCATACTGGCTTGAGATAGTTGTACACCTCTTTTCCCAAATGAATTCAGTGACTTCACATTGGGATTTCAAAATCAGCTATGCTGGGAATATTTATACCATGGGAATAGACAAACGCACAAATCAGAATTCCCAACCCTTCCTCACCCCAGACAATCATTTGTTAAACATTTACTCATACCACTGTCTTTAACCCTTCCTGTGAGATTATGGAATGGCAATGGCTGAACTAGAGAAGCTGACCTTTAAATCCCTTTATTATCCTAGTGAAGAAAAGGCTTTTATAAATTGTACTTGTGTTTCTGCATAATTACTTAACAATTGCAGTATGAGGTCAATTGTTGGGAAGAACAGAACTGTTTTAACTTTTAATTCTTTGGAAAGTTGATCAAACTGACCGAGAAGTAGTATGAACTGGCCATTTAAGTAAACAAAAAAATACAAAAAGTACTTGTCACTGAATTAATTTCTATTACAACATTTTTGAAAGATGAGAGTAATATCTAGTAATACCTCGTGCTTTTAAGGTTTTATGCTATCAAAGAAGTTTAAAATGTATAGGAAATTGTCACAAAATAAACCTTACTGATATCACTTTGTCTTTGAATTGGTATGGTCAGGTAGTTAAGTAAGACTGCTCAAATTCAGATAAAGTCCCCATTAGGACAGAAAATCAAATACAGGTCAATATATGATAAACCTCTGAGTTCATCAGAGGTCAAAAGTCACAAGAGTTTCATGTGCATCCTAACAACGAGAATGAAAAGATTTACCATAGAGATATGATTCTCCTTCCTCAGGGAGCTTCAGCCTGTGAAGTTAACCATACCATTTATTTCATCTTATTTTTTTATTAAAATGGAAGAAAAGTACAGTAGAGAAAATCTCAAAAAGATATATCAAAGATGTAAATAAAAGTATAAGCCTGCCATACACAGATGATCCCTAGCAAAGATAATCCCATTCATGTAATGTATTTATATACACATACATATGCAAATTTATATTGTATAGACAGAGACAACAGAGTTAGATTTGAAACCGCTTTGGTATACTGTGTGTATATTTCTATATTATTACATATGATTGTTACACAATTTAAATGTCAACAATGGATTTCTTTATATAGATTCATCATTATCTAGTTAAATGATACCTTATATTGAAAATATAAGTTGTTTCCTGTTTTTTTCCTATAAATAATGCAGTTATAATCATCCATTATATATGCATCACATATGCAATTATAATTAATTCCTTAGAATAAATCCGTTAAAATGGTAGTTTGGGATCAAAGGGTAAAAAAATTGTAAGAGTTCTTAAATATTACCAAATTGTTCTTCCATGGAAGGTGTACCAATGTTTACTTTTACCACAATGTATTAAAGTAACATTTCTCTACATTCCTCATCAAAACCATATTACCCCCCATGATGATTTTTAAAAATCCTATTCATTTAAGTCCTTTGAGCATACTTAAACAGGTTTTTATAAATTCATAAATCCCTAAGTTTATCAGTCACTTGAGCTTCTTTGTGAATCTCCCACCCATGTCCTTTGCCCAAATTTTTTTTGAGAAAATAGAAGCTTTTTATATAGTAAGTACAGGAATTATTTTGTCTGTATGTTGTAAATATTTCCTCAGTGTCACATGCTAATGAATTTCAGGGTCACCACTGCTTCAATGTTACTTTCCTTATGACATTTACCTATTGTAAAACAAATCCATTTGCTCTATCATCTACAGAATAAATCACCTCCTCAACCCACAAATGTTATTAACAATAATGATAATGGTGATGATTATTATAATAACATATTTGTAAAATAGAGTGTCTAGTATATTTATAAAGTGCATTTATGAAGTACAGCTATAAAGCACTTAACAGTACTGTGTTCCCTGTGTAAATTGCTATATATTTAGGAGTCATCTAAACCAAATTTTATCATATTTATGAAAAAATTAAAATTATCTCACAACAGTAATGCATGTTACCGATGAAAAAATTGAGACACAGAAAAACTATATGACATGGTCTAATCACAGAAAATCATTAAAAATAATTTCTTCTGACTCCAATTCAACGTTATTTATCATATCACAAAACAGTCTGCCAAATGGACCAATCTATATTTCCAGTAGTATTTCTAATTTCTTCCAGTAAACAAGTTTGATCTCCCATCAGTATGCCTAACATTCAAAGGCCACCTTCATTTCTAGCAACCTGAACTTGCTCAGGCAACAGCCAACATAGCAGCCACACCCTTTCATTACTTCTACACGCATACATATACAATTTTTCAAGACCACCTCAAGTTCAACTGTTTTCATAAAATCTTCCCTTATTTCTTAGCTCCAGATTTACTTAGAACTTTTTTCATTTCTATTTCATGTGAAGTTAATAACAATAATAGCTAATATGCATTGACCAATTTCAAGTGAAGAAACTGAAGCACATCACATATCAAATGTTATTTTAGGCTCTGCATGTTCATCAGCATAAATTTCTCTTCCCCATTAGCTTGCAGGGATGTATCTTAACTCATTTACATTTCTCTCAGGAACAAGCACAATATTGTACACACCCCCAGACACCTTATAAATGCTCACTGAACACTGTCTATGCTGTTACCAGATTATTCATTTAGCAGCTTTTACCTGCATAAATAGCATACACATTATGTGAACCAGTAAATGATTATAATGTGCCTTAGGTAATAATAGTTAAGAATTCTTTGTTAACTACTATCATCTTATTACCAAAGATTAGATTTAACTATGTTAAGGATTGGGACAATTTAGTTATATGACTAGCATCAATTGTGTCCCACCTCTGCTCTTGCTAGAACTACACTATGAAAATTGATCACTATAAGCAATTGTTTGCTCACATTTGTTTTTGTGACTCATGAGCAAGATATTTCCCTTAGCTGATGATAACACATCATAACTGCCCCAGATATGTTGTTCAAAGGAAGTTATATCAGTTTAAGTTTCCACAGAGGATATGCTAATCATATAAATAAATTATACATGGGTACAGGAAATTGCATTATAGCAAATTGGACAAATTGAGTTTAAGAGAAGAAAACATAATTGTGTAATTTTAGTAAGGAATAAATATTGACCAAAATGTACATTTTTACAAGGAATGTTATCTCTGATCAGCAACAAACATGTTTCTTGATCAATATTTGTAGTTTGATTCATTTCCTGCCATACAGAACTTGATGGGCTCGTCAATATATACAAAGGTTAAAAAAGAAAGAGGGAAGGTTGTTTTTAAAATAAGCTTTCTTAAAAGTTCCTTTCTTTTTCTTTCTGTTATGTTTCCAAATTTGTCTGTAGGAATAATAGTGCAGCATAAAGTGGGCTCTGCTGAAAAAGAGGAATTTGCTTGAGACACGGTAAGGCACAAGAAAGTCTTCCCAGATTTTGAATCTTGATGAAGGATATTTTGGACTAAGAAAGTAACATGGGAATAAGACTGAAAAGTACATAATCCTGTTATGAAATGGTGATGAGCCTGGTAAATTGCTGATCCAGGAGTTATAGTAGGAAGGGACTCTGGAGGAAGGGGTCATGTTTTTGAGAGCTTGAATGCAATGCTCTGGTGATAAAATCTTACTTTTCATGATTTGGTAAGCAAAAACAAAAAACAAAATAGTGATCAGATATCTGATATCACAACCAGCTGTGCATCTATCTGCAAATGTGAAAAGTACAGTATAGGCAGGCAATAGGCCAAAGGACAGTGAAAGAATTAAAATTACAGGCATCTGGACCAGTGTCTTTGCAAAGCATAATGATTTTCAGTGATATTTTCAGAATCCAGAATTTCAGTGTTGAAGATGAACACAATGACAAAATGCAAACCTAATTAAGATGTAATGACTTTCAGAAGCTGTCTCCAAGCACGGATTCAGGCATGCAATGAAGGTACTATCATCTCTACCCCTGAACCAAGATTAGAGTTGCTTTAATAGTAGAGATTACATGATCAATGCAATGTCTCTTTAAGAATGGGTCTCAGGACCAACTAATTGGAACTCAAGGAGACACTGACCACTATTGCCACCAACACTCATGTGGTGATCTGGATCCCAGAAGTACAGACACTTCTGCTCACAGCAAGGGGTAAGAGTGGAGACACACTCAGAGTCAGACTGTAAAAAAACATATCAATTCCTATTGGGATACACAAGTCAATACCAGCAGAGACTATATGAAGAAGAAAATAGAATTATATAGGAACATTTTTTTTGAATAGTCTCAATACATCAAACTCAAGTGAGGTGCTCTCTGAGCATAGGTGATGAACCCTGGCAGCAGAGAAAGTTCAGTAAGTGAGCAATGGATTGAAGACTGACAAAGCGGTGAGAGAGTTCTGTAATATCAGTTTGCATGCAACTGAGTATGAACCCAAACCTGATTTGACCAGCTGAAGAACTACTCACTAGACAGGACACTATTTTCTTCAGCAACATAACATGTCTCTCATGTTAGGATTATTGAAAATATCAGATTGTAGGTGCCCAATAGGGGTAGCCCTAAGAGACAGATGTGAGAGGAAAGAATGAAAAGAAAAAGGAGACCTGCCAGGCACTTACTTGGAGATTCTTTGAACATAAATACTTTCAAAACGAATGTTCTTTCTGTTGAAATGTGCTGGTTTTTCAGATTGTAAAAGTAATTACAGTATTAAATTTTTTTCAAGATGAAAAAATTATGAAGATAACAGAAAATGGCCTATGAGTTTATCACCTAGAAATATTCATGGTTAACATTTTGAGATGCTTTCTTCCATTCTTTTAATAACACTAATATCTACAATTTCTAGCAGATTTGGAAACATGACATTGTGTGTACATTTTTGGTCACTTAACAATATGGCATTTTCCTACATCATTAAATAAACTTTGAAATGTGAAAATAAAAACATAGTTACATCTATGTTCATCAATTTTAACAAATGTACCACTCTGGTGGGGATGTCGATAGGAGAAAGGTTACGCATGCATTGTACGGATAGGTGTCTATGAAAAATCTGTGTATCTTTCCCTCATTTTTCTTGTTAATTGCTCTAAAAATAAAGTTTTAATATTAAAAAATTTAATACAAAAGTGGGAAGAAATTTTCCCTTCTACATAGACTCTATGGTAATTAAAACATTGTTATAGTATAAATATATAGAATATTTGAAAAAAATAGACCCATACCTATTTGGAAACTTGAATTATGACACAGTGGACATTATAAATCAATGGGAAAGGATAACTATTTAATCCCTTTTCTAGGAATATCATTTATCTGAGTGAAGTCAAATCCCTACCTTACAGTATACAAAAAAATGAATTCCAGATGTATTAAATATATATATGTAAGTGGCAAAACTATAAATCTTAGAAGATGATGTAAGAAATTACCTGTGTTGCTTCCAGGTAGGGAAGGATTTCTTAAACAAGATGGCAAAAGCAAAACTACAAAGAAAAAGATTTTAAATTTGGCTATATTAAAATTAGTCATATGCCTTTACTGAAGACAAAAAAGTTACATATACATATGTATATACATAGACATAGATATATATATAATATATACAAATAACATTAAATAAATGCAGATGTATATTATACACATGTATCAACATATTTTCAATAAATAAACTATTGAGCTTGCTTTAGCACACCATAACTGTTCTACCTCGAAAGTCTTTCCCTCCTTAAGTTAGTCTGATATATTCCTGTAGTACTTTTAATACACCATGAGCCTTTTAATTCTGAGGACATTTGCCTGACAGTCACTCTCCACCTCACTTGGCTAAGCACTCATTCATCTATTTCCTATGCCATTTCTGTACCTTGCACATTCCAACAATCAGAGCATCTCCTTCCTAAGTCAGGTACTATGAAAAGAGCTTTCTTAATATCTGCTGTCTCATCTCTTCCTCACTACAATATTTGTGTTGTGATTCATTAGTATCTCCATTTTAAGGATGGAGACAATGAAAATCAGTGCCTTCAACCTAATAAAGATGCACACATCCAAGAGGCAGAGCTATAATCTGAAGTCTAGTCTTACTGTTGTTAAGGCTCTATTATTCAGATCTGCTATGCAATACTGCACATCCTAACTGCATTGCTTACATCAAAGTTTTTGTTTTAAAAAAACTATCTGGTTATCTACTACAGATAACAAACTACCCTAAAATTTAACGGTTTAAGAAAACAATTTTATTATAATTAATGAGTCTATAGGTCTAGAATTCAGGAAAGTCTCAACTGGATTACTCTCCTATTCCACATAATGTTGACTAAATGTATTTGGGAACATTCAACAGAGTACATAGCCAAGACAGCATCACAAAAATGGCTGGTGCCTAGTCAGAGATGACTGATAGGCTGGGCTCAGCTGAGATGGTAGCAAGAGCACCTCTAGTTTGTGTCTCTCTAGCTTGGCCATTTCGGAGTGATCAGACTTCTTCCGCAGAGAGGAATCTGTGCTCCAAAAGAAAGAAATTAGAAACTATGTTTTCTCAAGTCTTTCACCCAGAAACTGGCACAATGCCACTTCTACATTATTCTATTAGTCCAAAGAGTTCCAGATATAAGAGGAAGGGACATAGATTATATATGTCTCTTTAAGAGGAATATGAAATAATGTGCAGATATCTTTATTCTGCCATATCACAGAAAATGCTGATGACAGATTTAAAGAAAATATTAGCCATATTTAAAAACAACATCAGTCAGTTAAGCATCCAACTTGGGCTCAGGTCATGATCTCACAGTTCATGGCTTTAAGCCCCACATCAGGCTCTGTGCTGACAGCTTGGAGCCTGAAGCCTGTTTCAGATTCTGTGTGTCTCCCTATCTCTTCTTCCCATCTCTCTCTCTCCCCCCCTCCTTTCTCTCTCTCAAAAATAAAATAAACATTAAAAAATAAAACAACAATAATAAAACCAACAAAAAACTAGAACAGTTCTGTCCTAAACAACTTTCTGTGATAATGGAAGGATTCTCTGCATAATCCAATATGGCAGCCATATGGTAGAAACATGTGGTTATTGAGCATTTGAAATGTAGCTAGTGTGACCAAGACACTGAATTTTAATTTTATTTAATTCTCAATTAATTTAAATTCAAATATTCATAAATGGTTAGTTGCTACTGTATTAGGCATAGCTCTATGATATAAAAGATATTCCTGCAAATCAACAAGAAAATGATAGGAAACCAAAAAAAAAAATGATCAAAAGGTAAAACAGATAACTCATAGAAGTAGAAACTGACTTTCAAGCACATGGAAAGGTATTCAAGCTCAATAATAATCAGAGAAATAGAAATTAAAATGATATCCTTATACCTATCTAAATAACAAAAATTAGGAGACCAGATAATGTCAAATATTGCTGGGAATATAGAAAAGAATTACTCTCTTCCACTGGTAGTGGGAAGAGAGACCGGAATAGCTATTTCTGAGAACAATATGGCAACACGCGGTCCAGTTAAGTAATCATATACTGTATCATTCAAAGCAAGCTCTATGACATGTACAAAGATATTCATTGTTGCAGGGAGGTAGAGACAAGTTAGGCATCCATAAATGGAGGAAGGGAAAAGTAAAAAGTGGTCAATGAATCCTATGGAATATTAGTCATTAGAAGCAAAGGTTACAACCAAAGTACATACTGCAAAATGGATGGATCCTAAAAATATGATGCTGAACTCAAAATTAAGAAACATTATCAGGGAATACCTGGGTGGCCTGGTAGGTTAAGCATCCACCTCTTGGTTTCAGCTCAGGTCATAATCTCATGGTTTGTGAGACTGAGTCCCCTGTTGGACTCTACGCTCACAGCTCAGAGCCTGCTTGAGATTCTCTCTGTCGCCCTCTCTTTCTGCCCCTTCCCCACTCAGACTGTCTCCATCTCTCCCAAATTACATAAATGAACTTTAAAGAAAAATAAATATTATCAGTCTCGTAGCACGATGTTTTTGAAAAATGGAATTAAATATACAGACAAAACAACAACATGTATTCTACAAGGATATACATAAATTTAGGGATACTTAACACATTGTTGGTTTGCAAACTTGGGAGCTTCAAGGGTAAAATCTGAAACTGGCCCCCATACATACAGGGTAATGAGAGACTGAAAGAGTCAGGCAACTCCCTTGGTAGGTGACAGTTTTAATGAGTGGGAAAATTCATCTAGGAGGTTTGTCTTAGGCAGCAGCAAGACAAGTGGATCTCTCTACCAGAGTCTTAAAAGTTTACAGAAAGGCCTTAACCTGGCTCAGTCACGTGTATTATCCACATGATCTCAACAACGTGTTACTCTCTTAAGGTTGGCATCCTTGAAATGGCTTCGGTTCTGGGAACAGTAGGCAGAAGGTACACTCCAGGAGAGGGGAGAGGGTAAGGCGCCTCCTATTGTCCCAGACCAGCTTTCGGGTCAACCTGCAGTCAAGCCCTTTCAATGACTTTCTCCAAGGAGTAAAGGGGATATATGTATGTATGCCCGGTTCTGGAATTGTGGGGAAAAAAAAAAAAAAGTTGTTGTTTTAGCCACCAAGTGTCTGCTAATTTGTGACAGCAGCCACAGGAAACTAACAGGTAACCACTAATGGGGAGAGATTAATGGATTTGCTAAAATCCAAACACACCTACCCCAGACTGGCCTAAGGCTTAAGCTTATTAAGCAAGGTGGCAGTCCCCAGTGAGTAGGAAAAATGAAGAGATACCACCCAGTGATTAGATGAGAATTTTGAGATATTCAGTGCTTTGATATCCAGAACATTCTTAGATATCTTCACCCATCTCACTCTGGACTAAGAGAAACACAGTCCCCTCTCCCATTTCTACAGTACTCTCCCATCCCAGTTCTTAATTAAAATCTCAAGAACAACTCTTTCCCTAGGTCTGTAGCACAAAAATTGTACCACCTTTAATGACTCTGCAGCCTCTGCACACAATCTCCCGTTATCCCTCATAGACATCCAAACGCATGGCATTAAGTGCAATACAATTACATTATCAGAGACAGCTGCAGGAGAGTTGCTCTTAACCAAACTCTGCTTTTGTCTCTGCTCCAGGGTCTTCAACCTTGGCTCATCAGAATCACCTGGGTTTTTCTAAAGTTTAATAATGTATTAGTTCTATCCTTTGAGATTCTGATTTAATGGGTGTAGGGTGCAGCCTGGGAACAGGGTTTTAAACACTCCCTAGGTGATTCTTACCTACAGCCAAGGTTGAAGAGTAGCCGGTCTAGCCTTTCTTTCCTTCCTAACCTGCTCTAGGGAAAAGGAGGGATAGGATCTCAATTCAATATATCTAAACATAGAAACAAATCATCATATTCTGTCTATAAACATTGATGATTTAAATCTAACTCTTATTTGTGAGGTGAATACTAGTAAAAATTATCAAAGAATACATAAGCATTGAGTAACTATAGGAAGATAGGGCTGTCCTTAAACTTCCTGGCCATGCCGTGAGAATCCAGCCTTATCCACAGCTTACCCACAGTGGTCTATACCTGCAACACACATCAACAATGCTGAAATCCTAAAATCCAACTGCTGGATCCAGCTGAGGTCACTTACTCAACAGGAAGCCAAGATCCCCTTCTCTCCCAAGCAAATCCCAGTCTTGGCACTGCAACTTGAAATTTCTGAAAACAGCATACTACTCAGTTTGTAGCACTGAAGACTTAAATATATTTATAAGTGTTGTGGAGCTTAACATCTACATATTTCCTCCTATGTTCTAATTTCCTGCTTCTCCACACTATTTATGTTCACCTGTTACCCAATTAGCACCCCAGTAAGCTGAACTCCTGTAGTTGTTTTACCCAAGCAATTAACCCTCTCCAGCACCCCTTCCAGATTAAAATAAACTGCTTGATTATTCACCTAACAACACGAAGCATGCCACAGTAGACAAGAAGAACAGTTTATTTTTTTCCTAGATCTCTAAATGTGTCCAGTATTGACAAAGAAGAAATATTTTCCTGAAATAATCAAGAGGACTTGGTCGAGGTTTATGTTAAGGGCACAAATTTACAAAATGTCAGCACCTATCTACTCGTTTTGAGATGGTCAGCATCTCTAGTCTGAAGCAAATGCTAAGATGAAGAAGGAAATTCAGTTCCTTTCTTTTTTCTTATTCTATAAGCTGCTGACATGAATTTCTCATTAATGACCACAGTGATGTGTAGGAAAGATGTACAGAGAAAAAAGGGGAGAGACCAAGTGAAAGAAGAAAATAAAAGGATAAGAATACTAATACTTAAATACTTAAAAAGTTACTCAACATCTTGAAGGGATGGGATGTTTTATTTAAGCAGTATTTCTTTATGACTGCAAAGTACTGTGTACACAACACACAGCTTTCCTATTATTAAGGATATAATATAACATATTTAACAAAGAAACTCCAATTAAACATAACTTTTTCTGGAAATTTTTAAAAGAACTTCAGAATTTTGAGTGCCTAAGATAATGGCCATCAGCAATAACTTTGCAAGGCAATAAAGTTGAGGGATAATATCAGGTTGATAATATCTATATATTTTTGTGGATCATATTGGTAAAACAGTAAATTGGTAAAAAAAAAAAAAAAAAAAATTGGGACTCGAATCTATGAACTGTGAGATCATGACCTGAGCAGAAATCACAAATCAGATACTCAACTGACTGAACCATCCAGGCACCCCTAAAAGTTACAATTTTTTAAGTTTATTTTGAGAGAGAGCAAGCAAGAGAGAGAGCACGTGCATGTGTGTGTCCACAAGTTCAGGAGAGCCAAAGAGAGACTGGGAGACAAAGAATCCCAAGCAGGCTCCCCGCTGTCAGCACAGAGCCCAATGCAAGGCTCAGACTCACGAACCTGTGAGACCGTGACTTGAGCCAAAGTGGGCTCTTAACCGACTGAGCCATCAAGGTGCCGCAAGTTGCAGTTTTTAATACTAGATTGCCTGCTAGACAACTGAGGCAGAGGTATCAAGAATCCCACTCTGAAAATGTGGTCAAATGGTCCTCTACTCTTACGTGAGTTTCCTGCAATCTTTCCACTGCAAAAACCTGCAAAAGCCAGGCATTTTAAGGCTGCTGGGGTCTGTTTTCTGTACTGTGGATAGAGGCCCTATTTTCCAGAAGCCTTCATTAACTGAAATACTAATCCTACCTAAACTTGGATGAGGAATTAAAAAAAAAAAAAAAATGAAAGACCCTCTTGCATACTAAACTACGTAAACTGGGAAAACTGGTTACAAACAAGAAGTAGCGGGCTCATAGCTGTGACTTTCCTGCTCAGAAGGAAAGCAGATTGCCAACTGCAGTGTCCAGAAGCAGAGAAGAGCACAGTCACTGCTCCCTATGAAATGTTAACAATTCATTAACAAGGAAAGGCTGCATAAAGGCATGCAGGATCAGAGGCAGCTTGGCAGCATCAAATTCTGAGAGAATGAAGGATGGAGAAAGGGGAGATGTGAAAATTCAGACTGAGAAGGAAAGGAGAAAGAGGAGGGAGATTTGATAGAATAAGAACAAAGAGAGACAGGAAGCTAAAAGAGTAAGAGATTAGAGGACCTGGGAGAGGAAAAGGAAGAAGGGATTTGAATAAAATTCAAATCTCTAATCTGGTTCTACTTTTAATCTTCTTGGGGCGGGGGGTGGAGGAGGTTGGGATGTATGAGGCTGACTATTCTTGATTTTTTTCTGAGCCACCCCTAACTGACCAAACCATGTGTTAAAAACAGTTTCCCTCCTGGAAGGGATTATGCCCTTTGACTTTCAAAGACATCTCTCCCCTTCCCAACATCAATAAGGCGAGATGTGGCGTGTGCGCTGGTGTGGAGCGCAGCGGGGTGTCCGCAGAGTGAGGAAATCTCACAGAAGTCAACCAGGCTGGCACAGGGGATGCATTGTTTCTTAAACACCCTTATCTCGGACGGTGTAGGCATATTTGTTTATAAATATACACGTTATGTATGTGCCCATGTAAATAAATAAGTTTAAATATAATTTCCAAATGAACAACACGAGAAAAATTGTCAATTTTTGAGTGTCAGATAATAACTGCAAACAAAGTGTTTTGCAGCCACCGGCAGCCCAGCCCATCCCTGAGGCCACCCTGCCATCTAGTGGGACTCTGCCAGAACTCCTCCTGCAGCCACAGGCGGCCTCATTTACCCTCACAGCTGGAGACAGGGAAGTGTATTCTCCTAAATGTGTTAACTTAGCAGTGCTATACACTAGAAACAAATTAATATATAATTCTTCTGTGTCTTAAGGTCATTACTGTCGAGGCATAAATTAATAGAGCTATTCCAGTTAATTCATTTTGGCATTTGCTTCTGCATGTCTGAGCGCATATGTGAAAATAGGCCTCCCCTCAGTGCCGTAGGGGGAAGAAAGGAGGCCTAAAAGTAGCTTAGCCAAATGAACAGACTCTCTGACCTAAAAGCAAGGCAAGGGCGATACCTTCCAGATGCAGCTGCTTTACCGTTCTCACTACTCTGAGCCCCATTAACAAAATTCTTACAACAGCCAAGCTGATATAGGGATGGTGGATGGGGTTTTTGGGGGCCAGCAGAGGGGGAGGGGCCTGGAGGGCACCACCATCAGAAGACAGCACTGTAAACATATCTGGCTCAGCCTTCTATGACACGGAATGTCCAGTTACAGGCGAAGCATGAGGTTCTCTTTAGAACAGGAAGGAAGTAGCATAGCCATGTCCAGTGTGACTACCCTGGCTACTGAAGAGGCTATAAGAATGGTCACCTGCCCTTATTATAGAAGTGGCTGCATCTTTATTACCTCATATTCACAAGTTTCTAGATCATATAGAGTCTACAGCACAGCTCCCCTACTGTGAAAAAATCCCCACAGTAACAGAAAGAGAAGGCCAAAGCAGGAGGGAGATGGAACTTTCCCCACCTGATTTCAACTCTTTCCAGGATGCACAGGGGCACAGGCAGTTAAGGAGTGGGCTATACTGACTTCGTTTTGCTTTATTTTTGTCTATGTGGAGATTCTAATGAGATTCTAGAGCTCTACCTTTTTCTTAAGTAAATTCCATAACAGGGTAAATATATATTGGAACATCAGATTATCCCCAATTTTTATTTCCATCAAGGCCACTGTCATTCATATAAATTCTGGACTCTAAAACAAAAATATCTTTAAAATGCCTTCAGGCTGCTGTTCCTGGAAAAATAAACAGTGTTCTCTTGAAATGTATTTGTCCTGTTAAGGCTCCCTGAGGTGGGGGGTCTTTGCATGTCCATCATGACCAGAGTTTAATAACTGCCCTGGAGAAACAGGTCTGGAATCAGAACTACGTCTTCTCCCAACATCTCACAAAGTAAATTAACCGAGGCAATATACTATACTATTGGCAATGCAAATGCTGGAAGATAAAACACTCCAAAGAAACTTTAGTGCCTAATAATTTAGTTACAAAGAAAAGATTAACTCAAACAAAAACAGGTAATGCAAAACATATCCAACCAAAATTTCTGAATTTTAGGTCTCTGAATCACCTGCAAAACTTTACACAAATGCAGAGGATCAGGCCATCCAAAGTCCCAATCTCTGGGTGCAGGCTTTTTGCTTCTGCAAAGTTCCATAAATAATCCTGATGCAGTGCCAAGCTGAAAGCCAATGATTCAAATATTTTAAAAAAGAAAGAAAAAAGGAAAAAGAAATCCTGGCATGGAGGATTCTGTTGAGCAACCAGAAATAAGAACAAGCATATGAAATGCAATTGCAGATGGTGCAGCATGGACTTTAGCCACTGTGGGTGTTTGAGAAGTGAAACCAATGAAAGTGGGAGTTAGTTACAGACACAGAAAGTGTCCTAGAGAGGGTAGCCCTTCAAGAATAGGTAGAAGATAAGCAGAACAAGAACAAAATAGCAGGTACTCCAGGTGACAACATCAACACTCCTGCAGGAAAACAGACAACCAGTTCTATGGATCACGGAGAGCTGCCACGGGGAAACGGAGCATGTTGGAGAACAGTGAGACCAGTCTTCTTCTGGGGTCAGAAAATGGCCAGAATACAGCCATCAGAATGAAAAGAAGAAAGCACTGAACAGTCCAAAATATGGTCGATGCCCTATCTTAACAAGGGCATACATCTCACTTTTATCCAAGGTCCTCCCTGACTGCCTCACTTCCGAGTATTTTGAATCCCTTAGAAGTAAATGGTTGGTTTTTCCCATTGTGCTGCTACCTGGAAGCTAAAGATTTCCACTTCTGGTGAGATAATGCACTCAGCTGCATTAAGCAGACAATTAATTTATCCCATTGGCTGCCCACTACCCATCTGTAATGTACTCAAAAAAAGAAATAATGCTTACCTGGCTTTAACTTGCACAGTATCTGCAATTAAGAGGGAATGCAGAACATGATACTAAAATCCCTGCACAGTGAACCGCCCCAATCCTAACTGGATCAGCATGTCATATATAACTTCATAATACTGTTACAAAGACATCAGAGCAGATGGGTAAGAAGGATCTTCATGTGAGGGAGTGGAATATTATCACTTCATCTTTATATATTACAATTATAAAAGTGCTGAAATTCAGCAGGGTGACCCGTATATCAGTTTCTGAGAAATGCCAGCCTGTATAGTATCTGAGGTAATCAAAGACATCCCATAAATGTGTCTGAGATGAACAAGACTAGGTCCTGATTTCTAAAAATCTTGTTTGTCTGAGTTGGATCACAAAAATGCCAACATCTTAATTGAAAGAATATAGTGATCTACTAGACTAGGGATAGAATGTTCCAGAAGAACTTCCTATCCAGGTTGGTGTAACCCTTTGTTATGTGAGAACATGAGCTAGAAGGCAACGGTCTCACAAGATTCCTCAGATACATAATTATGTGTGTATTATATATTATGTATGTAGGTATTATGTAAAATTATGAAGAATTTAATTTTACTTTAGTCAAAAAAAATTTTAGTGGACTCCTATGGTCTATATGGCTTAAATTTCTTAACAGGCTACTCAAACTTCACCAAACCCAGCCAAAGGGTTCTCACATTGCCCTCCCATATACATGCTGTCCTAATCATATTGATTTCAACAATGCCTTCAGGATATGCCTTCCTCAAACTTGTCCCCACACACTATCCACATGGTTCCCTACTTGCCAGCCACTACAAACCTCTTACCACCAATCAAAATCTCCCCCTAAGTCCCAGTCAGTCCCTTTCTCTCTCAACGAGTCTTCCTTGAAGTCTCATTGTGAAATATCTTTGTCTGAGTATTGGCAGTGCTTCATACTCCACCACCATATCGCACATTACATTATATGGTTAATTACCTATTTCCATATATAAGCCTAATCTCCTTCTCTAAATGTAGCTTCCTTGAGATCAAGACCTGTTGATAAAAACACTTTATCCTCTTTACATCAGCTAGTATAGTATCTTCCCCAGACTTTGTGCACAGTAAGTCTAAAATTGGTCATGTGTTCACCACTATATTTCTAGAATTTAGTATTGAGCTTTGGGAGCTGCCCATTGGAGAGTGACACTTTTCCTTTTGGGTTTCTCAAAATACAAATAGACCTGCTCTTAACTACCCTGTAGAATTACAGATCACATTAGACAATGCCAGAAAAACTGAAGTGTCTACAAGATATTTTCAGTACGTTAAAAAAGAAAACCTCATTTGTCGGAGGCCGCGCTGGCTCCGACAGGTCCAGGGGTCCCTGAAGGATGGACGGTGTCAGCGAAAGAGAGAGAGAGCCCCGAGATCCTTTCTGATCACCAGGCAGGCATCTCTGTCCTCTCAGTTTTGGTGTCTTTATTTATAGGTCAAAAGTTAACATGGCATCAGAAAATGGAATTTTTACAATGGATAGCTCTTTGTGATAAGATGTTTTTGGAAAATGTACAGAAACAGGTTTTACAGAAGTCTTCTTGCAGAACAGCCCCAATTATAGTGAAGTTGAGTAACTAAGAAAATAACAAGGTGTTCACATTATAATAACACTAAGACTAAGTCATAGGTTTGTAGATACTCTTATCCATCCTCATCACAGCTGCCAGGGTAAGGGAAGGTGTTTGTGGAAAGTAGGCCTTAGGGAAGGGGCTGTTATACACCATCAGCTAGCAAAGGTGTATGTACTAACTTATCTTCTGCCCTTATCTGTTCCTTCTCTCTAAGTTAGGCTCTTTGTCTCCAGGCAAGACTTCATTTTCCAGTTATATGCTTTATTGCACCAGAGAGCCAACCATACCTTTAGCTTATTTCCAATACATAGAATAGCCTCTTTGAGTGCATTTACCTTTGTGTCTACTTTTACGATTTCTAGAATAGCTAGGGCATGAGAGACATTTTGGGTTAGTTGATTTACATGTTGAGCTGTATGAACATCTTGGACTAATGAAACAGTAGAAACAGAATTGTACATGTAAAGGTCAATCTTTTATGACTAGTAGTAGCCTGTTCATAGCTCAAGGGAAAGTATGGAGGGAAACAGGACCTTCTGGAGACACGATGTCTGTTCCCATAATCAAAAGAAGAAGTTCCCACAATAAGTTCCTTCACAAGGTGCAATCATCATACCAGGGCTGGAATAAGGGGACAAGTCACTACCGATATTGATCAACAAGGTACCTTAGGGGTCAGTGCTCAAGCAGAAATAATTGAGTGGGGGTAGATATCGGTCATCATCTGATTGGCAAGAGACCGTGCAAACTTGCTTTAACCTCACCAGGAGTTTTCTCGACTAGTGGGCTCAGAATGGCTCCCAACACTCATTCATCCTTTAAAGAGAAAAAAACACAAACATCATATATTCTCTTAACGTGAGTCCCTATTTGGTTAATAACTTCCAGTGCAATACAAAAATGAAAATGACACAGAAATATAAAAAGTAGTTCAAGTTATGAGATTCATTCAGTAATTGTTTTGGGGGCACCTGGGTAGCTCAGTTGGTTGAATGATTTTGGCTTAGGTCATGACCTCATGGTCATGAGATTTAGCACCACCATAGGGGCTGTGCTGGGCAGGGAGACTGCTTAAGATTCTCTCTCCCTCTACTCTCTCTTAAAAAAATATTTTTAAGGGGCGCCTGGGTGGCTTAGTCGGTTAAGCGTCCGACTTTCGCTTAGGTCATGATCTCGCGGTTCGTGGGTTCGAGCCCCGCGTTGGGCTCTGTGCTGACTGCCAGCTCAGAGCCTGGAGCCTGTTTCGGAGTCTGTGACTCCTCTCTCTGACCCTCTCCTGCTCATGCTGTCTCTCTCTCCTAGAAATAAATTTAAAAAAACATTTAAAAAAAAAATATTTTTAAGGGCGCCTGGGTGGCTTAGTCGGTTAAGCATCCGACTTTCGCTTAGGTCATGATCTCGCGGTTCGTGGGTTCGGGCCCCGCGTCGGGCTCTGTGCTGACTGCCAGCTCGGAGCCTGGAGCCTGTTTGAGTCTGTGACTCCCTCTCTTCTGACCCTCCCCTGCTCACCCTGTCTCTCTCTCTCTCTCCTAGAAATAAATAAAACATTTAAAAAATATATATTAAAAAATATATATATTTTTAAGAATAATTGTTTTTGATCTTTGGATGATTATTAAAAAATAAGAACAACAGTTCCTTCCCATTAAAAATTACTTCATCAACAAATATTTGTTTATGAGACCTGCACTAACTAGAAGCTGATTTTAAAAAAAACTTTATTCTTTGTAGGGTACACGGAGATTAGCCTCAGGGAAAAAAAATTGGAGACAGATTTTCTAGGAAAAGTTGAAGAGAATACTATGAAATTAAACTCAACTTTGGCCCAGTTTTCAGTCATGACGGATGTCTACATATTTCTTATAAAGCATATCATCGTGGATTTAGTTGCATCATTAGTAACTATATAAATGGGAAATTTTATGTAACCCACAATAAAAACAAAGCAATGGCACAGTAATGTGCTTTTTATGGAATCCATCCAGATCTTTCATTCCTAGAACTTTCACCAAGAAAGCATAGAGGAGATCATCAGGTCTATAAACTAAGACCTTGGTTATGAAGGGCAGCAAAGCATTACAGGTGTAAACAATGCTGAAATCTTAAGTTGAGAAATCCCCACTATATTTTGGATTTCCAAACCAAAAGAGAACACCTGCCTTTTACCCTCTCTTCCTTTCTCCCACTCTCTCCCAGCCTCTGCACATGGATAAAGAATTTGTGATGTTGCCAACCTTGCCAGTTAATGATCTGGATGCATCTACATAATGGCCTCCCGATACTGGCCATTATAGATGAGATTCACATTATTTATAAATTAGCTCTCTTGTTCCTGCATATTCCTGAGTTTATCATCATTAAGGAGGAGAAATGTTTCTCAACAAAAGGCCCAGTCACTATGGTGATAGACACAATAGTAACTGTTAAGATACACAGATAGGCATGTTTCCATTTTGGTCTTTTGTATCCATCTTCACTTGTCCCAGATATGCCATTTTCTGATTCTCAGGGTGAAGAATGTTTTGAAATACATTTGCGTATTCATGGATTGTTGGCTGTATTCACATTTTTATATTCAGCTAATATTTAAATGTATTTAGGAAACAGGCCTCAATTTAGATTTGCAATGTGGTATGAAATATCATAAAGGGAAATCACTTTCAGGCTGTTAGATCTGGTGCAGCTGGGGAGACAGAGAGGTTCAAAACATCTGTCAGCCCACAACGTTTTCACAAACCCTTTCCACACTCAACAATGCTGAGTGATGTGGCTGCTAACCCAGAAAATGTAAATACCTGTAGAAACATGAGAGCAAGGGAATGAACCTAATTTTCAAACATTTTATTTAGATTCTTACCAGTTCACAGGTTGAATTCCTTTGGGCAGGCTAATATCCTCCAGATGTGGGCCTATATCTGTGCCAATTTTAAGACTGGTTTAGTGTATTGTTGGAAAAGACAAGGAAGGGCTTCTCATAAGGGGGAAAAATATTTTTAAAAAAAGATTTTGAAGGAAGCAGCTATTTTGAGAAGACATCCGTGCCTTCATCAGCACCTAATACATTAACTCTCAGTTCCATATTTGCCTGTAGGCAATTAGCCCTGTGGATTCTGTACAGAGCGAATGAGATCTAACCCATATAAAAGTATAGGTCCTAACTTTACACATGTTATATCCTGTGGCCTCAGGCTAAGCTCCATATCCCAGTTAGTCATCTTACAAAGTTACCTGGGCAGGAGCACAATATGATTCTACTGCCTGACAGAAGAGTTCATTGATATGGATATAATGGTGGCATCTCTTGTCCATAAAGGATTCTAAATGTATCTCTTTAATAGTGAATAAAATTGCCAAAAACAGAACCCAACTCATGGGCAGTACTTAGTAAAGTTTTGATGATGAGATTGATGATGGTGTCACGATGATGGGGGTGGTGAGGGCAATATTACCAAAGAAAATCTTCTCCAAGATTTCTACCAGTCAAGGGAATTTTCTTGTGCTCCACCCCCAAATAAATAAATAAAACAAGCAAAATACAAATCAAATACAAAAACAAAACTCATTTTATGCTGTCTGTATTATTGATGTGTGTGTGTGTGTGTGTGTGTGTGTGTGTGTGTGTGTGTGTGTGTGTGTGGTGTGCCTAACTGAAAAGGAAAGAAGTCAGAATTAATAGCTAAGACTGGTGTAAACATCAAAATTCCAGTTGTGGACTGAGATAAATGGCACCCTATGGTGGTATGTCCTTCTTTCCAGATGTAACAATGGCTCAAAGTCAGACAATGAAGAAGTCACGGCCTGTCTCTGGCAAAATTTACACTGATTAGAGAAAAGATCACTCAACAAACATCCCTGGCCCACTAACATGATCCTGGAGACACATAATCTATATTCATAAAGCATTTTAGGATAATTAAATATCAGGTTCTAGGACAGTACAAGATACAATTAATCATTAAGACAAATGAAGTATCTCCATTCAGCTAAATGCACTTCACAGTTGTGGGGAGAAGGGGGCTTAGGAAGATTTTCTTTACAAATCTGCTCAGGGTAGTGGGTTTGCAGCACTCAAATTTGCTATGTAATTTCCCTTCTACAAGCAGCAGTTTAGAACCAACTAACAGATTACAAACTGAGAACAATGAGACAACCTTGTAACAATTTCAAAACAGAAGATTCCAGATTATACTCAGTGGAAATCAGAATAGTGTTATAGGTATCACTATTTACTCAATATGATGGTAAAATAACTAAATAATTAGTAATTAGTAATCTTTCTTTGAATATGACATTCATTGCCTTGCTCAGAATGCAAAACCTGTGGATCAAGAATTGTGTGATATATTTCTTCTGCATTCTCATCAACACTTGGTATAGTACCTTGTAATGAGTTAATACTCAATAAATAACTGTTGACTGATAACTGAATTAATATTTCTGACATGAAGTTATTATTACTGTACAAAAAATTGTGACTGGCTTCTTGTTGGCTGTAGAATAAAGTATAAGACTTTTAGCCTTTAAGTCATTCTGTATCTTATAACAGAGCCCAAAATGACCTTTCCAACTTTAATTTCCCCCTACTGCCCTCACAGAGCTCACTTCCTCCTATTTATATGCCACATTTCTTTCAATTTCCTGGTTCAATTTGTTTCTTTCATATAAAACATTCATTTTCTCATCATCTTATAACTTTCCTGGTCAAATGTTACTTCCTCATGTGCCCTTCCCTAATTCTCTCTGAGATTCTCAACTGCAGTGATCATTGCTTCATTTGAACCCCCACAGATTACTAGACATCACTCTCTCAGGGCTTCCTAAGTTTTGCAGTCATTCTTGTGTAGCTCCTATTTGGTGTCATTCTGTAAATTCTCCAAAGGCAGTATCTGCTCCAAAACTCTGATTTGCCTTAAAAAAAATCCAAAATCTTATTTTTCTTTGAAACCCAAAGCTCTTAAACAGAGAAGTTCCCAGTAAATATTTGTTGATTTAACTTGCTATTGATTGATCTACTCATAGAAGAGATAAAAATCTTGGTAGAAAGTCAGATGAAGCAACTAAAATTACTTCCATTTTGGTATAGACATTAAACTCATTCAGAGTTCCTCTGAATGGTGTGATTTGGCTCAGGAGGCATTTAGTAAATGTCATGCTTAAGAACTTTTATGAGTCCCTTCAGCCATGGCAGACTCATCTATATTCTGCCACATGTTCCTTTCCTCCATTTCCTAAACTCCTTACCTCATTTGCTACTGTAAGGTTTTTCCTTCTTCACTCCATTTGCCCATATCCCTTCATTGCTGACTATACTTATTCCATCCTTGTGTCCCTGCCTTGCCCATGTAATTAGGTTGCTCCTAACCTGGCTAGCCTTCTGGCAACAATTTTGTCACTCTAGTTTGGCCCAACACAAGAGAATAAGAAAAACCATAGGTTCATTCATCAGGTGCATGAATGATCACTATTTTCCTTCCTGTAGGAGAAAGAGGCAATAAATACAAAACTCACTCCCAACATAAGCAGTCACCCTTGCATTTGGTGAGGAAAAGTCTATTCCTTCAAAACAACATACATACCTTACTTAGAAGATGCCTACATAGTCTTGCAAATTTCTGGACTTTTCTTAGAAAATACATGACTGAATTTTTCCAGGAAGACCTCCAAGAAAGTACTAGATTCTGACATTCTCAAGAGATGATTATGCATTATTCATTGTCTGGTGCAGTGCCTATGATACAGTGGACCCACTGTAAATATGTGATGAATGAATAAGTTATATATTTAATAAATGAATGTATTCCCTCTGTGGCCCCCATTTCAAAGAAGGTAGTTCAAGTTGTCCACTCATTTTCTTCTCCTAATAAGCATGTCATATGCTAGAACTCTGCTATTTACCTGCCCAACACGAAGTCCTCAAATCAGGTAACTATAGTCTTTAGATAAAGGGAGAAAATATGGAAAGCAGGAGAGACAGTAGAGAACTAAAGGGCTTAGAAAAATGTCCAGGAATAAAAAGGTAATTTATAAAATTATAAAAATGTCTTTATTTGCACAGCAGCTTACAAAATTTTCCAATGTGCTTCTAAATGTATTTTCTCTACTGGGTCTCATGATGACTGCAAGGAAGCCAGACAGGTATTATTCCTTTTGTACTGCTGTAGTTCCACACACATTACACATTATATTACAGATGAGAAAGCTGATATCTATAAAGTAGACCCAGCTAGTGGGTTACAGATCTCTCAATTCCAGAATTCAACTCAATGTTTGTAACGACTATTTTAATCTGGCCTCAGCTCATTGTGCTAAACAGACACAACAAAGACTGGATCTTGGCTTGTTTCTTGCCAGCTCCCCTTCCTTCCATCTCCTCAATTGCTCTTCTTTGTTTTCAGTTTAGATGGATAAGGGATCCAAAACAAGGATCACGATTCCCTGAAATACTTTTGTTTTCCCTTATACTCAAGAAGCCTTTCATGCCATTTTCTCGCCTGGCAGATGACCTTTCATCGCTGAGGCAATGACCCCACACTTCTACCTCATGTACTCCCAGTTACTTGGCTCATTTATTGGAAATGAATAATTGATTCCAATTACTACACCCATGGCTAAGCAAGTTCTGAAGAATCCTAGTGAAGCAGAGGTGGCAGTACCATTAAGACTAAGAGTCTGTAACATAGCAGTCAAGTGCTGTCTTTAGCATGGTAGGGCTGAAAAGTGTTGGGTTAAATCAGACACAGGAAATACCTGCTCTCCACAAGAATGCTACATTCTTCCATAAAAGAAATTTCTGAGGTTGTCGTCTCAAATCATTTTGAAAAGAAAAGCTTACCACTTAGGTTTTTTTTGCATTTCATCCCTTTTGCAGTTGTAATACACAGTACTATCCAGTGGATAACAGCAGGTGGAAGAAACACATGAAGTCAGTCTAAGAATCAAGGGTCACAATTTCTGGTCTTGGGCCCCACTTTCATTCATTAGGAAACCCTAACTGTCAACTAAGTTACCTGAGTTCAAGGTGCAGTGCCTGATTAGATAAGCCTAAATGACCTTTCTGCTAAGAAAAAGGCCCTTCTCCCTATAGAACTAGAGCCCACCTCAGTGAGCTGAAAGTGGCTGGAGTTCATCATCATTTAGCCCCTTGCCAGGCATCTTCATTCAGAGCACACATAGGAGGTGGTCTTGCCTAGCTGTCCTTTGCCAACCTGCCCTCATACACATTCAGGTTCTAGGAGCCTCTAGCATTATGACATTAATATGAGAAAATTCCTCCTGACCTCTCCTATATACCACCGCTCACCCCTTCCTTGAGCAGAATGTTCCAAACAGCCTCAGCTTTGCTCTCCCTCAACTCATTTGGCCCCAGTTGGACTTGGCATCCAAAAGGATGCTATTCCAGATTACTAATATGTACCCTACCTCCCAGACTCTGCATTATAGCACTTCTCTCCTCTCTAACAGCTGAGGATTCATCCTACCAATGCTTAGACCACTGGCCTGATCTGGAAAATGGGTATATGCTGCAAAGAGAGGTGACTGTGATGATAAGTGGTCAGACTATAGCTATGGAGTTATTTCTGTAAATATATAAAGCAGTGTTATATCAGGGCAGTACCTGGCATTCCAAGCAGACAGATCAGATGTCTAGAAAGAAGAGGAAAACAGATGCCTAACTGCAGTTACATGCTTCTATGCTGGGGAGACAGGAGCACCCACATAGCCACTCACCTCCTTACCCCCATTTACTCACCTGGCCAGTAAAACAGGAAAAGTTTATGTTCTTTCCATTTGTTTCTATAAAATTCCCAAGGAAAGTGCTTGGCAGAAAAAGAAAGGGAAATGAAATCAAACCTCAGGGTTTTTTTTCCTCTTTCCTTTCAGATGCCTGATTTATTCGCTCCACGAGATGAGTGGCATTTGGAATTAAAACCTCCAAACCCAGAGGAATAAAGGCTTGGAAGATGAGAAGTTAAGCTAACCAAAACAGAGTAGGTTAGAAAGGCAAAAGAGGGGGAATCAAGAGCATAGAGAGAAGAGAAAGTGAATGAGGTGAGAGAGGCAGGGGGTGGAGAGGAAGAGAGGGGGAATCCAGAGGGGAGTTGGGATCTAGGGTAAGAGAGAGGGGAAGGGAGAGGGGAATGAAGGAAAAAGAGGAGAGAAAGCAGGAGGGCAGAAATGGCAAGAGGGAAGGAGGGAGACAGACAAAATATAGGTTGGGTGACTAATGCTTAATTTTGATACAAAGGTAAATTGTCATTTAAAGCACCAGATGTCTTCATTTGCCACAGCTAAGATTTAAAAGACAGAAACTCAATTCAGTTGCTCTTTTCTCTAATACAAAATATGTTTTATCCCAATGGAAAAACGTGTTTCTTTCTGCCAATAAGTGTCAGCAGCTAATCTGAAGCCTTCAATGAAACAATGCCATTAAATAACTTAACCTGGAAAAAAGTCACTGATGTCGGTGAAATAATGTATAGATTTTAGATGGATCAAAATCAAAAATGGGGGATCGTAGTATAAGAAATGGGCTTTGGGTAACAAAGGGGTATCTGCTACTAAACAGAAAGGAAATATATTAAACCCAGGGAATTGAAAATAGACATGGCAAATATCTACACTGACACGGTGTTGTGTCTAAGTACACAACAGGCTTCTCTTGCTGCTCTAGAAAATTGTTCAAAACAGAGCTCATGCAAAATGAAATTTGGGGACCAAATCAAATCAATTATTCTTCCCCCTAGAATACAAATCTGTACATTCCATTAGATCTCCGAGGGGTGTTCTTAAAGGGTGATTTCACCACTGGGGTGTTCTCTAGGATCTGTGGGATAATAAGAAGGAATCTGGACTAAGTCTTAGAAAATCAAAATTCTAATTCGATTTTCACCACACACTAAAACCATAGTCTCTTTAATGTATTTATCTCAAAAGAGCTTAGTTTTTCCACTGGTAAACTTGGATGATGATACTTAAAAGGTTATAAAAGCATCCCAGAAACACAAAATGAAGTTACTCTCTACATATAACTTCTCTCTCGTTAGTCATTTACTTATCCTTTCACTCATTGGTGTCTCATCAAAATCCAGGCAATTATCTCTACTAATTCTAAAGAGACCCATATCTTTCAACATGCCAATAAAATGGTCCATAGACCAAAAGGTTTGAGGACCACTCACACTGGGGCTTTCTCTTCCCTCTCCTCCATTAGTACCTCTATTAATCATCTAGGCCAGTGATTTTCTCCTCAAGCTGAGCATTAGAATCACCTGGGGAGCAAAACAAAACAAAACAAAACAAAACAAAAAATAATAAATACTGAATCCTGGGCTCCACTTCATACCATTTAAATCAGAACCTCTGGACGTTGGTACAGGCTTTCATATTTTTTTTCAGACTTCCAAGGTGATTCTAACGTGTGTTGAGTGCCACTGTTCCAGATAGAACATGGAACTTCACTGATAGAAATACACTGACCAGTCCCTTCCAAGCAAGACCCAAATCAAAAGCTGTTGATGGAGACTCTCACCAAAAACAAAAACTGTATCTTCAAAACGAAGCAGCTAGAAAGACGACAGGGAAAGATTAAAGTTATTAAAAACCTAATCGACTGCTTCAAATTCTTTGTCTCCCTCTCTCTGACCCTCCCCTGCTCACGCTGCCTCTCTCTCTCAGAAATAAATAAAACATTAAAAAATTTAAAAAAAAACTAATCATTATCTTCTCCCTAATAATTGAAACAAGACTTCTCTATAATAGCTGAGATTTTTGCAATCCTTGGAGTTGGTCCTTTATATTCTGAGGCCACGTAATCAGTACACAAAGTTGCAGTAAGAAAAATTATCCTTGAATTCATAACTATAGTTTTAACCCAGATGAAATCTGGGAAATAGAGAATTGAAAATTCCCTCAAATGAAATGGCAGAGGAAATCAGCACAACCTTCTGAAGGCAAACAAACAAACAAAAAATCCATGTTTTGGAATGGAAAGAATTAGGTTTCAATTCACTCTGCCACCTTCGAGCCATATGCCCTTGAGCAACTCACTTTACTTTTACCTGAGTCCCTTTTCTTATCTTTTTTTTTAATTAAATGTTTACTTATTTATTTTGAGAGAGAGAGAATGCACACAAGGGTGGGGAAGACAGAGAGAGGGAGAGGGAGAGGGAGAGAGGAGAGAGAGAGAGAGAGAGAGAGAGAGAGAGAGAGAGAGAGAGAGAATCCCAAGCAGGCTCTACACTAATAATGCGGGGCTCAATGTCATGAACTGTGAAATCATGACCATTGCTGAAATCAAGTGTCACAGGCTTAACCAAACGAGCCACTCGGGTGCCCTCAGTTCTCTTATTTATAAATATAATAGAAATAACAACTACTTTGAAGTATCATGAAAATGAGACTTACGAATAAAAAGACCTCACATTCAGAGGCACAATAAATGTTAACAACTAGGAGGATGATCATGATCATGATCATGACTTAGAGCAGAAAACTTCTGTAGACAATATGCTGGAGAACTGGTTGGATTTTGGAAGAAATCTTATATTTGGCATTGCAGTTGTTTACCAGAGAATAGGGAGAGATGTAAGTAATATTTATAAAGCTACTTGAAATGATAAATCTTAAATGAAAGTGGGAAAATCCTGTTGGTTGCTACATAATATTAATATGTGGACACTGAAAGCCACATATTAATATTTTTGTTTGTGTGGGTGTTTTCATATTTAAAACATAAAATAAAGCTTTTAATCACTAGATAAATACCCGGATGAACATGGTAGGTATTTGTGGTAATGAGAAGCTATTTCCATCTCTCTTCTTCATTTCTGAACCTCACTGAATTGCCTGCAAAGCGAAGAAATACTTTTTTCATCTTTCTCTTTGACTAAGAGAGTTTGTATGACCCAATTTAGGCCTTCTGTTTTCTCTCTTCTTCCTGTCTTGGTTGTGCATGCAATGGCTAGAGCCATTTCAGGACAGTAAGGGAAAGGCCAGGAGACTCACAGAGAATCCAACCCTGACATCACTAAACCACAAACCCAACCCAGTAACTGCTAACACCTCTAGATTCTTTGTTGTGTGAGAAAAATACAACCCTGTTTGCATAATAAGAATGTGTAATCGGGGTGCCTGGGTGACTTAGTCGGTTAAGCGTCCGACTTTCGTTTAGGTCATGATCTCGCGGTTCGTGGGTTCGAGCCCCACGTCAGGCTCTGTGCTGTCTGCCAGCTCAGAGCCTGGAGCCTATTTCAGAGTCTGTATCTCCCTCTCTCTCTGACCCTCCCCTGCTCACGCTGTCTCTCTCTCTCTCTCCTAGAAATAAATAAAAATATTTATAAAAAAAAAAAGAATGTGTAATCAGGTTTGTTACTTGCAGCTGAATACAGTCTACAGTGAAAAAATATAATTGACAAAATCTAAGAAATTCACAACAATCTGGAGTCTCAGGAGCCATCACCTACAGATCTCAAGATCAATATAATCATAATCTATCCATCTGACTTTTTTCTATACTGACTTTTTTCTATACTGAAAAGTGAACTAAAAACTGTAATGCAAAAACAAATAGTATTAAGAGAGAAAATATAGGCTCTATAGCTATTAAGCTACTGTCAAATCATAGGCTGCTTTCATCCTGGGTGCTTAGGATACCACATTTTATCCTGATATTTAAGTCCTTTCCTCATCAAAACCTATTTACTGTATTCTGATATTAGCAGAGTTTTTTAATTGTCACCTATACATGCCACGACTTTTCATGCCTTTGGAGGTGTCCTCATATTTCTTACCAGGAGGAATGCTCTATCTCTTGCCTAGCCATTTATCCCAATTGTCCATATGCTTTTCATGTTCCATCTCCTCTCTGAAGATGGCTCTGATTTCTCAAGGCCGTAACTGTCTCTTTAGTTTTTAAGCCACCTAATTAAAAATGCACTTATGTGTGTAAACACACACACACCTCTACCACCTTTGCCCTGTGTCTAGGTTTGCTTTCCCATGACTATAACTCTGCAAAGGCAGAGCACATTGTCCAATGGCCTTCCGCCCTCACTGTGCCAGACTTATTACTGGAGCTGCACCAGAGTGTTAATGGGAAAATTATGTGGATTCTCAGATAAATACTGTGGATTTTGGATTTTTGTGGACTCTTCAGGAGATACTGCTTCTGTCCTTATCTTGATACCTGTTCAGAATATCAGACATTCCAGGATACCATGAGAAGATATCTTTAAAAGGTAAAACTGGCCTGAATATTTTCAAATATCACACTGCAGAACCCAGGCACTAGAAGAAGTGGCACAGTCTGTGTATGGCACATTGGTCACACTGCCAATTTGTGCCCCAGAGAGAGCTGTGGTCCCAGGTTTCAAAAGCTTCTTTTGAAGAAACTTTTGCTTTTCATCCCTTTGTGCAATTCTTGTAGCCATCCTCTTTAATGCCAATTTGTTCTCCTTCTCCTTTGTCTCAACATATCTTCTCTTTACCTTCTCCATTTCACCAGTGTTTCCTATCCTGCTTCTCCTTTTGCTTTTCTCTGTGACCTTCCAATCACTGCTCATGGCCTTAAGTGTAATTTTCTTGCTCCATTTCTTCTCATCGATTCATTATTCTCCAAGTTTGATTTCTCAATCTCCTTTCTACCTGGTAGGTGGCTTAGGAACAAAACCAGTTTAGTTTCATTTGTTTTGGGGACAAAGAAAACAAAGGCCCTGGCAGAAAAGGTATCTGTCCAAGGCCACAGCAAGTCATTACCAATGAGGACATAGGACACTCAGACCCCATGAAGACCATGTCACTGACTGGTCCCATGCACCACGTCAGATGTAAAACTCAATTCCCTGTCAATAATCAGACATCACAAATTTCAGAATAGTGACAGCTGATCTGATTTATTCATTCTACAGAGAAATGACAATAAAAAGAGAACGGAGTTAAGAAACTTAGAAAGGATACAGAAATGAAGAACAAGTCCCTCCTTTCTTAAAAATGGTGTTAGCAGGATATTAGATTTACTAGTGAATTTGAACGCCCTTTTCCACCCAACCCTACCATGCCTCTCTTTTAGCTGGGGATTTATTTCAAGGCCTTACCAATCATATGCTAAAGCTGGTACATCACTAAAACATCTTCTGGGAGGACAGGGAGAAATCCAATCTAGGATTGAAAGCTGCAACTGTCATAGATAAAAAATACCCTTCCAAAGGCTGCTATTGAGTCAGACAGTTGGAAGAATTATTGCAAAGTTGCTTGAGCTTCATGTAAGTTACTGGCTAGTACTCTGCCCAGTGCCAGCGGTACCCTTTCTTAGGGACCCCCAAGAGGAATGCAGTTGGGCTCCTCCCATACCCACTCCCCAGTGACTCAACAATGCTATTAGTAGAGACCCCAGGAAGGAACAAACTAAATGATTTCTACTGGAAAAGATACGAGCTTTAAGAACCAGATCTCTTTACTCTGAATTGTACATTAACTGGGCTCTCAGCACTATTGAGAGAAGCTCTAGCCAGACAAAAATATACTTCTGATAGAAGAAGAAAGCTATCCTATACCCTGCCATGAAAAAAAGTGTATTGAATGTGACAAACCACTGTCATCAATACAGTTATAAAAGCCCATGGTTCAATACATTCATTTGCACATTTATATCCTGCCCACAAAAACTCCTACTAGTTTTTAATCAGAAAACCTGACCTTTCCTAATTAGAATCCTAATATGCCAATCAATAGCCCCAAAGCCACTAACTAGTACCACCCCAAGTCTTCAGCCTTATGATCTCACTATCTCATTCATGTACTTACATATACATGCATGTGCCCATAGGCACATACACATACTCCATGAGCACACAGAGATATACTTCTAGTTTTATGGACTATATCAAATTTTCCAGGCCTAGTTGTGGCCTAGGGTCATAGATAATCTAATATCCGTGTCATTAATTTATGGGGTTTTTTTGTCTTATGCTTCTTTGTCAGCAAAAATCATAATTTTATAAATTAAACAAGAACTTAATGGGTCTTCACCTCCTGGGATAGCTGTGTGGTGAGTCAGACTGCTCATTCAGTGACACAGTCTTTGGGTCAAACGACCCAATTCACGATTACAAAATCCCTCTTTGGGGAATTCCATTATAGAAAGACAACTCACTGGGAATAAAGACTTGTCAGAATGTCTTCTTTCATCGTCAGGATTTTAGTTTTTATTGAAAATAGGAAAAGCAGAGTGGCCTGCCTCTTCACATAAGAAATGGCTTAACCAATTATTTGAAAAAAAGAGCTGTTTTGGTATCTTTAAAACTTGAAGGAATATGCAATGGGCTACATTTAAGACTTTAAGACTGACAACTCCAACTTGAAACTTTAGTATGCCCCCAAGATGTTAAATACAAAAGGACCTTTATGTACTTTCAACTGCAAAGTCTTTCTCAACATACCTATATACCTTAACTTCCTCCCTCTTTTTACTAACCTACAAATGCCACAACCTTTCCTTTTCCTGTACAAAAGGATATCAAACAAATTGCACTTCTTGATATATGTCGGTCCCTTCACTCAGGAAAAACGACATGGCTATTTTATTAGACGGGAGGTCTCAAGAGCTCCTGAACCCCACAGACAGTCTCATAAATTACCAAGAGCCATACCACCGGAACAACAATAAACTTGAAATGGGTTAAGTGGTTTTGTTTCTGTCTCTCCCCCACATCTCTCCGTGGATAGTCCTGGAACCATACAGCTCCCTGGATATGTAATCACAGATACTTACTTGGGTACCCAGGGCCCAAACTCAAGAATGTTACACCTGACTCTGATTTTATAATCAGCAAATTGCTTACATCATTGGATAACATTCTCTAGGGATTGACATTAACTATCTAAAGGTTTATGTATCTCTAAATACATTTCACTCCTTGAAATTCTTCATATTTTTCAACTCAGTGATGATGTAACTGTTTCTAAGAATCTGTAAGTTCTTCCACTTTCATGTGTAATAATGTTTCTTTTATTTGACCTAAACTTGCAGCTTTCAAGAATGACCTCTGATATGAGCATTCTGTATTGATCCAGTTAGGATCAATCAAGAAGACAGCTAGAATCAGATCAGTAATGTTGCAGCCCAGTGTGCCTGCTGAGTAAAACTGCAGCTCCAGCTTAAAGAGCAAGCAGAGGATTTGAAGAAGAAAAGCTCACCTGTGAATACCAAGGACTTCCAGCTCCTCTCCTCGGTGTACCACCTGAGGATGAGAGATGTCAATGCATTCGGACTTAGTTATAACTACACATACAGCACAAGTCAGGCTACTGGTCTATGCAATGGGCAGCAATAATAAAGCCTCTAAATAATAATCTTGGCCTCAATTCTGTGGCCTGCTCCATTGCTTTAACGTCTTCAAAAAGGTCCAGGAGTCTGACTCCCTGCTCAGAGCCACAGCTAGGCACAGGGACGGCAATCCCATCTCTATCTACTATGATCAAATGCCCTTCCCTGTGCTTGCATCAGGCGTCACCCCACCTGCAGTACTCTGTCTGCACCATATATTCTCCTCTAAAAGACTGGAAAACCTATCCATTTGGGTCTCTGGATCCTTATGACAACCTTCATCACATGCAGAATCCTCAGCTACTGTGCTTGAGCACTGCTACCATGTTTAGACCAAGCTTCACAGATAGTTCCTATGCTTTTTCAGGAAAAAAAAAAAATGTTTAATGATAAGGTATCAGGTCTTGAAATAACCTTGCTTGGGTTCCCAGCCAGCCTCCAATGATACTTTTCATATAACTTTGGCAAGTCTTCACTCTCCAGTGCCTCAGTTTTCACATCTGTTAGATGAGGCTGGTATAATAGCCCCTGCTTTAGAGACCTTCATGAGATTCTATGTGTAAAAAGGTTAGCCCAGTTCTGGGAATATACTAACTGATAAAAAAAAAAATCTAGAAGTTTATTATTATTCACTGTAGAATTACTTATCATATTGCAAGTGCTGAGAATAATGCAGAAAGTAAAAACATGTTTTCTCTCAAGAAAGAGCTTATATATATCCTATTATTTCATATCTGCTACAGGAGCTCACCACTTGCCTGTCCCACAGGGCTAAAAAACTCAAAACTGAAAAATATACATATGCCCAGTTGTGTTCAAACTCTCAAACACAATTAATTTTGTGAAGGATTTATATAAAACTTGACCCAAATCCACTTCATCCTCTGGGTTCACTCTCACAGGAAGTGTTAAGAATCTGAGACTACATCAGACTAATAAATCCATTGATTTGTTCCTGATTTGGGGTCTAGTAAGCCTGAACTTTGAGAAAAATTAAACAATTATAACTATATTCAAGTTGGGATTCAGGAAAACAGACAAAAGGGCAAGGAGGGAGCTTTGAGGCAGTCAGGAACGTAATGAGGAGCAAATTCCAAATAACAGTCACAAAATACAAAAAAAAAATAGCCTTTTATGGATACCACAAAGGAACCAACTGGGTTTGAAATATCTTTTCTTAAATGCAATAATTTGGTGCAGATGAAGTCACAGGGCTTCGAGAGGAGCATGAGGTGGCCTGCAGGAAGGCACAGATGGCTGGAAGCAAACTAAGCAAAGACCCAGCCCCACGCAGCCACTTCTCTCAAAGGCTGTGATCGCCTGGCACAAAGGCCAACCAGACATGTCAGGGAGGAGAGCGGGAGGCAGCTGGAGGAGCTGAGATTAATGAGGAAGCACAAAATGAGAAAGAGCAACAACTGGAAACCCTTGTGGTGACATCAGGAGCAGAGCCAGAGAAGACAACCTTGTTATCACATCTGCTCCGTTGTTACAATTAAATGCTAATGCGTGTCTCTTGTTGGGTTACCAGGGTGGAATTCTAAGTGGGGGAGCCCCTCACCACTCACTCAGGCCCCCAGCCTCTGCCTTTCTTGTTGAAGCTGAGGAATCATTCCGGGTGCTAATAGGCTGGGTGTCTAGTGCAAGTGTTAATTTTGGATTACATCTGAGTGGAAATAAGATGAAGGTCTGGGGAATGTTTTGCCTTCACTCAGATGTTTCATTTCCAATTACTAGCACTGCAGAATACCCGGGGAGATGTTTTCATTCCAATTTGGAAGATTTCATAAACTTCCAAACTTTGAGGTATCGATCCAAACTCTTGAGCTTTGGAAGCATGCACACACACTCTGCAGGGAGGATCTGAAAGCTCCCAAAGAGAGAAGGTGGAGGGAGAGAGAGGGTGGTGTAAGTCCCATCTGAGGAGATATGCCCATTCTCAGACAGGCATGCCTCTCTGCTTTTGCCAAAATTGGCTCTCCCCAACCCTGAAGCCCATTAGAGGCACTCAGAACCATTAACTCCGACTGGTTCTGTGCTGAGTAAATACTCTCGTGTCCAACTAGAAACTAGGGCAGCTGCCTCGGTTTTTTTTTTCTTTCTTCTTTCTTTCAAAATCAGCAACGCAAAGTTCTCAACCCCAAATGGCTCAAATACACCTCTTAATAAGTATACCGATTTATGTATTCTGCTAGTGGAGGTCAGCATTAATTTGAATTTTGCTAGACTCTCAGTCTTTTCTCACTTGGTTTTGAATATCTCAGATTTCTGTTTAATTTTGGACAAGGTCATTTGCAGGGAGGGTGCAATAATCAAACGTCCACCATCAGAAGGTAAGCCATCTATACCTGCAGGAAAAGGCCTCTGTCTATCAACTTTGGAATCTATGAGCTAAACCACAGTTGTTTGTGAACCCTCCCAAAGGAGGTTTTTAAAAACAAAGCACTTTACTCAGTGAGAATGGGGAGTGTATGGCATGACACTGTGCTAATGCATTATTCAGCTCAGCTTCAACCAGTAAGTATCTGGTTATCATAATCCCCCAATACCTGGACATTATGTGGCTATGTTGCAAGGCAAGAAATAAATACAACTGAACCTAAAAGGGATTTACTTTATAAATAATATTTGTCTTTTCTTTTACATTTTGGATTGAGAGCCAAATGAATTAGAGAATAAAGAATTTATGGAGAAACTTCTCTTGTGATAAAAAAAAAAAAATTATCCTAACACCTTGTAAGATTTATTTCTACACCCAAAAACCAACAGAACCAAATGGCACAATCATGAGGTGCCATGCAGGTTTAGTTTCTAGCTTATATTTAGAGATGTTGTGGCTCAGTGAAATCAAAGATACCCAGACAAGAGTTAGCAACATAGTAAGTGTCCAATAATTGCTAGTTGTATTGAACTGGGGGGTCATTCTGATTTATGTTCTTTTTATCCAGTCAATACTTCTTACTCTTCTCATTTTCTAATGCTGCCATCTTCAGAAATGACCTAGGGCAAAACAACTTTTTAAAAACTGAAATAAACAACCAGATTACACTGGCAGACACCATTCTAGATGTTCACCAAATGCACTTTCTTTTTCCAGATATACAGCAAACCTGCATTTACCAGTTCTCTGTGTCTCAATGGAGCCAGAGGAATGTAAGGAAAACCGATTGGTAACTTACAAACTGAGTAAAAGCTTCAGTGGTGAGGTTGGATGCCACATGCTGAAGATGGCAGTGACTAAAGATGGAAGGATCTTGAGTTACTGACTAGTCACATGGAGCAGAGCCCCATACCCCACCTTCCGTCCACCAATCAGAGTAAGGAATAAATGTTTAATGTGTTAATCCACTGAGAATTGAAGAGTTGTTGCTTTGTTTTTTTCTCTCACAACGGGTAGCATTAGTTACCATAGTATGGAAATGGATAATTTGAAATGGAGAGCTATTATAACAAAGACCGAAAATGTATGACACTGACTTAGAAGCTCTTCCCTTCTGATAGGGAAGATATCAGAGGCTGGAAAGATGGTGATACACATTATGCAAAGGCAATACAGGCAATAACCTGACAGGAAGATTTCCTACCTACTGAGCCTGTGGCTCTAGGTAAAGTGGTTAGAAGGAGAGTAGGTGTTAGTATATGTTTACAATTATTGCTGAGTTTTGTTAGAAATTATAATAAAGTGATAAGTTCAAGTGAAAATTGATTGGCTTGTAAAATAAAATAAAAGAGAATAGAGAGAGTCCAGTAATATGGGACCTTGGATTACAAATATTGACTGCTTCTTGGGCTCCAAGGAGTAGGAAAAAAAGATCAAATACGGCTTTGAGCAACTGAGTCCCACTAGGAGCCAGCTTTCTGGGAAAAAAAAAAATTCAGATTAAAGATAACCCAATAGCCTCAAGGTAGCTGCCATTAAGCTGAAAAAGAAGAAAACATGACTGAGAGGAAGCAAAGAAATAATACAGATTTGGACTCTTTCCAGGGAAAGAAATGTGGGTGCCTCAGTTACTAGCATGTGAGACTGACATTAAGCAAACAGATCAGCAACCTACTTAGTTTTCAAGGGAAATGTGTTACTAGAGAAACCATAAACCAAGACTAATACAACCCTTGACCATTCAGGATTTTTAAATAATCCTTGTGACCTCAGCCTTCTGAAAACAGCACAGCCCCAAGAAGGGCACACATCCCAGTACCTAAAGTAATAGTTAATTTTATCTGTCAATTTGAATCAGGAGATGACCAGATATGGTTACACTTGATTTCTGGGTGTGTCTGTGAGGGTGTTTCTGGAAGAGATTAGTATTTGTATTGGAGGACTCAGTAAAGTTGAACATCTTCCCAAGTATGGGTTAGCATCATCCAATCTGTTGAGGGCCTAAATAGAACAAAAAGGCTGAAGCAGGAGGAATCTGTCCTCTGTTTTCTGCCTTATTGCTTTGGCTGGGGACATGTCACCCCTCAAAATAGGAATTTATGTCATCAGCACCCGATTCTCAGGCATATAGATACTGACTGAAATATACCACAATTTTTCTGGGCTTCCAGGTTGAAGACAGCAGATCATGGGACTTCTCAGCTTCATAACTGCATTCCTCAGCCCATCCCTGATGATAAAGCTCCTTTACATCCCATTGCTTCTGTTTCTCTGGAGAACTCTGATGACCCCAAATGTTGCAGGGAGGACAGTGAACAGAAAGAAACCCTTCCTCCCTGGAGTGGTGCCAGTAGCCAAGGAGATAAAAAGAAATACTCCCAGAGGATAAACTAGTCTCCTCAGGAACTTCCCCACTGCCAAGGCAGAAAACTTCACAACACTTGACCTACATTTCAATTTACTACAGACCAATGATATCTAAATATTTTATATCTCTTCTTTTTCCAAATGAGAGTTTTAATTATCATAACCCTGTCCTTACCTAACCACTGTATATTGGTTTAATGTAGGAAGCACACTGATATTTGTTTCTTCTCTTGTGGGGCCAAAAAAGAGCCATACCAATACTCAATGGGCATAACTGGGCAGTCAGTTCTGGTTGCAGTTACTGCACAGGATTTTGAGTGCTTCTTTTAAGTGTCATGCAAACAGGACACATGCCCAAGCAGTTCGCACAGCTACACCCTCTAACACTACTAACTGGCAAAAGCTCCCAGAGACAAAGTCAGTAGTAGGTATGCAGGTCCCCTATATATACCCTTCATTGTAAGACAGAGCACAGAGATCTAGCAGAATGATAAATTAGACACTGGGAAACACACAATCTTCCCCCAACATGATCAGGGGACAGTAAACAATTGTAAAATGGCATACCAGAAACTTCTCCCCAGCTCTTTCCTGCTGACCTGACTTCCACAGTTGAAATTCTAGTCCCTCCCTTGGGGTGACTGTAGTTCTAGGTTTCAAGCCTTGGAATTTACCAAGATTGATTGCATTAGGTCTACAAAGAATTGCAAGAAGCCAACTCTTTTTTCTGGGTGGTAGGGCTAGGTCAATGTTACTGGTTAATTGTGTCCCTCAAAACTACACGTTCAAGTCCTAACCCCCAATCCTGTAAGTGTAAGCTTTCTCAAAATACAGCCTTTGTGGTGTAATCCAATTAAAGTAAGGTCCATTCGAGTAGGTAGTCGCTAATCCAATTACTGGTGCCCTTACAAGAGAGAGAGGAATACAGAGGATAAGGCATGTATAGATGGAGGCAGAGGTTCAAGTGATATATCTACAAGCTAGGTGATGCCAAGGATTATCAACAACCACCAGAAGCTGGAAAAGGCAAGAACGCATTCTTCTCTAAAACCAGAGGGAGCACAGTCCAACCAACAACTTGATTTTGGACTTTTAGCCTCCAGAACTATAAGAAAAATATCTCTTATTTCAGGCAACCCCATTTGTGGTACTTCATTATGGAAGATACAGTCAGCTAGCACTGCACTGATCTTAGGCAGATCACCCCAACCTCATAAGACAAAGGTATATTTTGGTGTAGGAAAGAAATGAGACACACGGCAGGCTGGTTACCATAGGCCAGGTTCCATCACTGACAATGCTATATATTTCTTTACTTCTAGGCATTCAGCAAGACTACATTTCCCAGTCTTCCCTATAGTTATGTGGTTACGTGCTTGACTCTAGTCAAAAGAAAATGGGAAAAGTATTGTTGCCACTTCTAGGTTTGGTAGCCAAAGGTGCCACGTCCCTCTCTCTCTTAACCTCTGCCTAACAGCCACTAGTCAATACCCTACATCACTTAAGGAGCAACACAGTGAACACAGCAGAACCTCCACCAACAGGGACACTCAAATAACGGTGAGCAGCACAGCCTCACAGTGCATCCCACTGACCACAATGAATTGACTCAAAAGTGAGATATAATACTGACCTAAACCCAACAGACTATTAAAGATAGCTTATACCACCTCAGAAGAGCCAACAGCATCTCTTCCTAACTCCATATGTAATGACATAACATTGTTAACTTAAATCTTAACATCAGCCATGGTGGGAGTATTTACTCCATGAAAAGAGCAAATGCTACAAATCAAGGTGTTGTTTTTTTTTTTTCCTCCTTTTTGTTTGGACAATCAGTTATTAAGTTTTGCTATCACAGCACTAGCTAGGTCTCTAGGGAATGAAGGTGGTAGTTACAGCAGCCAGAATTAATCACACTAATAAGAATCTGGTACTTTTAGTTCTGACAGGGTAACTAATACTGGAAAAAATCAGAGTGGAATTCTAAAATCTTGGAAGTGAACATCCTTGGAGATTACTTGGACCTATCTACTTATTTTACAGATGAAAAAAGTAACATTCAGTGCAGGGAAGTACTTCCCAATAGAATCTGGATCTTCAAGAGTAACAGGCACCTGAAGACATGTCTTCAGCAAGGATATGACAAAGTTTGATTTAAATTTAAAAGGAACACTCTGACCAATGGTGGGGAACATACTGGAAAGAACTGAAGTATTAAGTCAGAGACCAGCAGGGACACTGTGGGAGAAGCTGAGATGTGAGGTCAGGGTGACCTGGCCTTGGATGGGACAGTGGAAAAAAAGAGAAGCAAACAGGTCTGAGATAGATTGTTAAGTCAGAATCAACACTGATAAACTTATTTCTGTGTCTGCTGCTGGAGAGTCACTGTTGGGATGCAGAGACCACACGGGTAGGACTTAGCAGGCATTCTTAGTGTCTGGTGTGAGAGCTATTATAATAAAGGATCAAAATTAAACCTACCAAATGGCTATTTTTTTCTTTATTGCCTGCTATATTCTATTTTACATATATTAGTTCTAACTCCTACAAAGACCCCAAAGGTAGACATTAATATTTCCATATTAGAAATGAGAAAACTGAGACTTAGGAAGCCTAACTTGTGCAAGATCACGCAGCTAATAAGTGGAAGACCTAAGATTCAACCTAGGTCCATTTAGCCCCCAAATTTCTTTACACTATTACACCTTCCTCTTTACAGTGAGTTCACATGTGATTCAAGACCTGAAGGGCACAAATCAATCTTGGTAAGAAAACTTTGTCAAGAAACTTCCTATATCAAACAGTGCCAAATAATGAATAGCATTATTAACATGAGCTTACAAATATACCTTTAAAAAGATGCGATTAATGTTTCTGGTGTTTGTTTGTTTTTTTTTTTTTTTTTACAATAAATGTAATACATATGAAGCATTCTATAAATGTTGGCCACTATTACAATTCTATCAATAGAAAAATTAGGGAATGCTAACTAGAAAAACTGGCCATTCTAGATGTTTGGAAATTAATAAAATAGCTCCCTTTATTCTTTCCTCACTCCACTCAAAAACACATCATCCACAAAAATGTACTGTCTAGGCAGTCGGCTGGGACAGGTCCAGATTCATTAGCAGATGCACATGTATGCATTAGCCTCTCACCCTGAAGTAATGAGCCATGTAGCATCTAGATGTAAATGTAAACACATCTGTGACTATCCAACCTGTGAGCTGTCCAGTACAGCTCTAGGTCCATTTCATAGCTATGATGCTCTGTTTCTCCTAGTAAAGCAAGGATGTAGCAGACAGACTGGCTTGACACTGGATTAAAATCCAAGATTCCTCAAACTTTGAGGAAATTTTCTTTTTCCTCCAAGGTTCTGAGAGCTACAGACCACCTTCTGAGTGTTCACACATAGGGTGTTTGAAATGTATACATGGTTTGGCAAAGCAGCTCTGGGGAACTGATGCCAGCTAATTTTTTGAGTGTTCACAATAGGCAAGGCACTCTTTTAAGTGTGTCATTTGGATTATTTCATTTAATTATCACATCATCTCAACTCAGCCGGTCCTTCACCTTTATTTTACAAAGGAAAAAACTGAGGATTAGACAGATGGGTCACTTCTCCAGCTCATCACAGATGGAGACAGGGTTAGGGTCCACACATTCAGACTCCAGAGCCTGAGCTTTCAATCTCTGTGCTCCTTCATAGCTCTCTGGCCTCATGGGTGGAGGGCAGAGGGAAAAATCAACACCTTCCTCAGCTTAAACTTATCCCAGGCTCCATCCCTTCTCTGTCACATTCCCACCTCTGCAGCTTATTTGTCAAGAGTTTAACCAAGATGGCTTTAAATGCACCACGTTACCCACAGCCCCCCTCCTCATACTGGCCTTAGAAGTTCCATGTATTCCATCTCCTGCTTCCTTCTTCCCCCTCGCAGGGCTACATCCTTCTCTTGCCAGTGTCTACAAGTTTCTGACCTCCTGAAGGCTATAATTAGGTCTACAAAATGATTTTAGTACCATCTCTAGTTCACTATATGGAATATAGCCCTCCCTTTGCTAACTTACTACATATTTCTGTCTTAGAAGAATAGCAATAGTACACACTCCTCACCATGTTAATGATAAATGCACAATGTTAGCATTAATCAGGCAGTGTTTACTATAACCCATGGCAAACACTATCTCTAGAAATAGACAAAATCTACAAGGAAAATAAAACAAACATCAAAACACAAAGTACCATACATAAAAACACAAATAGTAATAGAAAACCATACATAATCAGGTTTATGTTTACCAGTGTTTTGAGAAATTAGCATTCTATGCAACTAATTTGAAAAAAAGTATATAGTAAGTCAGTATTGTATTAATAATAAACTTAATAGGATGGGGCTTAAGTTTGGGAAATGAAAGGTGAAAAGAATATTAGTCAGTCAGAAGCACTCTGTAGACTTTCTTCAAGTCACATCACAAACACAGTACGTCTTTCCAAATGCATAGCAGTCCTCACTCTTTACTATACTGGGGAATATAATTATATACAGTTTCAAGCCTATCCTAAAATTTATTATTTATTTTAATCCCAGGTGCCTTTGAAGAACATCCAGGTAAAGAAGACTTTTATGTGTAGTTACTCCCAAAATACCTTTGATGATTCCTTCCAAAAGCAAGATACTTTCTAAAACATCTTTCAAACCCAAACATGTCCCAGTTTCCCAAATTACCCAGGAATGATTCTTTTGTTGGCTCTTTCTTGATCATGTGCATTAAAAGCAAAAAGATAAAACAAGCTCTCAAACATTGCATAGTGGATAATTATATTTTTAAGGAGCTTCAGTTACATTATTTTAGCATCTGTGCAATTAAACCAAAGTGCGATTCTCAATTAGCAGGTTTTCCTTTCGTCTCTTGGATGTAATATCTTCATGGATAGGAAAGTGTTTCCCCTCTTTGAGTAGCTATATTTATGCCCATTAAACCAGGAGAAGTGTGGCATGTGCTTTAATGAAGAAGTCCAACCATGAGGCAGTGAAGCCTACAGGAAGCACTGGGGTAGCCTGTTGACCCCTGTTGAGCACTGCAAGGTAATAACACTTTTGGCAGAGACTGACAGCAAATAGCAAAGGTGTGAAATGAGAGATGAGATTTTCTTTGGAGCTTGTCCAGATTGTGATACTCTTCTAACCTGCCTCTCCCCCCAACCCCTACTTGCTTTTCCCCATCTGTAGACGCTGGCCTGCCAGCCATCAATACTATTCCCCAAGAGCATCCCTGATGATTAAACACCTGTGGCAAGCATAGCCTCCTGAGTTTCTGCCACATTTGGCTAAAATTTCCTTTTGGTCATGGCAGAAAATTAAAGTCCAAATTTCAATAATAAGCAAATAACCCACCATGATTATTGGAAATATAACACTACATTTTGATCAGCTTGCATCCATTTGGTCTGATACCTGTGGTTTTTATTAGGAAATTATTACACTCAGGATATACTTCTTCACTAATTAATGGTTTTGAAGCAGCTGAAAAACTTGAAGATACAGTATATGAGAAATGTCACAGTACAGATTTCAGAGAGTTATTGTACCTAACCTTATCAATAACTACACCAGTCATTAGGCAGGGCAAGTGACTTTAACGCAAAATTTCTTGCACACACCTGTAATATATTCTTTCTTGTTTTGGTGAAGGGAAAGTACTGCTCAGCATTCTTGTAGCTTGAGATGAATAATGCTGTGTGAATTCTGAAATGGAAAAAAATGAATAAGAAAATTATTCCATTTCAGCTTATTTTCAGATTGAAGCTTATAGCCCTCACTCTGTGAATGAACTCTGGGAGGTGACTTATTACAAACTTTTCCAAAGATTTCTGCATAGAATGCTAATATCTCAAAACACTATATTAAAAAAACAAAGTTCCATGGGGGAAAATAACTTTGAGAAATGTGGAGATTCACATGGTCTTTTGTATATTAAAGACATAAAACTGGGAAGTCCAAACTGTTTAACTGTGTTTAAGCCACCCTTCTCAAACTTATTTGGACCTCAGAAAAATACATGAATGTGTACTTTTTAAATTACTGATTAATACCTTTGGTGAATCTTATCTTGAATTCTACTAGGCATGAGATCATTGGTATCAGAATTTGTTTTCTGTTAAAGCCAAATATTTGTGAAAAACTAAATAATTGTCATTCAATTATTAGCACTTCCAGGGCAATTATTTCTTCACATTCTCTCCACAAGACACCTGAGTTCATGAGAAGTGAGAAAGTGGGTGTGGAGTGAGGTGTGCAGTCCCTTTATGAATTGCAAACACAATGAAAACAACAACAATAAAAAATTTACTCCTTTCTCTTTCCAACTCCCATGTGGAAGTGTATCTGGAAAGAGAGACAGAAACACAAATAAAATGTTCTCCATTAGGCTGTCAACTTCCATCCACCTGGCCTACCTTTCATAACTACTGAACACCTACCATATTCTAGGCACTGTGCTTGGCATTTGAACGCAAAAGCAAATTAAAACAAGATATCTTCCCTTCAGTCTAGAAAGAAAAATAATTAAAATTCATAACTAAACTCTAGCTCATATTTTCTAGGGTTCTCTCACCTCCCATGAAATAAAATACTACTTGGAGTAACATTAATAAATATTTCCTTTCTCCACTTCTGTTTCTGACTCTACCATCAATTTCAGATCCCTAATTTTTTCCTCTTTTAAAGTATTAATTCCTTAAAAAAAGATTAAAAATGATTTCTCATAACAACTGAGCATAAATCTGTTGAATTATGCCCCAAATTAAAAGGACACTGAGCATTATCCCCATGATCACAGAAGATCTGAAGGGGACTAAACAAATTGAGCAAGAATGCTGACTTTGTTTATTAATTCATTAGTGCATTCATTTATTAAAAAGAGATTTATGCAGTTCTACTTTATAATCCTGTGCACTCTCTGTTCTCAGTACTAAGGAAGACCATACAGTTGGCTTCACTATTATGTGGTCTTGAAGAGGCTTACAGTGGAGAACCATGGGCAGATGGCCAGGTCAGCTTAGTCCTAAGTGTTCTTTCTATAAACCCAAGTTTGCTTGATTTGAATTGTCAGCTCACGTTTGTTTGGAGCACTAACATAATGAATTTAAAACCACTTGGAAACTTAATATGGGTAGAATCCGCTAACAGGCAAAACAGGCCAGAGAAGGAGTCCAAAAAGTAAACAGACATAGTCATATAAACCATGTGGATTTCACCACACAAACTATTATTGTGTGAAATACCTCCTCTTTGCAATGTGCCATTCAGGAGTCATGAGTGGCCCCAAAAAGTGTACCTCTGAATTAACAAAATTAAATTTTACTTGCAAAGCTAAGAAAATGCATGCAGATACAGAAACAAGTAAACAAACAAATGCCCTAGTTCAGCATTCAAAGTACAAACAGAATCTAGTTAACCAAAACCATAGGGACCAGAAGGAGGAAGAGACTTGTGGGAGTTAGTGGCATCAGAAGCAGTGATGGTAAGATTTAAGCTGGAACTTGAAAAATAAAGACTATTTAGAGAACAAATTGTAGCAACTGATTGAGAATATTTGAACAGCCATAACAAAAGTGCCATATTCAAGGTGATTTGCATTTTTTTTTTAATGTTTACTTATTTTTGAGATAGGAAGAGAGCATGATCAGGGAGAGGCTGAAAGAGAAGGAGACAGAGGATCTGAAGAGGGTTCCGCACTGACAGAAGAGGGCCCGATACAGGGCTCAAACTCACAAACCATGAGATCATGACCTGAACCACCCAGGCACCCCATGATATGCATTTCTAGATTGTCAATCTCTATGGGACTTCTGAGGAGCACTGAGAAAATCTTGGAACCTTCTTAACCCCATTCCAGAAGCAGCCAAGTGAATCTCCAGGAAAACCTCTTGTATTTGGTTCCTTTATTGATCAGGACTGATCATAGCAGGAAGAAAACCAAGGTGACCTTATCCCCAGATTCCTGGCCCTTCCCACTGAAGTGCTTGACCAGGTGTTTAGCAAATAGCAAAATGGTGGAGGGAGAAAGGACAGGAGAATGAATTTAGTCCCCCTTACCACCTCCTCTTCTGTTCAGTGTCAGCATTTTTTATTTCCAAAGAAACTTTATTTCACTTTAAGAGTAGCCTCAAAATTACTGCTAATTTTCTGCAAGGAAACTGTTCTTTGAAATACATCACCTACCATTTTCTACCCTCCCCCATGTCTTCGCACTTTTATAATGCTGGCAATGCATTGGCTGTGAACATGTAAGTATAGTTGCTTTTGAATGCTACAAGGTAAATGCAGAAAATGACAGCTTAAATGGAATCATTAAAGCAGATGTAGGTAATATCTGAATGCTACCAAGCCTTCTTTGCAAGGCAATAAAGTCTTTATTTTCAGTTCTGATGCCTTGCACCTTTTCAGGGAAGTTGACAACCTATCATTTCTTACTTTTTTCCCCCCATTTCCAGCATGAACTCAGGGGCCTCATTTCTATCTTAAGTTACAACCTGTTGATTGGTGGAAAAGGGAAGAAATGTATACAGTGCCACCCTAAGCGGTTATTTCTAGCAGTGCAGCAGTGAGCTCTGTCAGCTCATTCAAAGACAAGTGTGAGAAAGTCACAACAAAACTGTTACCTCTCCATGTACTGGGTGTGCCACAAAGTACAAGTTTCAGAGTAGTGCCCGGACAGACCCCAGAGACCACATCCTGGTTTTAGAGACTGCCAGACATTCACTAGTTTGCATTTCTTTAAGTGTATACTTCCCAATACAGATTTCACTGTACTCTTTTAGTCTTCTTATGAAGAAGGCTGTTGGATGCTGTTATCTACAATAAGGATAGAATAATGCAAATTCACACTAGTTTTTAGAAATACGGTAAAAATAGTTTATTGCAATGCTAGGTATTCAGAACATGGTACTGGAGTTTGTTTTTGGTTTTGTTTATGTTTTTTTATTTTACCAAGTACTTACATAGCACTTTGTGCCAGGCACTTTCTAAGTTCTTTTCAAATATTAACTCATTTAATTCTTACAACAACTCCTTAAGATCAATACCATTCTTTTTTTTTTTTTAATGTTTTATTTATTTCTAGGAGAGAGAGAGACAGCGTGAGCAGGGGAGGGTCAGAGAGAGAGGGAGTCACAGACTGAAACAGGCTCCAGGCTCCGAGCTGGCAGTCAGCACAGAGCCCGACGCGGGGCTCGAACCCACAAACCGCGAGATCATGACCCAAGAGAAAGTCGGACGCTTAACCGACTAAGCCACCCAGGTGCCCCAGATCAATACCATTCTTATCTCCCATTTTATAAATGAGAAACCTGAGGCCCAATGTCACAGGGGTAATGGTTATAATAGAGTTAGGACTCAAATCCAGACCTTACATCTCCAAAGTCCATTCTCTCAGCTCCTCCACTATGTGACTTTCAACACATTTAGAGGTATACGACAAAAGAATGAGAAATAAACCTAGCTCTTTGATTCGGGAGCTGCTGACTCATTCACTCACCCAACCCATCACTGAACAAACCTTTACTAAGCAATCACTACCAGCAAATGGCTATATTCAGTGTCTGGGGCATCCAAAGAAATATGACAAATACAATCAATCTTCATTACTCATGGATTCTGCATTTGCAAATTCACCTACTGCTAAAATTGATTTGTAATCCCCAAATCAATACTCGTCGGCTTTTGGGTAATTTGCAGACATGCATGGACATGCCCAGAGTGGTGAACAATTCAAGACTCTGACCTGCAATTCCCAGCGGAGGTCAAATAAAACAATGATCTGCCATCTTGTTCCAGCTCTCAAACAGAAATGACTAAACGGTGGAGACAGTAGAAGTCCATGCAGCGTGGTGAAAGATGCTCCAGCTCTGGGGCCATTGGGTGGGGTCTGAATCACAACTCTGGCACTTACTAATGGTGGCCTCAGGCAAGTCACTTAACACTTCTGATCAATTTCCCCCAAGAAGTGTGGTTCGGTATTTACTAAATCAGTTTGGGTGATTTTATAAAATAAAAAGAATCATCATAATCTCCTTCATTCAAGTTGCATATATCCTAAGTGAGAGGAAAAGGGAAAGATACATCAGAAATCATTTAAGTTACTAGGAATGTGTGTAGTATGTAAGATATGCTTTTAAAGCCTAAAGTAGGCAAGTTGGAATGGTCAGTGTGGGCATCAGGGAGGAGATGAGATTTGGGACCTGAAGTAACAAAAGTATAGCCAGAAGAAATCCTGGAAAATCTCTTTGGCCTTGGCATTTTTCCATGCTCTTGGCTTTTATTAACTATATAATGAGATCCCTTTGGATGGTAGCTACCATCCCACTAAATTAGTTGAGGATTTAATTGCAGAAATTTCAAGCTTTCTATCATATCTTTACAACGATGCAAGGGTGACTTTTACTTTTTAATTAGAATGATTCAATTGTCAAAGAAGTGAACCACCTGGGCACATCTGTTGGTAACTTGTAAAAATCAGATACACCCTCAAAAACTTCATGAAAAGGCAGATGCTGCACCTCTTCTTCAGGGCATCTTGGCAAAATGGTAATCATGGGCTTGACAACTACAATCATGGGGACCCACAGCAAGAAATGCTACCTGCCCCCCACCCACAGAAGATGAACTACAGTCTCAAGAGAATGTGGAGATGGCAGAAGAGTCCTTTAATCCCTTTTCATTGTTTTGACTGGTTATAGATACCAGCAGAGGGTTGAAATTGTAGAGGGTATCTTTCAACTAGGTTCCTCCGTTCTCTTGCCTACTTAGCTTAAAGAGAGTGGGGAGTGGTAATAAAAATATATGTATACATATGACACAAAAATAAAATGTAAGTTCTCCTTGATGCTACGTTAACCAATCATAAAACAGACACATGGGAGGGAGAACTGCCACTGAATCTATAAGCAATGCAATAGTTCTTGGGCATTAGGGACACAGAAAAATAGGCACAGACTAGATTGGAGGACTAGATGGTGCAGGCCTCGAAGAATTAGCATGTTAGAATCAAGTGAGATATAACTAGAAAAACGAGACTGATGTGTTATTTTAAGAGCTTGATGAGATGAGGAGTAATGTGAAGTGGGGATGAGTGTTAAGTATAAAATTATAAGGCCTTGTGGAAGGCTGTAGGACCTGTACCAATTTTGAAGATGGATGTAATTATTGTGCCAAGTTGAAAATGATTTGTAAAGTTACTACAGCTTTCCCTTTCTTTTTCCTGATCCTTCTAATTTGCCCCACAGAGGATACTAAGAAGATACTAACTTCTCCATCCATAAAGATGTATTACTCTTTATCTTTCTTTTTGAAACATGAAAAATTTGAGTATGACTATTCCACTGAAGAAAGAGTCATAATACTGGGTCATGATACTGATAATTTGAAGTACTCCCTAAATCACTTTGACCATGGTGTGATTAATATCCCAAGCAACAATCACACACACACACACACACACACACACACACACACACACACACACACAAACACAAAGACAGTGAAGGACGGAGTGTGTGTACATGTGCGTGCACATGTGTGCATAGAAGTCATCTAATTGTTTTAATTCTTTAATCAGTTGGTTAGCATCCATCTTCTTTTGGCATACTGGTATCGAGTACATAAAATAAAATATGTGCATGGGGACTTGGTCCTGACAGAGTAATCATAATAGAAAATGAGGTGATCTACTGGTAAAACAACATTATGCCCAAAACAACAAATCAGAGTCACAGTGCAATTACTGTTTTCAGACCATGTACAGTGGGCTCATTCCCCAGCAGCCAACCAACAGCACCACATCATTATCTCCCCTGCTCACTTGGACAACACCAGGTATTAGCATCATGTCTTAGAATTCTGGAGACTAAACTAAATAAGGTACAATTTAAATAAGGCATTCATAAATACTGTACAGGATGGTATTGACAAATATAAATATTAAAAAAATAGAATATGGCTTCCAAAAATATCTTAGGAGAAGAGGTTCCATAGAGCGACTTCTATATTATGAATAAATAAGCATAATCAAAACAGTAGCCCAGCTCAAATCTCTCTCCTACTCATTTGATATGCCTCTCCATGTCATACCCATTTTCATATAAACAACACAATAACATAACATCTGCATAGCTTAATAAGACTACTATGTTCTAATTTTTTTTGGAATGGCATGAATAAAATCTTTCTACTCTTGTTTATTAAAATTTATTGGTGACACTCCTTTGCAAAATAGAAGGTATAATTATTTCTGGTACAATCTAAGTTGGACATAGAAACTCAACAGGGTTTTACTTTTGACTTCAAATGATCTATCACTTGATAATGTGGAAGGGAGGCAGCAGGAGGAGGATGTGAGCCTCCATGACTTCACTCTAAACTACTGCCATGGTACCCAACCCAGTTAATATTATATACACACACTGTCAGCTCTACAATACAATTGTACTTTTCTTTATTGCATGTAAACATTTGGATACAATGTTCTGTAGTGGGGGAAGGGGGGGAACAGTGCTTCAAGGTCTGGGCAGGAATTTTACTAAAACAAATATTTAGAATTCTCTCTAACTTATCATAGGGCTCCCACCATTACTCCTACCACATTCAATTCTCTTAGCTCAGGACATCTGCTTGATTGGAATACAGATGACTTCACAGTTATACAAAATGAAAATTAATGCAGCATTTCAGTAGCTCACATAGGCTGCTTATAAATGCACAATCTTCATCAACAAAAGAAGTGATACAATTATGTTAAAGGTACAGTATCTGATACACCTTCAGCTTGTCTTACTGATGAACGTGCTTGCTCTGAAGGAGAAAGAGCAGAGAGGGAAGTTGCTATTCTGGGTTTAACTCTGACCAATGAGAAAAATAAACTAATAGTTTAGAAATAAAGCAGGAGAGAAAGTGATTGTGTCAACCTGGAACTGATGACATTGAAGAGAAAAGCACTTGCATATGTATATTTGGGGGGGGGGATTTAATGTTAAGGAAAATAGAGATATGGTACCCTGATAAGTGGTTTTTAAAGGGAATAAGACTTATAAGAGATAGAAGTGTCTTTAAATTGCAATTTATTATGTCTTTGAAAATTATTTCAATTTTCAAGGCAGGCGAGAAGTAACATTCAAGAAAAAGGTGTAGCAGTAATGATGCCTCTGATAAGGGCAGATTACAAAGATGGAAAGAGGGGTACACTTCAACTCTCTAAAAACTAAGCTATCAAAGAATAAAATGGGTTTTGTCAGAAAGTGCAGAGGGAAGAAAAGAGAAGTGGCCTATATTATCTGTAAGGTTTCTTTCTACTTGAAGATTCTGTTATTCTACATTACCTGGAAACAGATTTTCATTCAACATGTTTTAAAGTGTTTTAAGACATTTAGTGATACTAGACAACAATAATTTACATATAGGAATGGTGCCTTGGGATTTACAAATTGCTACGATGTACATATGAGTTCTCACCAAAGCCACCAAAGATCACACTCTCCAGATTATAAACAAGCAGACTGAGCCCTCCAGAGATTAATCTATGGTCCTAGAGTATCACATTTGCAGGACTCAGGGCAAGAGCACAACGGAAGGCCCACATACCTTATACCTAAATATTTAAAAGTTATAAATCAAGCAACAAACAGTTAAAGCTCTGGATTTAACTCCTTCTTCCCTTAGAAAATATATCTTCAAACCACAGTATCAAAAACATATATACTTTTCTATGACTAAAATTTGGCAAAATGTAAAAGATAATTAAATTAATATTAATACTTAGTATTACAGGTCTGAAAATTTACAGATGGGCCTGTAATATTTTAAAAATATGTTAATAATTCATATATTTATTTCCATCAAACATATTTTCTTGACTTTGTTTTAATAAGTTACTCATTATGCTGTTACTAATATTTTCACATAATTTGGACTTTACTAAACATAATGACCTATATTTTAAATTCAATTGTATTCAAAGTATATACATTTAAAAAAAATTTAAGTTTATTTACTCTTGAAAGAGAAAGGCAGGGGCGCCTGGGTGGCTTAGTCGGTGGCTTAGTCGGTTAAGCGTCCGACTTTCGCTTAGGTCATGATCTCGCGGTTCGTGGGTTCGAGCCCCACGTCGGGCTCTGTGCTGACTGCCAGCTCGGAGCCTGGAGCCTGTTTCAGAGTCTGTGACTCCTTCTCTCTCTGACTCTCTCCTGCTCACACTCTCTCACTCTCTCTCTCTCTCTCTCCCCTAGAAATAAATAAAACATTAAAAAAAAATTAAAAAAAAAAAAAGAAAGACAGAGCACAAGCGGGGGAGGGGCAGAGAGAGAAGAAGAAACAGAATTCAAAGAAGGTTCCAGGCTCTCAGCTGTCAGCATGGAGCCCAACACAGCACTTGAACCCACAAACTGTGAGATCATGACCTGAGCTAAAGTCAGACCCTTAACTGACTGAGCCGCCCAGGCTCCCCATCGAAATATATACATTTTAATGTTTTTTGAAAAAACTAATACAACATAAAAAGTAAAAATTAAAAACATTTTCACAGGGGCGCCTGGGTGGCTTAGTCAGTTAAGCGTCCGACTTTCGCTCAGGTCATGATCTCGCAGTTCGTGAGTTTGAGCCCCCCGTCGGGCTCTGTGCTGACTGCCTGCTCAGAGCCTGGAGCCTGTTTCAGTCTGTCACTCCCTCTCTCTCTGACCCTCCCCTGCTCACGCTGTCTCTCTCTCCTATAAATTAAAAAAAAAAAAAAAAACATTTTCACATATAGTTTTTAAAGTTTTTTCCTACAGTATTAAAAATTAAAAGGTAAAGTATGAATTATAATTAGTGAATAAAATTTTTGAAACTATTATTTTTATAAACTGAATGAATTTAATAGTTTCACAGTAATAAGATATAGTAAACACTTTAAAAATTAAAAACATCCACTGTACTATAAGCTCTCAATGCTCATGTAACTGTCAAGGTTAAGAATCAGTATTACTCTCCATGTCTGTTACATATAACTAAAACTATATACATACAAATTTGAAAATAACATAAATTATTTAATACTGCAAAATTTTCCTAGCAGCCATGGCACTTTGTGAGTACCTCCAGAATCATGATGTGTAACTTGAAGAGCAATAAGGAATGGACCCAAGCTCTACTGAAGATATTGACTGGCTCCATGCCTTCTGAGAGAAGACTTGACAAAGTAATTAACTTGTCTTTGATCTTAACTATATCCTTCTTCTGCTCAAATCCTTCCCTTACTCCAGTGGTTCCACAGTGTTCAATTTATAAACCTCCATGACACTCAGACACAGATGCTTTATGTTTTGAGGACTCAGGGAAAGAGATGAGGAATAGACATTCCCTGGGGCCTGAATGGTGTTAGTTGTGAAAGTAGATGTTCAAAGTCATGGGTCATGCTGCATTAGACCCTAACTGATGCCGCAAGAACTTTTAGAGCAATTTATCAATTTTGCATGTGTTTGTGATTTGCAAGGCCCTCTGAGCAGATGGCCTAGCCGTTTCTCTAAAAGTGGTATGAACTAGGTGAGGCAAATATTAATGTAAGCAAATGCTCTTTTAATGAGCCACTGCAATCTTCAGAGGTGGTGAGATCCCCATGAATAAAGATACCAAAAGCGGAGATTTCATTTTAAGAAAAGACAGAACCAGAAAAATAATTTATAATTAGCGTTGAAATAAAATACCCAAATGAATACATACATACATACATACATACCTACATACATACATAAAATACCTGGAGTGCTATAATCAAGGAATGGTTAAAAAAAGAAGTTTCTGGGGCGCCTGGGTGGCTTAGTTGGTTAAGCGTCCGACTTTCGCTCAGGTCATGATCTCGCGGTTCGTGGGTTCGAGCCCCGCGTCGGGCTCTGTGCTGACTGCCAGCTCAGAGCCTGGAGCCTGTTTCAGTCTGTGACTCCCTCTCTCTCTGACCCTCCCCTGCTCATGCTGTCTCTCTCTCTCTCTCCTAGAAATAAATAAAAATAAATAAAAAAAAAAAAAAAAAAAGAAGTTTCTATCTCATCATCAAAGTATATACATTTATTAAGTTAATACTAAAGGTGGTTTGAAGTAAAGTTTCTGTGAAATCAACTCAGTGGTCAGCTACAAACTAGCCTGACAGGCAAAATACGGAAATCTATTATTTTAGTGAGCCCAAAGAAGGTTGTGCATGGAGATGAGGTTTTAATTTTTAAAGCCAGATGGCTAAATTAGGTACAGTCTTATGGAAAGACTCTTGTAATGTCCTATACATTTCTCTATCTACATAGAAATTCTTCTGAACTGTAAGTAGAGTTTCAGGATGAACCAATGTACCTGCGGGACCCTGCAGTTCACTGTAAAAATACAGTTTACAGTAAAAATACAGTTTACTGAGGACTTAACTCACTAGAGCAGGAAGTCAACTGGGTCATGTTAGAAAGATCTTCAAGAATGGTGTTGAAGCAAAAAAGTTTGATTACTATCTGGTACCCAGAATATGTCGCCAAATAAAACCTTTTCTTTCTGAGGTTCTACTGTGACCCAGAGGCTAAAAGAAGCAGCAAAATGAGGGAAGCAGGTAGACTTAGGAGCCAGGCTGACACCCAGCATGCATGACCCATAGCAATGTGAAGCTGTGAGTTACTGACCTTCTCTGCTTCTCCACTTCCTCATCATTAAAATGGAGGTGATAATAATGCCAGCAGTGCAGCCATCACACAGATCCAGGGATATTGCTCACATTCTGTGTACATTAATGGTGCCCTGGGCGGGTGCAGCGCACATCCAGAGAGGCTATACTCAGTTGCCTTCAAAGGCTCCTACCACACAGGGCTATAGCAAGGATTATATGAGTTGATCTGCAGGAAGCTCTTAGACCAGAGCCTGGTACCTGTGAAACACTCAATGAGCATAAATTATTGTACAACAGATTTGGTAAAAGAGTGGTGATGAGGAAGCAACAGACAACAGCAAGAAAAATAAGCAAGCAAAAGCAGTCTCTTTTCTGACTAGGTATCAGGAGAGAAGAAAGCTGCTAATTGCTTTTCTAATCTGATGAGTGTCAATTCATGATAAGCATAGAAAGGAATATGTGCTCCATCATGACTGATGCACATTTTCCTCTTAGAATACAGAAATGCAAATCACTAGGAAATCAGAGAGACTCCAGCTTGAGTGAAAAATCAAATGACCAAGTAGTGAAGGGTATTTTTGAAGCCGAAGTGCAGGATGTGGTACATCTAGACTCCACGACTTGGAGAGGTGAGTTTGACCATGACAGCTAATGGGGAACAATTTATGATCAGTGCCCATCACCGGCATATTATTCACCAACTGCTGACAGGCCCAACCCTTGACAGTGAAATGAGTGGGGATGATATCAGTCACTCTCTGTCACTCCAGTTGCAAATCTTCTAGTCAGCAGAAAAAACCTAGAAGCAGAAATGGGAAAGGGAGAAGTCGACAGGTTCAGCCGTGGCTGCAGGTGCCCCTGATAGGAGGTCAGAAAAGTGAAATAAAGACAGCAACGTTAATTGAGCCAGCAGTGAATGTACAAATCAGTAGAGCCTGTGAACTCTACCACAGGATCTGAAGGGCAACACCAGGAGAATAGCAAAGGCTGGAATGTCAGAGAAAGCTGGTTTCAAATCCCAGTTCTACCACTTAATAAATGGCCTTGGGCAAGCTACTTAATATCTCTAAGTCACCATTTACCCATCCATAAAATAAAGATCATAAAATCCACCTCACAGAGCAGGATATAGAAGTTTATTAAAATAATGGATAGGACACGTCTGGTACAATGTCTGGCAAGTTGAAGGTAGTCCATGAACCTTAATCCCCATTCCAGGAGCTGCCCTAGCAGGCTCATAGCCAAGGGAGGTTGGTGGGGGAAGGAGGATGCAATTAAGTAAGTAGTTACAGGGTAGAGATAAGAACAGGACCTCAGAAGAACACAGCAGGAGCTGCCTAGCCCAGCCTGGAGAAGGGAGAAAAGAGCAGAAAAAGAGATGCTCAGGGAAGACTCAACAGAGGATTGTAGACTATTATGTTGAAGGCAGCCAGCAGGAGGGACAGAGAACATAAGGCAAATGGCATATTCCAAGGCCTTGATACAAGAGAAATCAAGGAATAGTTGTCCTGGATCTCAGACCTGCCTCAAATTCTTGAAGTCACACCTCCAAACCTACATAGTCTCTCCTTGACTCCTATCTGGCTGATTTTTCTAGTCACTGTTTAACCCACTATTGAAGAATAATACCCACCTATACTATGGTATTATAATGACACATACAAACAAGGATTAGCCTGTATTCTGTAAAGGACAGCAGCCTGGGATGACCTGGCCATTGCTGAACAAGAAAAGCCCCAAATTGCAGTTGGCTGGGCTGCCACACCTGAAGGATGAGTGCAGAACTGTGCTCTCCCCATTCCCCAACTCAAACAGCAGAAAGATTAATTAATTAGTTAGTTAATTAATTCAGTTTGCTCTAAATAAAAAGTTAACAGAGAAAAGGCATCTGTCCTCTGAAGAGCCCAACTTTTGAAGAATCTCCAGTGAGCACACAGAGAACATTGGGAATAAGTGCCTACTGGAAAGGAAACTTTCACCCAGGCCTCTTCCTATTGTCCTCACTAATTTCTAATGGGAAAGAGAAGCTCTCAATCTGATTGTTAAGAGTCTGAAACATAAAGCCATTTTTTGTTTCTCAGTAGGAATCAAGGTCACTGTTTATTACACAACAATGCCCAAGTATGGGGTCAGAGCTCCCATTTCCTGTGGCATGTGCTAAACCGCCTGCAGGGTCTGTTTCTTTGGACCTACTCAGCCATCCTGTATCTTGTCTGCCTTTCTGACTCTCTACATGGTTAATATGCTAAGCAGAAGTATTTAGGGCCTGCTTCCTAGAAACAACCCTTCCACTCTTCTCTAACTTCCTTCACTGCATCTGCTACAACCAGAGCAAGGAAGGAACAGATTGGGAAACACTCTGCATTCAAAACCACCTTGGCAATGCTTGACCTGAGATTCAGAGGAGAGATGGAAGAAGTAAAGACTTTCCTGGTCCAAGTCATGTTCAGATTTCCTTAGAGCACTACACTGGAAATTAGGAAATAGTAGCACAGATATCAGCAGAATATTTTGTCTTACATTTTTACTATGTTAGTTATGCATATATATCTCCTATAATACAGTAATTCCAGAGGGAAGAGAATTTAGAGATAATGAGGCACAAACCACTACCACCATCCCTAATAGTGATAAGGATTGAAATCAGACTGAAAAACACAGTATCAAAGTTAAAAACATAGAAATGGAGAAAGCAAATGCAAGGTACCTATTAAAGATTACCTGAAACCCAGAAAGAGACATGATCATAAACAATATTTTTGTAATAAATAATAGGTAGTAGATGTTGATTTTATAAATAGTCATTACACGTATCTTAAATATTTATGATATCTGGGAATATTTAAAGGTTATGAAAAATCAACCAATAGGTTAATTACCCAATATTTATTTTGGAAAAGCACCTATTTTGAGACTTTTGGGATACTGGAGAACATAGAGATAGTTACAATAATGCTGTGATACTTCCTAAATAAGGATGCAATGCTAGATATAAGTAATTCTAAAGAAAAGGTCTAAGTCCTCAGGCACATGGTTGAAAACTTGTTTAGAAACAGGAGTGTTTCCTTTGAAGTCAATCAAGCCTTGTTCAAATTCAAATAGCAATATTGAAATGTTTCAAATTCCATTGAACTTTAGTTTCCTCAACTTAGAAGGGGGATAATGACACCCACTTTATTGGGTTGTTGTCAGGATTAAAGGAGGTAACTTCTGTAAATGACCATTTCTGACACTGCCTGGCTTACAACAGAAGTTCAAAACCATGAGATGCCTTCTCCTTTATTCCCTGGGTAGCTTAAACTTTATCCATGAGGAAGCTAATAAATAACACAACAGAGAACATGGCAAGGAACAGATAAGCAAGCAGCATATTTAAGGCTACAGAATTTGAGAAGGCCAGTCCATTTGTAGCAGTAAGGAAAATTTTTGCAATATGGTAGAAAATGAACTAGATTAAATCAGGAGGGAGAGTGGGAAACTCTTGCCCCTTGGCCCCAACCTTCTTGTAGGAAGAGAACTAACTCTCTTAGGGAGAGTTGACCCAAATTCAGACTCTTGGGAGAAATAGGGAATTCACATAATTTGCCACAGTTTATGAGTTAAAGACAGTTATCAGCAAGGATTAATACCTGCCTGCTGTGTGTTGTGGCAAAGAAGGAGGAAGAGAAGAAGAGAAATAGGAGAAAAAAATGCAGGAAGACGGGGAAAGAGTGGAGGGGGAAGATGATTAGTGCCACAGACATCACAGCTGCCTTTAGAAAGGGCACATATGAAATGTGCCTGTTAAATTCAATAGTTTCATCATCATTGCCACCAGATTCAGCTGCTCTGAGAAACACTTTGCTATGATATATAAGCTGGGTGAGGCTGATTAGCTAAGGCTATATTATACACTGCATGAGAACTCAACAAAGGTTTAGTCATTTAAAAGGACAACATTGAGTTTTGGCCAAGGATTTTAAAAATGAATATTCCGTGTGGGGGAAAAATGTTAGAGACAGTAATGACAGAAGAAAATCTTGCTGTAATTATTCCTCCATATGTTACCACCTTCGAGGGAAAATATATACATATAAAGTGAGAATAATCCCCCATATGGGTTTTCAGATCCATTTTTTTAAAGTGAGCAATCCTAGGTTCAGAGCGAAGGAGCAATATTAAATGATTGTCAATTGCAAGCCTCACAGGGGAACAGCCACAGCTCCAGTGTAACATAGAGAAGACCAGGAAAAGATGATAGGCTTTCCAGATTTATGACTCATGAAGAGCTAGAGAGCATCATGGATTGCTCAAGCTAGATGGGACGTTTAGAGGTTATTAGGCCCATTACCCTTCCCCTAGGCCACTTCACTTGCTCTTTCATGACAAAATAACATTTTACATGCAAGGTAGAGCTGGAGGCAGAATGAGTATTATAAATAGGTGATGGGAACAAGGGGAAATGTGGATGCTTCTTCCACTTAGAATCATGAAAAATCCCAACTGCACCTGTCTAGTCCATTTCTTCCTTCCCAATAATTAGGACAGCAGCTGAAACATCATAGATACTCACAAAATATTTGTGATAGGAATGAATGAATGGATTTAATGCTGCCTGGGATTTCTCTTCACTATTGTTCTCTGAGCTCTCTCAGGCAATTTAGGATTCAACCACCACCTCTCTGGACCAGAATTCTAGCCATACTTTCTCAATTTCCTTCTTTACAATCTAGACTTTCTAGTATATCTTTTGTAAAAAGAGGATTTTGGTATGTGTGACTATCTCACATGCCAAAGGCCAGCTGAAAACTTAACAGCTTATTCTGTTACAACTCACAGGTAAGTTTTAAATCAAAACACTGTCAGGATTTCCTAAACAATAATTTAATTTGTGGTAAATACAGTACATATATCAAAGCTGCCTCAATAATTAATAATTTTACCTCTTCCATTAAACCTTGTTTTATAACACTCGCCAACATGAATCCTTTATTCCTAAACTTCTTTGGCAAATTTTGTTTCTAACACCTATGGAATACTTGGGTAATTAGTGTCCTGGAATTTTTCTAAATGTTTACAAAGATATATTTTGATTCCTCAACAAGCATGAGAGCCCTTACAGAAGGACTGCATACTAGGCCTCATTTAAGCCACAAAATTATTTGTGTAATTTTGGCAAAGAATGTTACACTTGTCTGTTTGGACGTCATCAATACATTCATAATATAAACTTCTGAAAATCAATCAATCATCCAGATGGTCCAATTCCACTTGTTGCTAAACATCTGAATGAGACTGAAGGAGTGCCTAGCCTGCCTTTGGAAGGCTAGGGTCGGTAGGCTTCTCAGAGTTACTGGCAGGTGAGCAGAATTCTGAAGGCCAATGACAGAAGAGCCAGAGGAAGGACAGGATAGAAGTAGACACAGAAATAAAAGTAGAAGGTGTGGCATTCTCAAAGACACAGAGACAGGGCCTAAGAGTTTGAGCTGGGGCAAGACAAAGTGGCACAGAAGCAAAAGACCTAAAAATAAAATAGATTAAATGAATTAGTTGTCTATAATTTAGAAAGATGGAAGCCGAGAGAAAACACAAATCTGCCTTTAAATCATATGCAAAACAAATTGATATGTTATTATTTGATATAGACTTTTTAAGGAACATATAGAAAACCCAGTGGCATCTCTGACCGATTTTTACCCAAATTTTTAAGTACTAGGAAGAAGCTCACAAACTCTATTTCAACTTGCACCATTTCATTTGACAGACTTTTGTTTTCTTATTTTGAAATAAAATTGCCTCCTTGGTTCTACTGGTCCTAGTTTTTCTTCAGGGATAGGTAAACATAAATTCACAAAGCAGTAATTACCATGAGCCTTGTATAAGACTGCCTCTATCTCTCCATCAGAACTGTAGGTACTTCTAGGTGAGGTAGAATGCTGCCATTCTAACTAACCCCAACATTTGATTAGATGATATAAAGCCTTTAAACTACTATGGAGTTTTGTTCCAAAAATAAGTACTAAAAAAAAAAAATATGAAGTTAAAATTTTAAAAGGCTAACATGGCACACATCAAAATTTAAAGGAAAAACAACTGAAAAATCTCACCATGTTAATAAGTTCCAAACTGCTAAAACTGCCCAAGAAAAACTATCCTTAGAAGAAACAATCATTGCAAAATACAATAGACAACGGCCATAACTGCATTATTGAAAAATGTGCTATTGACTAAAAATTGACAGAAGAATCTAATTTTCTTTCCCAAATGTTGATCTGAAGAATCTGATCAAGGAAACTGGACATGGTAGAAATAACTGCCATACAAGAAAATTCAGACTGGCAGAAGCATTACTGCAAGATTTTTTTTAACAGATGACTGATGAATCAAGTCATTATTATAAATGTAATGCATGGATAATTGTTCCTAAAGTAAATAATTTTAATAAAATAGAGTTAGATAAATAAGAAAGAAGTAAAAGGCTTAACTTTATAGAAAACTGACCAAGGCATTAAACTGGCCTGAGTTCACTCTCAAAAGTCTTTCCCAATGAAAAATCATCGATTAGAATATACCAGTTCATATAATTCTGATATAGTCACACAGAGCTCAAATATCATCACTGTCTAAACACTGGGGTAAAAACAGCACTAGGTTAATTTAAATTGTTTTCGAAACAATAAACACTAAAAACTCTTACTCCCATAAATGGTTTCTGGAAAAGTTTAAACCAGTAAGTGATAAGTCCAATATCCATGTTAAGGAAATGTTAGGGTCTTTGAAGTTAAATTCTCACTCAGAAACAAAAAGTTGGATTAAAAAGACATTTATACTGTTCCAGGGTGGTCTCTCTAGATGTTCTTATATTTGAGTACCACAAGTTCAATAAACAAATATTTCCTGCGCTTCTACTTTATGGCAGATCCTGTATTAAATAAATACTGAGGTTATAGACTGAGTCGGCAGACTTGCTCCTGTTCCTGGAGTTTATATAGAAATTTGCTCCACAGAGAAGCTAAGAGATAACCCTAGGATCATCCAAGCTCAGGGCTGTCCTTAAAGTTCACACTGTGAGCTCCCTCTCACCAACTCTTTTGTAAGAAGAAAAACCTGTGTGAATGAACACAAAAAATCTTGACAAAGAGACTGACATTTGACAGACACCACTTGGGTCAGACCAGATTTACTTAATGTGACATTTAATTTTATGTGTCAACTTGACTGAACTAAGGGATGCTCAGCTAGGTGGTAAAACATTATTTCTGGGTATGTTTGTGAGGGTGTTTCCAGGGGAAATTAGCACTTACATGGGTAGGCTAAGTAAAGAAAATACCCTCACAAATGCAAGTGGGCATCATCCAATCCTTTGAAGGCCTAAATAAAATAAGAAGACAGAGAAGGGCAAATGTGTTCTCTGCCTGAGCTATGCTGTCCATCTTTGGACTACCTTTGGACATCTATAGCTAATGGCTCTTGGGGCCTCTAAACTCACACCAGTACTACACCACTGGTTCCCCAGGTTCTCAGGTCATTAGGTTTGAACTAAAACCATACCACCCATTTTCCTGAACCTCCAGCTTACAGATGGCAGATGATGGCTCTCCTCATTTCTTTCTATACATCTATCTATACATCTACTTTTGTACTATATATCTGTGTAGTGATACAGATATCCCATTGGTTTCTGTTTCTCTGGAGAACCCTGAGTAATACACTTAGTCAAAGGACACAAGACAAAGTAACCATGTTCAGGAACCAGAGAAGAGAGCTCAGCAACAGACAGAAGTATAAGGTTTCAGACCCTCAACTAATAAAGTACACAACCATGAGTAGTGACACTCAAGTGAAAGAGAATCCCATTAGACACTCATAGGAGCAGATGGATACAAAGAGCCTGTATACTTTCCGGAGACCACATCATCTGGGTTAGATACACTCTGCAATCGTGTGTCGTGCCTACATACCATGCCTAGTGGGTTCAATAGGACAATCCAAACAGGACAAACACTAAACCACAGTTTTTCATGTATTTATCTCAGCCTCTATAATATTATAGTCTATTCCAAGTACATTTTGAATTCAATACTATGGAACCAGAACAAAGGTCAGTTGTACAGATATCTCTATTATGCTAACAGATAGCTATATGGCCTACCCTCAGAAGCTATCAGTGACACAAAAAAAGAAATACCTATAACTCTTATTTAATAGTCGCATAGGGAAGACTGCCAATCATCTCTCATTATCTGTTTACTCCTTCTTATATGACAGCTGAAGTATCAATAGGGCAATCCTTCTTATATGACAGTTGAAGCATCAACAGGGCAACTGGCCATCTAATTAGGACTACCTATCCCAATCACATGTCAAAGTTTTCATCAATGGAACATTAATGCACCTTACGTTGGCAACTTCTGGGCTGTGCCCTTAAGAAAAGGGTAAAGTTCCTTTCTATGGAAGTAATGAAGATATTGACAACTGGCTTGAAATATGTGGATGAAGGAGACACCTTGTAGACAAGAGGGGCAAATAATCTTTCCCAATAATATTTCTCAACCACATGGACTTTTCTCAACCTTTCTAGGCACCTTATAGTTTTACTGGAATTTAAAACCTTCAGAACAGCTTGCCCTTCATGTATAGGAGAAATAGACTTCTATATTCTTTGAACCAATTTTATTTTGGGCCCTTGTTAGAACCAAATTTATATCAAAACCAATTAAGGCATATGTATTATTGTTTTTAACTATGATTAAACCTGAAGTTCTTTGTATAAGAAAGAATATGGTACAAGGTGTCCATATTTGTTCCATCTTGTTCATATGCCATCCAACAGAGAATTCCACATGCAGCTTTAGGATTTAACAAACTTCATTGTTTGCACAATTTGCTTGGAATGGTCTGTTTCAATTCATAAGACTTTGATTAACTGAATTATTTTGTGCTCTACAGGGATTAAAAATCTTCAGAAGAATAATACATTTTGACCCAGAGATTTTGCTGGATATAATTTAATCTTTAACAAATCAGATAATACTTCACCACCTTGTTATATCACAGGGCCATGATTTTAAATACCAATACCTGTTACGTTATAATTAGTAGGATTCAAATATTTTAAACAATGAAAGAGTGATGGCGAACAGGGTTGATACTACAGGATGCATTTATTAAAATTGCTAGTTCAGCAAGTACTTATTGAGCATCTGCTGGGTTCCCTGTCTAGTTTTACCACTTAATTCTATGCAAACTTGTACAGCCTATTCATTTTTTTAAATTTTTTTAATGTTTTATTTCTGAGAGAGAGAGAGAGAGACACAGCATGAGCAAGGGAGGGTGAGAGAGAGAGGGAGGCACAGAATCTGAAACAGGCTCCAGGCACTGAGCTGGCTGTCAGCAAAGAGCCCGATGCAGGGCTCGAACCTACGAACCATGAGATCATGACCTGAGTCGAAGTTGGACGCTTAACCAACTGAGCCACCCAGGCGCCCCCAGTCTATTCGTTTTTTGAACTTCTGATTTTTCTCTTCCTCCCAAGGTAGAGAATTCTGGACTATAGCCACTCTGGCTTTGAAAGGCTATGATCCTAAGGATAAGGGCTAGGGCCACAGTATAATGGCTCCTGTCACTGCCTCGACTCACAGCTCTTCTTCTGTGGGCACTCATTCCGGAACCAGATGTCTGCATTTGGAGATATGTCCCCAGAAGCAACATCCTGTAACTGCTTCTCTACAGTTTTTTTCACAAGTTGAGTTGACAGCAGCAGTGTTGCCTCAGGGCCCTTCCCATGCTGAGGCTATAAATGGGGTATCTGAACCAGCAGCCCTGACTGGACACTACTTCCTTGAAACGTGTGCACTCTTAAGAATGGAGAAACTTTTGAATTCCAAATTCCCTCCCTCTGTTAGAGAAATTGCTTGCCAATAATTTTGCTGACCTCCAAACAAGTCCTTTCCAGGGTGCCCTGTCTCTTTCCCTACATTCCAAGAGGCCGGAGGTGGTTCTCTGCTCTGCCAAGGCTGTGTTCATCTGGCCACAGTGAGAAGACTAGGCAGATTAATTAGATGCTTCAGAAGGGGTGAGAATCCTGCTGCTCAAGATGAAGCATATTTGTGGGTGAATTAACCAGACTCCTCTGTTCAAGTTTATGATTAACTTCAAAACTGAACAATGCACACATTGACATACTGGATCCATCCAGGCCAGAACTCTGCCTCCAAGAGCAGCACTGTGAGGCATCTGGAGGAGTGGGAAGTGTAACAGTTACACAGTGTAACAATATAGCCTCAAGATCAACATCCCTGTAATAACAGTTTACAGAGCTATAATTCATGAATTAATCCACTCTCTTAAATACATTTTTAATTTTGGACAATATTATCTTGGAATTCCACTCTACTACTTTTTTTTTTTTTTGCATTTTTTTTTAAATGATTTATTCTAGGAGAGAGAGAGAGAGAGACAGCGTGAGCAGGGGAGGGTCAGAGAGAGAGGGAGTCACAGACTGAAACAGGCTCCAGGTTCTGAGCTGGCAGTCAGCACAGAGCCCGACACGAGGCTCGAACCCACAAACTGCGAGATCATGACCTAAGCGAAAGTCGGACGCTTAACCGACTAAGCCACCCAGGCGCCCCACCATTCTACTACTTTTTAGCTAGAAAAATTTAGGCTAGCTACTAAATTTCTGATTTTGAATCTGCAGATAGAGATAATATAACACTCTCTCGGCTATCTTGTAAACATTAAGTGAGTTATTGTTATGTAAAAACCTTAAAACAGTGTGTTCAGTAGGCATTACATATTGTTTTTATTTTTATAAATATGAGCTAACAACTTCCAAGTCCATGAGCAGGACAGGCAATGTGTAACAATGGGCTTTGGAGTCAGACGTAACTTGGAGTTTTATCTCGGGTATTTTCTAGCTACATGACTTAGATAAAATTACTTAGCCTTCTGACTTGGTTGTTAAGACTAAAAATGAGGATATTAATGGCAACTTTACAAAGGTGGTAGAGGTATACGCGAAACATCATGCAGGTATTAAGTCTGTACTAAGAGATCCATAGCTATGATTACTACTTAGCCTTCTTCCTTCCCTCAGGAAAAGCAGTCTGAGCTTTACTATGGAATGAGTATACCTTATGAAGGTGGAGCCACCTTTCCTAGGACGCAAGGACAACAACATTGCTTAGAAGATTATTTGTTAAAATGACACTCACAGTCAACAAAATGGAGTTCCAGATTTAAAGGTCCTACTATAAAGAGCTTTCAACCCTGATTAGAGACTTTTTTGTGATTCTCTCAAGGGCCCATTGATCCAACAAAAAAAACGGAAAGGATAATTCGGAACAGTGAAATAAAGACTACAGAATAGAAATCAGGACATTCTATTTCTAGCACAAACTAGGTAAAAGATAATCCAGACCTAAAGCATATGGTTGATGAGCAGAGGTCTTACTGCTCTACTAGTGAGCACTTTCTTTATTTGGACACTATATCCTCTTCCAGCCAGTTTCTTATAAAGATCTACATGTTCTACAAACTAACGGTTACCAAAGGGAGGTGGTAGGGGGATGGGTGAAATAGATAATGTGGATTAAGGAGTGCACTTGCCATGATGAGAACCGGAGGATGTGTAGATGTGTTGAATCACTACACTGAACACTTGAAACTAATTATCACACTACATGTTAACTAACTGGAATTCAAACAAAAACTTTTAAAAAATAAAAAAATAAAGATCTGCATGTTCTAAATAAAAATGCCAATATCCCTAACCTTTAAAAACATCAGCAGAAGCATTTCCCATTTCTGAGAAGAAAATAAAAATAGGTATTAAATGGCATGAACTTAGCTGGCCAAGGTGTGAAGCTTTTAAACATTTAAGACTTGAAAGAAAACATGTACCAATAGATACAAGTTTGAGGTCTTTTCTGATTACTTACTTTTCCCACTTATATATGATGCAAACTGATTAAAGAATAAATATAAAAAGAGGGATGCCTGGGTGGCTCAGTTAACTGCCTGACTCTCGATACTGGCTCAGATCATGATCTCACAGTCATGAATAGAGCTCCATATCATGCTCTGACCTGAGCATAGAGCCTGCTTGGGATTCTCGCTCCCTCTCTCCCCCTTTCCTCTGCTTACATGCTCTCTCTCAAAATAAATAAAAATTTAACAATATACATATGTGTGTGTGTATAAACAAAACCATAAATAACATTGGAAGAATACACAGAAGAATACTGGGGTAGGAAAGATTTTCCTTTGTAAGATTAACTCAGAAGGCACAAGGAAGACATTACAACTTATATGACTGCATATGACTACATTACAACTTATGAACTCTCTTAAGACAGAGATACATAAACTAATTTAGAAGACAAGTAACAGAGAGCCAGTACAACACATATAACCAAAAAAAGGATTAATATCTGTAATATATAAAAATTATTTCAATCTATAATTTAAAAAATGGCCAAATTATATTAAAGACAGTAAGAGCACCTGCTTCGGATTCTGTGTGTGTCTCTCTCTGCCCCTCCCCCACTTGCACTCTGTTTCTATCTCTCTCTCTCTCAAACATAAATTTTAAAAAACATTTAAAAATTTTAAAAAAACAAAATAAGCACAAATTCAGAGGAAAACAATCTCTCTGGTAAGCAGGTAAATGCAAATTAGAAACAACCACTAGAATCTGTTTTGCACCACATATATACAAAAATCAAAATATTTACCCTCACACAGATGTAGTGATACAGGCCATCTATCTATACACTGTGGGGCAAAGTTTAGAACACCTTTTAAGGAGGGCAATTTAGCACTATCTGATGTGTATACCTTTTGGCTCCAAATTTCTATTTCTAGGATAAAAAACTACAGAAATACACAGATGCCCAAAATTACATTAACGAAGATTTTTATTTATTAAGAAAAAAAGGAGGCCATCTGAATGGCCACTAATAAGCAGAAGGTCAAATAAATTTTAGTACATGTTTAAGATAGAACACTGTACAGGACTCCAGACTGATTTGGAAATACATCTAAGCTACTAGAGCAGATGGTTTGTTTTGCTGTTTTCCTATATGAAGATAAGAAATGCTCCCATCCCACAAGCTTTTCGCACAATGTAACTTTGACTTTCTTCCTACCTAGAAATGAGACTATGTTCCCTCTCTTTGAATTTTGGTGAAATTATAACTACAGTGTTGAATGAAAGTGATGCTGTGTGACCTCGCAATGTAACTTTGCCTTTCTTCCTACCTAAAAATTGGGCTATGTTCCCTCACTTTGAATTTGGGTGGAATTATGACTACACTGTTTAGGGGAACTGATGCTGTGCGATCTCCCAGGCAAGGTCATAAAAGAAGATACAGCATCCTCCTGGCTTTCTCTGTTTTGGGGTACACTTATTCTGGCAGAAGCCAACACCATTCTGTGGAGGAGCTTAAACTATTTCACACAGAGAGATCGGATGGAGACACCCACATGAGGGAAATTAAGGCCTCCAATCAATATCCACATCAACTTTCAGACACATAACTGAATAAACCTTCAGATGATTCCAGCGTCCATTTCTCAAGTTCTCTAAGCCCCAGACACTGGTAAGTGGAAACACACTTTCCATACCACGTTCTCTCTAAGTTGCTAATCCACAGAATCCATGAACATGATAAAGGGTTGTTTTATGCCACTAAATTCTGGGGTAATTTAGTATGGAGCCAAACAGCTAGAACAGATACTTTAATAGGAAAGATATCAAGTCTCATGACAATATATGTAGTATAATCTCATTTATGGAAAAATATCAATGTAAACTATAAACGTAGGTGTGAATACAGAAAAATATACACATGTTACTATATATACGCATCTGTATGCGTGTGTTTTTTTACATGCCTAAGTATACAGACAACCGTCCAGAGAGACATAAAGTATGTTACAAATGTTCCTCAAGGGATGGGAGAAAGAATGGAACAAGAAGGTAAAGAGACTTGAAACTTACTCTCTAGATTTCTAGACTGTTTGAATTTTGTGCCACCAGCCTATTCTTTAAAGGGAAGAGGAGAAGGAAGGGAAGAAAGCACGAAAGGAAGAAGAATAAACAGCTTTGTCCAGGAACTGAAAATCTGGCTGAATCAATGAATAAATAAAACACAGATCAGATTTAGGGGAAAAGGAAGACAAGGCTGAACCTTGATAGAGAATTGGCATCCTGACACCACCACTTATAAGTTATATAATTCTGGACAATTCATTCAATCCTTTTTAAGCCTCAAATTTCAGGACTATAAAATAAAGGTAATATTTTATTTTTTTAGGGTTGCTAAAAGGGTAAAATGAGATGCAGGATGAAAAGTCTCAAACATAATGCCTAAAATATACCAGGTTTTCAATAAAGGAGAAATTTTTCTTCACCTTTCTTCTTGAAAGAATGGAAAAAAGGGCACTCACTCAAGTGAGCAAAAATATAGAAGAGGCAACTCAGTTAACAGAGACAACATACATATCAAGCTAAATAAAACTTAAGGCTAATTTAAGATGTAGTCAGAGGCTATAAAGGAAAAATCTGGGCTGATCATACACAAATATGTACATATCATTGTAACTTATCCTTCGTTCCCATGCAACTCAGATATGTTTAACCATGGCAGCTAGTTGTTAATTAACCATGGTAGCTAGTTGTGCTATGCAAGGTGCAACTGTTAGTACTGCAGCATATGGAGCACATGGCTTCCTTGATTAAAAAATAAAATCTAAATTTTTCTCCTTTTATATACAAAGGAATACTTATGGCATTGCTTGGTTTCTAACCACCTGGCGATAATACAGCAAATTTCAAATCTAGGTGTTCTGAAAGAGACATAGTCCAAGGGGAGAAGAATGCACTTGAAAACCCATTAGAAACACGTGCAGAGTGTCCTTTGAAGGCTCAGCTCCCCCACCCTGTATTCTGCCCTGAGTGTAAGACCTTATTCCAAAAGGTTGAATAAAAAGGGAAGATAGACTAATGATTAAAAAAAAAAATCAGATACAGCCTTGCCCCGATAGCCCACCCATCATACTTTCAAATAAGCTGATCACTTACAGTAGAGGTTATTTAGAACAAAGTGGAGCTCCAGAGTCCATTTATTTGAATGTATTTCCATTTCAATCACCCTGCTTCAGAAGTCGCCTCTCCTTCCCGTCACATAAGGTGAACAGATGTGATTTTAAGGACTTACTTCACGAACTCCTGCTCAGAAAAAAACAGAGCTGTCTGGATAGAGAATTTCTTTTCTTTTTTTTTACCCCATTAGGAGCATAAGATTCAAAATTAGTTCATTTCTGATCCTACCCTTGTGAAGGCATCATATTATTGAAGTTTCCTTTCAATACCCTTAGTCATAGGTTCCAGGTGAGTGAGTTTTCCTCCACTCTGAGCATAAATAGATTAAAGCGATCAGTTCAGGTGAGGAAGCAGAGATCAAGAAGACTTTCTGAAACTTTTCATTTCATTTGGCATAATCATTGGTATACAAAGGCATCCCTCTAACATGAGTGGAACATCAGTTGAAGTTCCTTTTCCAGAAGATGGGAAAGGATGGATGGATCTGAAGAAAACCAACTACACAGTCTTAGGTACTAGATGAATTTGTTATAAACAGCCTTTTATTTCAAATGATTCACCAGTCTCACCAGCTGAGACTAAATCTGAATGGAGATATTGTACATTATGAACATTTAGCCATGTGCTTATTATTTCCAGCATATTATAAAAACAACAATAGAAATATTAAAAAGAAAGATACAAGAAAAGAAATGTACCATTAATTTTTACCTTTTCCACAACTAAATAAAAATAATGGCATTATCAACCAACATGCCATTTTTGAGCAATAGTGTCACCCAGGACACTCTGAGAGAAAACAAGACTCCTATCTTCCCTAATGAAAAGATAAAAATTAAACGTACACAGAGTGCCTGGGTGACTCAGTCAGTTATGCATCTGACTGGATTTCAGCTGTCATGATCTCACGGTTCACGGGTTTCAGCCCCACATTGGGCTCTGTGCTGGCAGTGCGGAGCCTGCTTGGGATTCTCTCTCTCTCCCTCTCTCTCTGTCCCACCCCAGCTTGTTCTCTCTCTCTCTCCCTCCCACTTCTCACTCTAAGTATATAAATAAAACTTTTTAAAAATTAAACACATAACCTACAAAAATATAAGAATGTTCTGAATATGGGGTGCATGTGTGAAGGCAAGGGTGTATGGGAAATCTCTGTACCTTCTATTCAATTTTGATATGAAACTACTCTAAAAAAACAATCTACTTAATGGGTAAAGAGAAATATGATAGATACATAGATAAATAGATACGTAGATACATAGAGAAGGTCATCTAGAATGACTTCAAAACTAAGCACTCATAGAAAGCTTCTCAGACGCGGTAGACCTTGATTTGGAACTTGAGAAGGAGTAGAAGTGGGATAAACTTAGTGAAAGCAGAGGACTTCAATGAGCACAAGCCAGAAGCCCAAAAGGTTTGGACTTCACAGAATCCATTCTCATTATATCAAAAGAAACATGCTAGAGAATGCTTAGAAATAAATCTGAAGTGTGGAATAACTAGAAGGTAAGGTCCTTGTTTTAAAATGATAACATCAATCATTCTTACTAATTTATTCTATAACATGCCTATTCAACAGGGTCAAATCGCAGAACTAATTAATGATGAGGTTGAAGCTCTTAGAGCCAAGGCATATTATTTCAGAAAATTTGGTAGTGGCCTTACACAATGTTTACCTTTGACACTAGGTCCCCAGGCCAGCCTGAGAAATCTCTAGCACAACAGATTTGGACATATTCAATGATACAACTTCTGTTCAGCCAGACTAAGAAAATAAGGTAGTTTCTCAGGGAGAAATAAAATAAAATAAAATCCTGAATCCCGCAAAAATTTTTCTCAGAGGAAGAAGGTCAAGGGAAGAAGTGCCAAGAGCAACTGAAGCAAACAGAAAAAACAATATAATAATAATAATAATAATAATAATAATAACCTCATGTAATGGTAATTTGAAGGGTAGGAGGGAGGTGTGTGAATTTAATTATGATAACACCAGTTTGTCAGGAAAGCTAAACTCAACAAGAAACTCCTTGATCATTAACACTGTCATCCCAGAAAAGTGCCTTCTCACAACTGCTGCTTTGATAGATTCTGGATGACAAAGGGAGCCTGAAGACAAGAACCTATCAATCCTGCTACACAGAACATCAGAGAAACCCCGTGTGTGTGTGTGTGTGTGTGTGTGTGTGTGTGTGTGTGTGTGTGTGTGTGTGTGTGTGTGTGTACGTACGCGCATGGTTTCTCACGGTGCATATTGGATTCCCCTTTTGCTTCTCACCCTTTGTCCTTGAAAATTCTTCCCTCATGTTCTCTAAAACAAATTGGCAATGCCTACTCTGCTCCCTTGCACTTCCTCCCAGTACCTTCTGCTTGCTTTTCTCCCTGAAGGTTTTACTCATATTCACTTTCTGCTTCCAAAGGGGGCCATGTTATTGAAAACCATTCTCAAGCCACAGTGTCTTTCCAACATGCCCCTCCACCCCCACCTTTATCTAATCTCAGAAGAGAAGCTTCTAAACCAGTTGCATAGGTTGAGAGGTAGTTAGAGGCCACCCCCTGGCCCAGATACCCACAGCTGCGACCTATGCCGATAAAGAGGTCATACTTTAATTGGTCTCTTGTTGACTACTGCCACTTCTCCCCTCCTCACTGGTTGAGGAATATGGCAGGTAGTTCACCAAGACACACACAGTCGTTCACCTCTACAGGCTTGCAAACCGCTTCTCACAAACAGCCTTTTCTTGTTCCTTCCTCACTTCTCCCAGCACACAGTCTTTAAAAGTAACCTACTGATTTAGCATTTAAATTGGGAACATTTACACTAATATCAGAGCTAAGTTATCTAGATGGGATTGTAGTGCTGGGGAGGGAACTGTGGGCAAATATTGAAAGATCACAAGTCTCAAAAGAGGTGAAAAATAGTTCTGTATCACCCAAGAGGATATTAGTCAAAACAACGAAATGAGATTGAAGGAAGGTAAATATATGCTCTACTGCAAGGGAAGAGCTCCTAACCAAGAGTCGATGAGACAGCAGGATGGCTTCTGTGGGAAATGGGAAGAACTGCAGCAACAGGGTCATTGAAGATGAACCCACAAAGTGCCGGAAATAAACTGGAAGTAATATTCTATTCAAAGGGCTCAATTTGGTCAGTGCCCAATCTGGTCAGCACGTGGTAATAGCAGATTTCCCCATTTGGACATCTGTCATTCTCAGACTTTGAGCAGGGTGGAAAGCTGCTATTTGTTTTCTGTATATTTTTTTGGTGCCAACTTTAAATACAGTTTTATTTAAGATACTACATTTTCCATTTACTATACAGTGCTTATAAAGAATGTACAAGATGAAGAATCCCTGAAACCTGTGAGGGGTAAAATCTGGCTTGCTGCCATCTTCCAAAAATACATCTTTATGATAGAGTCTTCATTTATTTCATAATCACAGGTCTCTGCTGGGTCTTTGCTTTATTTGAACTCATCAGACAACTGAAGTTCATCATATCTTGTTTTGTAACATCTTTTGCATGACATATACTCTTTTTATACTGTTAACAATTTGGGGGTGCCTGGGTGGCTCAGTCAGTTAAGCATCCAACTTCAGCTCAGGTCATGGTCTCATGGTTCATGGGTTCGAGCTCCATGTCGGGCAATGGGCTTACAGTGCAAAGCCTGAAGCCTGCTTCAGATTCTGTGTCTCCTTCACTCTCTGCACCTCCCCTGCTCATGCTCTCTCTTTGTCTCAAAAATAAAAAAAATATTTAAAAGGGCGCCTGGGTGGCTTAGTCAGTTAAGCATCCGACTTTCGCTTAGGTCATAATCTCGGGGTGGGTGGGTTCGAGCCCCGCATCGGGCTCTGTGCTGACTGCCAGCTCAGAGCCTGGAGCCTGTTTCAGTCTGTGATTCCCTCCCTCTCTGACCCTCCCTGGCTCACACTGTCTCTCTCTCTCTCTCCTAGAAATAAATAAAACATTTAAAAAAATATTTTAAAAAATTATATTGTTAACAATTTGTACCTGTATTTCTCTAGCTAGCTAGTCACTTCTTTGAGGACAGAAGTTATTTGATTCCTCAAAACTATTAACATTGAACCTTCTACATAGTAGGCAATCATGAATATGTCCAAAATTACTATCATCAAATGTTACTAAAAATGGAAATGAGTACAAATCATTGTTTGTGCACCATGTGTCAGAGAATGTACTAAGAAATTGGGTCTAATCTTCACAGCAATTTAACAGGTATTATTTTCACCCAATTTACAGAAGAGGCTAAGGTTTAGACAAATAAGGGGAAAATATTTACATAAAGTCTTTCAATTAGCAAGTCACAGAGCTAAATTTAAAACCCATCTAATGCCACTGTTCCAGGTCCAAAAGTCAGAAAATCCAAAAATCTTTTTTGCAGCACACAGCAATAGCTAACTTTTTTGGATGTCATGCAACAGGCATAGGCTAAGTGCTTCACATATGTTAGCTAGCTTATGATGCAAGCACTACTACTACACAAACCACAACCACTTACAGATGAGGAGACCCGCACCCAGAGATATTAAAGAAAAGGCCATACATCTAGTAAGGAGCAGTGCTCAGATTTGCATCCCAGTGGTCTCATTCATGGGCACCATGCTCTTCACCATTTTGATATACCACCATTCACATAAAAGAATTCAAAACTGAAGAAGAAAATCTAGGTCATTAAGCATCCAGCACCATGTCATTTCTACCACAGCATAATTTGCTGATTCAATAATTGCTTAGAAGTGATTTTCCACTGAGTTTCATTTAATGTCTGCCCCTAAGTCCATAAAAGTTTCACCCAACCTTGTCAAGACAATTCAATGCTGCTCCTGTACCTTGTTTGAATTCCAACATACCAACACTAAAAGTGATCTTTGGTGAGGTAAAGAAGTAATACTGCTGCCCAAACACCCCTTACAGGAATTGGTGGTGAGCCAGAGTAAAGCTTAAAGCTGTCCTTGAAGTCTTAGGCAGGGCATCTGGACAACAGGCAGAATAGTGTGCAAACTGAAGTGTTGTATATGATGGCCCTGGTCACAAACTAAATCCATGGTTCAAAAAACAAAAGTTTATTTTTCGATGTTTCCTAACACTTATTGATATACATCAATTATTAGTAGTGAATCCTCATCAAGAAATATTAAAGGTAATATACTATAGAAACGATACCCATTAAGCAACAACACTCAAGTCACACACCCCTGGAAGGCAAGCATCCCATATCTGGGCTCTCTTCCATGTGCATCAGAGCCTTAGTACAATACTAAACACACAGGAAGTGCTTGATTAGCAAAAGGTGAATTTAACTGAATCTTTCTGAAGTCTTACTCTGACTCTACTATTAGCTAACCAGGCGACAAGCCACTTAGGAGAAAGTGGAGGTGACAGGCATGGAGGCCTGGAATATGGGAGGACATGTTTTTAAGTTATTCAAGGAGATCACAAATCTACTGGGTCCTAGCACTGGCTATAGCTTGAATAAATATTTTACATATATACCTTTATGATAACTTTTCTTCAACATAATATAGATGCAGAGATGAATAAGATTCAACTAAATCTTAAGTTGCTTTCTGGAATTATGAATTTTTTAATCAGGGAGCACAAATATTATGTGGTGAATCTGGGAAATTTTACGATATTTTTAAGGAATCTTTATGTTAAAAATATCTAGATATATTGAATCAGAGGGCATTTATGGTTCCTTTCTATTCCAAGCTTTTTTTTTTTTTTTTTTTTTAATTAACCTCTATACTCAAAATGGGGCTTCAACTCAAGACCCTAAGATCAAGAGTTGCAGGCTACCAACCTGAGCTAGTCAGGCGACCCCCTATCCTAAGCTTCCATAATGCTTTGGCTTGAACCAGAGAGGGAAAAATTGGCAATGCTTTTTAAAAGGTGTATGGTTCATTCTTAGAAATTGCTTTTGGTGATCACAATTCCTATAGATCACTATTGAACAATCGGAAATGCTCATGTGTCCATATCTAGTTCCATAAATAATGTTTTCTGAACATCTTGTGAATTAAAAAGATCATTATCATCTTTAGTTGGGTGTCCTTGCCTTCTTCCAAGAAGGATATAATGAGCTTTTCAATGGTAGGTGTAGATTTCCTCTCTCATATCCCTCTGCAGATTATTTGCTCTTTTCAAATGAACCACTGTCACTGCTGTTGTTGTTTTCCTCAAATTTCCATACATATTCAAATTTATGCTGTTCCGTTAGCTGGGGGAGCCTTTTCGCCAACTTCAGACATGTCCAACTTCCCTTGAGCTTTTTCACCTTGGACTATCACTATTAGCTACTCCTTCGTACACACAGTGGCTATGTACCTAACCCAGAGCATTTCACTCTGCCTGATGTTATAGTTCACTGCTTGTATGGCTCTCTACTCTCATTACTAGTAGCCTGGAAGCTACTAGAGTTAATTATGACTATCACTCATTTATCTTCTTTCCCCTAGACAACCTAGCTAAGGTGAACTCTAAGTGTTCATTAAATGCCCTGAATGAGTGAAATGATAGATGAAGTAACCATAGAAAGCAAAGATCTTTGATTATGAAAAACTACACTTGAATTAAAAAAGTTTAAACTGGTTTCCAACTTGTATCTGACATAGTTTAAAGTAAATTTAAATTAAAAAAAAAATCTTACCCTCCTACTCCTAATTACCTGATGTTCTTTACACTTTATCAAAGACAACTGAAAGGAAATAAATTCTTTCTGCAGTTCCCTGGCCCTGCTTCTACACTCTACAGAAAGAATTAATAAACCAACATTATTCCTGGAACTAGGCTGATATAAATTGATCGGTCTAGGGTCCAAACCAAGATGTGGTGGTAGGATAAGACTCTGAGAGCATAAATTTTTGTTAAAGGAAGAAACTACGTTAATTCTGTCACCACATATAACAAAACTAAAATTTAAAAAATAAGAAACATAGAAAGGAGAAAAATTACATTTCCTTTGTGGAGGTGAGCATAGAGAAGGGAGGGGAAAATACATTTGTTCTTTTAAGTTATTTCTAAACCAGGTGGAAGAAATTAGACATAAGAATGAAGACACTAGCTAAAACAGAGAATATTGCATTGAGTTTATTCTCACTGCAAAATTGTTTCTTCTATAAACTGCAGAAGGGCAGTACACCATTAAGCACAGGACCCAGGACACAGAGCTGACTACTGCTAACATGAACAGATTGCTTCATCCTGGTCAGGTACTGTGCTAAGCTCTTTACTTGCTTATAATATTTTATCCTTACAATAGCCCTCTGAACTGTGAATTGAGTACCGCTATTATCTCCATTTTTCAGATGAGGTTTAATCAGATTAGGCTGCCCAAGATGACGGGGTTAGTAAGCAGTGAGACCAGGATTCAGATCCAGGTAGTGTGATTTCAAACTCTTAACCACTTCCTAGTCCTAGCATGGCTCAAGAATAGGAAATCTGGAATATAATCTGAATTCTATATTTGAGCTAGATTTTGAAATAGGCAAAATTTCAACAAACCCAGGCTGAGGATAATATTTTTCAGTTTAAGAGACCAACATCAACAAAGATGTGGAAGTAAGAAAATAAGAGGTATCCCCAGGGATAGAAATGACCCAGTGAGATAAGAACACAATTTTCTATGCAGACAGCAGGGTTGGTAAAGTTAGGTCCTAGAGGCCAAATCTGATCTACCACATGTTTTTGTACAGCCAGTGGCTGAAGAATGGTTTTTACACTTGTAAGCGATTGAAAAAAAAATTTTTTAAGAATAATATTTCAGAATAACTGAAAATGATATGAAATATATAAACTTTGAATAAAATTTCAGTGTCCATTAATAAAGTTTTATTGGAACTCAGTCATGCTCATTCATTTTGACTGTCTATACTGTACAAAGTTATCTGTAAGTAGCCACTTATAGAATTAGATGGTTACAATACAGACTGTGGGGCCTAAAAAGCCAAAATTATTTACTATCTTGCCTTTTACAGAAAAAGCTTACTGGCTCCTCATCTATCGAAGTACTAGAGGAATGTTTAGAAAAGTATGTATATGATAGGCAGTCTTAAAGACAGGCTGATCAATCATAATTTGAAAGGTACTGAATCCAAAACTCTTAAAGATTTTGAGACATAAAGCGAAACTATCAGGATTCTAAGTGTTTAAGATACAAGACATTTTCAGATATCTTCTGTAATAATCTTTTATTGTAAGGTCACAAAGGGAAGCAGGACAGCAAGACAACTGCCTCAGGAGCAGTATAGCCGTTTTGGGTTCTAGGGCTTCCAACTTCCAAGGAAAGCAGTTCATCTACTCCAGGCCTCACCATGACCTCAGGCCAGTCACCAGCCTTATGTGCTCATAGCATTCATTCCTCCAAGAGAAACTATTTGGTTGGGTTGATGCCTTATTCCATAAAGTACAGTGGTTAGCCTCCTGTATATCCAGGCTGTTCATGTCTGCCCTTGAATGAGACCATTCCTTGGTCCAGACAAAAGCCGGAGAGTAGTTACTGAGATGCCCAGCAACTGCCCAAGAACTGTCCTAAAAGCCTGGTCCATTTTATCTATCACTTTAATCCCTTAACTTTCCTGCAGCATTCTGTCTTTTACTATAATTACCTTTGCTCTTTTCCCAAAGAAGGAAGAAAGGGAGGAGGGAAGAGGAGGGAGAGAGGGAGGAAAGGGGAGGGCCAGAGGGAGAGAGAGAGAGGGAAGGAGGGAGGGAAGGAGGGAGGGAAGGAGGAAGGGCAGGAGGGAGGAAGGAAGGAAACCGAGAGAGACATGCTCTTGAGAGTGTATCTCTCTATTAGTGATGACATGTCAGTCATTTATTCTCCTTTGAAGATCTTTATTTGTGTCATACTTACTTTAATAAAATAGCAAAAGATTATATAACCAGCTCAGCAAGTACCAACAGCTCTCAAATCTGAATCCTTAAAAGGCTTTTGTCCTTTCTTAAGTCTTTAAACTATTTGAAGAGAACAACCAAAATCCAGAGTTTTGCTGGAAACTTGTATGGATAAAGAGAACGTGAGTTCTAATCTTCACTCTGTCACTCATTAGTTATAAGAACCTAAGGAAGCCATAACCTTTTGGAGACTCATATTGGTCAGATATGAAATATGAATAATGGTATTTCTGTGACATGTTTCACATCTGGTTCAAGTGACTAAATGGGAAGATTACAAGCTTCAGAAATTGTCAAATATAGGATACATATGAAAAAAGGATACAAATATTAGTATGCACAATATACATTACAGGGCTACAGAACAATGAGTCATCATGCCAGGCCAGACTGATAAGGGGCTGCTTTGTGAATGATTTAGAATTTCATCAGGATCTTAAGGAAACTGAAAACATTTTAGGCTAGAACAACAGCAAAGAAAAAAGCTTGAGGTATATTTAGATGAGTAACTAGCACAGCGAGAACAGACTAAGTACAAAGTCAAGGGAGATGAACGTGGAAAAGGTAAATTTAAGCCAAACTGTTAGAGTTGAATGCCATGGTTAGAAGTCTGGAGTTTATTCAGGAGACAAAGAGAGATATTTTTAGACTAATGATTTGGGAATAGCATGCAGGATAGATGAGGAAGAGAATGGGGAACAAGGCCATTAGAAACTATAACTCTCACTGATCCAGAAATAAGATCAGGGCCTACTGAAGTTATGGCAGCACTGGCTACCATGAAGGTTTTATCAAATGATGAGGATGCTATTGTTGAAAATGGTGAAGTCACAAAGTAGGAATCATCCTAGAAGAAGAAATTAACTCACTTTCAGCCTCAGTTTTTGAAGTGATGGCATTTGGGACTTGAAAAGATTCTAATACATCACACAGAAAAGGCTTTGGGGAAGGAATGAGCATTAAAGGGGTTTGGAGCCCCAGAGAAAGACAAGAGGCAACCATTTCCCCACACTTATGGATTAAGCAGGCTCTCCATAAAAAGCATAAGGGAGACTTAGAGCAATGCAGCCAGAGAAGGCAGCTCCCTGGGGATCCTGAATAATGTAGAAAGAAATTTAAAACTGTCATATCATGGCCCTTGATGGTCTACAGCTGACCTCCTCTAGAGATCTCCCACGTAAAGGAAAACCACAACTCAAAACAAATATTTTTGAACCAAGCAAATGGGGAACCAAACACCAAGGAGAGCTGACTTGTATTTAAATACAATATTTTTATTACTTTTCTGGAAATTTGACACCAATCCTCATTTTAAACTAGACAAAGCAGCATAACTTTTTTCTTTCAAAATGATTGACACTCAAAAGGTAATACCCTTTAAATTCCTCCAATTAAAGTAAATTTAATTTTAAGTTTAATTAAAGGAAACTTTAATTAGAAAGAAGATTAAATTTTAATTAAATTTCTCTAAAATCTTCATACCGGCCTTTACAGCTAATATTTCTGTCAGAAACCAAATCCCTTCTTAATATTCTTAAATTCTATTCTAGCATTTTCCTTCGTATTAAAACAGCATCTCACCAGCTGAACCTGCCACTGTGAAAATTATTCCCATCTTAAAATACTGGAAATGCAACTGAGCAACCAAAGTCTCCCTGGGCGGAGGAGGGAAAACAACAGATTCTATTATTGATGAGATTTTTATTTTCAATCTCTTTCCAGTCCTTTCTGAGGCGATTAGGTATGGTGGGCCTGCTGTGAGCCAGTTGTACTGAGTCCACAGCATCAACAAATGTTTATGGAACACCTACTGTGTGCGTGGCCCTGCACTAAGTTTTCTGTCTAACAGGGAAACATTGTTAAAATACCAGCTCAGGCAGAGGTCCCAGCTAACAGAGCCTGAACCAGCTTTGCCTCCTGAATTCTTTGGCTGCTTCCCTCTTCCTAGAGTCAGGAAGAGAAACATCTGACACCTGACTAGTATAGGATCTTTTCACTGCCCCAGGACGCTCCACAGCCCACTAGCAGGAAGAGTCCTGGATTAAGAGTGAAAAGTCAGATTCTAGACCTACACTGCTGCTAGACAGCTGTATCTTCTTTAGGGAAAACCTAAACTCTCCATTCTCACGTTCCTCATCTATACAATGGGGTAACAAAACTCGTCATGCCTAACTTTCCAAAGATGTCATAAGGATCAAGTGAAATGGATAGAAAAAAGCTTCTGAAAACTGCAAAGTGCTGCATATTCCTACAGATAATCACCTCTTATTGCCACATTGCACATCCTCATTTCATTCCACCCAGGACCCAAGCCCTGCTCTTTACTAATTCAAACCCAAGTTCAGCTCATATTTTATCTCCTCCCAAAAGCCAGCACTAAACAAAGACCCCTGAAAAAAAATTCTCTTGTTTGGATATTCATTTATATATGAACCCTGGCCTAGACTGGTTTATATTTAGAGAAATACTGATGTATAGCAGAGTCCTCCATCTTGACATAGATAAAATGAGCTTCATTGGGGTGCCTGGGTGGCTTAGTCGGTTAAGCGTCCGACTTTCGCTTAGGTCATGATCTCGCGGTTTGTGGGTTCGAGCCCCGCGTCGGGCTCTATGCTGACTGCCAGCTCAGAGCCTGGAGCCTGTTTCAGAGTCTGTGACTCCCTCTCTCTCTGACCCTCCCCTGCTCACGCTGTCTCTCTCTCTCTCCTGGAAATTTAAAAAAAAAAAAAAATTAAAAAAAAAAAAAATAAGCTTCAAGATCCCAAGCGTTGAAGTTAAAATAAAATGAGAATAAACAATTGCATTAAGAAAATGTTACTTTTAGTTTGCCTGACAGGAAGCAAATCTTCTCTTTGCAGGTTATTAGACTGAGTTTCCAATCACTATAAACAGAGGGCTGTGCTGACCTCTATACCCGCTACTACATGTGTCAGCTCAACACCCCATTTCCTTGAGTAGCTAACATGTTCAGGGGCCTATGCACGCTACAGAAAATTTTTAATTTTAATTTTTCTGTTATCATCTCCTAACAACCCATCTCCTTGGTATCACAGGGTACCGTTTGGCCCTGGGCCTAGAAAGCCTCTCCTAACTCTACTTACCCAGGCTTCAAAAATGACACCAAATCCAAGATCTTCCAAGAAGCCTATCTGACCCTCAGACCTTCCTTTGGAATTCCTGGATTCCTAGGACTTCATAACAAACGACGAAGCCTTTGATGCATGGCCTGGCTCCTTGCTGTACCCTGGGTCTGTCCTGTTCCTTCACCTGCCTGCAGTTTCCACAGAACAAATCTGTGTTTTGTGCTCTGTCAGTAGCACCTGCAGTCCTTGGGCCACTGCTAAGCAGACATAGGAGGTAACCAAGAAACATTAATTCATTAATATCTTCTAGAAAGGAGTAGAAGTCCTATTTTAAATCATTAAGTGCAGGGTATACTAGAGATACAATAATTCTCACAAAGCACAGAGACAATGATTATTCAAGAAGCAAGCAAAAGAGAGGGACAATAAGAAGTGGAAGATGGAAAGGAAAGGTGCTTAATCAGTTGTCTTGGCACATAGTAAAGATGAGAATGTGAAGGTGGCTTTTCCCAGGGGGTTGAGAGGCCCCCAGCATGAGAAAGAAATCAAGGGCAGAGGAGTCAGAGAAGACTGTGGTTCCATGGCCAACTCTGGGCCTGGGGTGATCCATTATTCAACTGTACACTGGGTACAGGGTAATTCTCATGTTCCTACTTTGAGGACTTTTGTGAGATCTAATTATTTATTGTTTGTAAAGCGCTTTGAACTCTCCAGATGAAAGACACCATGAGCAGTTCAAAGAATGACTCCAGACCATTATTAGCTGTAGTTAGACTCAAAGTGAGAGGAATGATATGACCATTTTCAGCACACCTGTCAACTCAGCCTTTTTTTTTTTCATTTGTAGGATTTTTGTGACTAAATTAGAATTGCTCTTCATTACTTTTTCACTGGCAATTAAAAAAAGATCAAAATGGGACAGGTAACACGGAGGCTTAATGCTAATTTTTGCTCTCTATAGAAAGGCAAAACATACATCTCAGGAATCTCTTCCTATTACATTTATACTCTGCAAGAATTTTAGGGGAAATGGGACTTTCCTCCTCTGCCTCAGAAAAACTAGGTCTAAAAGAACAAAGGTGAGAAGGTAAAACAGCACTTTTAAGTGTTGATTTTTCCCTTCTTTACACTAAACTTCCCTACTGCCAAAAGACAGAACAACCTTTTTATTTTTTTTTTTTTGACGTTGAACCTCTGAATAGAGTTGTCATTCTCATTATCAAAAATGCTGCCAACAATGAATTCTAACACTTCCTCTTCTCCTCCTACTTCTTCCATCCCCCTTCCTTAAAGGGAAGGTGAGTTTCTCACATATCCAATAGGACTAACGTATGATAATTTTCTCTTCCTGTTCTAGCAGAAGATTTCTTTAGGGTCCCTTTTCCATCGAGGGCTATTGCCTACAGGTCATGCTGAGGTCCCCATATGCCTCTGGTTTTCTTTCTTTCTTGCCTTTGCCTTGACCTTTACACTTCCAGGAATATTTAACTGAGAACTGGTTTGCTCCAATCTTTTTTTTTTCTTTCTAGCTTTATTGAGGTATACTTGACAAATAAAAACTATATACACTTACACAGGTGTGATGTTTTGATATATGTAAACATTGTGAAATGAGTGTCACAGTTAAGCTAATTAAAATATTCATCACCTAATATATGATTTTTGTGCATGGTAAGAACATTTCCTATCAACTGTCTTAACAAATTCCAAATATATAATATAGTATTATTAACTAGAGTCATCATGTTGTACATTAGATCTCCAGAACTTACTCATCTAACATAACTTAACCTTTGTGCCCTTTGACCTATATTTCCCTGTCTCCCAGCCCATTCCACTCCCTGTTTTTATAAGTATGACTTTTTTAGATTCTTCATATAAGTGAGACGATGCAATAGTTATCTTTCTGTGTCTGGCTTAGTTAGCTGAGCATAATCTCAAAGTTCATCAATGTTTTCATAAATAGCAGGATTTCCTTCTTTTTTAAAGCTAAATAATATTTCAGTGTGTGCATATATGTGTGTTTGTGTGTTTCACATTTTCTTTATCCATTCATCCCTCAATGGACACTTAGGTTGTTTGTATATCATGACCACTGTAAATAATGTTACAGTGAACATGGAAGTACAGATGTCTCTTCAAGATACTACCTTTATTTCCTCTGGATATATACCCAGAAGTGGGATTGCAGTATCATATGGTAGCTCTTTTTTTTTTTTTTTTTTGGTAACTGTATTTTTAATTTTTTGTTAAACCTCCATACTATTTTCCTAAGATCCTGGAGAATTAGGGTTAACCACAGTCATTGTTCTTGCTTCTTTCCAGTAATTCCCCTTCCTCTCTCATATACTGAAATCAATTTACCACCATGGATACGCATGTTGGGAGTTACTAATGGAGATTAGGAAAAAGCCAAGGTGTCAATGGCTCCTTCTCCATCTTAGATTAATCCTCACAGATAACCTAAGAATCTAGATTCTTTAATAATTCTTGAAGATGACAAGTCTAACCCAAAACAAGGAGTTGAGAATAGTTGACAGAAAAATAAACTTTTGAACTGAAATGCTTCCTGTTTCTCCTGCCAAAGCTGGGAGATAACAGGGTTTTACATAACATTATACCTCCACAACAGCATCTAACAACAAAAGGAGGTGAAGTAACCCACCCACATGAGCTAGCATGGCAAAGATTCACCGTGCCAATCCAGGAGAGTTGTAGGACCCTGAACAATTCTGTCGGTACGTAAGAAACTTTCCTGCCCCCTCTTCAAAAGTCTTGTGTCCATATTCATGGTATTCCTAAGTATTCTGTAAAGGGCTTTTCATCCCACAGCAATACTTATGTACCACAGGACTACTCAATCTAAAATATCCTGAATGTGTGTTTAATGAGTCTACCCTTTTCATAAACTGTTTCTCCAAGAACACAAGTTTCTCTTTTCAATAACTGTTTCTCATTTTCCACTGTTGCTGTTGTTGCTGGGGTATAAATTATATAATACAAAACCAAAGGCATTCATTTCAATAATCCCTTATGATGTAATAATTAAGTAGCAATGACAACAACAACAACAAAAAAAACCTAAATGTTCAGGAATAGGATCAATGACATGTAACTTTTAAAGACTCCACAACATTCTTATTTCTTTACTCCCTCTCCCAGAGTCCTATTTCCAAGAAAATCTCTACCCTACATAGTCCACTTTGCGCACACACACACACACACACACACACACACACACACACACACACACACAAACAAGTCCCTCTCTGCTCTCATACCCTATATACATATAAACATGGTACTTCTCATTAGCTTCATTTCCAAGACTGCTCATGATATTCAAATGTCTTTGAACATCTTTTAATCCCTTACAAAACCCCATATTCATCTCTGACGTATCACCCATCACCAAACATTTGAATAAAAACATGAAAAAAATTATTCAACCATTATATCAAGCATTGGGGTAGGAGATAGGTGACCTATATTCTGATACCAGCTTTGCAAATAATTAGCTTTGTGACTCTGAATAAATTCATTTACTCTAATTTCTTTATCAGTAACACAAGGAATATAACTGTCCTGTCTATTTTACAAGGTTGTTATGAGATATAATTGAGAACTAAATATACACCTGAAGTCAAATGTTTACTACTGGCTATATCTTCCTTATTATCTGTCTCTGGCATCATCTCTGAGACCTCTCTCTGATGATCACCATCTAACCAATTTAAAATTCATCTTTTTATTCATTTAGCACAGGTTTATCATATACCAACTATATACCAGGCCTCAGGGGCTCACACACTCATAGGAAAGGCAGAGATCTTGGCAGAATTGGACCCCCATGTGAGAGGTGCCCAATGTGCTGGGGAACACCTCGCCTGGGCTTTGAAAGCAGAAAGACCTGAGGCAGTCCATCTATGTATATATGGAGTGGACATGTGTCTTATTCTGCTTTTCCTTCTCAGCTGCTCAGCGTTCATTCCTCTTTCCTAACAGGATCTTCTTTGAGATATCTATTCTTTCCCCAATGGGCCTAGAAGTAGACTCAACCTTATGCTAATTGGGTGGTCCTTCCCTGACACATGAAACTTGTTCACACTGACAAGAAATAGCAGAAATTAACTGATTATAGCCATGGCCCCTGACCCAGCTCTCCCTGCTATGATACTGTTTCCGTCATTACCGTTTCTGCTCCTACAGAGCTGGCTCAGTTCCTGTCTTCTTCCAAGCCTGCTTCTCAGCCTTCTATGTGAGTTAGCTGTATCATTCCACTAAATTTCATGTTTGCTTTAGTTAGGCAGAGTTATCTGAACAACAACAAAAACCAAGTTAAAGGAAAAAACTAACAATAATATGCCTATATGCTATACATAATGTGTTTCTGTCAAAGTGTCTGAAACATACAGGCCTACCTAAGGGCTCAATCCGCATTCATTCATTCAAGCAACAAATATCCATTGAACATAAACTATGTGTCAGGCACTATGTTCATGTGCAGTTCACAGTAGGGCAGGGAGAAGAGTTAACAGGTAATTAGATGTATAACATGTAGCAAGAAAGCCAGAGCCCTTCTGAAGAGTGTAGAAGGCAGCCTGGAACTAAAAGGAATGCTTTCTATGAAGAAGTCATATTTTACCTTAGACAGGAAATGAGTCAGCTAGGTAGAGGTTCGGGAGATGGAGTTCCAGAAGAAGGGAACAATATGTTCCCCTGGTAGAAGACCATGCACACAGCCACTGCCTCTATTTCTCAAGTCACCAGAGTGCAGGGTAAAGGGCTATAAAAAAGGAGTCAAGAAGCTGAGTGCTAACTCTGGTCCTACAGCTAACTCACTGTGAACTTAACAAGGCACTTCACTTTTTTTTAATGCCTATTCTCTTATCTGTGAAATGAGGGTAGAAGGATACACAATATGGAAAATTTCTAATGTTTTATGATTTTCTGTTTATTTCTCATGTCTATAATAGATGAATAAAGGAGGGGCATGAACCTCATCTAAAAGGACCACCCATCCTATCTTCTTACAGTCTTCTCCCTGCTGCTCTTACCACAGAATGGGGCCAATGTGGTGCAGACAAATTTGGGAAGTAACGAAAGGGCACAAAGGCACAGGTGGAGAGGGTGCAGAAGGTAGAAAGTTTCAAAAAATGCAATTTTTATTCCATTAAGAATTAACCCTACAGTGTATCCATTTTCCTCTTTGCTGCTATTTAAGACAGTACCTCTTTCCGGGCACATGGGTGGCTTAGTCGGTTAAGCGTCCGACTTTCGCTTAGGTCATGATCTTGCGATTCGTGGGTTCGAGCCCCGCGTCGGGCTCTGTGCTGACTGCCAGCTCGGAGCCTGGAGCCTATTTCAGTCTGTGACTCCCTCTCTCTCTGACCCTCCCCTGCTCACACTGTCTCTCTCTCTCTCTCCTAGAAATAAATAAAAACATTTAAAAAATAATAATAATAATAAAAAGACAGTACCTCTTTCATGCAATACTGACCACAGTGTATTGTATTTGGGTGTGTTTCTCTTGTTTTTCTTACTACTAGTTTTAATTATGGAAAACAAATATAAGGCCCTGTCCAAAAATTGTCAGTCAGTGAATCAGCAGAAACGATGTGATCCCATTGGATGAATTACTTAACAAAACCCCCACTTACCTATTGAAGAGGAATTCTCTGGGAAGCAGGGGGTATGAACCAAAAAGCTACCGGTAGAGATGTACATTTTCTCAGTCCACAGCCCCTTCCCCTTGCCATCTCCTTCCTCTGAAGGCCTACAGAGGTCTGAGCAGGGGGCAGCCTAGAGCAGGGAGATAAGCACATCCCCGGGATGATAGCCCTGTGGCTACAGAATACAGTGGTCTTTAAAGAAACTGCCCTAGGAAATTCCAGACTCCTCACATTTCCAAGCCGTGAGCCCTCTTTGCAAACATTTCCCCTATGATAACATTTAGGCACAAAGCTTTTAGCAGCTTCACTCCCCCCCCACCCTACCAAATTTACTAGAAGAGCAATGAACGTGAGTAAAGTTTTGTTGGTGGCTGGTGGTTCACCTCTCAGGAGTTCCAGGGTGCAGTTGGAAATTGGCGTAAACACAGGCCAGCGAGGAGGGAGTCTAGAGAGGCCGGCTCCTCCCACCAAGAGCCGGTGGAGTGCTCAGGAGCGGGGAACTCACCCAGGATGCTCGCTGGTCCAGGGCCCTCAGAACCGCGGACCTCCCCACTGCAGGGTCTGAAGCTCTCACACACGCGGAACTGGGCGCCGGGGCGCATGCGTCCAGAGGATCTGAGCACCACGTGCTCACTCGCGGCTGCGCGCTGGGAGACGGCTTCGCTGAGGGTCAGCGGGCAGAGCTTAGGTGCAGAGGTCACTGAGGCGGTGGGAGGGTGGGGAGTTCCGCCTTTGCAGGGGTCCACCTCTTTGCTAATCCGCTGTCACGTGGTCTCACGACACCTTCAAACAATAGCTATACTTTGTCCCTGACTACAAAAAAATCGCACTCAAATCCAACGTGAGCTCAGTCCCTAAAAGGTTAGGGTAACGTCAGCACTGCTAAGGAAACACTTCTCAGAAGACCAAAGCGGGAAGCCAAACTTACCAGATCCAGCAGCAGTGCCTCCGGCTCCAGGTCACAGAGCGCCCTCAGGGCTCGGAGCAGGATCTAGGATGTGTGAACTGCAACGTTATTCACAGCATTATTCTCCTGCTGTTCTTCTTTTTTTTTTTTTTTTTTTTTACAAATACTTTATTGTCAAATTGGTTTCCATTTAACACCCAGTGCTCATCCCCACAAGTGCCCTCCTCTCCTGCTGTTCTTCTAATCTAAAACATATGTGGCCATCGGTAAGTCTTTGCCCACCCTGTTCCTATGTCCTGGGAACACCCTTGCCTTTTTTTTTTTTTTTTCCTCCAGTTGTCTACATCCTACCTTCGGGAAGATCCAGGTAAAGTTTGGCTAATGATAATCACTAGAAAGCTGTCCCAACTCAAACAAACCCTAAGTGACATGTTTTTATCCCAATTCCTACAGCAACCTCCATTTGAATCACTCACTCATTTGGTACCTACAGTAAGTATACTTATTATATTGAATTAAATCAGATAATGGATATGAAAATCCATTAAAACTAAAAAGGGATGGCCTAGCATTTTCAAAGCATATTTCATCATATAATAAATACATATTAATAAATATTATATTTAATAAGGGTTGCTGAGTAAGTGTGAAGAACAACCAAAACCACTCTATGCATGAGGGTAGAAATCAGAATAGTGGTTGCTAGGGGGCAAGGGCATGTTAGGAGGAAGAGGATTGACTGGCAAGAATCACAGAAAGCTTTCTATAGTGATAGAAATATTCTAGATCATTAGGGTTTCGGTTGCAAGAGAGTATCCATTGGTCAGAAGTTCAACTCTACACTTAAAAACTGTATATGTTGCTATATGCAATTATATCTCAATAAAAAAGGAGACTGTACAGACATTAAAAAGATTAAATAGATATTTTTATCACAAGTTCAAAAAGCTTTTATTCTGTTACTGTACATGATAAACCTCCAAAAAGTGAATATAGCACCTTTTATCCAAAGCGCTCCTCATTTTTATTTATTTATTTTTTTAATTTATTTCTAGGAGAGAGAGAGAGAGAGACAGCATGAGCAGGGGAGGGTCAGAGAGAGAGGGAGTCACAGACTGAAACAGGCTCCAGGCTCTGAGCTGGCAGTCAGCACAGAGCCCGACGCGGGGCTCGAACCCACGAACCGCGAGATCATGACCTAAGCGAAAGTCATACGCTTAACCGACTAAGCCACCCAGGCGCCCCAAGCGCTCCTCATTTTTAAAGTGTTCTGAGATAGGTGTATTACATGGAAAGTCTGTGCTACAAATATAACATTTGTTTCTATTTTCTACTATTAGATTCTCCAATGCAAAGAGAGGTTTTATGGCTGTCTGCACCCACAATACTGGGCATAAGATCCCATGGACATGTGCCTTGTTGCTGCTGTTGTTGAAAATGATGCAGATAATGACAATACAAGATACTGCAATAAAAGTAAGGGTAAGTAATTTGCCCCAGGTCATGGTATCAAGACCAAAGCAACCTCAGCCCCAAGAGGTATGCATGGATTCTCTTGTGACAGAGGCAGGATATGGGGGGATATGTTAGTGTGAAGGTTCTATTTAGTAGCTCTTAGATCTCATGAGGTGGCTGCATTCTCTACTCATTTAGGAGATCATGCTGACACTTTCTGGGAATTTACTCACCCTTAAAATGCCCATAAAACATTCTGGTGCTAGACACTGGGGAATCCACAGTGAATAAAACACAGCATTTGCCCTCAAAAAGCTCATGGTCTAGTGGGGGAGAGTGTTAAAGAGATGACTTAAAATGCAGCCAAGTAGAAGCAAGTGCTATATGAGCTCAGGAGAAGAAATAACTCATTCAGCTCTGGGATGATTTGAGACACTGATATTTGCCAGTCAGAGAGTGTGGGGGAAGACATTCCAAGCTGAAAGAAGATAAAGGTAATAAAGTAATACATTTGAAAAGGACCTTAGATGTCAAGTGACTATAACTAATATGCCTTATGATCTTATACAAGTTATTTATCTTTAGCTTTTTCATCCCTGAATAAATATAATAGTGGTTTAGATGTGTTTAGTGAAGCTGGAACACAGAGTTTCTTGGCATGGAGACATGGTTGGATGAACTGGGGCAGGTTGCAAAGCTCTTATGGACCCAAAAGCTGTAAAGAGGTCTGGATTTTATCCCTCAGGCTGATTTTAAGGAGAGTGGCATGACCACATATGTATATAGAATGTCACTTATCGACATAACACACAGAAAATTCTTTACAAACTTGTGTTTTTCAGTATTTTTCCCCCATAGTGTTAGTCTTGCATCCCCAAACACATTGTAACCTACACAAGGATATGATCCTTACCTTACATAGCAAGCAACAACACACTAAGGTCACAGAGTACCCTTAAGGTGTATTTCTTAATTTTTTCTAATACAATTATCTGACTTCCTCATAGACATCTTAATCAATAACATTTATTTATATTATGATCATACAATCATATGTTATAAAGCAGATACAAAAATCTTAGAGCAAAAGATTTTATATTTTACACATTTTATGAAGAGAAGTTGATCTTCATTTTCCAAAAGCGTTGTATTCACCTAGTAGATGCAAGTAGATGGGTAGATGTCTCTCCATATGTATGGAGATGTCTCTGGGTGGTAAATTAGGAGGGCTGCTGATTGTAGAGGTCTATATACATTAGGGAATAGGAGCTACTATGTGCAACAAATCCCAGCAAAAAACATTAGAAGGCAGGGAAAGAGAGACTTGGTAAGAGATTGAAAGTAGAATAAAGGAAAAGAAATGGAATTGATAGAGGCAACCAGCTTACAGATCTATTCACTGGTAAGTCCAAACTCTTCTTTGGAGAACTGGATTTAGTGGTTCAGAGGGAAAAATGTATACAAATAAAGTGAGAAAAATCAATGACGACTTTGTAGACTATAGAAGACTTGACTTGAGTGAGTTATTTTGTTTTCCATTGTTAATCGTTGCCAATAAGTAGAAACACACAACACAAACACTTGGAACCAGCATATCTCAGACCCTCTGAGGATTCACAAACCCTGGATACTGCCCTCTAGACCACACACTCCCTCTTCTCATTCACAAAGATAAATTTCACATCAGCCCAGCAGTCAGCCATCATCTATTCTCAGGGGAAGAGTATATAGCATGACCTCCCTTGAAATATTAGCTCTATTTACACGGGTTTGCGTGGACCACATTACTTATGAGTCACCAAGGGGAAACCGAGCCTCCAGTAGATAAAGCGATCAGCACAAACCTCTCTAAATAAATCTGAAATTTCAATGAAGGTCATGCCAAGCCTGATTTATTCCTCAGCACCCTATGAAATAATGTTGACCAGGTAAGTGGTTTTCATTTTTTTCCTCCATCCACATAAGGGAAAACGTTTTAGCTCTAAGGAGCTTGTCATGCATGTAACAATGTGCATCTGGCTAGAGAGATAATACACCCTGAAGGAAATAACCTTTTATTATTATATTAGATTCTCAGTTCTGAAAGACCAGGTCATATAGCAACAATTTGGTGGTGTTTTTAAATTTAATCTGGTGGTACAAGTTCTCATAACAGAACTTAATTGAGGAGCTGTTGCTCTGCAATAGAAACTATCTTTTATTCGATAAACAGAAATGGAGCATCTACCTACAAGAAGCACTGAGCAAAGCATGAAGTTAACCAGTGTAAGGGAGATGAAGATAAATATGGCCCCTGAAGGTCTCCCTGTGTCTCCACTGAAAACCCCCCAAATGTTCTCATAAGTCAAGCAATATCAACAGCATATTGACAAGCCTGTCGATTTGATAAGCAAATAATCATTCAATTAATTTATTTTTATTAAGCATTTTCTAAGGATAAAGCTTCATCCTAAATACTGAAATGTGGGATAAGAAATAAAATGAAAGCATTAAAAAATTTTTTCTTAGGAGCTTACAGTACAGTTGAATTTTGTTACAAAAAATAGTCATTGGTCCAGTGAGAAAAAAAAATAGACAATCAAATTAGGTGGGGTTTTTTTTCTCATTTTTTATTTTGAACTCAAAAACCATTTATCTTTTTTGAACTGAATTTCCTACTTTTCCATCTGTCTTATTATATATAGCCCATATGGGTAGCAAAGGGTCTTCAGGACCTCAAAGAATCATGCTTTAAGCAGGAAAAAATATATGATACTGAAGATCTTAACAAAATTCTTGAAAAAAAAACAAGAAGGTTCAGGAAGTCAAAGATAAGAACCAAACATTAATTAGTTTTTTAAAGAAGATAAGATGCCAATAATACTAGAAATATGCATCACAATATGGTTCTCCAGGTTTGGTAGGAATTTACAGAATGAATGGTAACAACTCATGCTTTCACTTCTATCTCAAATCATGACAAAAAATAACTTCAGTGTATGTGGGTGCCCTTAGAAACTACAGCCTACGAGAATAGACTGCCCCTCTACCCAGTGTTAACAAAAACACCAATCTCATTCATTCTGAGAAAAGTTTCTCTGGTTCTCATTAAAAATCTCATAGGCAAACAATTGATAAATTACTCATAAGATATTTCTTTCTGTTTATAAAACTTGTCTTAAGGAGTCCACTGTGTACCTAAGACTGAAAAATCTGGATTTCGTTACACTGACTCATTCTTACTTGAACTGATTTCCTCATCTTCAGCCTCTCTTAAAATCTTCTTTTCCAGTTTCACTTTTTTTCAATCAAATATTTCTTCCCTGACAGCCTGGCCTCACACCCAGTTGAAGAGAATGGCTCAGGTCTTTCTATCTGTGGTAACTCTGATCTCCAGTAAGGCATGAGCAACTGTTTTGGATAAGATACATATATGGTAATTTTGTTGAATTTTCAGTCTTTGCTTACAAAGGTTTCAGAACATTTGAACTGGGTAGGGCATTAGCAAAAACCTGAGGGCTGCTCTTTGTCATGCTGAGGCGCTCGCCTGTATCTTGCGCCTTTTTTTCCATTTGATCAGGCTTTATGTGTGCTTTGATCCAGGCAAAACATAACAAAGATATTTTTCAGTTGCAAAACTCCAACTATATATTCACCGAGGGCAAAGCTAAAACCGTCATTAGGCAACAATGATGCTTTGAAATTCTGGCTGTAGAATTTTGTGGAGCATATTCTCCTTTCCCTTTATGTGAATAAAACCCTTTATAATGCTTCGTATTCACAATGCCTCCTGGTTTCCCTGTAATGCGGCCCTGCTTTGTTATTCCCTCCTTGCTGCTAAAGAAAAAGAGGACAAGAGTGACTAAGTAACTTGCCCAAAGTTATTCACATGGATTAAAATGAGAATATTAAAACTATTGTAAAGAATGCAGTGAATGTTCTTTGCAGTCATGACTCTTCCTGTGGCATGCTAATACGCATTGCCTGAAATGCACTCTCCCTCAACTACCACCTGCTAGTTCAAATTGAATCCTTTAGGGGCTAGATCAGGTCCCACTTCCTCAAGGTCCACTTCTTCCAAATCAACCTTCTATGGACTTCTCTCAGATTCACCAACTGAATGCAGGATCAAGCTCTTGAGTGTATACTGTATTTCTGTCTATGCAATCCAAACTGGTAAAGTCTTAAGGATAGTAACATGTTTCCTACTTTTGTACACAATGATATTCATTCTACTTCATGGCAACAATAGGAACAATAATTATTTCATTAGTTGACCAGAAGCACTAGATTAGAGTAAAAAAGAATGCATGAACTTATGTTGTAATTAATAAGCTCTTGAAAAACCTGAACAAGCTTAAGATTCAGTTTTTCTTTTTTTTTTTTTAATATTTTTATTTATTTCTAAGAGGGAGAGAGACAGTGTGAGCAGGGGAGGGTCAGAGAGAGAGGGAGTCACAGACTGAAACAGGCTCCAGGCTCCGAGCTGGCAGTCAGCACAGAGCCCGACGCGGCTCGAACCCACGAACCGCGAGATCATGACCTAAGCGAAAGTCGGACGCTTAACCGACTAAGCCACCCAGGCGCCCCATAAGATTCAGTTTTTCAATCTATCAGATAAAAATGGTAAACAACATGCTTTCTGACGGTAATTCTTAAACTAAAATTCTATGATTCTGTCATTTTAGTTGCACACATCCTTTGGAATGCTTGAAGGGGAACACATTTACCACTCCTTTTCCTCCTGCTTCCAACTTTTATTTGTTATGCTCCTTCAACCCTTATCCAATTAGATCAGCATTTTCCAAAGTAGGATGTGGAGAGGTGTTACTGAATGAAGATACTACTAGTCTATTTAACTGGGCTATACTTTAAAACATGTATTTCAAAACATAATGAAGTAAAGCTGAAGACTAATCATGGATTCTTCAGCTTGGATTCCTTGTCTCCAGTATATGGAAGAAGACCATAGTCGAACATATTTCTCTGGCATCTGGAATTAGAAGCAGGGCTACTAGAGTTTTAAAAAAGGAAATTGAAGTTGTATGTGAAAGTCCTTAATAACTGAAGGAAGAAAAATTTGTCACTGGTATTATTCTGTAAGGCCACAAGTCTAAACGTCTAAACCAAACTGACTCCATGCCAGGCTTTAAGTTTCCCCTCTGAACTAGAAGGCCTGAGTTTCAGCTTTCCGGAAACTATCAGGCAGTTACACATTGCCCAAGGCAGGAGAAACCACCCTTGCAACACCCAATCCAGAAACGCCAGTGACCATCCTCCACATTATTAAGGGAGAGGCCTGGAAATAGAAACTATAGATAGAACCTTGTTACCTAATGTTAAAGTTAACCTGTTAGTCGCCGAACAAGACCCTCGGCTCGCTCTGTGATTGGTTGAATTTAAAGGTACTCTGAATGTTGTAATTGGATCCCGCCAAAAGTAACGAATACTCTAGACAATGTGTATGGTCAAACCCGCTGTCAATGACGTTGAATAATTATGATTGGATCACTGTTCCCATGTCACAACTTCTGTAACTCCCCTATCTCAAACCCCATAAAAACCCTACTCTGCCCTTGTTCGAGGCTCTCAGCACAGATCCATATGCTGGTGAAGTCTGTGAGCCCGAGCTTAAGCCGATAATAAAACCCTTTGCCTTTGCATGCGTGACTCGGTCTCCCTGGTGGTCTCTGGTCGGTGAGGATACTGCGATCTGGGTATAACAATTCTTCCTCTGACGGACAATGCATTCAATTTAACATTATGATATTTGAGTTTTACTTCAACCCCTGTTATCTAATTAGGTATTTGATGAATTGAAAATGGTCTCTAATGTCCCTTCCAGTACCAACACTCTAGTATTTGAGAGGTCTGATGGGCCTCTCCTATCTCCCATAAGTATCTCTATAACTAAGTTTCTAAAACCCTCCTTTCCCCCATAGTAGTGTTCTTTTCCTCCACGACATGCCCTCCTAAAACAGCTTCCAATGGCTGACCTATTCTACTAGCTTCCACCTATGTCAGCCTTACCCATATTTATCCTAGCTCTTTAGAAATCTGCTACTGCTTTAAATAGTTGAGGCATGAGGCAAGCTCATGTTGTCCATTAACATGCATGTATGAGAATACAGGATTTCTTTGGAATATGTCTAACATGGCGTAAGAAGCTACTGTCAGATCAGAGGAAAAAATGACCCATATCCCCTTGTCTGTTGACCAGTCTCCTCAATTTTCAGCAGATACCTGCTTTTCATTATGATTTGATATTTTACAAACACCAAATGATACACCAGCATTAAAGAAACCAAACTCAGAGGACTTTTGGCCAGTAATTTTGAATCAGCTAAAACTCTCATCTTCCATATAAAAATGACAACATGGCATGAAGTATTGGCAGAGACCCAAAGCATAAAGTACCTTAACTGGCCTCAATTTCTTTATCTATAAAGTGGAATGGTTGTGCATGCCCAAGATTAAAGGAATTATTTAGTAACTTAAGATAGATTGAGACAATAGACTATCATGCAGCCATTCAAATGAAAATTACACAAATTGTAATAAGGTGTAATAAAAACCTAATTCAATGCTAAATAGTAGTAGAAAAAATATTTTATTGTATTTTTACTTCAATAACCATACTGAAGTATGTACCTACTTCTACTAACACATAAAAGTATGAGTAGAACACACTACACAATAAGTGGGAATAACCATTTTAGAGTGGTAATGAGTGATTTGTATGGATGATAAGAGTTTGAATAATGGTGGACTTTTCAATTGACAGTATGGTGGTTAAAATGATTGCTCAAGTCACATACAGCAATGGGATTCTGAGATCCTTTTATAAATACATTCATGCCAACATGCTTAGCAAATGTAAGTGGGGTAAGGAGCTCCTCATGGAGATAAAAAATATGTAAGTATTTTAAGTATGGAAAACATACATTTATGAAAAGGGATGGCTAAAGCAGAATCATTTATTTCTGTAGTTTCAAAATAAGGGGGAGATCTTTTGCCTTTCATCTGAAGTTTTCCTTTAGCCCAGGAAGAATTAGCACCCATGGTTCCTTCTATATACTTTTTTTACAAATAGCAGTTACCACATTGTGTAAGGACTATCTTTATGTCTAACTTTCCCAGGAAACTATGACCCCATGAAAATAAGAATGGGGCTTTATTAATTTTTGTGTCTTTCAGAACCCAACAGAGTGCCTGGCATACAGATAGGAGCCAAATTAAATGTTGGCTTAATGAACAAATGAGAGAAAGGGAGTAGTTAGTATTCATTTAAAAATAGATACTATAGCCACTCAGGAGTTGATGTTCCATCCCAAGACCAATGGATTGGATTGTTGTTTTTGTTGTTTGTTTGCACCCTCCCAGCCATCTTTACATACACAGCCCACAGACTATCTTCATGTTACCAAAAAAAACACAATTTACACTTAACCTCACAGACCCAAGATTTTCTGACCAAACTCATTAAACCTGATAGTTTTACACATCCCCTTTCCTTGCTTATTGTTTTAGTCAGAACTTCTAATAAACCACCTTTGCTTATATTGATTTATTTCTTACTTGTGCTCGTCTTTGTGGAATATGCTGATGAAGGTTGCTCTCAACCCCCTTCACTCCCACAGTGGAGATCATAGATATGTTGGGGAGCATATTGGTTCTCTGATCTTCTTCAGAGGAGAAACTGTGTTTCCTAAAGCATACCAATGCACCATTCTGCAGGTCCTTCTAGGGTACACAGGAAAGCAGTTCTAGACAGAAGTCCCTATTTGTGTCTGTATACAGAGGCATATATAAAAATAACTTGTTTTTTACTGGTCAATGTTGTTTATGTCACAACTGTTTTCTCATTATTCAGAATACTCTGCTTCTGTTCTCAATCTTTAAAAGTTCCCTTGCTACTGGCTCCTTCTAATCAGCATCAAATACGCCCAAAATCTGTTCCATCTAGACAACTCTCTCTCTCTCACTTCACTACGCAGTACCTTAAAGCATTGCCCACAACCCATTGTTTTCACTTCCTCTCCCCTTCTAGCCCCTCCTTAGCCCACTGCTCCAGTGAATCTATTCTTTCAAAGGTAAGCAGTGCTCTCTGTGGCTAAATCCAGTGGACATTTACTAAATAGATAGTACCTGGCCTCTCTGCAGCGGTGAACATTGTTCCCACTCCACTGAAATCCTTGTACCCACTGTCCTTGACTTTTTTGGAAACCCCATTTTTGTTTTTTTGTTCTACCTCTCTAGCCATTTCTTCAAGGACTTACATTCTTCTATTGCACCTTAAATATTTGGGTTCTGTTTTCATTTCCCTTCTCATTTTACTTTGTCTTCCTGGGAGAATTCATCTATTCCCATGACTCCAGATGTTCCTGTGTGCTGATGATTTTCACAATCTCCAGCCATATCTTTCTCCTGAGCTCCAGATTCATAGAGTGAATGCTTCCACTTAAACAACCTAGAGGCACCTCAAATTCAACATGTCAAAAATGAACTCATTATTCCACTTACCCAAATATGCACCTCTTCTGTATTCTTTATCTCCATAAAAGTTAAGATCATCTATCCATTTACCTGAGGCAGAAACCTGGTAGTCATCCCCAATTCTTTCTTCTTTTTCTCCTTTTACCCTTTTCCCATTTCACCAATCACCAAATCCTTTTCCTTTTAACTTTCCTTTTCCTACCTCTGTAACTCAAACCCATTCACTTCTCTCTATCCCCACTGCAGATACATTAATTCAGGTTACCATCTTTCTTCACCTGGACTATTTCCTTCATTCCAACCCACCCTTAGAAAGTATAGTAGAATGAGGAATGAAATGCAGTCATTACTTTCTTCTTGTAGCCAAATTATTTTCATTACCCTAAACATGTTTCAGTTCAATGTAGTTACTTTACCTTGTTCTTCAGATTGCTTACAGATTACAAATAAGGCTAGATGCTCAAGAACATCACAACAGTGTCTTCCTTCCTCTGCTATCCTTAAGTTTGCATTTGGGATTTACCTTTAGTTTCATTCACAGTCTTATTTCCTTCATAGTATAAATCAACCAGGGCTCACAATGCAGAAAAATGTTACAAACGCTTAGGTTACAATGCAGCCCATATGTTTAGGTTATAATACTATACTTACTGTGTGACTTGGGGTTAGATATTTAATATCCCTGGGCTCAGTCATAGGAGGGTATGAAGAGTGTCTCCTGAAACGTTATTGTGAAGACAAAATTTATTAGTAGAAATAAAGAGTTCAGGTAAATACCTGCCACGTGGCAAACTCTGTTGGCCTTTCTTATTATTATTTTAGTTGGCTTATTTCTTCCCCTTGCAATTTTCCTGAGCCTACTCCTCATACCCCACACCCAGTTGCCTTCTTTCTGTCACGAAGAACACCCTTTGGGGCATCCCTCCTTTTCTTCAGGCCAGCCTCACACCTGTACCCAAATGATGGCTTAATGACCTTCCCTTTAGAAGGAAGAGAAGAGCTCAAGAACAGAAGTGACCACCACAGTTGTAGAGTAAGTGAATGGCAGAGACAGGACCAGATCCTTGTAGCTCATAGCTCATAATTTCTCTGGTCTCAGAGAAAAGGATGGCTGTCAAATGATGGTTCCATCCTGCTGTGATGTCTGCAACTCCCGTCATTAAAAAGGCTTTCTAAAATATCCTGGAGAAACTTTCTCTCGGGAAATTGTTCCCACTATTTCCCTTCCATTCCACTTCTCTCTCTTTCATTCGTCAAAACACCTTATAATTATATCAGAACTTAGGATAATTCATTAAAATTAGTTGTTTCTGTGTCTTCTCTCATCCCCCGCTCCCAACCCACCCAGCTACCCAGCCACCTAGTAGCTTGTGAGCTCTGTGAAGGGAAGAACATCTCATTAATCTTTAAATTTCCAGTGCCCAGCATGGGGCCTATCCCATGGAAGATAATTCAATAAAAGTGAATTTTATGAATTAGTAAATATATGCTCTAACTAGGTCAAAGAACAAAGTATTTGAAAAATGGCAACATCCCAAGGGAATGTTTTAGATGATTTTACACAAGCCAGAACTCTCATGAGATTAAATCCAGAATAGCTGGTTTTCACGGCAGGACACTTTCATCTACAAATAACAAAATACCCAACTAAAACTGACTCAGATTTTAAGAGTACTATTTATTGCTTATTTCACAATAAGTTCAGAGGTAAATAGTCCCTTAGCATCAGTGAACCAAAGGAGAAATGGCAAGGGTATGAAAAACCCACTTTCTATTCTGTGAAGCATAACTCAAATTTGCCTTATCAAGTTTTTCCTCTCCTGTTTTTAAACTTCTATGAGACTTCCTTCCAAAACTATTTTAATTTGCTTCTATTTTATGCCCATACCCCATCTTCCCAAGTAGATGTGAAAATGGTCAAAGGGAAGAATAGTGTCATGCATATTTGCATCTGCCACTGAGATAATTATCATGCCCTAAAAGGAACTTACAGTTTAGTCATTGTTTGAGTAATTAATTGATTCTAAGTTTTACTCATGTCCTGCACATAAAAGATTTCCACAAAGGATAATGCATGTGTCCTATTATGGTACACAGGTTTGAAGTGAGGAGTGGGTGTATTCACTTGCTTATCCAGAAAACGAACCCAAACTCACTTACATTTTCTTGGTTCTCTGAGATGTTATTGCATGAGTCTCTGATAGGATACATTTCAGATGAGTTCTTCAGAGTCATGCCCTTATACTGTCAACATTGCCACAATTTTGTCTGGATTGAGTTGAAGCCCTGTTGATTTAATCCAGAAATTTATTTCTGACAGACAGCTGGGGAGCATTTGTCACTGTGTTCTGAATCCAAAGTCAAAGAGATTGAGAGTCAGTGTCATCATTGTTTGGGTGGTAGTGAACCACAAACGTGGTTTATTTCCATCATAAATTGTTATTTGTTGTTTTTACAATGTGCATAAAACCATAGGCTAAACAACGGGAATACTTTATACATTTTACAAATAAAGACGTGAACACTCTGGAATGAGTAGTATGTTTTGGTATTCAAGTTTGGGTATTTTATTAAGAGGACCTGTTCTCTTTAATCTAGACTTTTTTCTTCACTTATATCAGCCAATGGAGCAAAAAATAAATATATGTGCCATCAAAACTCACCCCCTTCCCTTTGAACATATTTAGCAGAGGACACCATTCTTGGCCTCACATCTCACAGATTTCTCTGACAGCCTCAGCAGGAGAGATATGTGAGACAGTCCATTAAAAAATGTAGGGCTGGTGTAGACATTCTGTCAATTAACAGAGAAGTAATTCAGAGCCCCTACTAGAATTAAGCTTTCTATAATATTTGCCAACTGAAGTCAGTTTGGAAGTAAAGTCCTCATGTGGAGAAGCCAGAAATTCTAATTACATTCCCAAACAATTTTTTAAACAGTTGGCTGTTTCCTAAACCATCACCATCACCACACATTATTTAGGGTAAAGGCTAGCCAAACATTTCTATTTTACCTCACTTGAAAGATGAATGAGCTTGCATGCATCAAGGAAGGGGATTGCAACTTCCTAATTTCTCAGAACTCTGTGAGGTTGACGTCCATATGTAGGGTTAATCAACTGCTACAGTAAATGAATCCTGGATCAATCAACTTGAGATAAATTCACTATGTGGTTGATTATTTGTTTTGCACATGGTTGTCCCTAGAAGGATTTAAAGTGTACATAGTATAATACAGAGCACATACTGGAAATGGAACACAAATTTGTCTCCAAGCTTCCAAAAAAACTACAATAAAAAAAAAGAGAGAAGCTAGAAGTAATATTGCTTAATGTCTGGAAGATAAAACCCAAGCCAGGTGCATAGAAGAAGTTGATTCTTCTGGTACTAAGAACAGAGTCCTCACAGAAAAACCCTGTCATGCAATGAACATCTTTAAAAAAAAAAATACATTCACGTTGTGAAAACATTAACAGTTTTCATAGGACTATTTCCTAGAAAGTCTCTCAGTGTGCTCATTGACATAACACTAAAGTTCAACACAGCTGTAGCATTTTCTGTGGTACTGCCATTACTTGTGTAGATAAGTTAAGCAATAGAACAGGAAATTAGCAAGTAACATTTGTTTATCATCTACCAAGGTAGCCTGCTGAATCATCTGCATTACATTTTGGAGGTGGGCATAAAAATGAAAGAGATCTTTCTTTAAAAAAAAAATACTCTAGGCTAAAATGAGCAAATCAGAGAACTCTAGATGCTGGCGAGGATGTGGAGAAACGGGCACCCTCCTACACTGTTGGTGGGAATGTAAACTGGTACAGCCCCTCTGGAAAACAGTGTGGAGGTTCCTAAGGAAACTAACAATAGAACTCCCCTATGACCCAGCAATAGCACTGCTAGGAATTTACCCAAGGGATACAGAAATGCTGATGCATAGGAGCACATGTACCCCAATGTTCATAGCAGCACTCTCCACAATAGCTAAAACATGGAAAGAGCCTAAGTGTCCATCAACAGATAAATGGATCAAGAAGATGTGGTTTATCTATACCATGGAATACTACATGGCAATGAGAAACAATGAAATCTGGCCACGTGTAGCAACATGGATGGACCTTGAGCGTGTTATGCTGAGCAAAATAAGTCAGGCAAAGAAGGACAAATATCATATGTTTGCACGTATAGGAGGATTAGGAGGAACTTGACAGAGGAAAAAGGGGGAGAAGAAGGGCGGAAATGGTGGGGGAAAGGGAGGCAAACCATGAGAGACTCTTGAATGCTGACAAAAACTGAAGACTGATGGATGTGGGGGGGAGGGAGGGATGGGCATGGAGGAGGACACTCGTGGGGATGAGCACTGAGTGTTATGTGGAAACTAATTTGACAATAAACTATTTGTAAAAAAAAAAAATTCGAGGAACGCTATTCAAACAGGAAAAAAAATACTCTAAAATTAGGGGACATATGGGCTGTTACTTATAGTGCTCTGGCTTTTTGAAAATCTTCCTAAGATTTCTTGGACCCAGAAGCTGTACCTACCTAAGTACCCTGAAGTAGAGATATAATTATTTAGAAACTTTGGCAAAGGGAAAAAAACCCAAAAACCTGTTTTCACTAAAATGGCAGATGTGTCTAAATTTATATAGGCTGGCTATGTCATTGACCAAATCACTACAGTTTTCTTAAATTTCTATCCCCTCTGACAATACATTAGCTTCTCCCAGGGCATCAATTATGGCAAGTGATTTTTTGGAAAGTATTCAGAGACAGCTATCCTAACAGTTCAGTGAACTGTAGCCATCCCCCAATGCAATCTGTTATTTCTACGACCCCTACAAGTGTACTAAATTTCACTGAAATCTATCAAATATACAGAAGATACTCCTATTTGAAAAGTTTGCTCAGCTTCCATTTTGTCTCAAGATGAATGGCTGTGTTAAAAAAAAAATAAAGAGACATCTTGGTATCCTATCATACGGTATACAGTTTTAGCAAAATAGGTTAATATATAATAAACCCATTTTAAAACAAAAAGTTTCCAGAGGGTTGAAAGAGAGCAACTACTCCAACAGGATGAAAAACCCCATAAACTACCTACTGATAGAAAGGCACACCTTTTTTAAAAAATATTTTTTATTTATTTCTAGGAGAGAGAGAGAGACAGCGTGAGCAGGGGAGGGTCAGAGAGAGAGGAAGTCATAGACTGAAACAGGCTCCAGGCTCTGAGCTGGCAGTCAGCACAGAGCCTGACGCAGGGCTCCAACCCACGAACCGTGAGATCATGACCCAAGCGAAAGTTGGACGCTTAACCGACTAAGCCACCCAGGCGCCCCAAAATGGCACACATTTTTATTAAAACTTTAATAAGATTGTGCACTCAAAGCTCTCTGAGCTCAAGCTAACTTTCCTTACTGTGTAAGAACCCATGTTTCCCTTTCTGTGACCTACACACATCCCTTAGTATTCTCAGAAAAAAAAAAAGAAAAGAAAAGAAAACCTGTGGTAGAGTGTATTTTCCAAGAGGGCTGCAGCAATATCTCCTATCTCATGTATTCTACTGCAGCATGTGTTCTTCTTGCTCCTCCCCATTGAGTGGTGTAGTCTATTCTCCACCCCCTTGAATCTGGATGAACCCTTTGGAAGTTTTGATCGACAGAATAGGTCAAAGTAATACTGTGACTTTTCTTGGCATAATCCTTCACTGGGCCACCATCATCCAACTCCTGCCTCTCTCAGCCTGTGTAAGAAGTCTATCATACTCTGATAAATAGGCCCTTGGAGGGTATTGAGACACAAATGCCAGCCATTTGGACCTCCAGTTCAGTTAAGCCTTCAGATGATCTGGCCCCAGCTATTCTCCGAAGACAACTGCTTTAGATACCCTAGCAAAAAATCCTTAGGAGAGCCTGGTTAACCCACAGAACCATGATAGAAAACAATAAATTGTTTTTTTAAACCACTAAGTTTGGGGATGATTCAGAATAAGTCAAACTCCCTAAATATCCTTACTCTCATGTCTGTTCCAGCTGCTTGGATTTCTTTCTTTCTTTCTTTCTTTCTTTCTTTCTTTCTTTCTTTCTTTTTTTAAGAGAGAGAGAGAGTGAGAGCAGGAGAAATAGGGAGAGAGAGGGAGAGAAGGAGAAAGAAAATCCCAAGCAAACTCCATACTGAGCCTGGGACCAATGTGGGGCTTGAGTCAACAACCCTGGGATGATGACTTGAGCCAAAATCAAGAGTTGGATGCTCAACGAACTGAGCCACCCAGGCACACCACCAACTGCTTGGAATTTTATTCCTCCCTATTTTTACCTTTTAAAAATTTCATTCATGGGGTGCCTGGGTGACTCAGTCAGTTCATTGTCCAACTTTGGCTCAGGTCATGATTTAACTGCTGTCTCCATTCTAGGCTCATAATAATTTTTCCATATTTGTATTCTATTAGTTTCCACTATCATAAGGTATAGAACATACACTCTTCATCCATGGATTCATTCATTCCAAAGTATTTATTGAATGCTTCCTATGTTCCCAACAAAAGTGAATGCAAGACAGTGCCCAACCTGAAAGAAATTAATGACTGAAAGGGGTGACAGATATAGATAAAATAGAGGCTTGGTGATTGTGGAGCTTCGTGGAAACACTGAGAAGGGATGGCCAGAACACAAGGAATTAAACAATAAGTAAACTCAGTGTGAAGAAAAAAGGAAGGATGTTTCCTATTAAAAGGACCACATGCACAAAAAATTTCCCAGTTGTGAGAGGCACATTGGTATTTCTTGGAAGCTACCAGTAATTTAATATTACCTAGATGTAAACCATAAATTTTAGAGTGGCTAGAAGACTGAAGAAAAAATGCATAGATTAGAGACAGATTACAGACAACCTCCTGTACCATATTAAAGAACTAAGATTTTGTCCCACAGAGACCCTAAGAGAGCCTTAAGAATGGTATGGTGAATGCCATGGTCAGATCAGAGCTATAATTATTTTCTTGGCATATATATAGATGGTAGACAAGAGGAGAGCAAGTCTGGAGAACAGAGTTGAATTAGGCATCTGTGGTAATAGTCCATCCTAAAGATGGCAAGAAACTGCCCAAGGGCAGTGGCCAATGTCATGGGAAAGAGAATTAGTCTAAACCAACTACTGCACTTCTAGGAAGGAAAACTAAAACCTCAGAAGGATAAGAGATATCACCTATGCCCTATGTTCTAACAGCAAATCAGGGGAAATTTTGAGATAAAATTCAAGTTAACTGATTCCTCACTTTCTCCATTATATTAAAATGATATTTCCACCCTCCTAGATTACTTGCTCTTTAATAAAGTGATCAAGTATTCCATTCTTATATTTATATCTTTATATTTTTCATAACATGTTGTGCTGACCCTTATATATAGTGAGTGCTTGAAAGTATTTGCTGACTTTAGCTGGTGCTTAATTCACATTCTGATGGCAGTAGTATATTCATGTATACCATACTACTGTTATTAATATTATTTTCCAAAAAAGTTATGAGTGTGCAGCAATTTGCAAAGACATGGTTTTGAAATAAAGAGTGGACATTTCAGTAGCAAAAATGTGTCATGGTATTTTTTTTTATTTGATAGAGAGAGAGTATTAGCAGGGAAGAGGGATAGAGGTAGAGGGGCAGGGGAGAGAATCTTAAGCAGGCTCCATTCTCTGCACAGAGCCTGAGGTGGGGGGTTGATCCCATGACCCTGGGATCATGACCTGAGCTGGAATCAAGAGTTGGATACCTCACTGAGTCACCCAGGCACCCTGTGTAAAGGTATTTTTAAGAAAAGTATTTACTCCGGGGGCCCCCGGGTGGCTTAGTCGGTTAAGCGTCCGACTTTCGCTCAGGTCATGATCTCACGGTTCGTGGGTTCGAGCCCCAAGTCGGGCTCTGTGCTAACTGCCAGCTCAGAGCCTGGAGCCTGTTTCAGTCTGTGACTCCCTCTGTCTCTGACCCTCCCCTGCTCACGCTGTCTCTCTCTCTCTCCTAGAAATTAAAAAAAAAAAAAAAGAAAAAAGAAAAAAAAAGAAAAGTATTTACTCGGGACACCTGGGTGTTTCAGTTGGTTAAGCATCTGACTTCAGCTCAGGTCATGATCTCACAGTTTGTGGGTTCGAGCCTCACGTCTAGCTCAGAGCCCGGAGACTGCTTCAGATTGTGTATCTCCCTCTCTGCCCCTCCCCTGCTCATGCTGTGTCTCTCTCTCTCAGAAATTAACTTAAAAAACATTATTTAAAAAAAGAAAGAAAAGTATTTACTCATGCATGCTTTCCCCTTCTGTAAACATGAATCCTATTCCTCTGCTAAAGACCAGCTTAGCACCAACTTCAGAGAGATCTCCCCTGATCCCCTAAACTCACAGCTATCTGCAAGTCATCAGGTCTTCTCAAGTTTCCATGATACCAAGCGTTTAGGGTACTTTATAACTTTATCAATTATTTCTCATGTTTTTCTAAGATTGTTTTATAAATGTTGATCCTGTTTTCTCAAATGTACAACTGTGGGTTAGAAGGGCAGTGAACACACTTCCTTCTCTTCTTCATTGCATATGGTAAGGAAACAGAACATAGTTAGAAATACTTGACAAGGCAGTTTATAAGAGTCTTGAGCTTGCCCTGCCTTTACTATATTTATAAACAAAGACACATAAAATAATTATAAAATCACATTTAAAGGAAATAGGCATGATGGCAAAATGAGGAAAAATATTGAATAAATTAATATAGTATTTTCTTGTATTTATATTCTAGTCAACAAAATGATAATAATAATAGTCTTTTGTCTATAAGGTATCATATGGTTTATAAAGCCCTTTCATAAACATTCTGTCATTTATCTTAGAAAAAGATATACTAAGGAACAGAGTAATTGAAACATATTGGAGATATATATCAAGGAAAGAATTACCAACTTTATTCTAATCAGTCAAGGAATGCTTCAGAAGTAACTGTGTGCCAATGTGAAGTTTTGTAGAGTGAAATATCATTCAACTTGGTCTTTGTCTATGAGATCTATAAAGAACAGTGTTTCTCCAGGGGAATATGCAGGATCTTGAAGATGTCAGAAGATGATTGCAAACCTCATGTGGAATTCTGAAATGCAACTGGAAGTAAAATAAAGAAAAAAATGATTTTCTCCACTACCCTGAATCTAGAAGAAAATCATTGCATCATTTTCATAAAACAATTAAATGTTATTTCTTATAAAGGAACTGCTATAGAACATGTAGGAGTCAGCCAGTTCCATTGTCTTCCTCTTTTTCCTCACATGCTCACTCACAGTCACTAATGAAATGGACCAATAATTATTTTTCCCCTTCAAAGTCCGTCTCTGCATAGCATTTGGGAACTTATCTAGCGAACCACTAGGGATGGCCGAAAACAACAAGTCAGATGGAAGAGGCAAAAGACTAGATAGATCACAGAGGTATGCCATAGGTCTTTTAATATAACAATATTTTTAAATAATAAATCATGTTATAGTTCCTTGGGTTTCTTTGCTACCACAAAAACAAGGATTGCCTCTTGTGCACAGAGTCCAATAAAAATCAGGTAGTAGATTTCCGGTACATGAAATATACTCTACTACATTTTTCCATGTTTTTTAATTCAATTTTTATGAGCCTCTGTGGCTGAAGGAACTATGGCTAAAGGAACAGAGAATGCTGGGTATTTTAACTGCAGGCTGATATATGCTCACAGAATTACAGAGATGGAATGGACCATGAGAATCAATTTGTCCAGTCTCCCTCATTTCATAGGAAATTGAGGTCTAAAGCAGTTCTTTGCACCTATGTACATGTGATGACACAAAGAAAGTGGACACATTTTTATGGAACAATAGGAAAATTTATAAAGGCCAATCATAGCTAAAGGCAACCATCTGAGGGCACCTCAGGCCTGCTCTGCCACCAAGAAGGCTATGGGATCAGTATCTTGGCACACCTATAATCCATTCACAGTACTACAGGTTGCTAAGGTACACATCAAGGGGGAACTCTGGTCTACAGTACATATACTCAAACAGCAGATTTATAAGAGTAACATCTGAATTTCTAATTCTCCATAAGTTACTTGTATTGTCTTGGCCAATTGGCCAGAGACAATGGTTAGAAGTAGGATGATCCACAGTAGAGTTGCTGAATGTAAATCGTAGTTGCCTAAGGAATTTCTATCTGTCTTATGTATAACCACTTAATGTCTCTACTTTTCAGATCCTTCCAAGATCTCTGGTCTTAGAAAATGGAAATGTAAATCATTGCACTATCCCACTCTTTCCTCCCCACTCACTAAGTTTTATAATAACTAGAGTTGTGATTTTTTAAAAATTTTTTAATGTTTTATTTATTTTTGAGAGAGAGATGTAGACAGCATGAGCAGGGGAGGGTCAGAGAGAGAGGGAAACACAGAATCTAAAGACAGGCTCCTGGCTCTGAGCTAGCTGTCAGTACAGAGCCCAATGAGGGGTTCAAACCCATGAACCGTGAGAGCATGACCTGAGCTGAAGTCGGACGCTTAACCAACTGAGCCACCCAGGCACCCCGAGTTGTGATTTTTAGAATAGAAGAAATATAAATGTGAATAACTGCTACAAGTTCCATACATGTATGTGTGTATGCATACACACACATGCACACATGTGTGCACACACACACGAGCACTAATGAAGTCTATACTGAAATAATTAACATCCTATGATTTTTCATGGCTTTCACTTTAATTTTTTTTTTTTTACAAATAGTTTATTGTCAAATTAGTTTCCACATAACACCCAGTGCTCATCCCCACAAGTGTCCTCCTCCATGCCCACTCCCTCCTCCCCCCACATCCACCAGTCCTCAGTTTTTGTCAGCATTCAAGAGTCTCTCATGGTTTGCCTCTCTCCCTTTCCCCCACCATTTCCGCCCTTCTTCTCCCCCTTGGTCCTCTGTTAAGCTCCTCCTAATCCTCCTATACGTGCACACATATGATATTTGTCTTTCTCTGCCTGACTTATTTCGCTCAGCATAACACCCTCAAGGTCCATCCATGTTGCTACACATGGCCAGATTTCATTGTTTCTCATTGCCATGTAGTATTCCATGGTATAGATAAACCACATCTTCTTGATCCATTCATCTGTTGATGGACACTTAGGCTCTTTCCAGGTTTTAGCTATTGTGGAGAGTGCTGCTATGAACATTGGGGTACATGTGCTCCTATGCATCAGCATTTCTGTATCCCTTGGGTAAATTCCTAGCAGTGCTATTGCTGGGTCATAGGGGAGTTCTATTGTTAGTTTCCTTAGGAACCTCCACACTGTTTTCCAGAGGGGCTGTACCAGTTTACATTCCCACCAACAGTGTAGGAGGGTGCCCGTTTCTCCACATCCTCGCCAGCATCTAGAGTTCTCTGATTGGCTCATTTTAGCCACTCTGACTGGCGTGAGGTGGTATCTCAGTGTGGTTTTGATTTGTATTTCCCTGATGAGGAGGGATGCTGAGCATCGTTTCATGTGTCTGTTGGCCATCTGGATGTCCTCTTTGGAGAAGTGTCTGTTCATATCTTCTGCCCATTTCTTCACTGGGTTGTTTGTTTTTCGGGCGTGTAGTTTGGTGAGTTCCTTGTAGATTCTGGATATCAACCCTTTATCTGATATGTCATTTGCAACTATCTTTTCCCATTCGGTTGGTTGCCTATTAATTTTCTGGGTTGTTTCCTTGGCTGTGCAGAAGCTTCACTTTAATTTTTAAAAATCCATCTCACAGTCCCATTTTCTTTAGCACTTACACAGAGGCAAGGTGCTTGCTGGGTCTGTGGATGGTCAAATCTCCACCTCAGTAGCCTTCCCTAGGTAGTCTCAGAAACCTTAAAGGGCATCTAAACTATTTATAAGCTTTGTGCTTCATCTGATTAAAACTTATATGAACATACTTTATGTTACATGGTTCTTGTGGCAGTGCCAAAATCAGAAACACCAAGGTAACTGGGCAGTAGTGTTATTAACATTCTGTTCATTAGCCTTTCTTCTTCATCATAACTGTTTCCACAATGAGTTCTTAGCTCTGAAAGAGAGGGACAGAAAGAAAATATACCTGCTTATGAAATGTTTTCTTCTATACTGCACACTTGAGAATGTAACAAGATCCTTGTCATTCCATTAAAAATTACTATTTTAGTAAATTCCACGTTGAAAACAAATGACTACAGAATGATTTCTCAACATTTGGAAACCTTGCTTTTTAAACAACTCTACTTCTATCGCACAGAAAAAGCCTCAACTATTTATTCATTTCATTTGACTACTTTTTAATCTCAGTTTTTATGGGGACACTAATGACCCTCACAGATTGTTACCCTCCAGTGAAATAACAGAGCTTTGGCAGCGGCTGGATTCCAGTTGAAGAGTTCTGAACTCACTGTAAATCTTCCTGTTTTGTTGTTCTTCAAACTAGGCTTTGCCATCTGCCTTATGAATTGAATTTTTGTTGCAGTATTTCACATGATCTAAAATATGGTTATTGCCATCCATAAACTGAGGTTCCTGGAGAGTATTAATTAAGTCCAAAATATTGCACCAATGTGCACAGTGAAATACAACACAAATGTCATGGCGTGACCATCATTATAACCCTCTCTGCATTCCATGATGGCTGTTCTCTCAAAAACCCGGAGACAATTTGGTTGTAGCAGCCAACGAAGTTAAACCTGAAGACTTAAATTCAGGTGGATGAGATAAATTGAAACAGATCTTATTGCTCCCAAACACTCTCTTGGAAATAATGGCATCTTGACATTTTATCAGTCACTCAAGCGGTCATTCTCAGCAGTATCAGCCGGAGCTTGAAGGATAGAGCTGTAAAGAAAGGACTGTCAGCCATAAACATTCCTCAAAACCATGAAAACCACAAATGAGAGCTTAAGTAATGGAGGACGCAATACCCTTGATATTTCAACAATTACCTGCAACAACAGGCTTTGTTCAGAACCGTGGTCATTTTTTCAAAAGCTTTACTTGTCAGGCCCAGACTAGGGTAACTGGAGACAGAAAAGAGAAGAAGGAGGAGGAAAAGGGTGGATCTGACATCCTTAGGTTAAAAAGTGAACTTAAGTTCACTGCTTATTTAAGCTTATGGGAATTTTTCAACAGCAACAAACTACAAAAAAAAAAAAAGAATAAAAATAAAACCAATAAAGATTGAACCAACCAAGGACATTAATATTATTAAGCTTGTGGTGAAGCTTTGAGATCATTAGAAAGGCATTTACACTGCTCAGCTGTTTCCTGTGTGGCCATTCCTGATGTCAAATTACAGAAGAGAAAAATAACAGGGAATGCATTGCAGGGAAGAGAAAGTAGTAATGGGTAAGAATGTAAGTATGGGAAGGCAAAATGAATTTAACTTCATTATACCTCAGGAACTTATCACTGTGTTGTGGAAGAAGAAAGACTAATTTTAAATGGAGTTGGTGCTATTATCTTGGCAATTGGGACCCAAGAAAACTAAATGAAATTGAGTATACACCACAACTGAGTCACCCAAACTCAGGAGACAGCAAACGTGGAAAGGTTAAATGCCCTAGAAATTGCATTTGTGGAGTTTCTCAACACAAGAGATTAATGGTTACTCAAAGCAATGGATAAATATTAGCTGAAGACCATTAGCCGAGGAAAACACATCAGTGCATCACAGTTCTCAGGGCTTATCAGATCAATTTTAAATAGGTTTATCTTGGACTTTTCTAACATTTAATGAGGAACAAATTGTTTTGTTTTGTTTTGTTTTTCTGTTTCCTCTACCCATGTTGACTTTTTGATATTACCTAGGAGAGAACAATTAAAATAAATGGGTCTGTGACAAAGTGTTAATTTGCTTGTCTCTGAAGCAATTGGAAAAGGGTCATTTTATGATTGTTTCCTCCTATTACACAGTTTATCATAAGTATTTAGATTGACTAGCAGACTCTTTAGATGAGAAAAGCGTTTGAATGGTCATTTGGGTCTTTCCACAGACTTCATATAGCACCTACCTAAACAATCTCAAATTAATGAGAATCTACCTACTTGTTGGTTCTCCGTCCATGTTAATCAAACTGTCAGTCAGTTCTCTTTATGTTTAACAACAACAAATGAAAACAAACGTAAAATATATATTATTATCTATCTGATGCCCATCACTGGGCTAAGTGTGAGGGGAATTTAAAAATATATAAAGCCCAAATCCTTATCTTAAGAAGTTTAGCACCTAATAGACCTAATTCACTCATATGAATATAAGTCCATTTGTTTTATTTCTAGGGAAAATGGCGGGGGGATGCAATTATTTTATCCATAGCTTCTTGATTTCATACAAGAAATGCTTAAGTCCAAAGCTTCCTGATTAGGAATTAACAAACCACTTGGAGGAAGCCAGAGAGTAGTACCTGAAGATTGTAGAGCTTGAATATCAGCTTTATGACTTGGGGTTCTGTGTAATCAGCTCTTCTTTGTCTCTTAGTCCAGGTTTACTTGATTCCCCCAACAACTATGTGGCCTGCTTGACCATTCTTTAGGAAATCACAAAGACTTCTAGATACAAATTTGCCTCTTAAATGTTACCGTATTTTTGTTTGTTTTTTCTTTCTTTTTCTATGGTTACATTCCCAAATTCAATAAGGACTTTGCAAGACCTATCTAAATATTTTCATAAGCAGCAAATAAAGCAACACAAATGTTCAAACAAATGGTCCAATTTTGAAAGTAGCAAATGACATTTCTTCTTCCTTCATAAACCATGAATTCCATCTTCATTAAAAGAATCACTCCTCTTATTCTATGTCAGCAGCTCATAATAAGGCACCAGTAGAGTAGTGCTTATATATTATGACTTGGCTGACCTGTAAACAACTTTCCATGATCCTAGTATTTCCTTTTTGGAACAGTACACCTATATAGGGCCTGCAATGTCACAATAAACAAAATAGCACAGAAGACTGTGCACACGTTTCATATATTGAGGACTATCCAAAGATGTGAACCTGAATACATTTTAGTCTGAAAACAAAGTTCATGAGTAAAGGAAGCTTTGAGATTATTTCATGGGAGAACAAAAGACAAGTCCCATCTAAAGATCAGAAAGAGAAATGTGTCCCTTCTAGCATTAAATAAATGGAATATTCTGATTCTTAGCAAAGTGACTTTGTTGTTCACAGTGAAGGCTTTCATAGTGGAAACTGACTGGAATAGAAGAGTACTGAGATAAAGAACTTTTTACTTCATGTTTCTGTTGTGCATGTGTGTGTTCATGTGTATGCACATATAATCTCTATGATATATTTAAAGTTTTTAAATAAGTGTGCAGAATTTTGCATGTTAAGAAGTTAAAAAGCAAAAATCTCGCATAATTTCTAGGCCATATTTTGCTTTTAATAAACATTCTTCTGTCTATCATCTTCAAAAGAAAGAGTGACCAATATCTATCCTACCCTTTCAGCTAGAAGATAAATGCCCTTGATCCTGCTTATGACCAAAACAAAACAAAACAAACCTATGAAAAATAATAGTTGTTCTAAAAATTGCTTGGAGCCCAATTATAATAATTATTGTTATTTTTTATTATTTTAAAAAAGAAAAAGAGAAATTCATATCTAAAGGGCAAAGCAGTTAGCAAGAAAGATGACAGAAACCAACCTGGAAAGGTAGGAATCCAATACGAAACATAGATAGCAAGACGTATTTTGAGGCAAAAAAAAGAAGCTACTGTCTATCAACCCTCACCCAAACATAAAGGACCATTGGATAGGGTCTCCAGTCCTGGTTTTTCTGGGCTCACCCAAGTGACAGGTTAAGTGAAGAGACCATCCTGTTTCTCTATTTCCTTCCCCACTTTATGTCTATACCTGTTTTTCCTTCTTATCTATCTATTCAGCTAAACAAGTTATGAATGAACCAACGTCTAACTTTCCTATAGGAGTAGCAAAGAAGGAGAATTCTGTCTTTATACCTAAGGAAATTTGCCTGTAGATGGGGAGTGAAAATTTATATTTGTATTAATAAGTAACTAAAAATATAAGTAACTGAAAATAGAAGTCCTTGCTTTTTCCAAAAGAATTTGATAATTAAGAAGCTCTACAGAGAGTATTTAGCTTTTCAAAGAAGGGCCAAGACCTGAATTTAGAAACAGGAACAGACAAGAGCTGAATTTTTTTGCATAAGAAAATGAGGGAAGATACTGGATTTTGTTGGGATGGGGGTAGAGAATAAAGGAGAAAGGAAAAAAGAGAGAATGGACCAACAATTTGCAGAAGTGTTAGAAGGACTTTTGATGAGAGATAGCATAGTATTTGAATATAAGATTTTGCTTTGCTAGAATATAGATGAACTTCCTCTCCTCAAACTTTCAGCAAATTCTGCAAAATGCAAAACACACACACACACACACAAATGGTATTTTTGTGGAAATGAGGAAATTGGACTAAGATACATGCTTAGATAGAGGCCACTGTGGAAATAAACAAGGAGAAAACACACAAGATGGTAAATCTGGAATTTAGAGAAGGCAAGAAGCTGGAGCCAGATATTGACCTCAATGATATAACCTGCCTTTGAACTGTTGAAAATCTTGGGAAGGGCATGGAACAGGAATACAGGCCAACCTAGATTTTAAGGAAAAAGGAGACTAAAGCTGACATCTGGGTTCACCGTGTAACTAGTCACATGAGGCTAGTGTATGTCTGTGTCAAATATGTAATAAATACCAGAATATGCTAGAGAGAAAGTAGAAGTAAAAGCAGGCAGAGAGCTAAGAAAGGATTTTAGAAAGAGTAGAGTTCAAAGCATAAGCCTTGACCTGATCTCCCTTGCTGATGTAAAATATGGCCACTTCATTATAATGTTAATGCAATGTCACTTGGGAAGCTGTATCTTGGCTTCAAAGGTTTTGTACAGATACCCAAAGCCCACAGGGATTGGTCATATGTAACCCAAATTGAAAAAAACTGAAGAAAATAAGATTTCTTCAAAGGGTCTCCCAGGAGAGTTCTAGTTTTCTTTCATCTTTTCAACAAGGGTCTGATACTAGTAGTGTCTTTACTATGAATTCCCGACATAAGAAATAAAGAATGTGAACTTAGAATCCCACTTACTTCTTATGCTTATGTGAGAAGGGGAATAGCCTAGTTGTCAGATGTCTTTGGATCTCACTTCTGACATGTCTAATGGTATGACTTTGAGAAAGTCATTTGACTCTTCTGAGCTCCAATAATACCATCTGTAAACTAAGGATGAAGGCAGCTACTTCATAACGTCGTTATGAGAATTATGAGACCTCATAGGTAAAGCACTTAGCACAGTAACTAACACACAGTAAAAGTTAAATAAACTGGATCTATTTCTATCAATAGGAATTCCTATCATAATACACTCCAATGAAAATTTATGTTCTTTTTGATGTATATTCATTCAGTTTTACAAATATTTGAACTCAATTGTATTATACTAGATGTTAGAGGAACTACCAAAAATGTAACTTTTCCACCTTCTAAAAATTTTCCATACACACCACATAATTTTCTTTAATACAAATAAATGTCATTAAATGCCAAAGGGAGTAAATGGCATATACCACAGTAGGGAGATTTCACTGTTTCTCTGAAAAAGAGGAAAGATTATCAGAAAAAATATTTTTTCAGTACAGCAGAAAAAAATGTATTCGTCATGCCAACTTAGTAGCTATTTAGTTCAATATTTTGACATTCTGTTATTGGGTCAGGCAAAGGTCCATCAATAAATCAATAAATATTTAATAAGCATCTACTATAATCAAAGATTACTGATGCTCTCAGGTTAATGGTGGTGGCACTGCTGAGCAGAATGGTGGTGGCACTGCCAGCACAGGGAAAGTTTCTGGGCCTCTCCCTCTTAGCTCACCACCAGTTTAAGATTACCAGTATGTTCATGATGCTACCTATTTGCAGGCTGCCTGTCTACAAAGGGAGAGGAGGGAGCAGAAAGGGGTGGGGGCTGTCAACCAGTTTGGCAACAAGTATATCTAGCCAACCAAGCCACTCACCCTGGAGTGCCCCATCCACCTGTACCCTCTTACTAATTATACTTTTGGTATAAAAGAGTATCTCTATGAGAAGGATAGCTCTGTTGTAGCTAGGTTTCATTGCATGAGCAAGGAATTTAGTACATTTGGAAAGAGGAGGGTCATAGAAGGGGTTCTGATTGTGCCTGAGTACCAGCTGGCCCATGCATTACTGCTACAGCTGGGATCAACTTTCTTCAAATTACCAAATTAAGTGTTAAACAACTCAGAAGAGGCTGAAGGACTAAAATGCTTAATGACAGAGAAGCCAGGCCCTGCATTTTGGTAACTGGCATAGACCAAATTTTGAACCTCATCAATATCCAGACCTTTCTGCACATGTTACACAACCTAAGAAGCATAAGAATTTGTTTTTGGTTCAACTTCAAGAAGCAGCCTTATCTGCAGTCCCTAAAACTGCAGCTGGTAGCTGCATCATTGTTTAAATTGTATGATGATGCCCTGGGATGAGGACCCATCATTTCTAGTCTCCCTCAGCTTTGGGGCAAGTTCAATTTTATATACAACTGAATATCTGAATGATGCAGAAAGCTGCTCTGTGAGCACAGCTGTACACAGTGTAGAACAAACATGGTAGAGAAGTGTTTTGGGTTTCTGTTTTATCTTTTCCCCAGTCCCCAAAATGCCAGCTACTATCCACTATTTGAATAATAAAGTTAATATAAAAAAATAGACAGTGGTGTAACCAGATGTGAAAATATTTAACTTACTTTTTGTCCTACATTTTTTGTATATTAAAGAAAGTGGACTTCAAAAATATTTTTTCTAGCATGCCATATCCTCTTTGGGAATCAATGTATTATATCAATTTTAACCAAGTCTTATTATAAATATACTATAGTCATGACTATGCTTGTGCTACATCTCATCCTTGTCTTGCCTTTTCAGCAATCTCAAAATGCTCAACAGTATGTGGCTTCTCCTTCTTGTATTTCCTTCTTTCCTCCTTTTTTCTTCCTTCCTTCCTTTCTTCTTTCCTTCCTCCCTCCCTTCCTTCCTTTCCTCCTTTCTTCCTTTCCTCCATTTCTTTCTTTCTTTCTTTCTTTCTTTCTTTCTTTCTTTCTTTCTTTCTTTCTTTCTTTCTTTCTTTCTTCCTTCCTTCCTCCCTTCCTCTCCCTTCCCCTCTGTCTTCCAAAAAATCCTGTTTCTGTCATTACTCTAGGGTGGTGCTTTACAAACCTCAGTCAATACAGGAATCACCAGAGGCCCTTGTATAAATGCACCTTCTGATTTCAGTAAGTCTGGATGGTGAAGCTGAAATTCTGCATTTCTAGTAAGCTCCCAAATAGTGCCAGTGTTGCTGATCTATGGACCATACTTTGAGTAGCAATCACTAGTTCTTAAAAATCCTTTACACCATGGTGAGTATAGTTAACAATACTATATTATGTATTTGAAAGTTGTTGTAAGAGTAGAGCTTTAATGTTCTCACTGTAGCAGCAAAATGGTAATTATGCATGGTAAAGGATATGTTAACTAACATTATTTTGGTAGATATTTCACAATATATACATGTATCAAGTCATTACATTGTATACCTTAAATTTACACAATGTTACACATCAGTTTTATCTCAATAAAACCAGGGGGGAAAACCCCTTACAATGCTTCAATTCTAAGCATTCTTTCAACAGCTACACATAACTGGGGAGGCAAGAAATACAAGAGGGATCTCTTCCTGCTTCTATTTGCTGACCATCCAATAATAATGGTTAACAATTCCTGAGGACTCTCATTTTGCCAGGCATTGTGCAGTGTGCACTGAATTCATTATTTCATTTAGGCTTTACAATGACCCTGTGAAGTAGGAATTATTATTTGTTTTAAAGATGAGAAAACTGAGGCTAGAAGAAGCTGAATAATGTGTTCAAGGTCACGTCAACTAGCTGATCCATGGCAGAGATGGGAACTGAACACAAACACTCTAGCTTACAGTCCAAACTCTTCACATTCACTGCCCTGCTCTTTCATGCTGTACTTACTGAGCAAACATAACCACATTTGGTTCTAAGGCAGTAGATTAATCTATTGTTCATGTAATGTCCTTACACCTGGAAATCCTTAAGAGCTCTTTCCCAACCATTGGGAAAGGGTGAGATACAGGCGATTTATAAAAGTACTCCCTGTGTGTCCTCAGGGCATGTCTACTAGTTAAATTGTCAGACCTCTATGTAGCTCACTACCACCCACTAGTCTTGAACCGTCATCTATTCTTTTTCCCCTACTCTTGTCTATCTACTTGTGACCCTGGAGATTCTACTGGCTCTGAAACTCTTCCCTTGGCTCTACAATGAACACTGAAGGCCAGCTCTGGCTTCTTCCCAAATTATACTCCTAGACCCATCCAGGCAAATTTTACCCTCCTCCACCAATCAAGAGGGAAAGAGGGAAAGTTCAGACATTGAGCCAGCTATGAGCCACAAAAATGAATTCAGCCTTATTAATTTGTAGGCAGGAAAGGCTTTAACAAATCAGGGAGCATTTTGCTTAGGTGACCTCATCTCCCATTTGTACCCTTAATGGAGATACTGAACTTGTCAAATCAGTGGAATATGTTGCCTCCTTTTGCACACAAATAATTTATTTTAAGACTTTTTATGCCTTCAGGGTTCTCTTTTCTGGGTCACAAATGATAAAGCACACAAAATTTTATTCATTTCTATCATGGTCCTGGAGATATTAAAAATCACCTTCTGCTTTTAATAGCGTTTCTGTCAATACAGGTAGTAACCTCTTAACCAGCCTCTCGTCTCTAACTGCTATTCCTGCCAGTCTGTCTTAACTGTGGAACAATTTGCTTGTGTGAGTTCTCATTTATTCAGTGTAGACTACAGCTAAATACTTTCCAGAATATATACACCATTAGCACTTTGTAGGACTCATTGTGTTTTTGTATATTGATGACAAAAATATATGTTACATTCATGTAGTTCTTTATATCTTTCAAAGGGCTTTTTGTGTTCCTTATCTCATTTGATCCAAAACTACCTTGCAGGGGAACTAAAATAAATATTATTCTATTTTATAAATTAAAAAACTTGAGTGTCATAGAGATTAAGTGATTTGTTATGGGTTGGACAAGAAATTTTGTTAGTGTGAGTGATTTGTTCTGGGTTGGACAAGAAGTTTTATCAGTGTGAGTTTGGAACTTGGGTTTCCCTAACTCATTGTACCTTTTTTTAGTAGAAAAAAATGCAAAACAAAATAAAACTTGGGCCAACCACCAACACTTAATAAATGTTATTTTGTCATGGAAGGAGGAAATAGTATTTCTGGCTTGTTGGTTCACAAAGGAGATAGAATTTTATCTCACTCTTGAAGGATAGCTGAAATGTTAATGACCATTAGGAGAAGGAATTGGCATAAGCAACAGTGTGGATATATGACCATCTAGGGATAAGCAAAGTGAGTTTATGAAGCATTGGGTACAAAAATATGACTAGTGCAGGAAAGTTAAGTAGGAAAAGTTAGTAAGAAGTAAATGGAGATCAGGGAACCTGGGTGGCTCTATTGGTTAAGTGTCCAACTCTTGATCTCAGCTCAAGGTCTTGATCTCAGGATCATGAGTTCAAGCTCCATGTTAAACTCCACATTGGGTATGAAGCCTACTTAAAAACAAAACAAATAAACAAAAAATGTAAGTAGAGATCAGGTGGTAAGAGTCTTGAATACCAGCCTAAGTAGTTTAAGAGTATTCATATTTGCATAGTTGATACTAACATATAGATGGTGCATAGCTTTTTAAGTCAGGCCATTAATCTCAACAATAACCACTAGGCTTAATGCTGAGCCAATTACTAAAGGTGTTTGGCCTTGTGATATTTCCACCTTAGGTCCTAACCCCACTACCAAAATCTCCTTGCCCAACCTTTGCTCTGAATCACAATATTTGTACACGTACAGTGCAAGGTTGAGGTCACAAGTCTCAATGCTTTACCATTTTTTGTTGAGAAGTATTTGCAAGAAGCCTATCATTGTAATACTTCAAGTAACTGAAATCCATTTCACTAGTTAACATCAATTGGTGATTATTTTTTTATTGCAATCAAGCAATTGAATTTAAATATTAAGGAAATGCAAAACAATAATAGTATACTATATGAAGTCATATGTTTCTTTAAATAAAGAAAAAGCCCTAGACTCTATATACTGTGGGATTCATTACATTTAGCCCAGGTCCAACATCTTGTTGCCTATCTCCATTGTTGGTGATGAGAATCCCAGTCAAGAAAAATAATAGAATACTTGGTAACAGAATACTGAATTATGTTCCCTAGAGCCTACTGACAACATCAGAATTTCTCTACCTTGACACTATTAGCATTTTGGGCCTAATAATTCTTTGTTGGGGCTGGGGTAAGTGGCTGTTCTGTACATTAGAGGACATATAGCAGTGTCCATGGTCTCTACCTACTTGATGCCACCATTAGCCCCCTAGTTGTGAAAACCAAAGATGTCTCTGGATAGTGCCAAATACCCTCTAGATAGCAAATTGCCCCTGGTTGAGAAGCACTTTACCACAACACAAAAAACTCAGGATTTAATAATAGGTTTGGAAAAAAAAAAAAACTAAGAAAATAAATGAACTAGTCTATTTCCCTAAGCTTCGCGTGCATCAGGATTTTGCTATATAATCTCATTTGCCCAGGTAAACCTATCCAAACCAATAATGAGAAGGAAAAAAAAGAAAAAGGATGACAGAAAATAAATCCCAGCTATGAACCAGTTAACTAACATTCCACATGAAGTTATAGACAATTTCCCCCAAGAAATTAAATTCCTTTACAAAAGTACCCTGAGGACTTTAACACAAATCACTCTTCTTACTTGAGACTATTTATCATTTTTTAGAGCTTATAAATTATACACACCAGCAGCAATTTTATACACCAACAACCACAATAATCCAGACACAAAACAGAGCAGTTGAAGGGTACACTTTAACAAAGAGAGAAAGAGATGGAGGGAGGGAGCACGAAAGGAACCAACTGTGCTCTCCTTTAGAGCTCTCCTCTCAGGGACATCGCTTTTCCTTTCTGTCCTCACTGTCTTAATAGATTTCATCTTCCTTTAAAAGACAAGTCACAATCTGTCCCTGAAGACAGCCGTTATCATTAAAACGCTCCGCTGGGGGCAGAGGGGCAACATTACTCAGTGTGAGACAGGACATGTGAGAGGATGTGTGACACTTTTCCTTCAGGGCCATCATTTTGGAGAATGGAGGGACTAAGACAGGACTCCCAGAGGTCAACCTTTCCATCCTCTGCTTGAGGCTGCCACCTAAGCCATTTAAGGAGAGGAGTCAACTCCCTCCATTTACATTTCCAGAGTGGAGTTGTTTTCTCATTTCACGCAATTAAAGAGAGTAAAGATAGATCCCAGAGCAATAATGTTCCTCTCCCAGTTATACCCTGTGTTCCTCTTAGTGGTCCTGACCTGAACATCACCTAAAACAATCAAGAATCAGATGCTAGATATTCATCTGTGCAGCACACAGAAAATATATATCACTCCTGCCCTCCTATGTTGGGGGTGAAAAGAAACAGATGAAGGACACTCGCACACTGGTCCACTTCCATGGTGGCACTCTTCCTCTCCCCATTATTGTGGGTAGTAACCTACATATCACAATTAAGCTGCACACCATCTACAGAACTCTGTAGATAGAAAATAAAATAATTACAGTATTTAGAGCTGGAAGACACCTTGAAACATCTCTATTTCCAAACTCATTTTACAAAAAGGCAAAGCCAGAGAGGTAAAATAACACTGCTCAAGGTCATTTGGTTCATCATGACCGGAGAAAACTAGAGCCTCCGCCTCCTGACTCAGTGGAATGCTCTATGACAGTAATTCTGCTTCTCAGGAGCAATGACAGAAACCCCAGTTTACACTGGCACCAGAAACCCCAAAGACAAAAAAAAGAAAAGAAAAAGAAAAAGAAAGAAAGAGAGAGAGAGAAAAGAAAAGAGGAGTTCTCAAGTTCTCATAAACGAAATAAATCAGAGATGGTGTCTGGTTTTATAAAGCTGCTCAGCAGCCATTCTGCTTCCTAGTATCACCCTGATTCCCTTTGAGACATCACTGTGTCTCCAATTCTCAGCCATGCGGTTTGGGTGGATTTGGCCTCCCTGTCAGCTCTATGCATCCTTTTTTAAGATTCATATTTAGCTACAAACACTGCACAGTAAATTTATCAGATTGCTCTCCTCTCAGTGAAAAGAACTAGGATCATTGGGAAGACAGGTACACTGAAGGTAGGCTTGGGACTAGGAACCCCAAATATACACCTTTTTGTTTGTTTAAAGCTGACACTAAGAAGCTTCTATTATTTTATCACCCAAGAGGCTTGGGAGAGCTCATGACTAGAGAGTCCCAAAACTTCCCACCAGACATCACAGGGCAACTGCTACAGAACATAACTCCAACTGACTAACTCAAAGTCTCCTGGATCCAACTGGGAATAAACAAGAGAGGTCTTAGAGAACTCTGCCAAACAACGGAACACTGTGCTTACATTCCAAGCCACTTGGGGTAAACACTCTAATTTTAAATGAAAAACCACATGTGCTTAAAATCAGCAACTCCTTTTAATACTAATTATGATTTTATGTTGCTTGAGTTATTACCAGAAGGAGGGATAGGTCTCCCTTTATATCTTTATTAAAAAATGTATATTACCCAGGTAATAACCATTATATTTTATATTTTTAACCTAAAGATAATATTTGACTAGCATTTTATACTTTTCAAAGCCTAGTATAACAGAGAAAGACAAATACCATATGATTTCTCTTATATGTGGAATCTAAAATACAAAACAAATGAATGAACAAAACAAACAGACTCAGATATGGAGAATAATCTGATAGTTGCAAGAAAAGGGAGGGGAATGAGGGAATGGGTGATATAGGGGAAAGAGATTAAAAGGTACAAACTTCCAGTTATAAAATAAATAAAACATGGAAATGCACTGTACATCATTGGGAATACAGTCAATACTGTTTTAACAACTTTGTATGGTGGCACATGGCAGCAAATTTATCATGATGTTCACTTCCTAATGTATATGAACACTGAATCACTATGTTGTACACTTGAAACTAATATTATATGCCAACTACACTTAAATTAATTTTTTTAAAAAACCCTAACATATATTGTCTCATTTATCCTCACAAGGCATTATTTATTCCCATTTTATAGACAATAAAACTGAGCCACGGGTTCAAAATTATTACTGAGTATTACACAGTAAAAGAATGGTAGAACCAGGACTCCTGACATAGGATTAAGACACATTTATTTAATATAATGCAAAGACTAGGGGCCTTTTCTTTTTCTTATAATGGCTCCAAATATATAATTCTCCTTGTCTGTCTTCAAAGCTTTGAAGGTGTATCTAATCTCCATAAAGACATAGAAAAATCCTAAAGCAGACACAAAGAAGATGCTTTTGAAGTAGCCTGACATTGTGAGAACTTCTGACAGGTTCATTCAAATTTCATGAAACTCTGGCTTGGTGCTCTTGATTTTGATAGAGGGCTTGCTACTACAGTGTGTGTGTGTGTGTGTGTGTGTGTGTGTGTGTGTGTGCGCGCGCACATGCAAACACATGCGTACATATGCACACATCAGTGTAAAATAACAGAAGGGCAACCTGAGACAGACCATGCTAAGAAAATGAAAGGCTGAAAATTGCATTTAGTTTTTGCATGGCACTATTGACTTTAGATTGGGATTCATCATTTACACAGCCAGCTAGGTCCTCTGACATTCAAAGTGATTCCTTAGCTGTGATATTTATACTCAGATTCTTATTCCTCTTTCAACTAAAAATAAATAAATAAGCATTTTGGACAATGACAATGATATTGTGTTTGTGAATCTGGAGGCGCTTTTTAAATCCTGTGCTCTAAGAAGCAGTGCTAAGTCCATCAGAGGCAGTTAACTCTGTCATCCAGATATTCATTTACCTGGATCTGCTTTTTCCATTTGTTTTTACAGTCATCAGTGATGAGGAAATTTGGCCACTCCACCGAAGTTTCATAAGATTTAGTGAAAGGCTTTGAATCACTTCCCGATTCATGCTGGAAAGATCCAGAAAGGCAGCAGAAGCCAGCAGCAGCCAATTCCTAGAGCAGGGAAATGGAAGAGCTGTTTTAGGCATTGTCACAGGAGGAGATGGGAGAAGAAGACTAGGGTGTGGATAAGACTAGACCAACCCACCAGTGCTTTAAACAGCGCAGCTCCATGCATCTGTTTTAATGTGTTGGGATTTTACATAAGAATTAACATGTGAAATTCTGATTCCAAAGACACACCAAAAAAACTGAAAAATCTGAGAGCCATTCAGACAAAATGACTTGATTTGAACCATAATACATAGTCCCTGCAAAACAAGGGTCCCAGTCCAAGTCATTCATGTCCCAGCACCCATCTCGTCAGCAATCCACATCCTCCTGACTTCTTACCACCAATCTCAGGTCATCCTCACAGTGACCAGGCAAAGTAGATAATATTAGTCTTATTATACAGATGCAAAAACTAAAGTCCAGAACTTCAGAGTATCTTAGCCATCTAGACTACGATTGGAATACCTACATCTCCTGACGATAAACTCCCACGTTGTTGGCCCTATATGCCCTGTCTCAGTGCATGTGTCAAAAGACAGTGGGTTAAAAAAAAATGAGTCATGCTATCTCCTTTTCCTATTTTAATTTAAACTGTCTTCTGTAGATCCCACCTTGTCTCTTCTGAAATGTTCTTTGTCCTTTATCTTTGCGTCCGTTTCTTCTCTATTAAACCGATTGTGTCTGTAGTGCCCTTCCAAGATGACCTCTGCCTGGCACAGAAAGCCATCCAACAGGCCATTTGTCACACCTCATCTCTTCTCTTTTATAAAAAGGACAAAAGGCTATCTTTTAGCCCCCTTTGGAAGTGTTTTCATGCTAATCCAAGAATTACTGTTGTGTTTGTTTTCTAGCTGGTGCAGTGTGAAGCCATTCATGGGGCCGCATGGACCTTGTCTAGTCACATTCCAGGCCATTCTTGGAACATTTTGGGGAAACGCATCATCGCTCTGCTGGTGGGAGACAAGTCTGTGTCCCTGCCTGAGGCTGGCAGCCAATGCATCTACGCCCTTGATTGCGCATGAAAACATCTCCTGCCATCTTTGCCAGGCAGCCCACTATACACATAGGGAGAAGGAAGAGCAGAATTAAATGTTCATCCAAAAACAAAACAGAAAAAAAAAGCAAGACCAGGAAGAAAATAACAAAAAACAAGGAAACAGAGTAAGCTAAGCACTTTAGTCAAGGAAAGGCAACCTTTTCCCAAACCACCTGACTTGCCATGGAATAGTAGATCCAGATGGGTATCAGAGACATGAATACTAATTCCGGTCCTGCCACTAACTAGCTGTGTGACTTTCAGCACTTGCTTTTATTTTGTCCCTTATAAAATGGGGTTAATATTTCAAACCCCATAAGGATTAAGTGAAATACTGCTCACAGATGCACTTAATAAATAAAAGAAACCAAACAAATAGCCATTGTTGTCGCTCTGCCTTCTGAGTGTCAGTCCCTCAGACTGTAAAATGAAGATAGAACTATGCCCCCTAAGTCAGCTGTGTATCTGAAACACCTAGGGAGCTTTTAAAAAGTCCAAACTGGGCGCTTTGCTAAAAGGTTAGGGCCCAAGAACATGTTTTTATAACCTGGTTTTATAACCACATTATTTGAATAAGCCTTCCTGGAACTGGTTTTTGGATCTCCTAAACTACCCACTAATCAGCAGTTCAATGTTTTGTGATTCTCAAAGAAGACAAAATAGCTAATACAATGAGCTAACAAGTTTGTCTGTAATTTCACCATTAAAGATTCAGTATTTTGAGTTGGAAGAACTTTATTTTCAAAGGATCCCTATTAAAAGGTAAATATCCTTCATTGGGCCAATATCCTCATCCACGGCAGCTTATTTGTTGGCCCTGGTCAGCTGTACTGATTAAGAGCATACGTAAACAGTGGAACACAAGGAATGCGTGTGTATGTCTGAGGGGAGAATTTTCTAGAATAATATCTTTATTTTCAAATATGGTAACTGATCCCCAGAGAGCTTATAAGTAGAGTGATGATGTAATTTTCATCCAAAATGAAAGTAAAAGGGGGATCATTAGTAGTTACATTAGGCATAAACCATGGCATACTAAAATATGTTCATCCTTACTCAAAGGACTTGTCTACATCACAAAGGAAGTTAATATTTAAGAAAGAAGAACTAGAAGCATCAAAGAATGGGACTAGAACTTCAGCCTTGAGAGTTTTTCAATGACCCATGCCACAGGCTGTGTGATTCAAATTCATTTCACTTTGGGTCCATGTTCACCCTTATTTCTCAGAAACAAGCTAAGAATATACACCTTTCTCTTCTACTTTTTCTTATGTCCATATTCTAGCTGGCTCATTTTGGGACTCAGTCTCCATCACACCTGTAACATTCTATTGACTAATAGTTGAAGGTGGCTTTTCTTTGGATAAGCAAAGGTGTCTGCTATGCAGGATCAACAGAAGCCCATGTGAATATCAGAAATTATGGGGCACCCAGGTGGCCCAGTCGGTTAAGCATCCAACTTCGGCTCAGGTCATTTTCTCATCGTTCGTGGGTTTGAGCCCCACATCGGGTTCTGTGCTGACAGCTAGCTCAGAGCCTGCTTCAGATTCTGTGTCTCCCTTTCTCTGACCCTCCCCTGCTCACGCTATCTCTCTCTGTCTCTCAGAAATTTAAAAAAAAAAAAATTAAAAAAAAAGAAACTATACCCAGATCCTTAGTAACATCACCATCTGAAGACAAATGCTCTTGAGGCTGTTGCATAACTCTGACAGTCCTGTATTAACTGTCCAGAGACTGTGCTTTTCCCCTCTGATTCCCATATGTGGTACCTTAACTAAACCCAAGCAACTGTTCTGTCAATACCCACCAGGCAGCAGAAAAATGTCTCTTCCCAACATTAGGTTTTCTAATATCACTTGTCTAACAAAGGTTATTTCATTCTGGCTTTATTTATGAGAGATTCCTATACCCCTATTCTCAGCAGCCATATTAATAGGTACCAAACACGGGGCTTGGGATTTTAAAAAAATAAGTAAATACCCTGGTTTTCAGCTCCCCTTCATGCTTGAAAGCAAATTTGTAAATTGTCAACTTGACTTAATTTTTCCTCTGTACTTACACCTATTTGCTGTAGTAAGAATTCCCTCCCCACCCCCGGGTTTCACTCATCTGCAGCATGTGGCAGGAAAAAAAAGGGATTAGGATTGTACTTGTCGACTTTTCCGAGCGGATTTTCTTTCAGCAAGTCTGCTATCAATTCTGTCTGCTGAAATAGCATTTTTAATGTGTTACCTGCCGATCAAATATGTTCTGTTAACTTCTGAATCTGCTGTGTTTTCTGATGCTGTTTACCATTATTTTTCCCATTGTTATCAATCTTATTATTTTTAATACAAATATGGATTATACTATTTTGATCATGTATCTATTTCTGCAATACATTAGTTGAAAAGAAAAAAGGGGGAGGGTGTAGAGAAGGCAGCAAACTGGGCCTTCTCCTGCTGGAAAGACTCCTTTAATGAGTTTTATTCTGTAGATGGGGAGATGCTCTTAACCTCCCTGGCCCAGTAAGATGTGATTTCTTGACACTGGGCATATTGCAAATGCATTTTTATCAGAGCTGTATAAGGTGGACACCGAGGGGATTTCTCCAGTATTTAACAAAGCCATCTATTTGCAACACAAAGTAATGCTTTGTTTACCCTTCCTCTTTGTCCTGGGCATGGTATTATTCTAGAGGCATTGCTTCTCCCTTGCAAACTGTCAGTGGCCAAGGGTACTTTTCAGTGTGTTTGGGATCATAATTGGCAAAAACGTCTGCTCAGTAGTGAAACAGAGGTAAAGGTCAGACACGACCCTGTGGGGGCCATTCTCCAGTTTGCATGACACAGACACCAAAGTACCTTGCCCATTCTCCAAAGTTCACAGACCCTTCCCCGTATTCCAGGGACACAGCCTTTCCTCCCTGCCAGATAATTAGCAGCAGCAGCAGCAAGCACAGCCAACTTGTCACTGGGCACTCAATGGTGCTCCTTTCCTCCAAGCTCATTTCCTTGGAAGGTGAGAGCCATTATCGTAAAGAGGGATATTGTAAATTCTGTTCCTTCTGCTACACTGTGGCTCTGAACAGAGAAATTTGTGTTTTCTGCCAGGAAGAAGAATAACATTTATTTAATGGATGCTGAGCAAAAGGTATTCACATTTCATGCTTCGGGGCTTAAGCCGATCCTAGATCAGTAGGGAACTTTTCCAGGCTCCGAATTGTGCAACTGGGTAAGTGCTTAGTGCTAACAACCCTTCTGTCCCCATCCAGGCATGGTCTGAGGTCACCATCTCAGGGGTGCCCCCATATCCCCTCAGCTCCTAAATTTGTTCACAAACCATGCTTTACATCCCTGCTCCTCTCAGCTTCTCCTACAGACTTAAAATCTATTGGTATTTTTTTATAGAAAGCTCTGCTCCACTGATTTCCAGTTCTGCTTCACCAGTATCCAAGACCCTTTAAGGGAATCCTCTATAGTGTTAGAGCTATAAAGCATGAGTGTTTCCTCAGCACTGGGGACAGCTGAAAATCAAGAGGACAGAGAAACCTTGGGACAGGAGAAAGAGGGCAGCTTTCAAGCTAGAAAATTCCAACTAGATTTAACTTATCTATTTTTTTACGTTTATTTATTTTGAGAGATAGAGAAGGGCAGAGGAGGGGCAAAAAAGAAAGGGAGATAGAGAACCCCAAGCAGGATCCACGCTAACAGCCCAACGTGGGACTCAAACTCACAAACCATGAGATCATGACCTGAGCAGAAACCAAGAGTCAGATGCCTAAGTGACTGAAGCACCCAGGCTCTGCATAGGTTTAAATCATTGTTGCACCCTAAATAGTTGGGTAATCATAAATTGCTTTATCTCATTGACAGTCAGTTTCCTCACCTGCGGAAAAGAATAATAAACCTTGCCTTGCAGCACTGCTGCAGGAACCAAGTCAAGTCACATGTAGATGTGTGCTCCATAGAGGACAGAAGTTGGATCATGTCTCCCTTCTCTCAGGGGACTGCAATCTAGTCTGCATCTAACACTAACTTGTTAAGTAACTTGTGGCAAGTCATTCAAATTCTCTGTGAGTTCATCTTCAAAATGAGGAAGAGAAAAACCTCTATCTTGCCTTCCCTGCAGGGTTATTATAAGGATTAAATGAAATATTCATTAAAACAGAAATTTCTACAATGTAAAAAGAAGTGTTGCCAAGAAATAAGGCATTACTATTATGCTGATGCTTACTCTTATTATCTTTAAATTCTTGAAATTGCACATTTTAAAATATTATCCACAATTAACTAGTCGCATCTAAAAATACGATGCCTTTTAATCACATATAGATAAAGGCCACAACGCTCTGATGGTGCTAAAGCTGGTATAATCGTGTGTCTTGAGAATAAGGTTTGCTCTCAGACCTGGGACAAAAGATTACTGGTGGCTTGGTCTATGCATAAGATAAATAAAGACTTGGAAATTTTACCGTATCAAAATTAGGTGAAAGTCTTGCTTGTAAACATGTGAAACACAGACACTTACTGTCAGATTTCAACTATTCGTGGTGTGCCAGTCAGTCTTGGCCTTATTCCTCACTTCCACTGCTAGCCTCTTGCCACTCTCCACTCTTCCTTTCCATACACTCTGTTACTCCTCCCCCTAGTTCCCAGAGCCATCTGGACCTGAGAAAGGTAATAACTAAGCACTCAACCTTTGCTGCTAGCCTTCCTTAGGCATAAATTGCCAGTCTCCTAGCTAAAGTTCTCAGGGATTCTACCTTGCTCTTGGTTCTTGAGCCCTTTCTCACTGATGTCCAGGGAGCTTTCCTATCCATTCAAAGGACTCCTTACTACATACATGACCTCAAATCTTCCAGGACTTAAGAATAACAAGAGCTAACTCAATCTACCTTATGAAATAAAAAAATTAGAAGGATATACTAGGAGAACACAGGAGTGCCTCACAGAACCCAAGGCTTAAATTGTGCTGAGCTCCTCTCCACCCACACCTCTTGGGCCCCTTTGCTTCCTCGGTCCACCTGAAAACTGACAGCCTTGGAGACTGTAGTACGCAGATCTAGCTACTAGGAAAGAATAAACCAATTGGAGCCCAATTACAAATTCACAGATAATGAAGACTAATTAGTCTAGCCTAGTTCGTGTGTTGACCAAAATTTGGAGAATAGCAGGACACTCTGAGCTGGATGCTCCAAAAGTGTCCACTTCACATGGGAGGGTGGTCTTCAGCATTGGCCTCTACTCTTGTTCCAACCCCATTAGGTGATATCTTCCGCTGAGCCACCCATATCCTAAACAGCACCATTAGGCCATGCTATTGATATGGCTCTTTCCCATGCTTTTCATGCCAGAGAAGACAATTAATTGCACATGGCATTTGATACTTGGTTCACTCTGGTATCTTCCTACACTGGACAATGCTGCTTCTTCTGCTATGCCTCCCTGTCCCGACTAGAAGACATAGCCCTTCTGCAGAGTCTCACCACATCCATTAGGCACTGAGGGCAACTTTGGCTGAAAGGTTCCATCACGCTGTTGCACATTGTGGACGAGTCTAAGAAGTATCTTCCACAAGGCTGTGCCATTGTTCAGAGCTCATTGTCTCTATAGCTGTCCTTCTATTGCCTGCACTTCCTACCAAGTACCTTTACTAATACATGGATTATTTAAAGAGCCAAGATACTTGGGGGTGATAGAAATATGGGGACTAGGGGTACCTGGGTGGCTCAGTCAGTTATGGGTCCAACTTCAGCTTGGGTCATGATCTCACAGCTTATGAGTTTGAGCCCTGCATTGAACCTGCTTCTGATTCTTTGTCTCCCTCTCTCTCTGCCCCTGCCCCACTTGTGCTATCTCTCTCTCTCTCTCTCTCAAAAATAAGTACACATTAAAAATTTTTTTAAAGGAATAAGGATACTGGAAAGGGAAAGAAGGCTTCTAGATTTCTATTCCATTCTTGTGTCAAAGTCTATTAGTGGGGATTCATACCATCTGTATTACAGAGATTTAGGTATAACCCCTTTCTGTCTTTTATTTGTGACCCTCAGCATTATTCAAAACACAAGTCTTTGCCAATGGTTTAAAATTTTAATGCCTGTTTTTTTCCCATCCCCTAACATGAGTTTTCTACTAAGAGACCACTTAGCTTTCATAAAATTCATGGTAGCATATCCTCAAATCCAGTTGTTTGATAGGCATAGACATTTAGGAATCTCCTCTTGAGCTTGGATGTTACCACAATTAGAATTAAAGAGAAATAGCTGTGAATTAGTTGTAAAGCTAAAGTTTAATTTAAAAGGATTTTCTTTTATTTGAGATTATCAGAATTATTGTTCTTGGTGAATCTCATTGTCTGGTACATGTATGGTCAACTAGGATTTTTTTTTTTTAATCAAAAGTGGTCTCTTACAAGGAAGAAGATGTCTCTAAACAACTTAGCCTTCTTTGAATTAAAACCTACTTTGTGTTGAAATTGTATCACAATAAGTCTGCCACACGTTATCATTGTTTGAAACTGGTTATATCTGTAGTCAGGCCAAAGGAAAAGCTGGTTCACTAATGGTCTCCAAGGTGAGGGAATATGGTGGTGGGTTGGGTGAGGCTAGGGCAGGGAAGGAAGGAGAAAGAGAGAGAGAGGCAGTAGTTGGTAGCTGCTGTAAAATACTGTAAAATGTTGCTGAAGGCATCATCCTGAGCTCCTTCTCCCTCAATCCCCTGGAAGAACTGACAACTGCCTGGCCTTTACAAAATGAAATTGACATTTGCAGACTTAGGTTCAACAGAAACTGAAAAGGGAGGGGTGGAGGACGCTGTAGGCAAAGCCAGAGCCCAGATATCTGGATCCAGGGCAGCAGGCCCATAACTCTGCTGTGAGTGATGGGTCAATATCCAATAACTCCAAATCAAAAGCTGAAGTCTTCTTGAGTCAGCAGAGCTGAAGCCTCCTTCGGGGGATAAGAATACAGCACTGGCCCTTCTGACAGAGCTGAAGTTGCCGGTAGCCTTTAATCTAAGGAAACCACAGGCAAAGTGAACTTGGCATATAACTTCTCCAACATTAATTAGCACCCTTAAGTTTAAAGGGGGAAAAATAATAATACTCTTGAGAGGGCAGTTAAAGCTCAAACTCAACTCATTTGGATTCAGCACACAAAGTCTCTGGGGAGGGGACGATGGGGCAGAGAACAGAACACAGGCATAGAGTGGCAGAGAGATTATTTTCAGGTCAACTGAGCAGTGGCTCTCAGAAGCAGGCCATTGTTTGAATTCTGTTTCATGATATTGATTATGAATCATCCTTAGTAGTTCTTCACCTTTTTGGTCAGGCTCTGCCTGTCCTATTGGAAATGGGATGCAATATGTCCTGGAGCTCTGCTAACTGTGTACTTTTCTTAAATGCAATGAGCCTGTTTGGAGGCTGGGCTGGGGAGGTTTGGGGACAGAAATCAGACATGGTTTTAAAATGAACTTTTAATAGGTCATTATCTAGTTAAGGAAAATTAGCTAACTGTTTTTATTTCCACTGACTGGAAATCAAAAACAAATCAGTGAGTGAAAAAAAAAATTATAGAACAATATGTACTATTTGCTATTTATGGGGATGTTAAAGACAGGCAAACAAATTCTTTTTAAAATGAACTGAAGATGCACACATCAAACTCATAATAGTGATTCCATATGGTAAGGAAGACAAAGGACCAGAATTGAAAATGGTGGACAAAGAAGCTTTCTCTGACCATTCTCATTTTTCTCTTTGAAAAGAAGAAGTAAAATTCATAAACTACTTATATAATTATGTATAGAGAACAAAGAGAAATCAATGTTACCTTCTATCTTTTTGGAATTCCTAAAGTTAAAACAAGGACTAGAAATCAAATAGATGGTTATTGTTTCTATCTACTTTGCATTGGAAGGTGACTTTTTAAGAACAGTTCTTGGACAAAAGATAATGGACTCCTGATGTGAGATTATATCGAAATGGTTCCTAAGTTTTGATACAAAAACAAGTCTGAGCCTTGTTTCCCTGAATCAGGGAGCAAGGCAGCAGAAGTCAGGTTTTATGCAAGGAAACATTGCTGCTACTTTAAGTCCATCCTCAGCCAAGAAGCCCATTGGCTTGAATTTATCACAGAGCTCCACCTCATTTTATTTTTATATTTTTTATCATTATTGCACACGTAACACATTTTAAAACAGTGATCTAAAATATTCTTGAATGTTTATATAAACATTTAAAATTGTAAACAGAATTGAAAATTGTATTTCATTCCCCAGTTATAAAGTACTGCTACATATTATTTAATTATCATCATATATTTTGTAAAAGGTTCTAGGATTTGTATCATTTTACTGTTTTGCAGATGAGAAAACTAAGGCTTTAAAGGAGGAAGTAATTTCTAAATCATACCAATAGCAATAAGGACCGTAACTAGAGTTCAGGTCTAATTCTTTTTTTTGTTGTTGTTGTTTTATTTATTTCTAGGAGAGAGACAGCGTGAGCAGGTCAGAAAAAGGGGGAGTCACAGACTGAAACAGGCTCGAGGCTCTGAGCTGGCAGTCAGCACAGAACCTGACGCGGGGCTCGAACCCACGAACCATGAGATCATGACCTAAGTGAAAGTCAGACGCTTAACCAACTAAGCCACCCAGGCGCCCCAGTTCAGGTCTAATTCTTAGCTGTCCATCTATTTACTCATTCAACAAGCATTTATTAAGCTCCTATTAAATAGACTCTTTCTTAGAATTGTTTTCGATGCCTCTGGTAACTGTTTCCCTAAGTCTTTATTCTCTCACTATGAAATACCATTATAGTCTGCATTATTCATTATAGCTCCATTTTGCAAACCTGATCCTCTACGTCATCTGCCCGATAAATTATAAAGTCCTAAGGTAGTTCTAGTTCCAAGGACCATGGGGGAGAAGAAGGGGAAAATTGTTGGGGAGAGGGAGGTAGGCAAACCATGAGAGATTCTTGAATACTGAGAACAAACTGAGAGCTGATGGGGCAGGGAGAGGGGAAGGGAGGTGATGGGCATGGAGGAGGGCGCTTGTTGTGATGAGCACTGGGTGTTATATGGAATCCAACTTGATAATAAACTATGAAAGAAAAAATTAAATTAAATTAAAAAAAAAAACTTCTTTCATATCCCATGGGGCTTAGCATAGTTCTGGGTATATGGACACTATCAGTGTTGCCTAACAGATTTACAGGTGATTATTCAGTAAGTATAAAAGTCTAGATGAGGGACGCCTGGGTGGCTTAGTCGGTTAAGCGTCCAACTTTCGCTTGGGTCATGATCTCGCGGTTCGTGGGTTCGAGCCCCGCGTCGGGCTCTGTGCTGACTGCCAGCTCAGAGCCTGGAGCCTGTTTCAGTCTGTGACTCCCTCTCTCTCTGACCCTCCCCTGCTCACGCTGTCTCTCTCTCTCTCTCTCCTAGAAATAAATAAAACATTAAAAAAAAAAAAAAAAAGTCTAGATGCTAAAGATTAAACTACAGAGCTCTAATTGTGATAAGGAGATATAACCATACCACATATGTCCCAATCTGCCCCAGACATGTGTTGAAGATGGTAAAACCCAAGAGCTGGTCCAAAACTTCAAAGAACATTTTCCATGCCTATGTTACTATTCTGATTTTTGGTTTCATTCCTAATTATAGCCTGTTACATAACATTGAAAACAATCAGATAAGACCTTCTGGTTTAAAAAGAAATGTTAACACAAAATTATGATCTATCAACGGTTTTTTATTGAGATCCTGGTATGTGCATAATATTTCGTATGACATTATGAAAAAAATAAGAGCAATGTGCATGGACACTTTCTTTTTCCTCAATGTGAACTGTACTTTACAGTTTATATATATTATCTCATTTGGAACTTTATAGTCCAGTTTGGCTGTTATGTGCTTGAGCTCTGGGCCAGTCTAAATTTAAATCCGGCTCTACCACTTTCCAGCTGTGTGACCTCAGGCAATTTGCTTAATCTTGCCAAACCTCAATTTCCTCATTTGTACAACAATGATAATAGGGTTCTTAGGAAGATTAAAAGAGATAATTCATGTAAAGTACTTAGCACAGTATCTGGCACAGAGTAAACCCTCAGTAAATGTTAGCTATTCCTATTATCATCTTTATAATCACCCTGTGATTGTAAAGGTAGATAAGGTGCACATTATTTATACATTAAAGAGAAAACTAGGAGGGAGAAAAATTATGTTAGTTGCAAAGGATGACAGAGCTAGTAAAGGCAATGGACTTCAGGCATTTCCTCTCAAGTCCTGTGCTCACCCCTATCGTACTCTCCCTCTGATGGTAGGGATGGAGGGAAAATCATACCAACAAGAGGAAAAGTACAAACATGGAAGGCAGTTGAGGGAAGAAAGACTGTCCTTGTTGGCTGAGCTTTCCTGTGCTTTAATCAACATCTGATCTGCTACTTACCAACAGATGAACACATACTTGGTATTATGAAGTTCTTCTCAGTTAAGCTTAGTTTTTTATAGTCTAGGTCAGTTTTTTTTTTATGTATATATTTTAATGTCATGCAGACTTGGATTTTTGACACCATGCTGTGCTTTTGGATTGAGCTGAATAATACAAACATGTATTCAAGGGATAAACATTATTCACTAATATGCCCAGAGGACTTAAATGAAGGAGGCAGAATTCGTCCCCAGTCCTAGTACAGCCCCTAGATCTAGTTCGCATACTTCAGTAAGCATCAAATCACAAATTGCTGAGCCCACCTTGTAGATTCTGATTCAGTAGGTCTAAGGTGAATTCTCAGAATCTGCATTTTTTTTTAAATTTTTAATGTTTTATTTATTTCTAGGAAAGAGAGAGAGAGAGCATGAGCAGGGGAGGGTCAGAGAGAGGGAGTCACAGACTGAAACAGGCTCCAGGCTCTGAGCTGGCAGTCAGCACAGAGCCCGACGCGGGGCCGGAACCCACGAACCGCGAGATCATGACCTAAGCGAAAGTCGGATGCTTAACCGACTAAGCCACCCAGGCGCCCCCAGAATCTGCATTTCTAACAAATCCTCAGGTGTTGCTGCTAGTCTGGAGACCATACCTTAAGTACTGACTGCCCTACTTCCGTGTTTCCCAAGGCATAGTCCCCAGACAGTCTATACACAGTTGTGTTAAAGGAAAATCAAAATGTAACTTCCAAAGTCACTCTCTGGACTTACTGAATATGCTTCTCTTTGGATGGGTTCTGGGAGCCTGCATTGTCATAAGTATCCCAAATGAATTTTAAGTCTGTGAAAGTTCCAGAATCACTAATTTTAATTCTGAGTTTTTCCATGACCTAAATTTCATTATTGTGTGCCCAGCACCAAACAGAGTGCTTGGGTTCTAGCAGCTATGAAATCAATAAATATTTTTATTTAAATATATCCCTCTTTGCATGTGTAGTCTTGGCTCCACCCACCCTGCCCTTCCAGGAACAGCCCTCTGCTCTGAATTTCCACCTACCTGCCACATCCACCCTGTCAACATGTAAAATTCATTGTCTTAAAAACAGCTTTTTTATTGTCATTTTAATTACTTTCTTAAATTGTCATTAAACCTTGTACAAACCCCCTTATTTAATTGGATTGTAATCTCCCTTAGGAAAATGACCCGTCCCCTTGCTCCTTCCGTTCACGGAAACTCAATCCCAGACAATGCATTGTCGCTTCACCCCAAAATGAAACATTCCCTTTGTTTTAAATTTTGTCTCCTTGAATTAAAAATCTGTTTTGATTCATTCAATAACTTAATTGAGTACCTACTAGATGCCAGACACTTATCAATTGACTCTAGGCTGTCAATTAGCATATATAGAAATAATCAGTAAATTAATACTTAGCAAATACTAATCCTCTTTCATTTTTTGTCTTCTCTATCATAACACACACACACACACACACACACACTTCTAGGAAGCTGACAATATCCACTGATAGCTAAGAGGGGGCAAAGCTCTGATAACAGAGATTTCTCAGGAAAGACCAGGGAGTTTATCTCTATGAATATCTATGCAAACCTCCTCCCCACCTCACCCCAGAGAAAGAAGAAAGCCACTCTTGTTGCCCCTTCCAATCTGATGACAGACACTTTCATATTCCCCGTATTCAATCCTTGCTTTATCATATCACACTACATTGTTTTTTCACTGTGTGGCAGGGAAATGCTATAATCAGTTTTATGGAAGGCTCTCCCAGAATCAAGTAGCTGTAGGCAAGATTGGCTGGCAATAGGACTCAGACATTACAGATGTGGATCTAGCTGTGCAGGAGAAAAAAGCAATTTAAAAGAGACATTGTCAAGTTTGAGGGGCCTAAATATTTCATCTTTACTTTAAAATTAATAGCTTGAAAAGTACCCAATTAGAAATATTTTCATAGATATTTTAAAGAAAGAAATGAAGAAGAATTTTTTAATCTGTACAATTAATCCCCAAATGATAAAATCAGGGAGAGTTGAAGACAGTTAATAATTGTTTCAAATAAATATAAGTTTATTGCTAGAAGAGGTCTTAAAGATCTGCAATCCTACCCCTTCTGGGACCAAGCTGAGGGAAGATTTTGTTACAAGGATTAGGCAAAATGTTAATGACAGGGACTCTTAGAATCCTTAAATAGACAGTATACTTTATAACTGTGAGAACTTGGGCAAACAGCAATCCAGAGTCATACAGCCAGACCCCAGTCTCTCAGGCTTAACTCCTCCCACTCCCTCTTACTGCTTCCTGGGAAAAACTCTACTCCCCACATTCCAGCCAACTTAGAAAAAGAAGCAGTCTGTCTCCACAGAGAATTTCAATTAGATATGAAAGCCACATTTCCCATGGTAAACTTGGCTACAGGCAATCTCTTCTTCTATATCCTCCTATTTTTCGTCAAAAGGAAATAATGATGGTAGTGCCACGTTCATACTTTGGCAAATGCCTGTGATATGCAATATATTAAAACTAAAAAACTACTTTTGTGCCTTGAAATCTCTCTATCATTTGCCTATCATGGTGTCAGAAATTCTCACCATTAAAAAATTGTTCCAAAACTACTAAAACATAAAGCATTTGGTTCAGAAAACTCCAGTATAATGCTACTACTTCTAGGAAGGCTTCACATGAATCCAATAGCAGTCATTACTGCACTGGCATAGCAGGACCCTGAAGAGATGGGATATACATTCCATCCTTGAAAGAGTAGTCTGAAGCCATGGGTGCTTCCTAGGGAAGGCAAACATAAAGGTAGCATAAAGATGAGTCCTAATAAAGCTAGATTAGAACTTGAGGAGAACAAGTAGCTTAATTACTGAGGAGAAAAAAAAAATAAAAAAGGAAACCCAAAATGAGCTGCCTTATTTAACTTTTGAACTATGGTTGACTTTGGATGGTCCCCAAGAAAAGTATAGGCTCACATAAGTTTAAAAACTCTTCAGCAAGCATTAACTACTCTGTGTTAAATTCTGCAAAGAAATGCAGAAGTGAACTTAAGGTATGTATTTCTTTCCTTAAAGAGACAGCAAATGAAAAGAGACAAGATTGACAGAAACCTTAACAGAAGAAACACAATGGCTATGGTTTAGAAGTTTGGCCAACCAAGGGCATCTGAGTGGCTCAGTTGGTTAAGCATCCAACTCTTGATTTTGGCTCAGGTCATGATCTCATAGTTCGGGAGATGGAGCCTAGCATTGGGCTCCTCACCGACAGCATAGAGCCTGCTTGGGATTCTCTCTCTCCCTCTTTCTACCTCTCCCCTTCTCATGCTCGTTTGCTCGCTCTCTCTCTCTCTATCAAAATAAAGAAGTAAACTTTAAAAATAATCTGTATTTTCAAAGTAGTTCTTAAAATAGAGCAAACAAGAGATGCTAGGGTGGTTCAGTAAGTTAAGCATCTAACTCTTGATATTGGCTCAGGTCATGATCTCATAGTCATGAGATGGAGCCCCACACCAGGCTCTGTGCTTGGGATTCTCTCACTCTGCCCCACTTCCCCTCCATCCTGCTCTACCTTGAAATAAATAAATAAAAACTTAAAAAATGGTAGCAAAAACAAAATTAGAAGTCAAAGAAATATTAAGCAACTTACTCAGATATTCAGAGTAAAAACAATGAGTGAAGATTAAAATTCCAAAATGTCAAATTGGTTTCTAGTTTGGCTGCTACTTATCTAATTCCTTTTATGGGACTAAATTTGGATTTCTTTTTTATTTTCAGTACTTCAGCACATTCTGATTTGTTTTAAATGGGTACAGGGACACATATACACTTACACACACCTAGCTGCCAACAAACACACTTTGTTAAATTCACAGTCTGTATATATTGATGTTCTATTTAGAAGAAAGTCAGACAATATATAAAAGCTGTAGGGAAAAGTTTCTTTGCATAACAAAAGAGCTAATGCATCAAGTTATGGTTTGTTAATGGCATTCAATTAACACATAACTGTTGTTAGTTGATTAAAAATTAACTGTGAATAACCATTTAACATTTAGCACTTACAAATGCTCCTTGATTTATTAAAATTGTGGGAGCTAAGGAGTCTGGGGAAAAGCTAGAAATATTTGGTTAGATTTTTTAATGGAAATTTCAGGCACATTGTGAAATATTTCTTCCTAGTAAATATACATTTGTAAATCAATCTTCATGTTTTAACCGCTCATGAAGAATTTTGCAGACCTCCTGTTTTAAAGGCACTTGAGAAATAAATATCTGCCAGGGAGAGAAATCCCATCAGTTTTCTTGCTGTTCCTATACAGATGGTAGACCATACTGTGAAATTTGCTGTTCTTCGATTGCTCCATTCTGCACACGCCCCAAGGAATCTCAGAATTGTAGAAACTAGAGATGTAATAGACTAAATAGGTCATCTATTCCAATAGAAATTTTACCAGATTTATACAAGACTCTTTTGAATTTACAATACAACTTACTTCCAAGGGGGTCCAAGTGCTGAACAGAAAATTGGCTTTTTTTTTTCCTAGCCACCCTAGCGTCATATATTATGTTCTACTATTAATCATGTTTTTCTCTTGTGAAGATAATACACCATCAGAATGTGCACACGGAATTGCTTTTCCAACAAAGGGATTAGATTTGCAGTGATCCATTTCCAGGCTCTCATCTGCACCCCACCCCCACCCCAGTCTAATGGCTGTATTTGTAAGACAGCTTTCTGAGGTCTTAGGAGTATTCCATGGCCCAGGAAAAATGTAAAGGATAGTAGTTTAGTCTCTTTAAAAATGTATTATGACCAATTAAAATAACCAGCTGCAGACATATTACATGATTACTTCAAAAATCATTTCAATATGTTTTTGAATACCACGTATGGGTAAAGAATGGTTAGGGAAACAAAAGACTTTGAGGCACAGCCTCAATCCTTAACGTTTTACATTCTTGGGTAGAAAGAAAACCATGATATACATGATAACATTATCCTACTAGATGCTGGGATGTCCTTTGTTTTTGCATTTGTCCCTTCATTATTTTGTTCCAATAAGGAATATTCTCACTGTAGTTCAGATAGAACTGACCTCACAGTAACTCTATCAGCAGCCACAGCCATTAATGCAGAAATGTTCTGTGATTTAAGCTTGCAAATTAGGGTCCTTTCCAGGAATTTTATGCTAAAGGTCTCCCTAAGAAAAGCCCCTCTATCACCAGGAAGTCCTAAACTCCCTAAACTTGGAGAATGAGGGTCAAGGGCTACCAATGGCAGTTTACCCAACACATGGAGAGAGTCTGTCTGAGAAAGAGGCCAGGATGAGAGAAGTAGAGACACTTCAAGCGTCCTGGTAATATCATTAAACCTCTAAATTCAGCTATACCTAAAGCTACATCCACATGTTTAATTTATCTGCTCTATGACCTCCTGCAAAAGATCTCCTTCTTTAGTTAAGATAGTTTGAGTTGGGTTTCTACCACTTATAACTGAAAGAGATCTAACTAATATGTAGAGACACCTGCCAAGTGAGATATACAGATAATGAGAATTATGGGAGCTGAGAGTCAAAGGTCAAGGGAAGACATTCCAGAGAAGATGGGGCTTGAGCCATGCTTGTAAGAATTGGGGAGGATATAAAGGAGAAAAGAGGTGTTGCATGTTAAGATGATATGTAAAAATGTTGAAAAGTCTAAGCCAGTTTCAAGGGTCAGAACAGGACAATTTTGGGTGAAATGGAAGCTATTTAATTTAGAGAATTAAATTGGGAGGTAAAGTACAAAAATAGGAATATGCTTGATAAATGTGGAATATAATTTGTAATCTAAAAAAATACTATGTTTTAAAATAAGCTTTGAAAAGAATAAAATGCTGGCCAGATATCGTTGTCATCATTGTTAAAAACCATCACAAATTAGCTTCCCTCATAAACTAGCTTTCTCCATGGACTCTGTTCCCCTGGAGATTAGCCTGGGTACAAGCACAGAGAAAGTGGCCCAGTGGTAACCAGCATTGTGCATGTACTCCTGCTCACCTACAGACTTGAGTGTCCAGGGCCATCTACCCTGCATTTGTCATGATGACAAAATCCTTTTTGGAAAGACCAATAGAATTGACTGCATGTATAGATTGCAATTTTTCTACTCTCCTGGCCTCTTATCTCTGGAAAATAATTCAATTAGATACTCGCCTCTCTCATACCACCCTGAGCTTTTATTTGTCTATTTTTTCTATTCCATACCACAACATTGTCTTTGCCTATTGTACTGTTGCATGCATGACACAGAATAGAAAAGCTTATAATGTTTTTTTTCAGCTGCATTTGAAAAGCTCTTTTGTACTTATATAGAGCCTAGAAAACATATGTCATATGTCAAAAAAATTATCAAGCCATCCTGATTCTTTCGGAGTTGAGACGAGGCATTTGGAGTAATTTATGAAGACAAATTTTGTAACCCACTTAAATATGAATATATACTTACATACATATGAATATAGAGTTAGATATATACATATATATATGTGTAGATATATATAGATAGATGTAGATCAAGGTATAAGTAGAAGTAGAGAAGTAGAGATAGAGGTTCTGTAATCTGAGATTACCAAAACCATTTATACTGTCTTGATCTGATCTCTTTCCCAATGACTTCTGGTCAAACTATACCCTTTCTTAGTTCTATAAGAGCTATTAAATAACCTGCATATTTCACTAGAATGAGATTATTCAAGGTGGTGGTGTATTTTCTGTATGTTAGACAAAAATTGGTAGAAAAGGTAGAATAATTTACACCATCATTGGAGTGCTGGCTGGAGAAAATAAAGGTTCAGCTATGTTTGACTAAGAAAAAAAGTGAGGTAAAACCTCCTTCCATAAGTTTCAATTTTTATCTATTCATTTACAGTTCATTTTTGTACATATCTAATATCCAGAGAGAAGTGAATCTTTAGTGTGGGCAGGGATTGGGATGAAAATTGGAAGCCAGTCTTATAATATCTAAATAATTGAGTTATGTTAATAATTTAGGTAACTAATATTGAGTACCTACTATGTTCTAAGCGTCAAATTAGCTGCATCATACGACGCATGTGTATATGTGCCTGAGTTCTAGACCATGAGCTTACTGAATGGTTTACCCTATGTCTTTCCATTTTTTATTGTAGAACCTAAAGCAATGTCAGATATGTGCTGGATGGTCAATATTTGTTCAACAGATTAATGGTTTGATGATTATATGATATAATGCATGCAGATTATAGAATAAGTAATCCATCAATGTTACTATTTTTATTACATTTAAATAACAGATAGAAGAACCTGAAAATATTGAGAAGGATGAAATAAGAAGGGAATCAGAAAACCATGATGTAGGATAAGCCATCACTTCTACGCATCATATTTGTCCTCTGTGGAATGCCCTCGTAACCCCTTTTGCCTGACTGACTTCTACTCATCCTTCAAGATTCCGTTTCAGTGCCAGGAACCACCAGTCTGGGTCACACACTCTTCTTTTCTAATTGTGCCAGACTTAACAGCCACCAGCCCACATTCAGTGTTTATAGCCTCTGGAAACCACTAGAGTTAAGATCATAAAAGGAGAACAAGTCTGAAGATGTTATTCATTATTTAGATTCTCTGCTGACCTCATTCATTAATTGAGCCTATATTTACTGAACACCTACTTTGTGATGTACACAAACACCTAGGGAGTAAGTAATATCACAAGTCAAATACAGCCCAAAGAGTAGGCTTTTCAAAAAGTTATATAAACTAAGCCTATCTTCACACTGAAGCAGCTTTTGCAAGTCATTCCTATTACCATAACAACCCATGACCATAATCATCAGCATTATAAGAAAATTGATGAAACCTGGTCATTTGTCCTCAGGCATATTCAATAAGGTTAAACATTTCTAAGAGGTCATGTAAGAAGGGCCAGAAAAGTCTTTACGGACTGAGTCTCAGATGTTCCTTCATGCTCTCTGCCAGAAATGCTGAAGAGAAGTGCAGGCATGGAAATCAGAAGGCAGTGAGGTGAAGCCTGAATGTGAGGTCAAGAAGCTTGACTCTCATCCAAAGGAGAGAGGAAATGATTCCCAGAAGGGAGTGTGGAATACAGAGAGACTATTCTGAGGATTTTTTTTTTAAGATAGAAAAGGCTTGAGCATATTTATAGGATACAGAAAAAGAACCAATAGTGAGAGAAAGGTTGAAAATGACAAGAAGAACAGAAAATGACAATGTCTTAGTGGAGAAGTATGGGATGGATTATGAGCAGCTCTGGTGGGATTCACCTGTTTCTCAGGAGAGGAGCCTAGGTAAAGGTATACATTCCTCAGAAAGAAAAAGGCAAGGGGCACTTGGGTGTCTCAGTCAGTTAAGCATTTGTTTTTGGCTCAGGCCATGATTTCATCATTGGTGAGTTTGAGCCCTGCATTGAGCTCCCCACTCTCAGCACAGAGCCTGCCTCAGATCCTCTGTCCCCCTCTCTGCCCCCTTACCAGCTTGTTCTCTCTCTCTCTCTCTTTGTCAAAAATAAAACGTTAAAAAAAGAAAAAGAAAAAGACAAGGTCTCTGCTATGGCAGGAGCAGATTTGAAGCTGGGGACTTTGGGGACATGATGAAAGTGACCCTTCAGGGCATTAGAGCTTTGAGAATGCCAGGACTAGGGCTTACCTTTGTAGAGATGCCAACCCTCACCATAGATGTAGGCTGACCAGGAAAGGAGGCAAAATCATGCCAGGTAGCAGCCTGGAAATAAATTTTTAAAAAAGGAGGGAAGTGGATGTCTATCACATTAGGAAGGATGGAAAAAGGGCAGAGACCATTGAGCTAGCCTAAGAATTTTTTTCCATTTTTTTCTTTTTAAATTTTTCATTTTATTTTATTTTTTTTTACAAATAGTTTGTCAAGTTGGTTTCCATATAACACCCAGTGCTCATCCCCACAAGTGCCCTCCTCCATGCACACCCCCCCCACACACCCATCAGTCCTCAGTTTGTTCTCAGCATTCAAGAGTCTTTCATGGTTTGCCTCTCCCTCTACCCCACTATTTCCCCCCTTCTTCTCCCCCTTGGTCCTCCGTTAAGTTCCTCCTAATCCTCCTATACGTACAAACATATGGTACCTGTCCTTCTCTGCCTGACTTATTTCACTCAGCATAACACCCTCAAGGTCCATCCATGTTGCTACACATGGCCAGATTTCATTGTTTCTCATTGCCATGTAGTATTCCATCATATAGATAAACCACATCTTCTTGATCCATTTGTCTGTTGATGGACACTTAGGCTCTTTCCATGTTTTGGCTATGGTTGAGAGTGCTGCTATGAACATTGGGGTACACGTGCCCCTATGCATCAGCACTCCTGTGTCCCTTGGGTAAATTCCTAGCAGTGCTATTGCTGGGTCATAGGGGAGTTCTATTGTTAACTTTTTGAGGAACCTCCACACTGTTTTCCAGAGGGGCTGCACCAGTTTACATTCCCACCAACAGCGTAGGAGGGTGCTCATTTCTCCACATCCTCGCCAGCATCTAGAGTTCTCTGATTTGCTCATTTTAGCCACTCTGACTGGCGTGAGGTGGTATCAGTGTCGTTTTGATTTGTATTTCCCTGATAAGGAGGGATGCTAAGCATCGTTTCATGTGTCTGTTGGTCATTTGGATGTCCTCTTTGGAGAAGTGTCTGTTCATATTTTCTGCCCATTTCTTCGCTGGGTTGTTTGTTTTTTGGGTGTGGAATTTGGTGAGTTCCTTATAGATTTTGGATATTAACCCTTTATCTGATATGTTTACAACTATCTTTTCCCATTCCGTTGGTTGCCTATTCATTTTATGGATTGTTTTCTTTGCGGTGCAGAAGCTTTTGATCTTGATGAGGTCCCAACAGTTTATTTTTGCTCTTGATTCTTTTGCTTTCAGCCTAAGATTTTAGTTACTTAAAAGAAATAAAAACTCAAGGTATGATCTTGGAAGTATGAACATGAGGTAGAGGATAAACATTGTTTTAAGTATTAAGGCTGAAGCAAGAAGGTCAAATATTTTTTCTCTCATGAAGTGTTGTGTTGACAAGGATTCTAGGGGTTCACCTAGGCTTAATAGAAGATGGTACCATAGGCAATAAGTAACAACTATCCTGAAAGGGTAAAAGTAGAAACATATGGCAAGTTTTTACCACTTCTTGCCAGACTGTCTACATAGATATTAAAGTCACCTAGAGGTTTAGAGAGAAGAGCAAGATAAGGCAGGAATCAAAGTCCTAAATGAAAAGAGGTGGTAAAGGGTAGCCACCCAGCTGCATCAATCTGAAAAAGGAGGGATTACTTTCCATGATAGCTTAAGTAAGAGTAATGATCTGGGAATAGCAATGAGAAATTAACAAAATGCTGGCAAAGTATCAGAAGACAAGCAGTCCTGCTAGAATAAGGGTGATCGTAGCTTTAGGATGAAATCAGGTTTGTGCCAAAAACATTGTTTGATGCCCCCAAAAAGGTGCTCTAACCAAACCATTGAATTGTTCTCTGTAGCATGCCCTGTTTGGGATTACCATGGAGAAAACATGGTTTGGTTTTGTGCATTAATCGATGAAGTTTATCAGAACACTGAATTTGATCTCACATGGATGAGTAAGTAAAAATCATCTGAAATACCACTGCAAAATGGCACTCTCAGATTCAAAACCTCCCTTTGAAAGTCCATATTCCATAGCCTGGCTTCAATTTGGTTTTTCATTTTCTCCCACCATACCCCCCCCCCCCACTAACTTTCTGCCCTCAACGGTCTGATGTGTTCACAGCCAACACTTATTCCCACCTCTTCATGCACAGTCTTCCCTCCCACACCATCCCCAGCTCAGGTGCCCTTTGTTTTTTTCTGGCTGCTAAAATATTTCATGTCTTTCCCAGCCCAGTCCATTACTTGCTCATCTCATGAATTCTTCCTCTGATACCAAAGAATTATTACTTCATCCTCTTTTGTAATCACTTGCAATTATTTGTACTTTCTGGAATGATTTTTTTTAAATTGCCAACAACCCTATTGGATCCTTGCATACAATAACTATCCATTCTTCCTACTTCTTTTCATCCCCACAATACCTGATGTATACTAACTACTCAGTAAATAACTGATGGATAGATGAGTGAATGAATTAAAGAAAAATTACTGCACTATCCCCTTCCTATAACTTATACCTTCTTAAGGGAGTGGGGTGGGGGCCTCCAAGTGACAAAGTCTAGGACCAGACAAGGACTGTAGCATGATGTCAATAAGAAGAGCAAGGCAGAAATTCAACACTAATCCAGATACCTGCAGAGAAGTTGGCAGTGGGAAGGTGGGAGCTACAACCACCTGAAGGACAGAGTGAGGAGGGGCGCACCCTCTCCCTCAAGGCATGAAGGGTATCTCTGCCGTCACTCACCAGAGAGCATGCGGCACTTCTGGCAAGCTCCCATTATCCCATCACTCTCTCAGGTGGTGGGCAGTGGAATCGATATTCCCAAGGCTTTAAAAAGCTCCCAAATGTTGTGCTGCCATTCATTCAACAACAGGGGGAGAAATAAGCAAGGAAAAAACTGATGTTGGCTTCTTATTTTGCTTATGTTGTTAAAAGCTGCTCCGATGCTGCGGTTCTGGAATAGGTCCCCTCTTTCTTTGAAAGCATGCTGTGTGATAGACTGTCATTTGTCCCCTGCCTCCAGAAGAGCCAGCTGGCAGCTAAGTGCTAAAGCCAGTGACTTGCATGTGTTTTTCTGACATTTAACAAATGGGAACAGCTTGCAAATCTGCATTAACTCACTCTGTCTCACAAATAATCAGGGCCTACACAGTGTAGACGCTGGGAACATTAGCTCCGACACAAAAGAGTGAGAGGCTGGGGGGTGGGAGGGGAGCGATAGAAAACAAGTCAGCAAATAACGGATGTTTTAACGAAGAGATGAATGTAACATTCTGGTTCAGAGGGAAGAGTTTTGAAGTCATTTTTGTTTTTCAACAAGCCACTGCTAATGGTGCTAAATCCGTCTGTCAAGGCCCAGCTTTGCAGCTTGAAGTCATCTTTCCTGCACCTCACAAATGCTGATCTGTTGGTTGCTTCCATCTTGCAAATACCATTTCAGATGCCTTATGCTTCAGAGCCAAGGATCTCTCAAAGAGCTATGTTTGACCACAAGCAGACTTTTACAAAGCCACACCACACAATGAGATTGCCTCTGTGGCAATCCCCTACTCTGATGTTAAATGAAAGAAAGAAAAGCTATCACAGTTAAAAGGTTGCACATAGACACACATTTGTAGGGAAGTTGTCATATACATGTCTAAATATCTGTTGTATAACTTCCTCGTATAAACATAACCCCATAAATTGGGGTACAGGTCCAGATCATGTTAGCACTATGGATTTAAGATAAATTAAGAAGCTTTTTTCATTTAAGGTGATTTGGTATTTGGGGATAGGTACTATCAGTCCCTAAATATTTCATTCTATTTAGAACATAGCTGTGCTTGTGACATTCTAACTTCTAGCCCCAAACATCCAAAGCAAATAAGTCCCTAAGTAGGAATAAAGAAAGATATAAAACACCTGGGTGTATACGGCACAGGACTTAGGAAATCTGTCTTCTAGGAGAGGTGAAGTAAATTTGTACTTTCCTTACACTTTTAGGAAGGATTGTGGTAGAATAGTGTAGTACCCATCCTCCTATGGGGCTTGTAAGACACTGAGATTGGCCTTCAGACCCTCTGGAGAAAGCCACAAAGAGGACTCCAGATGTTATAATTAGGTTGTTGGACCACAGTACTTAAACATTTGCACAAAAAGCAAGGATATAAAGGTCCCCAACCACAGGCATGAATGCCCAGGAATGCAGCCCCATGGCCCAAGGAAAGATATTATAGAGCATGGCCCTGCCTGAGGCCCAGTCATGGTCAGAATTCTTAAGGTGACATCTCTCTTAGCTACCCCAGGACACCAGGAGAGGTTCCCAATGAGGATCCATCTCTTCCTTCCTACATGCCTTGAGAGAGAGAGCAATAACCTTGAAGATCAAAACCAACTTCTAAGGATCAAAGGAGCTGGAACTACAACCTTCATTGACCATTGCTGACTGAAAACCTGTCACACTGAGAATAATCTGCAGCCCTGTTACTGAAGCTCAGATTTTTTGTCAAGAGCTTCAGCCCAACAAGGAAATAGAGGAGAATACCAGCACAGATTTGAGGTTCAGAAAAGTGAGTCCAGGTAGTCAGGATAAAAGGCCTTGAAGCCTTGAAATTCTCTGGTCTTTTCTATAACCTTAACTGCCTTCTTACTGATGCTGGGAAGAAAGGCAAGAAGAAAATGTAGTCCATTCCTCTAGTATTGAGTGTCACACATGTAGCCACCATGGAGCTGGACACTACCCAGAGGCCTCTCTACGTAACCCATGAATCCTGACTTATCCCACTGTAGGGGTCTGGGGAAACCAAGAGCCACAGACATTTTTCTATGCAAAAGATTAGCAAACTATTTGTCTGAAACATGAGACTTCTAAGGAATATATCTCTACACCTGCGTCAAGCAGAATTTGTTACAACATAATACATTTTCAAAAACTTTATATCCCAAATAAATAACCCTGGATCAAATACTTTATTTTCCCTGCCCTTACTGTAGTTCCAAACCTTGCATATTGATGGCTTTTCTCTTAAATAATATTCACACATACCTCTTCATTTCTAGTAACACTATGCTAGATTAAGCCTCCATCATTTTACCTTTTCTGCTCCACTAACTTCTAAACTCATCTCCTCCAATTCTACTTTTGGTTCTTACCAATCCATAGGCCACTAGTTTCTTCAAAATAGTCTTGCTATGTGAATGCTCTGCTTAAGACCCTTCTTTTCACTATTCTCAAAATGTACTCCATTAGAAATTCATGAGAATGTTCTGGTACATTTTTAATTTTTGAAGGAAGCAGCAATACTCCATATCAGACACTGCAATTTCAACATTAAATCACACTACATTTATTTCAATGATATCATATCTTTGTGGTGCTGTTTTCAGTGATCGCTGTGATAAGAAAAGCAGTGCTGCATGGAAATCAATGGCAAACAAGAAACAAGGGTGGAGGTGTCCAATCTGATTCCAGGGTTTGAGAAGTTGTAAAGTGCCCAATAGGCAAACATGTCAAATTAATAAGTCAGGACATAGGCTGCTGTCCTAGATCAGGGGCTCTGTTGTTAAGGAACTAGCAATGCCTAGTGTATCACATTGTAGTTTCCCTTGGTTAACACTCACTGTGTACAACCAATTCTTTATCCATCTGATTGGCCTTCAAGCCTGGTTTGTTGCTTGCACTCTTGCCTACAGCAAGAATGAAACCTTGCTGTAAACTCACAAGTGGTCAGCTAGGGTCCTGAATGTCTCTTCCCCACTCTGCTTAGTCCTTTCTCCCAGGGCTGTCCCCTGTGTCTAGTATCCCTTGTCTTATCTTGGACAGTCCTCTTTGAACTACAGCCCTGAGAAAGAAACTGCAATCCCCTGCCACTCTTTCCTCCATAACCCCTCTCTTTCAACAGCAATAAAAAATTATCGAGCACTACGGTGTACCAGTCACTGATGATACTATAACATTCATACAAACAAAATTTAGTTCTCACAGTATGGGAGGCAGATAATAAATAAGTACATTAAGAAGTAATGTCATTTTTCAGCTGGTATTAAATGATCTTGTTTATGTACTGACATCAGCTTGGATCGAGCTCTTCCTTTTACACCTGGCTCCCCCCAGAAAGATGGGGGCCAATGCAGCTACCATAGTCATCATTCCCTATACAACTACTGGATCAGTATCCCTCATTTCTTTTTGCTGGGAGCCCCTAACATTCTACAAAATTTAGTTCAAACTATTTACAACACTCCTGTGATGGTTATTTTAATGTGTCAACTTGTCTGAGCCAAAGGATGCCCAGACATTTGGTCAAACATTATTCTGGGTATTTCTGTGAGGATGAGATTAACTTTTACATCAGTGACCTTCAAGTAAAACAGATTGCCATCCATGATGTGAATGGGCTTCATCCATCAGTTGAATGCCTGAATAGAACAAAAAGACCAGCCTCCCTTGAGTAAAAAAGAATTCTCTAGCAGACTGTCTTTGAACTTCATCTGCAACATTGGCTCTTCCTGGTTCTATAGCAAGATGGCCTTCAGACTTGAACTGGAACACTGTCTCTCCTGGGTCTCCAACTTGGTGGCCCACCTTGCAGATCTCAGGACTTGCCAACCTCCATAATTCCATAACTTCATGAGTCAATTCCTTATGTTAAATCTCTTCATACACAAACACACACACACACACACACTCTCTCTCTCTCTCTCTCTTTCTCTACTGATTCTATTTCACTATAGAATTCTGCTAACACAACTGCCTATGACCGCTTGGAAATTAAATGTAACTTCTTCCCTCAAACAAACAAAAAACTAAACAAAACCTGAGTTACCTTCAGCAGAGACCAAGGTCAAAAGGTATGTACTAATCCAATAAATACTTAAGGATTGATTAACTCACCAACCAGAGAAAGCAACAATGATACCAATCACTGGATTTAGGATTATAAAATGCATACAAAGACAAAAGATCAAGACATTTCACAAAGCACTTGAAGCAAGAACTATTGACCAGAGAACCAACTAGGGAGACAGGTCACATGTGCTATGTGATTATAAGGATAAGAAGAAATTGGGGAGGAGGGGACGATAGGAAGTTTGTTTTTTCTCAAAATCAATGTGTCAAAAGTGGCAGAAGCAAAAGGAGACTTGGACCCTTATTGCTTGAATAAGTAATGTCAGATATAAAATGAAAACAATAATAGCACCTACCTCACAAAGTTGTCTTGAGGATTAAATGAGATAAAAGAAAAGCATTTAAATAGTGCCCGACTGTACATGCTAAATGCTCAGAAACTGTTGACTACTTTCATTATTATTTGTCTGTCTTATTATTTGTCTGTCTGTCCTACCTTAAAATGTAAAACCAGATAAGTGCCTAGAAATGTGAGTAAGTGAAACAGGGATAAAAATAAATAGGTTAATATAATATTATCCTGAGGAATATTAATTCATTAACATATCTCAAGCCTGATCTCTCCACTTCAGACCCCTTAGCTTAATATGACCATCTGCAAGATCAGTTTACAGGTAAATAAACTAATCCAATTCCATAAACAAACATTTAAATGCCTTACAGACTTTCAAGTACTTTATTGTGGAAATTCAGGGAGAAGTAAGAAATCAGGAAATCAAGTGGCATGGAGCCTAGTTTGGGAGGACAGAGATCACTTGTATATGTGGAAGGGAGAAAATCTATATGAGCAAAGCCATAGAGGTGGAAGGAACATCTTCACCACTGTCAAGTAGTCCAGATTGTTAGAGGCAAGGCAAGAGAGAAGAGTAGTGACAGGTAAATCAAATGACTTTCTTAAGGACATACCATACCTGATTCTAAGACCGTCTTCCACTACCCAACTCAGGACACTAAAGAAAAAGAAAAAGAAAAAAGAAAAAAGTTTTAGCCAACATCATAAAGAAAGTAGTATTTATCTTCAATTCCCCAGCACCTAAATACAACATCTAACATATAGTAAGCAAATACTTTAAAATCTATTAAGAAAGGGATACTGTAAGGATGCCCGGGTGGCTCAGTTGGTTAAGCATCCAA